>JAQPPZ010016942.1:4375000-5000000 GCA_028583015.1 Wollemia nobilis | reverse complement strand
ATTTCACGACAAGTCGGAGGAGAGAGAAGGCGCAAGGCAAACTGTCATGATTTCGTGACATGTTGGAGGCCAAGAAGCTAAGTCGAAAAGTTGTAGCGATTTCGCTACATGTTGAATTTTCGCTGGCCGAAGCAGGGAGAAAGTGTTAAGTGAAAAAGTTGTAGCGATTTCGCTACAAGTCAAAAATGCACAAAGCAAAGGTGTAGCGATTTCGCTACGTGTCAAAAGTGCTCAAAACAAAGGTGTAGCGATTTCGCTACAAGTTGAAAAAGCACAACACGAAGGTGTAGCGATTTCGCTACAAGTCCAAAAGTGCACTATGTGAAGGTGTAGCGATTTTGCTACCAGTCAAAATTGCAAAACTCAAAGTTGTAGCAAGTCGAAAGCACAAGGCACAAAGTTGTAGCGATTTCGCTACTGCATGAAGCAAGGATTGTACGAAAGCTGAAAGCGTCATGATTTCATGACAAAGATGAGGATGACGTCAAAAGCTGAAAGTGTCACGATTTCGTGACAGGGTGAAAGAAAAGCCGTTGGAAGCCGAAAGCGTCACGATTAATGGGGCGGAAACTGAAAGTGTCACGATTTCGTGACAGGGTGAAAGAAAAGCCGCTGGAAGCCGGAAGCGTCATGATTTCGTGACAAGAATGAGGATGACGTAAGCAAAAGTTTGAAGTGTCACGATTTCATGACAAGAACGATGGCAAAGCTATCAAAGGCCAAAATGGTCACGATTTTATGACAGCAAGGGCATGAAGGCGTACGGCTACAAAAAGTGTCGCGATATCGCGACATGTTAGTATTTCATGGCAATAGTTATAGAAAGGTGACAGAGGTGGCAGCAGCGTTTGAGGCCGACAAAGTTGAATCGAGGCCGATAGATTTTAGGGTTTGTAGCCGACATCTTCTAGGGTTTTATGGCCGAAATATTCTAGGGTTTACGGTCGACATCTTCTAGGGTTTTACAGCTTGGGGACATCTTCTAGGGTTTTACAGTGGATGTTCTTAGGGTTTGCAGCCGACATCTTCTAGGGTTTACGACCGACATCTTCTAGGGTTTTACAGTGGATGTTCTTAGGGTTTGTCGACGTCCTTAGGGTTACAGTCGACTATGATTTAAGATTTGTCTTGAAATTTCTTCTATAAAAGGAGGACTACTTTGAGTTTGAAGAAGTGTTGCGATGAGATAATGTGCGAATGCGAGAAGAGTGATTGCGCAAGTGAAGTTCGGTCGAGTATAGTGCAAAGTCATAGTTCGAATCTACATATCGTGATTGCATGGATGAAAAGCGCAATGTGTAGAGATGGAGTTCTAAGTTCAAAATGTTAGCGCACAAATAGTAGAAGTGTCGATCATCCGATTGCAGTAGAGAGTGCGAAGAAGAATACAGAAGCGATCGGACAGTGCGAAACATTTTTGCAGAAGCAGCAGAATGCAAAAAATAGCAGACTGTAAGGAACAACGTGAAAATTTTATTCTGTCATTTTATTATCTTTATTGATTTCCAAGTTGCAGCTTGGCATAAGGGGTTGGTGCCTCTTTCCAGTAGGTGCTGGTAAATTAGGAGTTGGTGCTCCATTCTGTTTGAAGCAGATAAAGCTAAGGGGTTGGTGCTCCTTCCAGTTGGTGCTTGGTAAAAGATATTGTAAAGTTGTAGCTTTGCATTGGCTGGATTTGGATGGTAGTCCAAGCGAGTCATTTTTGAGGAGTAGCCACATTGGTGAACCTCGTTAAATTGTTGTGTTATGTGTGATGCTTTCTTGCTGCATTTGATATTTCTTTTATCTGTTTTAAACTACTGCTGGATTTAAAACTATATGTTTTAGAAATTTTAAAGATCACACTGATTCACCCCCCCTCTCAGTGTCATTGTGATTACAACAATTGGTATCAGAGCCAAGTTCCTGAATAGGCTTAAACAGCTAAGGTGATCTTGGAAGTTACGCAATGGCAAGTGGTGAAGGTTTCTCCTCGAACAAAGCACCATTGTTTGATGGGACTAATTATGCGTTCTAGAAAATTAGAATGCAGACATATCTCAGTGCTTTGGGTTTTGACATCTGGGGTGCGGTAGTTAATGGTTACAAAGCTCCTGCCACCGCTCCAATAGACACTACTGGTAAAAAGGCATTTGAATATGATTCAAAAGCAAAAAATGCCATCATGTGTGGACTAGTGGACAGTGAGCTAGTCAAGGTCATAAATTGTGAATCAGCAAAAGATATATGGGATAAACTAGAGAACATTCATGAAGGAGATGATAGGATCAAGGAGGCCAAGCTTCAAGCACATCGAGCTCAATACGAATCTTTAAAGATGGACAATGATGAGAACATAGAGACTTTCATGCAAAGAGTCAATGGGATCACCAATTCAATCAGAGGTCTCGACGAAGAATTAACCGATGCTGCTATCGTGAAAAAGGTATTAAGATCGCTCCCTCCTAGATTTGATTCTAAAGTCTCTGCCATAGAAGAAGCCAAAGATCTAAATCGTTTTAGTATGGATGAGATGCATGGTTCTTTGACTGCTTTTGAAATGAGAATAGGAAGGTCTAATCCCACAGATAGAGAAGCTGACTTTCAAAGCCCTAAAAGGCAAAAGCACAAAACAAGAGTCTGAAGAAGAGGATGCTTCAGATGAAATGGAAGCAAATTTTGTCAGAAAGTTGAGAAAAGGAAAAGGAAAATACAAAGGAAAGCTACCTTTTAAATGTTTCAATTGTGGAGGCATTGGACACTTTGCTACCAAATGTCCTCTCAATGACAAGAACAAAGGTGAAGAAACTCAGCATCAAGAAAGAGGTGAATGGAGGAAGAAAACAAACTTCAGAAAAGGCAATTTCAAAAAGAAAAGCTTTATCTCCCGAAATGCAGAATCTTCAGAGGACAGTTCTAGTGAAGACTCTGAAGAAGGAACAGGTGAGGCTCTCTTTATGGCGTTTGAAGTAGAAGAATCAGAAGAGGCAGAAAACACAGAAAATAGAGAAGGAATGAACTCTGAAGTATCTATTGAAATAGGTGAGGCTGAAGTTGATTTAGAAGGTGAGCTGGTTTCTGCTCTTATGGAATGGAAATCTGAGAAAAGAAAGAATAAAAAATTGTTAAGGAAGCTTGAGGATGCAAATGACATTATAGCTAGTCTAAAAACATAGACAGAAGAGTACAAGAAAATGTCCGAAGATCTTGAAGTACAGGTAACCATGAAGATAGATTACTGTTGCAAATTGGAAGAAGAAAATGTTAGTCTTCGAATACAGATACAAGAGCTGGATCAAAAAATTAGTTGTCATTTAAAACGTGAAGAAAGTTCGATGAAGCTGGACAAAATCCTAAGCGATCAAAGACCCACAGGTATCAAATTCGGTCTGGGCTTTATTGAAGGAGAATCATCAAATGGACCAAAGGCAAGCAATGTTGAATGTGAAAAGAGTAAAGACAAGAAACAGGCTATTGAAAGAAAAACAAATCAGGCAAAAGAAAGCAGTAATGCCAGTCCTGAAATAGGAACTGACAATGATGGTTTTACCAAGGTCACACATCAAAAGAAAAGAAGATCTAAGGCTCCTGCAACAACTTGGCAAAGACCATCTTTCAGGTTCAATCATTATTTCTATGGTTTCTATTTTAAATGTAATGGTTATGGGCATAAAATTGTTGACTGCAAGTACAATATAGGTCCAAGAAGTTTCACTAGTAGAAATGCTTTTGCTCCTCTAATGAGTTATGCAGTAGAATGCTTTAATTGTCACAACTTTGGGCATATTGCTAGAAACTGTCGTAGTATTTCTGTTTCAAATCAATCTCAGAAAAGAAGAATTCAACCATATAGGGCAAAACAAAATAGAATTTCTTCTGAAGGATATGTGCAAGATTTTGAAAAGGGGAAATCCAAGCTAGAACCCAACACCACAGTTAAAACAGAATGGAAACAAAAAGAATAGCTCAGGAAAGAACAGGAATCTTTAATAGTGCAGACAACTTTTAGAGCTCAGAATAAATGTGTACCATGGATCCTTGATAGTGGTTGCTCAAGTCATATGACAGGTGATAAACAAAAATTTGAAAAACTACAGAAATATGAGGGTGGCTCTATGAAGTTTGGAAATAATGATGGAGCCAAAATAATAGGAAAAGGATCTATCAAAATTAGTGAAGGGAAAATCAAGTCAGAAGAAGTTTTATTTGTGGATGGTTTGAAACATAACCTGTTAAGTGTGAGTCAAATCTGTGATAAAGGACATGAAGTAGTTTTCAAGAAGCAGGGTTGTGAAGTCAGAAAAATAAACAGTGGGAAATTGATAGCAACCGGTTCAAGGACGTCTGGCAATTTTGTACACACTCTCAAAAACTTCAGAAGGTACGTGTTTCATTGGACAAGAAGAAGAGAACTGGTTGTGGCATAAGAGGCTTGGACACATAAGTTTTGATAATTTGGTGAAAATCAGCTCTAAACAAGTAGTGAGAGATATTCCAACCATTAAGAAACCTTCAAACAATGTTTGTGCTTCATGTCAGAAGGGAAAGCAAACCAGAGTCTCATTCAAAACAAAAGAGTACCACACTAGCAGGCCTTTGGAACTTATTCATACTGACTTATGTGGACCCATGAGAACTCAAAGCATAAACGACGACAAATACTTTATGTTGTGTATCGATGATTATTCCAGAATGACATGGATATTCTTCCTAAAAGATAAAATAGAAGCTTTTGAAATGTTCAGAACCTTCAAACAGCTAGTTGAGAATGAAACAGGAAAAAGGATTAAATGCTTGCGATCAGACAGAGGAGGAGAATTCATTTCGAATGAATTTACAGAATACTATGAAAAATATGGTATCAGGAGACAATATTCAATAGCTAGAACTCCCCAGTAGAATGGTGTAGTAGAGAGAAAGAACAGAACTATACATAAAATGGCACGCACCATGCTGGCAGAAAACAAAATAGCAGATAGATTCTAGAAAGAAGCAGTTCACACTACAGTATACATTCAAAATAGATATATGTTAAGAACTCATGAATGCAAAACACCTTATGAGTTGTGGTTTGGTAGAAAAGCAACAACAAAACATCTCAAAGTATTTGGCTGTAAGTGCTACATCAGAAAAATTGATGACAACCTTGGGAAGTTTGAAGATAGAGCAGATGAAGGTGTTTTTGTTGGTTATTCTCCAAATAGCAAAGCTTACAAATGCTACAACAAGAGACTCAAGAAAATTGTGGACAGTGCAGATGTTAAATTCGATGAAGGGAGGAAACAAATAGTTAACTTTGAAGAAAACTACCCAATCTATGAAGAAGTCATTGAAGGAGATGAGGTGCATGAAACAGAAAATACGTCTACGGTTGATGCAGATAACTTATCCGATGACTCAGAGGTGCAAGAAAACAAAAAATTCAAAATAGGCAGCTGGGAGAAAAATCATCCTAGAGACCAAATAATTGGAGATCCCACAGCTGGTATTCGGACAAGAAGGAAAGTAATAAGTAATTACTCTCTTTTATCCAGCATTGAGCCCAAAAACATAGATGAAGCAAGCAAAGATGATAGCTGGATGAAGGCAATAAATGAAGAGTTAGATCAGATTGAAAAGAACAGAACTTGGGAATTAGTACCTAGACCCGCAAATAAGAATGTAATCGGCACCAAATGGATATTTCGAAACAAATTAAATGAAGACGGACGAGTCATTAGGAACAAAGCAAGACTGGTTTGTAAAGGATATGCACAGGTCGAAGGCATTGATTTTGAAGAGACTTTTGCACCAGTGGCCAGATTAGAAGCAATTAGAATGTTTTTGGCCTTAGCAGTTCACAAGAACTTCAGAGTTTATCAGATGGATGTAAAATCTGCCTTTTTAAATGGGAAACTCGAAGAAGAGGTCTATATTGAACAACCGGATGGCTTTCAAATTAGTGAGGATCCTAACCTTGTCTGCAAATTAAAGAAAGCATTGTATGGATTAAAACAAGCACCACGGGCATGGTATGCAAGGCTAGATAACTATCTCTCTCAACAGGGATTCAAGAAAGGTTTAGTGGACAGTAATCTATATGTAAAAATAGAAGGTGGGCATCTCATTGTTCTAGTTGTCTATGTAGATGATATCATATTTGGAAGCAACAAAGATGAATCTTGTAAAGACTTAGCAAATAAGATGCAGAATGAATTTGAAATGTCTATGATTGGTGAACTGTCTTACTTTCTTGGGCTACAAGTTAATCAAAATGAGAAAGGCATATTCATTTCCCAAATCAAATATGTGAAAGAAATGCTAAAGAGGTTCACTATGGAGGACTCATAAGCCGATCAAGCACTCCCATGACAACGAGGCTGCAAATTGAGTAAAGAAGACAAATCTCCACCTGTAGACCAAACCATGTACAGATCTATGATTGGAAGTTTACTATATTTAACAGCTACTAGACTTGATATTCTACAGGCAGTTTGCATGGTAGCTAGATTTCAGTGCCGATCCCAAAGAGACTCATGTGACAGCAGTTAAAAGGATTTTTCGGTATCTCAAGGGCACCATGGAGTATGGGTTGTGGTATCCAAAAGGCAAAGACTTCACTCTTATATCATATTCAGATGCAGATTGGGCTGGATGTGTTGATGACAGAAAGAGTACCAGTGGAGGTGCATTCTATTTGGGGGACAGATTGGTTGCATGGCACAGTAAGAAGCAAGAGTCAGTTTCTTTATCTACAACTGAGGCAGAATATATTGCAGCAACAACATGTTGCACACAAGTCTTGTGGATGAAACAAACTTTGAAAGATCTAGGTATTAATTTTAGTGAACCAATATCAGTAAAGTGTGATAACACCAATGCAATTAACATCTCTAAGAATCCAGTAATGCACTCACGGACAAAGCACATTGCTATAAGGTATCATTTCTTGAAGGAGAAAGTTGCAGAAGGAGAAGTTAAATTGGACTATGTCCCAACTACAGAACAAGTAGCAGATATTTTTACAAAACCTTTGCCCAAGGAAGTATTTGAGTACCTTCGAAGCAAATTAGGAGTAGTCACACTTCCTAAGAAGTGACTAGCTACAGGGATCACTTTCTCGGGGGAGCATTTGAGTATTTGACTATTCTTTTGCTCATGATCATAATTTGTGCCAATTGCAACAAATTGTGCCTGAGAAGTGTGAGGATGGACTCGGGGGAGTCTGCAGCAGCCCTTTGGTATTATTGACAAAGGGGGAGAAGAGTTACAGGAATGTACACAGGTGTTGCCAACAATTCCAAAGGGGGAGATTGTTGAGCAAGGTGTTGCAAGAAGTTTGTCATTGTTGTCAACACAGGCAGTTAGATCCAATGATGCAGTGGATAGACAGTGTAGGAGTCATTCAGATGCAGAGGACTAAGTTTTGAGAAAAAAGTTATTAAAATTCGAAGAAAAAGACAAGTTAGAAAACTGTCGCGATATCGCGACATGTTTTCTGTCATGATTTCGCGACAAGTCGGAGGAGAGAGAAGGCGTAGTCGAAAATGTCATGATTTCATGACAAGTCGAAGGAGAGAGAAGGCACAATTGAAAATGTCATGATTTCATGACAAGTCTGAGGAGAGAGAAGGTGAAGAGGAAAAATGTCACGATTTCATGACAAGTCAGAGGAGAGAGAAGGCACAGTTGAAAATGTCATGATTTCGTGACAAGTCGGAGGAGAGAGAAGGCGCAAGGCAAACTGTCACGATTTCGCGACATGCTGGAGGCCAAGAAGCTAAGTCGAAAAGTTGTAGCGATTTCGCTACATGTTGAATTTTCTGGCCGAAGCAGGGAGAAAGTGTTAAGTGAAAAGTTGTAGCGATTTCGCTACAAGTCAAAAATGCACAAAGCAAAGGTGTAGCGATTTCGCTACGTGTCAAAATGCACAAAACAAAGGTGTAGCGATTTTGCTACAAGTTGAAAAAGCACAACACAAAGGTGTAGCGATTTCGCTACAAGTCCAAAAGTGCACAACACGAAGGTGTAGCGATTTCGCTACAAGTCAAAAGTGCAGAACTCAAAGATGTAGCAAGTCGAAAGCACAAGGCACAAAGTTGTAGCGATTTCGCTATCGCATGAAGCAAGAATTGTACGGAAGCAGAAAGCGTCATGATTTCATGACAAAGATGAGGATGACGTCAGAAAATTGAAAGTGTCACGATTTCGTGACAGGGTGAAAGAAAAGCCTGGAAGCTGAAAGTGTCACGATTTAAGGGTGAAAGAAAAGCATGGAAGCAAAGCGTCACGATTTCACGACAAGAATGAGGATGACGTAAGCAAAAGTTTGAAGTGTCACGATTTCGTGACAAGAACGATGGCAAAGCTATCAAAGGCCAAAATGGTCACGATTTCATGACAGCAAGGGCATGAAGGCGTACGGCTACAAAAAGTGTCATGATATCGTGACATGTTAGTATTTTGTGGCAATGAGTCTACGAAAGGTGACAGAGGTGGCAAGAGTTTGAGGCCGACAAAGTTGAATCGAGGCGATAGATTTTAGGGTTTGTCGACATCTTCTAGGGTTTCCGAATTTTAGGGTTTTCGAATATTCTAGGGTTTTGATGGTTTATTTTTAGGGTTTGAAGCGACATTTCTAGGGTTTGAATTTCTAGGGTTTTTCTTAGGGTTTGTAGAGTCCTTAGGGTTACAGTCGACTATGATTTAAGATTTGTTCTTGAAATTTCTTCTATAAAAGGAGGACTACTTTGAGTTTGAAGAAGTGTTGCGATGAGATAATGTGCGAATGCAAGAAGAGTGATTGCGCAAGTGAAGTTCGTTCGAGTAGAGTGCAAAGTCGTAGTTTGAATCTGCATATCGTGATTGCATGGATGAAAAGTGCAATGTGTAGAGATGGAGTTCTAAGTTCAAAATGTTAGTGCATAAATAGTAGAAGTGTCGATCATCCGATTGCAGTAGAAAGTGCGAAGAAGAGTACAGAAGCGATCGGACAGTGCGAAACATTTTTGCGTAGAAGCAATAGAATGCAAAAAAATAGTAGACTGTAAGGAATAACGTGAAAGTTTTATTCTATCATTTTATTATCTTTATTGACTTCCAAGTTGTAGCTTGGCATAAGGGGTTGGTGCCTCTTTCCAGTAGGTGCTGGTAAATTAGGAGTTGGTGCTCCATTCTGTTTGAAGCAGATAAAGCTAAGGGGTTGGTGCTCCTTCCAGTTGGTGTTGGTAAAAGATATTGTAAAGTTGTAGCTTTGCATTGGCTGGATTTGGATGGTAGTCCAAGCAGTCATTTTTGAGGAGTAGCCACATTGGTGAACCTCGTTAAATTGTTGTGTTATGTGTGATGCTTTCTTGCTGCATTTAATATTTCTTTTATCTGTTTTAAACTGCTGTTGGATTTAAAACTATATGTTTTAGAAATTTTAAAGATCACACTGATTCACCCCCCCTCTCAGTGTCATTGTGATTACAACAATTGGTATCAGAGCCAAGTACCTGAACAGGCTCAAACAGCTAAGGTGATCTTGGAAGTTACGCAATGGCAAGTGGTGAAGGTTTCTCCTCGAACAAAGCACCATTGTTTGATGGGACTAACTATGCGTTCTAGAAAATTAGAATGTAGACATATCTCAGTGCTTTGGGTTTTGACATCTGGGGTGCAGTAGTTAATGGTTACAAAGCTCCCGCCACCGCTCCAATAGACACTACTGGTAAAAAGGCATTTGAATATGATTCAAAAGCAAAAAATGCCATCATGTGTGGACTAGTGGACAGTGAGCTAGTCAAGATCATAAATTGTGAATCAGCAAAAGATATATGGGATAAACTAGAGAACATTCATGAAGGAGATGATAGGATCAAGGAGGCCAAGCTTCAAGCACATCGAGCTCAATACGAATCTTTAAAGATGGACAATGATGAGAACATAGAGACTTTCATGCAAAGAGTCAATGGGATCACCAATTCAATCGGAGGTCTCGACGAAGATATTAATCGATGCTCGCTATCGTGAAAAAGGTATTAAGATCGCTCCCTCCTAGATTTGATTCTAAAGTCTCTGCCATAGAAGAAGCCAAAGATCTAAATAGTTTTAGTATGGATGAGATGCATGGTTCTTTGACTGCTTTTGAAATGAGAATAGGAAGGTCTAATCCCACAGATAGAGAAGCAGACTTTCAAAGCCTTAAAAGGCAAAAGAACAAAACAAGAGTCTCGAAGAAGAGGATGCTTCGGATGAAATGGAAGCAAATTTTGTCAGAAAGTTGAGAAAAGGAAAAGGAAAATACAAAGGAAAGCTACCTTTTAAATGTTTCAATTGTGGAGGCATTGGACACTTTGCTACCAAATGTCCTCTCAATGACAAGAACAAAGGTGAAGAAACTCAACATCAAGAAAGAGGTGAATGGAGGAAGAAAACAAACTTCAGAAAAGGCAATTTCAAAAAGAAAAGCTTTATCTCCCGAAATGCGAGAATCTTCGAGAGGACAGTTCTAGTGAAGACTCGAAGAAGGAACAGGTGAGGCTCTCTTTATGGCGTTTGAAGTAGAAGAATCGAAGAGGCAGAAAACACACAAAAGAGAGAAGGAATGAACTCGAAGTATCTATTGAAATAGGTGAGGCTGAAGTTGATTTAGAAGGTGAGCTGGTTTCTGCTCTTATGGAATGGAAATCTGAGAAAAGAAAGAATAAAAAATTGTTAAGGAAGCTTGAGGATGCAAATGACATTATAGCCAGTCTAAAAACACAGACAGAAGAGTACAAGAAAATGTCCGAAGATCTTGAAGTACAGGTAACCATGAAGATAGATTACTGTTGCAAATTGGAAGAAGAAAATGTTGGTCTTCGAATACAGATACAAGAGCTGGATCAAAAAATTAGCTGTCATTTAAAACGTGAAGAAAGTTCGATGAAGTCGGACAAAATCCTAAGCGATCAAAGACCCACAGGTATCAAATTCGGTCTGGGCTTTATCGAAGGAGAATCATCAAATGGACCAAAGGCAAGCAATGTTGAATGTGAAAAGAGTAAAGACAAGAAACAGGTTGTTGAAAGAAAAACAAATCAGGCAAAAGAAAGCAGTAATGCCAGTCCTGAAATAGGAACTGACAATGATGGTTTTACCAAGGTCACACATCAAAAGAAAAGAAGATCTAAGGCTCCTGCAACAACTTGGCAAAAACCATCTTTCAGGTTCAATCATTATTTCTATGGTTTCTGTTTTAAATGTAATGGTTATGGGCATAAAATTGTGGACTGCAAGTACAATATAGGTCCTAGAAGTTTCACTAGTAGAAATGCTTTTGCTCCTCTAATGAGTTATGCAGTAGAATGCTTTAATTGTCACAACTTTGGGCATATTGCTAGAAACTGTCATAGTATTTCTGTTTCAAATCAATCTCAAAAAAGAAGAATTCAACCATATAGGGCAAAACAAAATAGAATTTCTTCTGAAGGATATGTGCAAGATTCTGAAAAGGGGAAATCCAAGCTAGAACCCAACACCACAGTTAAAACAGAATGGAAACAAAAAGAACAGCTCAGGGAAGAAAAGGAATCTTTAATAGTGCAGACAGCTTTTAGAGCTCAGAATAAATGTGTACCGTGGATCCTTGATAGTGGTTGCTCAAGTCATATGACAGGTGATAAACAAAAATTTGAAAAACTACAGAAATATGAGGGTGGCTCTGTGAAGTTTGGAAATAATGATGGAGCCAAAATAATAGGAAAAGGATCTGTCAAAATTAGTGAAGGGAAAATCAAGTCAGAAGAAGTTTTATTTGTGGATGGTTTGAAACATAACCTGTTAAGTGTTAGTCAAATCTGTGATAAAGGTCATGAAGTAGTCTTCAAGAAGCAGGGTTGTGAAGTCAAAAAAATAAACAGTGGGAAATTGATAGCAACTGGTTCAAGGACGTCTGGTAATCTGTACACACTCTCAAAAACTTCAGAAGGTACGTGTTTTATTGGACAAGAAGAAGAGAACTGGTTGTGGCACAAGAGGCTTGGACACATAAGTTTTGATAATTTGGTGAAAATCAGCTCTAAACAAGCAGTGAGAGATATTCCAACCATTAAGAAACCTTCAAACAATGTTTGTGCTTCATGTCAGAAGGGAAAGCAAACCAGAGTCTCATTCAAAACAAAAGAATACCACACTAGCAGGCCTTTGGAACTTATTCATACTGACTTATGTGGACCCATGAGAACTCAAAGCATAAACGACGACAAATACTTTATGTTGTGTATCGATGATTATTCCAGAATGACATGGATATTCTTCCTAAAAGATAAAACAGAAGCTTTTGAAATGTTTAAATCCTTCAAACAGCTAGTTGAGAATGAAACAGGAAAAAGGATCAAATGCTTACGATCAGACAGAGGAGGAGAATTCATTTCGAATGAATTTATAGAATACAGTGAAAAACATGGTATCAGGAGACAATATTCAGCAGCTAGAACTCCCCAACAGAATGGTGTAGTAGAGAGAAAGAACAGAACTATACAGGAAATGGCACGCACCATGCTGGAAGAAAACAAAATAGCAGATAGATTCTGGAAAGAAGCAGTTCACACTATAGTATACATCCAAAACAGATATATGTTAAGAACTCATGAATGCAAAACACCTTATGAGTTGTGGTTTGGTAGAAAAGCAACAACAAAACATCTCAAAGTATTTGGTCGTAAGTGCTACATCGAGAAAACCGATGACAACCTTGGGAAGTTTGAAGATAGAGCAGATGAAGGTGTTTTTGTTGGTTATTCTCCAAATAGCAAAGCTTACAAATGCTACAACAAGAGACTCAAGAAAATTGTGGACAGTGCGGATGTTAAATTCGATGAAGGGAGGAAACAAATAGTTAACTTTGAAGAAAACTACCCAATCTATGAAGAAGTCATTGAAGGAGATGAGGTGAATGAAACAGAAAATAAGTCTACGGTTGATGCAGATAACTTATCCGATGACTCAGAGGTGCAAGAAAACAAAAAATTCAAAATAGGAAGCTGGCAGAAAAATCATCCTAGAGACCAAATAATTGGAGATCCCACAGCTGGCATTCAGACAAGAAGGAAAGTAATAAGTAATTACTCTCTTTTATCCAGCATTGAGCCCAAAAACATAGATGAAGCAAGCAAAGATGATAGCTGGATGAAGGCAATAAATGAAGAGTTAGATCAGATTGAAAAGAACAGAACTTGGGAATTAGTACCTAGACCTGCAAATAAGAATGTAATCGGCACCAAATGGATATTTCGAAACAAATTAAATGAAGACGGACAAGTCATTAGGAACAAAGCAAGACTGGTTTGTAAAGGATATGCACGAGTCGAAGGCATTGATTTTGAAGAGACTTTTGCACCAAGTGGCCGGATTAGAAGCAATTAGAATGTTTTTGGCCCTAGCAGTTCACAAGAACTTCAGAGTTTATCAGATGGATGTAAAATCTGCCTTTTTAAATGGGAAACTTGAAGAAGAGGTCTATATTGAACAACCGGATGGCTTTCAAATTAGTGAAGATCCTAACCTTGTCTGCAAATTAAAGAAAGCACTGTATGGATTAAAACAAGCACCACGGGCATGGTATGCAAGGCTAGATAATTATCTCTCTCAACAGGGATTCAAGAAAGGTTTAGTGGACAGTAATCTGTATGTAAAAACAGAAGGTGGGCATCTCATTGTTCTAGTTGTCTATGTAGATGATATCATATTTGGCAGCAACAAAGATGAATCTTGTAAAGACTTAGCAAATAAGATGCAGAATGAATTTGAAATGTCTATGATTGGTGAACCTGTCTTACTTTCTTGGGCTACAAGTTAATCAAAATGAGAAAGGCATATTCATTTCCCAAATCAAATATGTGAAAGAAATGCTAAAGAGGTTCACTATGGAGGATTGTAAGCCAGTAAGCACTCCCATGACAACAGGCTGCAAATTGAGTAAAGAAGACAAATCTCCACCTGTAGACCAAACCATGTACAGATCTATGATTGGAAGTTTACTATATTTAACAGCTACTGAGACTCGATATTCTACGAGCAGTTTGCATGGTAGCTAGATTTCGAGCCAGTCCCAAAGAGACTCATGTGACAAGCAGTTAAAAGGGATTTTTCGGTATCTCAAGGGCACCATGGAGTATGGGTTGTGGTATCCAAAAGGCAAAGACTTCACTCTTATATCATATTCGGATGCAGATTGGGCTGGATGTGTTGATGACAGAAAGAGTACCAGTGGAGGTGCATTCTATTTGGGGGACAGATTGGTTGCATGGCACAGTAAGAAGCAAGAGTCAGTTTCTTTATCTACAGCTGAGGCAGAATATATTGCAACAGCAACATGTTGCACACAAGTCTTGTGGATGAAACAAACTTTGAAAGATCTAGGTATTAATTTCAGTGAACCAATATCAGTAAAGTGTGATAACACAAGTGCAATTAACATCTCTAAGAATCCAGTAATGCACTCACGGACAAAGCACATTGCTATAAGGTATCATTTCTTGAAAGAGAAAGTTGCAGAAGGAGAAGTTAAATTGGATTATGTCCCAACTACAGAACAAGTAGCAGATATTTTTACAAAACCTTTGCCCAAGGAAGTATTTGAGTACCTTCGAAGCAAATTAGGAGTAGTCACACTTCCTAAGAAGTGACTAGCTACAGGGATCACTTTCTCAGGGGGAGCATTTGAGTATTTGACTATTCTTTTGCTCATGATCATAATTTGTGCTAGATGCAACAAATTGTGCCTGAGAAGTGTGAGGATGGACTCAGGGGGAGTCTGCAGCAGCCCTTTGGTATTATTGACAAAGGGGGAGAAGAGTTACGAGGAATGTACACAGGTGTTGCCAACAATTCCAAAGGGGGAGATTGTTGAGCAAGGTGTTGCAAGAAGTTTGTCATTGTTGTCAACACAGGCAGTTAGATCTAATGATGCGAGTGGATGGACAGTTTAGGAGTCATTCAGATGCGAGAGGATAGAAGTATTTGAGAAAAAAAGTGAGTTTAAAAATTCGAAGAAAAAGACAAGTTAGAAAATTGTCGCGATATCGCGACATGTTTTCTGTCGTGATTTCGCGACAAGTCGGAGGAGAGAGAAGGCGCAGTCGAAAATGTCATGATTTCATGACAAAAATGAGGAGAGAGAAGGCACAGTTGAAAATGTCATGATTTCATGACAAGTCGGAGGAGAGAGAAGGCATAGTCAAAAATGTCACGATTTCATGACAAAAATGAGGAGAGAGAAGGCGCAAAGAAAACTGTCACGATTTCGCGACAAGTCGGAGGAGAGAGAAGGTGCAAGGCAAACTGTCGCGATTTCGCGACATGCTGGAGGCCAAGAAGCTAAGTCGAAAAGTTGTAGCGATTTCGCTACATGTTGAATTTTCGCTGGCCGAAGCAAGGAGAAAGTGTTAAGTGAAAAAGTTGTAGCGATTTCGCTACAAGTCAAAAGTGCACAAAGCAAAGGTGTAGCGATTTCGCTACGTGTCAAATTGCACAAAACAAAGGTGTAGCGATTTCGCTACAAGTTGAAAAAGCACAACACGAAGGTGTAGCGATTTCGCTACAAGTCAAAAGTGCACAACGCGAAGGTGTAGCGATTTCGCTACAAGTCAAAAGTGCAGAACTCAAAGGTGTAGCAAGTCGAAAGCACAAGGCACAAAGTTGTAGCGATTTCGCTACGCATGAAGCAAGAATTGTACGGAAGCCGAAAGCGTCACGATTTTACGACAAAGATGAGGATGACGTCAAAAAGTGTCACGATTTCGCGAAGGTGAAGAAAAGCCTGAAGCGAAGGTGAAGAAAAGCCTGGAAGCGAAAGCATCATGATTTCGTGACAAGAATGAGGATGACGTCAGCAAAAGTTTGAAGTGTCACGATTTCGTGACAAGAATGGTGGCAAAGCTATCAAAGGCCAAAATGGTCACGATTTCATGACAACAAGGACATGAAGGCGTACGGCTACAAAAAGTGTCACGATATCGTGACATGTTAGTATTTCACGGCAATAAGCTACAAGAAGGTGACAGAGGTGGCAAGGTTGAGGCCGACAAAGTTGAATCGAGGCCGATATATTTTAGGGTTTTGACATTTTCTAGGGTTTAAAGATTTTAGGGTTTAATTAGGTTTTTTTAGGGTTTAAGCGATGTTTTAGGGTTTAAGCCGACATTTTAGGTTTGGAATTTTAGGGTTTAAAGTTATTAGGGTTTGATGACGTCCTTAGGGTTACGACTATGATTTAAGATTGTTCTTGAAGATTTCTTCTATAAAAGGAGGACTAATTTGAGTTTGAAGAAGGCATGTACGATGAGATAAAGTGCGAATGCGAGAAGAGTGATTGCGCAATTGAAGTTCGATCTGAGCTAGAGTGCAAAGTCGTAGTTCGAAGTCGAGTGCATATCGTGATTGCATGGATGAAGAGCGCAATGTGTAGAGGTGGAGTTCTAAGTTCAAAGTGTTAGCACGCAAATAGCGAAGTGATCGATCATCCGATTGCAGTAGAAAGTGCGAAGAAGAGTACAGAAGCGATCGGACAGTGTGAAACGTTTTTGCGTAGAAGCAACAGATTGCAAAAAAATAGTAGACTGTAAGGAACAACGTGAAAATATTATTCTGTCATTTTATTATCTTTATTGACTTCCAAGTTGCAGCTTGGCATAAGGGGTTGGTGCCTCTTTCCAGTAGGTGCTTGGTAAATTAGGAGTTGGTGCTCCATTCTGTTTGAAACAGATAAAGCTAAGGGGTTGGTGCTCCTTCCAGTTGGTGCTGGTAAAAGATATTGTAAAGTTGTAGCTTTGCATTGGCTGGATTTGGATGGTAGTCCAAGCAGTCATTTTGAGGAGTAGCCACATTGGTGAACCTCGTTAAATTGATGTGTTGTGTGTCATGCTTTCTTGCTGCATTTAATATTTCTTTTATCTGTTTTAAACTGCTGCTGGATTTAAAACCATATGTTTTAGAAATTTTAAAGATCACACTGATTCACCCCCCCCTCTCAGTGTCATTGTGATTACAACAATAGGTAATAACAAGGATGGTTACCATATATAGATGCATCGACTAGAATGGTGATAGCAAGAGCTATTAGAGAGCATCCATAAAAAGATAAAATAATGGGGTAAACTTGAGATTACATGGTTGCCTATGATTGCTAATTTATAATAGTTAATGCTTTATTGATATCTTTTAAATTTTTAAAGGATACATTGTTGCATTATAAACCCTTCCTACCTTTTTACTTTAGCAAACACAAGGGATTGTGTTCAGTCTAAGGGGATACTATGTCTTGAACTATTTTGGTAAACCCTTCTACGTATGGGAATTGGACTTATTTCCTAGTTTGGTATTACTATGTGAAATCAATTAATTATTTTGTGAAAAATATTAAATTAGACAATTTCTAGTGTAGAGATTTACTTTTTAAATATGCTTAATTAATTTAATTACCTTCACAATGTAGATAATAAGGTTACTTGCATACAAAAAAATTATACTCAAAGGTAGTAATTCGAGTAGTAGTGATTAAAAAAAAAATCTTAATGGTAATAAGAGTATTTTGTTAAATAATGATGATGACGACAATGGCAGGAGCAGGTGTTGCAACAAAGTCTTCGGATTCTATAGGCAGTGCTGGGTCCACCGCAGGCCCACTCGACAAGATTCTCGGTGAAGACCCTAACGACGTGGTGAAACCAGCAGATGGCGATGGGAGCCACTCTGAAACCGTTAGGGTTTCTTCCTCTTCTCCTTCCAAAGCACCTCCTTGGTCTTTATCCTTTGTTGACAAAGTGCGGTCTTCTTCCGATGCATTTTCTTTCCAGACTCCTTTGCCCTTCTCTATAATGGGCACTGAAGTCTCTTTCCCGAGTGAGGTCATGGAGCCACTGATTTTCCAAGAGTCTCTCTCTCTTATTGGAAAATTTGTCGGTGCTCGGCCTGATATTGAAACAATCCGCTAGTGGGCTCTATCCAAATGGATGCTTTCGGGCAGCTTGGAGTTAGTGGCCTTTCCCAGGGTGTTTTTCATGATAAGGCTAAATAATGCCCTTGACACCCATCGCATCCTTACCGGAGGGCCATGGTTTTTCGGTCGTCGTAGCCTGTTTTTGTAGAGATGGGGGGAAGACTTTGACCCCGAGACTCAGTCTATCAATATCGCACCGATTTGGGTCAAACTTCATGGGCTCCCCCCACAGTTCTTCTATAATGACGCACTCAAAGGCATCACTCAACCGATTGGAGATTTGGTCGCCATTGACCCTGCTACCCGAGCCAAAACCAAAATGACCTATGCTCGTGTTTGTGTCATGGCAAATCTAGACTTGGATTTGCCTACCTGCATTGGTATCAACTATGGGAGCTACAGGAGATGCCAAGGAGTTGAGTATGAAAACAAGCCCGCTTTTTTCTTGGAGTGCAATACTCAAGGCCATCTGCTTTCTCAATGCCCTTCCTAGAAAAAAGAAATCCCCAGTGATTCGGGCCAAAAGTTGGATACTCAGATCCAGACTCTCTAGAAAAAGGCTACTACCCGAGGTCATGGCCGATCTGTGGGCCCTCCTAAGACCTCTGCTTCAGATCCAGTCAAACCCAACAAGGTAAGCACTCTGCCTCCTCGATCTAATCATTTTTCCCCCTTAAATAACCTTCACATTGGAGAGGACATTTCAGATGACCTACCCATAGATCTAACCATCACGTCCACACCCACTTTGATCCAGTCCCCTTTGTCCAAAGGAAAGTCTGCAATGACCTTTCCAAACTCACCCACCGATTCTGGTCCCTCACACCTTCCTCTTCCCTTCCCACCCCTCCCCCCATCTCAGAGCCCCCTTCCCCAAACCCTAGAGTCTACTGCTCTGTGCCAGCATCCCCGCTCTTCATCCCCCCATCGGCCTGCCCCTGGGACTGACTCCACCGACATCCACCAAACCTCCAGCCCGTTGAAATCTCCCAATCCCGCACCCAAAGTAGACGTCAACAAAGACCAGAGGAGGGGACGATCGAAAAATGCAAAAAAAATTTCCAAAGCAGCTGAGATCAAAATGGCTGACGACACAGTGCCTACCATCTTGGGCCCCATTTTTGAACACTCCATCACAACCCACCAAGACGAGGATGAAGTTAGACCCAAACTAACTCCGTCTCAAGGGAGAGGCAGAGGCCGCAAAGCAAACTCCAAATCGTCTCGATGAAGATCGTCTCCTGGAATGTCAGAGGCCTCAACGGAACTGCAAAATAGAGAACTGTTAAAATAGTAAGAAAAAATCTAAAACCAAATATCATGTTCCTTCAAGAATCCAAATTAGATGAGAATAGCAGCACTCAAGTCTGCAAGCTAATCTGGGAAAACAACAATTTTGCCTTTTGTCCCTCCACAGGGGCATCCAGGGGTCTCCTCTGTTTATGGGACCCGACAACCATTGAAGGGAGAGTTCTTTCAGTCTCAGATAGAACCATCAACATTCTGTTTACTAATAAAGTCACTCACCTCTAGTGGATCGCCACCAATGTTTATGGACCTAACAGTCCTGTTAACAGAAGATTGTTGTGGGATAACATTTCTGCAATGCGTAACAACTTTGTAGACTTTCCATGGATGCTTTGTGGTGATTTCAATTCTCCCCTCCATTTGTTTGATAAACAAGGAGGCAATCCGATCACCAACAGTTGCATAGAAGACTTCAGCGACTTTGTCAACCACAACGAGCTAATGGACATGCCACTCCAAGGGTCCAACTACACATGGAGCAACAGACGAGCGGGAATCCATCACATCCAAATTCGGCTAGATAGATTTCTCTTATCCAAAGAACTCATTCCTATTTTTGGCGATGCCAAGCTTCATAGCCACCCAAAAATTGGCTCCGACCACAATCCCTTAATTCTGGATTGTTCCCGTCCCCAAAAAATCTTCAAAACCCCTTTCAAGTTTGAAAATATGTGGCTCACTCATCCAGATATAGGTCGGTGTATTCGCCAATGGTGGCAGCAGGATTTCTGCCCAAACCCTCTCACGAATCTGTTCCTCAAACTGAAAGCGATCAAACTCAAGTTGAAATGCTGGAACAGGGATGTCTTCGACAACCTCTTTAGCGAGAAAAAGCATCTGATGGATGAGCTGAAAAGGGTGGAAAATCTGATTCAGGGAGGAGATCTGAGGGCCGAAACTTTCCTTGAAGAAAAGAGCCTCCTTTCAAATTTTCACAATGCCTTGGCTAAGGAAGAGACATATTGGAGGCAAAAATCCAGAAACCTCTGGCTCAAAGAAGGAGACACCAACACGAAGTTTTTCCATGCTTCCACCATGCGTCACAGAGGCTCTAATAAAATCTCTGAGCTGACCAAGGCTGATGGATCCATTGTCTCTGACATCCAAGCAATCAGACAGGAAGTTGTTTGCCACTTCCAGGAAATCTTAGGACCAAGCATTGGCTGCCATCCCCGCACCTCAAGTTCTCTACTACAGAACATCCCAAAGATGGTGTCTAACAATGATAATGGAAAATTGCTTGAAAGCTTCACTGAAGAGGAGATCAAAGAAGCTTTGTTCGCAATGGAACCTGATAAGGCCCCCGAACCTGATGGCTTCCCACCCCGATTTTTTCAACACTTCTAGGATATTGTGGGCCAAGATGTCATTGCTGCGGTTAAATTCTTCCAGAGAGCCAAAAAGATGTCGAGAGAGGCCAATTCCACTTTCATTGTTTTAATTCCCAAGTCCAACGATCGTGCTTCCCTTTCTGATTTTAGACCGATTAGTCTCTGCAGTGTCATTTACAAACTTATCACCAAAGTTATGGCAAATAGGTTGAAAGACATCCTTCCCTCCATCATCGACCAGTGCCAAGGGAGCTCGGTCAAAGGCAGATTCATTTCGGATGGAGTGATAACCATCCACGAATTGGCCCACTCGACATCTAAAAATAAAAAACCCAGCATGTTCCTTAAGCTTGACATGAACAAGGCTTTCGATCGGGTTTCCTGGAAATTCCTGTTCGAAGTCCTGGAAAAGTTTGGGTTTCACAAAGAATGGATCAAGATGGTTCATGAATGTATCTCGATTGCTTGGTTCTCTATTCTTATCAATGGCTCACCCGCAGGTTTCTTCCAAAGTTTCAAAGGCATCCGTCAAGGGGACCCTCTGTCCCCCTTTCTCTTCATCATTTTGGTCGAAACCCTTGGAAGAACCCTTTCAGTTGCCTGTAACAGTGGTCTTATTTTCGGGATCAAACCAACCTCAACATCCAAAGCCATATCCCATCAACAGTTTGTTGATGATACTATTCTATCCTCTTATGCTTCCGTTCCCGAAGCAAAAATCATTAAGAACATTCTTGATTCTTATGAAGAGGCGGTTGGTCAGAAAGTCAACTACCGTAAAAGCAAGCTATACTTTCTCAATACCCCCACTCATAGACAAAATAGGATTGTTGAGATCCTTGGGTGCAACATTGGGAGCCTTCCAACTACTTATCTTGGATTACCGCTTTTCCACGGTAGATCTGTCTCGGCTATGTGGAACCCTATTTTAGATCGCCTCAACAAGAAACTAGCGGGGTGGAAAAGCTCAATGCTCATCCAGGCAGCCAAAGCCACTCTGGTCCAAGCTTGCCTTCAAAGTATCCCCATTTTTTTCTTATCTATCTTCAAAGCTCCAGCTACCATCTGCAAAAAAATTGAACAAATTCAACGCAGATTCCTTTGGGCTGGAAACGAAAACAAGAATAAATTTTTGCTAGTCGCCTGGGACAGGGTCTGTTCCAAGAAAAAGGACGGAGGACTCAGATTCAGAGACATCAAATGGATGAACATGGCCCTCATTGCCAAGCAGGCCTGGAGACTTACCATCAATGAAAAAGTCACTTGGATTGATATCATTAAAGCTAAGTACCTCCATCAGTTTTCCTTTCTTGGAGAGCACAACCTCCCTATCGGATCCCATTTCTGGAATGGCGTAATCAAAACAAGGAAAATCATCATGGAAGGCTTAAGGTGGTGTCTAGGAACTGGAACGACCATCCATTTCTAGGATGACCCGTGGATCCATGATAAACCTCTGAGCCAAGATCCGCATCTTGCAGTGCTCAAGGCGACTATCGAAGCCACCTTTGGAGATAAGGTGTGTCACTTCATTAACCAAGGTCCTACAAGACCTGAATGGAAACACCTAGCTCTTAACGGGCCCAGGCATATCACCGAGGCTCTCAGGCGGTTACAAAACTTGTTGAGGACTTGCATCATCCCGAGCTCACACAAAGATGATTCCATGGTCTGGAACCTTGAAGAATCTAGAAATTTCACTGTCAAATCAGCTTACTACAGTCAAGAAACTCCCACAGATGGTTGGGACTTATCAAATCAGGTCTGGGTTCCCAAGATCATTCCCAAGGTCAAATTATTTTGTTGGTTGGCCATCCAAAATAGAATCCTCACCATAGACAACTTGATAATCAGAGGGTTACTCATTCCCAATTGGTGTATCCTGTGCAAAAATGCCTGTGAGTCAACTTCGCATGTTTTTTTGGAATGTCCCTTTTCTTTAGCAGTTCTCAACTAGGTTCATAACACCTTTGACATCTCCACAGCCCTCCCACATTCCATTCCCCTCCTTATTAAGCAATGGCCCCGGCCTTTCAAGAGCAACCAACTAAAATTCATGTGGCAAGCTTGCCTCCACCTTTACCTATGGCAGATATGGCTCGAGAGAAATGCCAAAATTTTCAAAAATCAAGCCACTGATAAGAAGATTATCATTGTCAAAATCTTGGCCCTAGCTACGGAGAATGCCTCTCTTGTTTCATCTCCAAAACCCCCCCTCCTGGCTTAGAATCGGACCTAACCAAACTTTTCAATCTGTCTAACATCTCTGTTATGCCCCGTAATTCTGTTGATAGGTCTGTCATCAAGTGGGTCTTACCACCTACTGGGTGGCACAAGCTCAATTTTGATGGTGCGGCTAAAGGCAACCCAGGAGCGGCTGGCGGAGGAGGAATTCTCAAAAACCATAGAGGAGAAATAATTTTGGCCTTTGCCCAGAACCTGGGAATTCAATCCAACAATATGGCAGAGGCGCGGGCTCTGTTCCAAAGTTTGATCCTCATGGAAGGGTTGACCATCAATAAACTTATCATCGAAGGAGACTCGTTGCACTGTATCAACTGGCTCAATGGTACCGCTAAGCCTCCCTAGCCCCTTGCTTCGATTTTCCAAGAATGCAAGGCCCTAATTGGCAATTACCCAGAATTAGTCATTAAGCATCAATACCGGGAAGGAAACAAAGTTGTGGACTGGCTTGCTAACAAGGGAGTCAATGAATCTGACATTCAAGTGTGGAGAGACTCCTTCCCCATTGGCCTAAGGAACGATCCTACAAGTTTCAATGTTTGCACAATGTGAGATGTTGCCAGGGGATTGGTTTGGTATGCTGATGAAACTTGTCGCGATATCGCGACACTTTTTCCTTCTTCTCCTTCGACAGCGAAAATGCAACATGTCGTGTTATCGCGACACTTTTCACTTTTGGCCGCGAAAATGCAACATGTCACGATATCGCGACATTTCTTTCTCCTTTGGCCGTGACGTTGCAACATGTCGCGATATCGCGACACTTTTTTCTCCTTTGGTCATGGCGTTACATCATGTCGCGATATCGTGACACTTTTTCTCTTTCGGCCGCGATGATGCAACATGTCGCGATATCGCGACACTTTTTCTCTTTGGCCGCGATGATGCAACATGTCACGATATCGCGACACTTTTTCCTCCTTTGGCCGCGACAATGCAACATGTCGCGATATCGCGACACTTTTTCTCTTTTGGCCACGACGTTGCAACATGTCGCGATATCGCGACACCTTTTCTCTTTGGCCGCGATGATGCAACATGTCGCGATATCGCGACACTTTTTCTCTTTGGCCGCGATGATGCAACATGTCGCGATATCGCGACACTTTTTCTCTTTGGCCGCGATGATGCAACATGTCGCGATATCGTGACACTTTTTCTCTTTTGGCCACGACATTGCAACATGTCGCGATATCGCGACACCTTTTCTCTTTGGCCATGATGATGCAACATGTCGCGATATCGCGACACTTTTTCTCTTTGGCCGCGATGATGCAACTTGTCGCGATATCGTGACACCTTCTCCTCCTTTGGCCGTGACGATGCAACATGTCGCGATATCACGACATTTTTTATCTTTTTGCCGAGACGATGCAACATGTCGCGATTTCGTGACACTTTTTCTCCTTTGGCCACGATGCTGCAACATGTCGCGATATCGCGACACTTTTTTTCCTCTGGCCATGACGATGCAACATGTCGTGACATCGCGACATTTTTTCTCCTTAGGCCATGATGATACAACATGTCGCGATATCATGACACTTTTTCTCTTTTGGCCGCGACGTTGCAACATGTCGCGATATCGCGACACTTTTCCTCCTTTGGCCGCGACAATGCAACATGTCGCGATATCGTGACACTTTTTCTCTTGTGGCCGCGACGGTGCAACATGTCGCGATATCATGACACTTTTTCTCCTTTGGCCATGACAATGCAACATGTCGCGATATCACGACATCTTTTCTCCTTTGGCCTCGACGATGCAACATGTCGCGATATCACGACACCTTTCCTCCTCTGGCCGTGACGATGCAACTTGTCATGATATCGCGACACTTCTTCTCTTCTGGTAGCGATGTTGCAACATGTCGCGATATCGTGACACTTTCTCTCCTTCGGCCATGATGTTGCATCTTGTCGCGATATCGTGACACCTTTTCCTCCTTTGGCCGTGACGGTGCAACATGTCGCGATATCGTGACACCTTTTCCTCCTTGCTTTTTCCCTATGCTTTGGACCGCGAAAATGCAACATGTCGCGATATCGCGACACCTTTCTTCTTGTGGTGTTTTGCTTTTTCTTTGATCTTTAGCTCATGGGCCTCTTCGGTCGGTTTGGAAAACATGTAAAAAATACTTGTACAAGGTTCAGGGACCTTTCAACACCCTTTCAACCAATCAAAAAAAATAAGAGTATTTTGTTCCTTGCAAACATAGAGGGGGTGTTGCAAAACTAAAATGAATAAGGGAAGCCTTAGATAATAAAGGCATTTTTACATGTTGTGTTATAGGATAAATCAAAATATATATAAATAAATAACTTATATGTGAACAACTAAATGAACTTTTTACCCGAGTTTAACTCATGAATGAGATTAAGGCCTTTATATATGTAAAATAAAATGGATATTTATATATGTGCAATAAAGTGAATATTTTAAATTTTAGCATAAAAACATGGGTTAAATATGTGTCTTATGAGGTAGCCTTATAATAAAAATTCTTATATAAACATCTTCATATAATATAAAAATGCATGTTGTAAATTTACTTTAAGAATATGATGCTATATAAATTCTAAATTCTGAATATTGTCATTATTTAAGAAAATATCTTATATAAACTTCTTAAAAAAAGACATTAGGTCATTCCCACAACGTGCAAGAACAAGTAAAATTGTGATGAGTCACAAAATCCACGTTGCCACCAAAAATACAAATTGGAAGGGCAAACCACTCTTTTACTCATGAATGATGGTAAATCCCTTAGTCATTACAATGGAATCAACTAAGATTCTATAGTTTCACTCCAAGACTATAAGTAAGTGGAACGTTAAATAATGCAAGGTCTAGTAGGACCTATGCAATAAAAAATTCCATGTGAGATAAAGTTGAAGAAATAAAAGGCTATTTCTATTTTTTGAAAAGAGTATGTAATACTATTATTGTTGAACTGTATTGAATTACATGATGCTTTTATGACATATACATGCATTGATGGATGTATTGATTCTTTGATATGTAATATGATATGTATGTATTGATGGATGTATCAATATTTATTTATGAGACAATATGAATTTTTATTTGTATATAGGACATGGTACTATTGATATTCTTGTTGCATTACAAGTTATGGTACTCTCATAGGTGGGAAGAATTACTGAACCAACCATTAGGAATGAGATACCATAAGATCAATGATGTCATATTATAGGTAATAACAAAGATGGTTACCATATATAGATGCATCAAGTGGGACGGTGATAGTAAGAGCTATCAGAGATCGTCAATAGAAAGATAAAATAATGGGGTAAACATGAGATTACATGGTTGCCTGCGATTGCTAATTTATAATATTTAATACTTTATTGATATCTTTTAAAGTTTTAAAGGACACATTGTTGCATTATATACCCTTCCTACCTTCTGAACTTAGCAAACACAAGGGACTGTGTTCAGTCTAAGGAGGTAGTATGTCATGACCCATTTTGGCAAACCCTTCTATATATGTGAATAGGACTTATTTCCTAGTTTGGTATTACTTTGTGAAATAAATTAATTCTTTTGTGAACAATATTAAATTAGACAATTTCTAGCATAGAGATTTTAATTTTTAAATATGCTTAATTAATTTAATTACCTTCACAACATAGATAATAAGGTTACTTGCATACAAAACAACATATACTCAAAGGTAGTAATTTGAGTAGTAGTGATTAAAAAAAAAAAAACTTAATGGTAATAAGAGTATTTTGTTCGGGGGTGTTGCAAAACTAAAATGCATAAGGGAAACCTTAGATAATAAAGGCATTATAAGATAAATAAATAAATATATAAATAAATAACTCATATGTGAACAGCTAAATAATTTTTTTACTCGAGTTTAACTCATGAATAAGATTAAGGCCTTTATATATGTAAAATAAAGTGGATATTTATATATGTGAAATAAAGTGAAAATTTTAAAGTTTAGCGTAAAAACATGGGTTAAATATGTGTCTTATGAGGTAGCTTTATAATAAAAAGTATTATGTAAAGATCTTATTTAAAAAAAAAAAGATATAATATAAAAATGCATGTTGTAAATTTACTTTAAGATGCTATATAGATTTTGAATTCTTAATATTATCATTATTTAATAAAAAATATTATATAAACTTCTTAAAAAAAAAGACATTAGGTCATTCCCACAAGGTGGGATAACAAGTAAAATTGTGATGAATCACAAAATCCACGTTGCCACAAAAAATCCAAATTTGAAAGGGCAAACCACTTTTTTACTCATGAATGATGATAAATCCCTTAGCCATTACAATGGAATCTACTAAGATTCTAGAGTTTCACTACAAGACTATAAGGAAGTGGAACATTAAATAATGCAAGGTCTATTAGGACCTATGCAATAAAAAATTCCACTTGAGATAAAATGGAAGAAATAAAAGACCATTTCTCTTGTTTGAAAAGAGTATGTAATAACAGGTATGGTTACCATATATAGATGCATCGAGTAGGATGGTGACAACAATAGCTATCAGAGATCGTCCATAGAAAGATAAAATAATGGGGTAAACTTGAGATTACATGGTTGCCTATGATTGCTAATTTATAATAGTTAATGTTTTATTGATATGTTTCAATGTTTTAAAGGATACATTGTTGTATTATATACCCTTCCTACCTTCTGACCTTAGCAAACACAAGGGACTATGTTCAATCTATAGAGGTAGTATGTCATACCTTCTGACCTTAGCAAACACAAGGGACTATGTTCAATCTATAGAGGTAGTATGTCATGACCCATTTTGGCAAACCTTTCTACTTATAGGAATAGGACTTATTTCCTAGTTTGGTATTACTATGTGAAATCAATTAATTCTTTTGTGAAAAATATTAAATTAGACAATTTTTAGTGTAGTGATTTACTTTTTAAATATGCTTAATTAATTTAATTACCTTCACAAGGTAGATAATAAGGTTACTTGCGTAAAAAACAACATATACTCTCAAAGGTACTCAAAGGTAGTAATTTGAGTAGTAGTGATTACAAAAAAAGAAAGCTTAGTGGTAATAAGAGTATTTTGTTCCTTGCGAACATAGAGGGATGTTGCAAAACAGAGAGGGATGTTGCAAAACTAAAATGAATAAGGGAAACCTTAGATAATAACGACATTTTTACATGTGTTACATGATAAATAAATAAATATATAAATAAATAAGTCATATGTGAACAACTAAATAAACATTTTAGCTATGTTTAACTCGTGAATGAGATTAAAGCCTTTGTATATGTAAAATAAAGTGGATATTTATATATGTGCAATAAAGTGGCTATTTAATGTTTTAACGCAAAAAAGTGAGTTAAATATGTGTCTTATAAGGTAGCTTTATAATAAAAAGTCTTATATAAATATCTTAAAAAATAAAGACAACATATAATATAAAAATGCATGTTGTAAATTTACTTTACGAATATGATGCTATATAAATTCTGAATTTTGAATATTGTCCTTATCTAATAAAAGATATTATATAAACTTCTTAAAAAAAAAGAAGTTAGTCATTCCTTATAAAAATGCATTAGGTGGAATTTACTTTAAAAATATGATGCTATATAAATTTTGAATATTACATATTGTATTTTAGGTGGAATTTACTTTAAAAATATGATGCTTTATAAATTTTGAATATTGTCATTATTTTATTGAAATTTTAATATTAATTATGTGAAATTTTAATATTAATTTTATAATGTTTAATTATTGAAAAATGTTAGAAGAAGTATTTATTTGTGAATTTCTTGATGGTTAGGAGGATTTTGTATTTTAGGTGGAATTTACTTTAAAAATACGATGCTATATAAATTTTGAATACTCTTAAACATTCATACCCCTATTTATCTAGGAGTAATACTACACTTTTTATAATTGGGCAATCTTTGGAAAATACTTGACACCATTGACCATAGGTAGAATGGACAACTGGATATGGCAATATTTGAAAAGGTGGTAATTTTCTAAGATTGTGGGTAAGACAATATTGTGTATTCAACCTTTGAATTTTTTTGTGGGAAGACAAATAAATTTACTCAAGAATAACCAGATTCTTGACGGGAAGGTCAAGACAAGAGGTAAAGGAAAACGAAATGGACGTCACTCTTAGGCTAATTCTTGATAGTATGGAGAGGTGTTTCTTAAAATTGAAATGATTGGGGGTAATCCAATGACAAGATGGAATGGGACATTGTATCATCAATTGGATCAAGGCAAGCAACACCAAGTCCTATACCAGGAATATGATGGACCCTAGACAAACTTCGAGGAAGGGGATGCTTGTCTAGATCGGGGATGCTCATGCTATTTCTTAAATAGCGTGTAGTCATGATAAAAACTAGGGAAAATATGCATCCAACCTCTAAGTGAAATAGCCTTAAAGGAGAAGCCCTTGAATCTCAAGATAAGAGTGAAGTTCACCTAAGGCAACAAATAGCGGGACCTGACCAGTCTTGATATCTTGAACTTTCTTCTATAGTGAAATAAGTGTCCAAGAAGAATTTTTGCATGCCTCATACTAAAACAGATTAAGAGAATGGTTGTAAAATTTTACTTGTCAAAAGACAACCAAGTAGTTAGGACTTGGGTTGTTATTTACATCTATAATTATTTCATTTATATCTAGAATTTGGTAAGCATTGTGTCTTTTAATACTCAAGCATATTTAAATCATACTTTAAGAATATTCACCCCTGTAGATGGTGTCTTAAGTGCTTCGAACTGGACACATCCCGTAAGTTGCCTTGTAGGATTTTGACTCCTCCCTCGAGTCATTATGAAATCTGATGAAGGGTTGTCCTTCCAGGACCCATAACACCTGAAATGTGAACGCTATCTCCCTTGTCCAATGTTGTAAGTTTCACAAACTTTAGAGTCCTCGAATCAATTTCTTGGAACCAATTTTGATATTTCAGTGCTAGCCCTTGACCCTTTTCTAAGGTTTGGCTAGAGTCCACCATCACATGGTTTAAGGACTAGATATCCAAGACCTATCTCAGGTTGACGGTAATGCTGCCCATAACCATCTACCATTGGATATTCCAATAGCATGGATAGCTCTCTAACATACTTCTTGTTGACACCTCCACAACCTGAGCGGAATGTTGAATACCCTCACTTCTAATTGACTACCCACCTAGAGTTACGTCCCATACTATTATTCTTTACACTCGACAACCAGACCCCATCCTTGAGTAGTTGGAGTACAATGGTACAATCACACCTAAGTCACCGTGTGACTTAGTGTGGTTGGGTATACTCGGCTTAATATAAGTAGAGCAAAGTAAATTACAATATGTTTTATTCTAATTCTCAAAATCCTTATAAAGTTTTTAAGTTTTGAGGTAATAGAATTTTTTTAATATACAAGTTAATTATTGATAGAAAAAATTTATACAACTTAATTTTTTATTTAAAGCAATATTACAAAAGAATTCCAAGGTCTTTACCTGATATGACATACATATTAGACCTAATATGACATACATTATTTTCAAGAGTTTTTCCATTTATAATAATAATAGAACATCCACTTCGTAACATATTGGGATTTATCCCAAGGTATATTAAAAACTAAGAATAAACTTTATTCCAAAACCCCCTATTTTGCTCAGGTCATAAGTACAGATAGTATTCTACTTTTAAAAATAACTTTAGAAAATACATAGCAAACTATCTACTTTTAAAAATAACTTTAGAAGATACATAGCAAATATCGTTAGTTTTCCAAGGTAAACTTTCATCACACATTGAAAAATCTCATGCCACCAATATACTAATCTTTTTCCAAATAAGACATTGATAGCTATCTACCTTGTATTTTTTTTTAAATATAAAAACGTTAAACTACTTTTCAAATAATTAAAAAAACTACCACACATTGGATATTCTCATGCCACCAATTTACTAACCTTTTTCCAAATAAAACATTGATAGCTATCTACCTTGTATTTTTTTTAAAATATAAAAACATTAAACTACTCTTCAAATAATTGAATGAACTACCATCCTGCATTTTTGGATATGTGCATCCAATTATGCTATAATATACTTTATTGTATAAATCTCTTCAAAAATGTAAACTATAATACACTATGATGTTTATAGTGACATCTTGTCAGGCTCCTAATACCCTAGGAGTATTAATTAAATTCAAAGGCGTCAACTTCTTCTCAATATTTCAATATTTATAGTAACATATTGTTAGGCTCCTAACACCCTAGGAATATTGAATTTAACACCCTAAGAATATTAATTAAATTCAAAGGCATCAACTTCTTCTCAATATTTCAATATTTAAACTCTCAGCCGAAGACACTATTCTATCTTGGGTTTGGCTGTATACATTGGGTATATAAAACCAAAGGGCTCCTAATACCCTACGAATATTAATTAAATTCAAAGGCGTCAACTTCTTCTCATTATTTCAATATTTATAGTAACATCTTGTTAGGCTCCTAACACCCTAGGAATATTGAATTTAACACCCTAGGAATATTAATTAAATTCAAAGGCGTCAACTTCTTCTCAATATTTCAATATTTAAACTCTCAGCCGAAGACACTATTCTATCTTGGGTTTGGCTGTATACATTGGGTATATAAAACCAAAGGTTTTTGGGTTTGGCTGTATACATTTGGTATATAAAACCAAAGGTTTCTACCTTGTTATTTACATTTTCCAAGTACGTAATATTCCTATATAAATATTTCTAACATCTTAGGGGTTTAAATTAAACTGCATTATGTGTTTTTAATTTCCAAGGTTTTCCACATTGTTATTTACATTTTCCAAGTACTTAATATTCCTATATAAATATTTCTAACATCTTAGGGGTTTAAATTAAACTGCATTATGTGTTTTTAATTTCCAAGGTTTTCCACACCATACGTTCTACTCTAAAACATGTAAAGTGCTTTTCCTATGTACAATCCATAAAATCTCAATGCTACATATATTAAGTTACAAACTAAAGAACATAGTAACATTTAACCATTTTATACAAGTATTGATGACTTCAAGTTTAAATCTAAAACATGTAAAGTGCTTTTCCTATGTACAGTCCATAAAATCTCAGTGCTACATAAATTAAGTTACAAACTAAAGAACATAGTAACATTTAACCATTTTATACAAGCATTCACAAATTCAAGTTTAAATCTGCATTCCTAAAGTTCGAAAGACCTCATGCATTGAGTTGGGATTATTTAACGACATACTTGATTTATTGACCTCAAAAAAAAGTTTTTCCATACATTGAGTTGGGATTGTTTAATGACATACTTGTTTTATTGACCTCAAAAAAAGTTTTTCCATACATTGAGTTGGGATTATTTAACGACATACTTGATTTATTGACCTCAAAAAAAAAGTTTTTCCATGATATATTTCATCCTTACCATTTATGATGGCTTAAGTCTAAACAATCAATTTAGATACAATATTCTTTTAACACCTTCCAGCTACAAGGCTTCAAAATTTTTTGGTAGCCTAAATCTTTTATATATTAAAAAAAAGATAACACTGTTATATGTATATATTCATTGACACATGACCTCCATAAGCAAGACATCAACTTGGAAATTAAAAAAATACAACCGTCACTTCCCTAGGAAACACAACATTTAAATCAACACATCAAGATGCCCAAACACACACAGCTTGACTCATTTGAAATTCACCACCCGAAAATAGAGTATGGAAATGTTTTTAGGGAATTAGTGATGCAGAAGCATCCGATGGCAGCAGTGCAATCTTGCATCAACCAAAATTTTTCTAAGTTTTCACAACTCAAGAAGGGGAGAGAGGAAGTGCAGAGCAAAAACTATCACGATTTCGCGACGTCGCGAAATCGCGACAGTCAACAGGAGAAAGAAATGCCATTGGAAAGGGGTCACGATTTCGTGACATGTCGTCGTGAAATCGTGACAGTCAACAGGAGAAAGAAATGCCATTGGAAAGGGGTCACGATTTCGTGACATGTCACAAAATTGTGACTGTCGCGAAATTGTGACTGTTACAAAATTGTGACAAGGAGCAGGGCAGCCGAGGGAAGACTTGGGAATGTCGCAATTTCGTGACATTTTGCAAAATCATGACCGTCATGAAATAATGACAAAAGAGAGAAACCAGGGCAGAGCCAGTTGGAAATGTCACGATTTTGTGACATGTCGCAAAATCATGACAAACGAGAGCAGTCGAGGCAGAGCAGTTGGAAATGTCATGATTTTGTGACATGTCGCAAAATCACGACAAAAGGGAGCAGCTAGGAGAACACCAAGGAGAATGTTGCGATTTTGTGACATGTCGCAAAATCGTGACCAGAGCAGGAAAGCAAGGGGCATCCAAAGGCAATGTCACGATATCGCGACATTTCACGATATCGCAACTTGAAGTCAAGAGAGGCAGCATTGGAGGAAGATGTCGCGATATCGTGACATGTCGTGATATCATGACCCGAAGGCGAGAAAGACGAGATGAAGGGAAAATGTCGCGATATCGCGACCAAAAGGGAGGAGCGCAAGGAAGCAAAAATGTCACAATATCACGACATGTCACGATATTGTGACAAGCGACTGGTTCATGGTTTGAAAAGGCACACATTCCAAGGTGATGTTTTCGAGGCAGTCAAGGGTCTCATTAATGCATGTTTACGTATCCGGTAAGTTAGCTAAACATGGTGGCCTCTCGAATGCTACGTCCAGAGGTCAAAAATGTCAGGTGATCCTTTAATGCATGCTTTCATGGCGGATCGGGGCAGTTGCCCATTATGGAAGGAAAATTGAAGACTCGATCGTGGAAGCCAATTTTGCAGGTTTTTGTAATGTATTTTTCTAGGTGGGTCATTAATGGTCTGGAGGGTCGAGACCTTGATAAAAAAACTCAGATATTGTAATGGATTGGTGGTGCATTGGAGAACGCACTTAGAGGGTAGTTAAAGAAAACCAAGCCGAGTGCTGGTTGTTGTAAAGTCTGTGGGCTGTATCTGTAAAGAGATTTCCAGTTAATGAATGAAATTTTTTGGATTTCTGGAGTTGCGTTTTCCCGTCCCCCATTAGTGGTATCAGAGCGGGAGTTCCTGAGCTTGTAACAGATCGCCGAATGAGAGGCAGTTACACCAGGATCTATGGAAGGGTTTGTAAGAGAAGAAAGAAGAATGCCTCCACAAAGAAATCATGGTGGAGTAAGAAATATGGTGCCAGCAGAAGATTTCTAAGCTTTGTAGAGGCAAGTTCAGGCCCTGCAAGAGGAACTGCACAAAGGGCACGAGCCCAGAAGGGAAGAAGGAAGTGAAGACAAAGTTGAAGAAGAAGAAGACCAGTTTGAGGAAGAAGAAGAGGTTGTAGATCCTGCACAGGCCAGGTTATACAGAGCTATCTCCTAGATTGGAAAGAAACCAAAGATGGAGGTTTCTACATATTTTGGAAACCTAGATCCAGAAGAGGTGATTGACTGGATAAATGATCTAGAGTATTTTGAATATGAGGAGGTTGAAGACCCTAACCAAGTCAGATTTTCTAAGACCAAGCTGAAGGGTCATGCCAACATCTGGTGGAAGGGAATACAGCTAGAAAGGAATAGAAGAGGGAAGGAAAGAATAACAAGATAGGATAGAATGGTAGAAAATTTGAAAAGATAGTTTATTCCTACAAATTATGAGTTGGATCTGCTAAGGAAAATGTAGAGTTTGAGATAGATGAGCAAAACTGTCCAAGAACACACAGAGGAGTTTTATAAGATCTCTATCCGAACTGGACATTTAGATGCAAACAAGGAGAAGGTGGCCCATTATATCAATGGGTTGAGACCCAGTATCCAGGAGGAGTTGAGCCTAGTTCGGGTGAGCACCATTGAGGATGCTTACCAGTTTGCTCTGAAGGTTGAAGAGAAATTGAATAGAAGGTTTGAGAGCAAGCAAAGAGGAAGAGGTCATGGAGGAAGGAATAGTGGAAGAAAAGATAAAGGAAAAGAGGAGAAGAAAGAAGAAGCTAGTAGCAGCCAAGAGCAGAAAACGGGTGAAGCTTATAGACCCCAAGTTTAGAACAATGGCTACCCAAGAGGAAGAGGTAGATCTAGACGAGGGTATGGAAGAGGAGTGTTTCATTGAACCTATTTCCATTGTGGCGAAGAAGGACATCGAGCATTTGAGTGTCCACAACACCGAGAAAGGATGAACAAGAGACCTGAGGGTCCTGCCAGAGCTGTTGTAGCAGATGAAGATGCTGAATCAGAACATTTTGAGGAGGTAGAGAGAGGAGAAGTCATGGTCGCAAGGAGAGCCATGCTAATTGAGGAAGACAAACCAGAGTAGAGGAGAAGCCTGTTTTGCATGAGGTGCAAAAGCGTAGGTAAAGTCTGTAACGTGATTATAGACAATGGCAGCACTGATAACTTAGTCTTCGAGGAAATGGTCACTAAGTTGTAGCTGGAGAGGAGGAGACACCCACATCCATACCGGATTGCGTGGTTGCGAAAGGACCACAGAGCATGGGACCGTGAACAGTGCTTAGTCACGTTCAAAGTCGGGAGATACCAGGATGAAGTCCTGTGTGATGTTTTTCCTATGGATGCTTGCCATTTGCTATTAGGAAGGCCATGGCAGTTTGATCGGAGTGCAGTGCATGATGGTTGTGCAAATACGTACTCCTTGAAAAAATATGGGGTGCAACACAAGTTAAAGCCATTACAGGCAGTGGACGAGAAGGTGTGCAGCAGTGCCAGAATTTGTCTGGTAGAAGGCAAAAAATGTTTTTTCTAGGAAACAGGGTTTAAGCAGGTTGCAGAGGCAGGTGTACATTTGGAGATGTTGCAGAAAACGGTGATCGAGTAGCACAAAAGTGAAGGTCACTTCTCCATCAACCCCGGGTGTCTGATGCAGGAGCATCCGATGGCAGCAGTGCAATCTTGCATCAACAAAAAATTTTCTAAGTTTTTGCAACTCAAGAAGGGGAGAGAGGAAGTGCAGAGCAAAAACTGTCACGATTTTGCGATGTCACGAAATCGCGATAGTCAGTAGGAGAAAGAAATTCCATTGGAAAGGGGTCATGATTTCACAACATGTCATCGCGAAATCACAACAGTCAGCAAGAGAAATAAATGCCATTGGAAAGGGATTGCAATTTTGTGACATGTCGCAAAATCGTGACTGTCGTGAAATCATGACTGTCACGAAATCGTGACGAGGAGCAGGGCAGTCGAGGGAAGACTTGGGAATGTCACGATTTCATGACATGTCACGAAATCATGACTGTTGCAAAATAACGACTGTCACAAAATCACGCCAAAAGAGGGCAGTCGAGACAGAGCAGTGGGAAATGTCACGATTTCATGACATGTCGCGAAATCACGACAGACACGAAATCATGAAAAAAGAGAGCAACTGGGGTAGAGCAGTTGGAAATTTCGTGATTTCATGACATGTGAAATCGCGACCGTCACAAAATTGCGACAAAAGAGAGCAGCCAGGGCAGAGCAGTTGGAAATGTCACGATTTTGCGACATGTCACGAAATCATGACCATCACAAAATCATGATAAACGAGAGCAACCAGGGCAGAGTAGTTGGAAATGTCATGATTTCACGACATGTCGCAAAATCGTGACAAAAGGGAGCAGCCAGGAGAACACCAAGGAGAATGTCACGATTTCACGACATGTCACGAAATCGTGACCAGAGCAGGAAAGCAGGGGGCATCCGAAGGCAATGTCACGATATCATGACATATCATGATATCGTGACTTGAAGTCAAGAGAGGCAGCATTGGAGGAAGATGTCATGATATCATGACATGTCGCGATATCGTGACCCGAAGGCAAGAAAGGCGAGATGAAGGGAAAACGTCATGATATCGCGACATGTCACAATATCATGACCAAAAGAGAGAAGGAGCACAAGGAAGCCAAAATGTCACAATATCGCAACATGTCACGATATCGTGACAAGCGACTGGTTCATGGTTCAAAAAGGCATGCATTCCAAGGTGATTTTTTCGAGGCGGTCAAGGGTCTCATTAATACATGTTTACATATTCGATAAGTTAGCTAAACACGACGGCCTCTCGAATGCTGCGTCCAGAGGTCAAAAATGTTAGGTGATCCTTTAATGCATGCTTTCATGGTGGATCGGGGCAGTTGCCAATTATGGAAGGAAAATTTAAGACTCGGTCGTGGAAGCCAATTTTGCAGGTTTTTATAATGTATTTTTCCAGGTGGGTCATTAATGGCCTAGAGGGTCGAGACCTCGATAAAAAAACTCAGAGATTGTAATGGATTGGTGGTGGATTGGAGAACGCACTTAGAGGGTAGTTAGAGAAAACCAAGCTGAGCGCTGGTTGTTGTAAAGCCTGCAGGCTGTATCTGTAAAGAGATTTCCAGTTAATGAATGAAATTTTTTGGATTTTTGGAGTTGCGTTTTCCCGTACCCCATCAATCAGCTTGGCCCATTCATTATATAAATACAACCATCATTTATACATACAAAGTAGATTACTATGCAAGTTTAATGATCTAAAATAGCTTAGATATTTTTACAAAAAAATACAACACAAAGAAACAACCATTTGTATTTTGTCCACTTAACCCGTATTCATTGTCTTCATTGATTTTCATTGAGGAGTGATTTTATAATATTGTTCTATAATTATTTATGCCCAATCCCAACCAATTTTGTTGTTTACTTTCAATTTTTTTTTTAACATATATCTGAATTCTTCTAACACACATACAAAGCTTTAAAAAATTAAGTGAAAAAAAATTACATGATAAACAAAATGACAACATAAACGCTAACCTTGCCTCTCCAATAGAATTCAAAACCTAGTGATACTCAAACCTTTAGCTTAATAGCTGTACCTACCAATCCAAAGCAGAAGATGTTTCACAATGACAGTAAAAACTCTGACCTCGCCTCTCTAATCAAATTCAAAACCTGGTGATACTCATACCTTCAGCTTACTAGTTGTACCAATCCAAAGCGGAAGACATTTCACAACTATGGAAAAAATGAACTGCTTCCTTTCCTAAGGTTTCATATATTAATGCTTTTGCTTCCGTCGTGGAAGAATGACACCTCACAATTCCTTTTTTGCCAAGTTTCAACTCTTAGTTATGGCCATGTGGAGTGCTTCCTCAACACCCATATGGAATTCCTTTTTTGCCAAAGTTTCACCTCTTAGTTATGGCCATGTGGAAGAATGACACCTCAAAATTACTTTTTTGCCAAGTTTCAACTCGTTATGGCCATGTGGAGTGCTTCCTCAAAACCCGTATGGAATTCCTTTTTTGCCAAGTTTCACCTCTTAGTTATGGCCATGTGGAGTTCTTCCTCAACACCTATATCGAAGCGTAGCTAGGTAATTTGAAGTTTGTTTTACTTATCATATACTATAGGTTATTATTATTTTTATATTATCTCCAATGTTGTCTTATATGCACTTTAGGTTCCTCGAATGACTTAGGGGTACGTAAAGACTCGTATAGGTTTTCAAAATAGATATTGTCTTAGTTATGGCCATGTGGAGTGCTTCCTCAACACCCGTATGGAGTTCCTTTTTTGTCAAAGTTTCACCTCTTAGTTATGGCCATGTGGAAGAGTGACACCTCACAATTCCTTTTTTTCCAAGTTTCAACTCTTAGTTATGGCCATGTGGAGTGCTTCCTCAACACCCATATGGAATTCCTTTTTTGCCAAGTTTCACCTCTTAGTTATGGCCATGTGGAGTTCTTCCTCAACACCTATATCAAAGCGTAGCTAGGTAATTTGAAGTTTGTTTTACTTATCATATACTATAGGTTATTATTAATTTTATATTATCTCCAATGTTGTCTTATATGCACTTTAGGTTCCTTGAATGACTTAGGGGTAGGTAAAGACTCATATAGGTTTTCAAAATAGATATTGTCATGGTAATTTGAATTCTTCGTTATGCACATTGTTTACTATTATTATTTTTAATTTTTCTTTATGTTTTAATAACTATATTCCTTTTTATCTATACTTTTTTATTTATATTTATTATTATATACTTTTTAATATATATTCCTTTTTATCTATACTTTTTTATTTATATTTATTATTATATACTTTTTAATATATATTTTTTTAAAAATACTTTTATATTACTTATTAAATTCCTACCCAATTCATATATATTTTTTAATTCCGATTATATATTTTAATTGGATAAACAAGTAAACCAATCATCAAGCAAACAATGCAATGGCAAACTATGCAATATGCGAAACTACGAATGCAGTGAATGCATTGACAAGCAGGATGATCTTTATATGCAGTTCCTATGGAGGGCTTCCATGTACCCTCGGGCCAAGGTGCATGAAGCACAACATCATATCCCACTCACCTGATGCTTTCCAACTTTGTTTCCGCCAGGGGTGGGTGATTCCCTTCTGCTATGGCACGTGAACCTGTACCTACATCACAAAAAACTTGACGCAGAATCATATTCTTCCAAATAAAAATATTAGTAAGTAGTGGGGATGTGACATACTCCCCCTCTTAAGATTAAGACAGTCCCTGTGTTAGGGTATAAGGAAAATAGAAGTATAAACACATAAATAAAATTTTAAACAATCTTTTGCAAAATAGTCATGCTATAGCATAGCATATTTCATCATAACATTTTAAGCAAATGATAAAACAACCATATTAAATATGCATAAATAGTTTCATTACATCACAAAGAAAATTATTTTTCCAAAAAAAAGAAACATTTTATTTCAGTATCATGTTTTAAACTGATAAGGAAACTGGTTTTTAATGCTAGTGACATCTTCCCAAGTAGCATTCCTTTCGAAACACTAGTCCCACTATACTCTACATTGCTCCACTATTCTTTTATTGAGCTATTTGGTTCTAAAGCCCAAAAATTTTACTAGTCACACCTCAATGAGTTGTGGGTCCGACATCTATAAATAAGTGGCATCCAAAATGTGGGATGTGTCAGCAACATATCTACGTAGAAGGGATACATGAAAAACATAGTGTATTTTTGACAAGTTGGGTGGCAGGGAAAATTTATAAGCAACGGGACTGACTTTGGTAGGGCAAGGTTTGACTCTAAGGAAAACCTTATCTCCTACGAAAAATTCTTAAGGTGTTCTTTTGATATCTGCATAACTTTTTTGTCGGTCAGCGGCTTCATGCAATCGTTGGCAAATTTCTTTAAGTTGGTTTTCCATTTTCTTTACAAAATTAGGACTGATCACCTCTCGATCATACAAGTTATCCCATGTTAATGGTGTCTTGCACCTACATCCATATAAATCCTCAAAAGGGGCCATGCCCAATGTGGTATGATAGCTATTATTGTATGCAAATTCCACCAGGAAGAGATAATCTTCCCATATGCTTTGATGATCCATACAGTACATGCGCAACATGTCCTCAAGAACTTGATTGACCCTCTCGGTCTGGCCATCCATATTTGGATAATATGCAATGCTAATATTCAGCCTTGTTCTCCAAGATCGGTGCAAAGCTTGCCAAAACTTTGAAATAAATCATGAATCCCTATTAGAGATTATTACCTTAAGAAATCCATGTAGCCTCACAATTTCTAGTGCAAATTTGTGGGCTATAGTTAATGCATCATCATGTACATTTCCTAGTATGAAATGCACCACCTTGGTTAACTTATCCACTACCATGAATATCGCATCATGCTGGAAATAGGTTTTTGGAAGTCCCACTATGAAGTCCATGGATATAACTTGTCATTTTTGCTTCGGTACTTCAAAAAAATACAATTTCCATCTAGGATGCTAATGTTCTACCTTAACTTTATGGCATTCGAGGCATTTTGCAATATATTGAACTATATCTCTTTTCATTCCAGGCCAAAAATAGTCCTTCAATTTTTTTCTCATCTTGACTGCCCCTGGATGTGCAGAATAAGGTGCATAATGAGCTTCTTGCAGAATAATTCTTTTAAGCTATTTTTTATTGGGCACTACTATTCTGTTTGAAAAATAGATTAGATTCTATTTAATACTATAGTCCCTATGTCGATCAAATTCTTTCTCAATCTTACCACGACATGATTTACAAAACTCGTCAATATTTTGTTGTCAATATTTTGTTGTTCTACAATTTGATTTTTTAGTTTATACTGGCATCTTGTGATAGCAGTTATGTGTCTTTTCCTACTAAGAGCATCTACCAAATATTCTCCTTTACCTTTATGTACTCTATTCCAAAATCATATTCAACCTTCCATCCATCTCTGTTGTCGAGCGTTCAACAATGGCTGAGTAACTATGTATCTTAGGCTTTGGTGGTCATTTTTTAACTCAAAAGTTTTCCCTAGTAGATAATGTATCCAAATTTTAAGAGCATGAACCACAGTGACTAGTTCTAAGTCATGAGTTGCGTAATTTATCTCATGTTTCTTGAATTTTCTAGATTCATATGCCACTACAGCTTCTTCCTACAAAAGTATGCCTCCTAACCCTTCTATTGAGGCATCCGTACGAATTGTAAATGGTTTGTTCAAATCAGGTATCTTTAGTATTGGTGCAGTGGTTAATTTATCCTTGAGAGTTTTGAAGGCTTCTTCAGACTAATTTTTCCACTTAAATGCCTTATATTTCCTTTGCATATTAGTTATGGGTATGCTACCTTTGAAAACCCTTTCACGAATCTTCGATAATAGCCGACCATTCCCATAAAACTTCTCACTTTTGATACGTTGGTTGGAGTTGGCCAATATATTATAGCTTCTATCTTCTTGGGATCTACTGCTATACCCTCGGTTGAAACAATATGTCCCAAATACTAAACTTGATGTGTATAAAATTCACATTTGGACAACTTCTCATATAACTAGTTTTTCTTGAGTGTCTCCAACACTACTCTTATGTGCTCATCATGTTCCTCTTTATTCCAAAAATAAATTAGTATATCATCTAAGAATATGAGCACAAATCAGTCTAACTGTTCTAGAAATACACTATTCATCAGGTTCATAAATGTCATAGGTGCATTAGTTAGACCAAACAGTAAAAATGTGAACTCATAATGCCCATACCTTGTTCTAAAAGCAATCTTATAGGTATCCTCTTCTTGGATTCTCAATTGGTGATACCCTGACCTAAGATCAATTTTGGAAAAGATGGTGGCTCCTCTTAGTTGATCAAATAAATCATAAATTCTTGGCAATGGGTACTTATTTTTTATAGTCATCTTATTAAGCATTCTATACTCAATGCATAGTCTTAGGGATCCATATTTATTCTTAACAAACTAAATCGGTGCTCTCCAAGGTGACACACTAGGTTTGATGTGTCATTTTTCTAATAAATCTTGCAGTTGCATCTTGAGCTCTTGTAGTTCAAGTGGTGTCATTCGATATGGTGTTCGAACTACTGGGGTTGCTCCTAGAAACAGTTCTATTGAAAATTCAAACTCTATTTTAGGTGGTAGACCAAGTAGATCTTCAGGAAAAACATCTTTAAATTCTCCCAACACCGGATACTATTGAAACAATGTTGAATTTGAATATGTTTCTTCCTTCTTGTTCATTTTGATTACATATAACTTGCATATTTTCCTCAAGGCTCTCTTGGCTTGCATACTAATTATTATATGGGACTCAAAGGATGTTCTACTGCATTGAATGTGGATTCGTTGATTGGTATTATCAATAAATTTCATGTATCTGTCCTCAAAATTTAGTAGAGCCTTGTGAACCTCAATCTAGTCTGTCCCTAGAATTATATCAAATGCATGTAAGGGAGCTACATATAGATGTTATTTGATCCTTCCTTGGGGTATTTATTATATCAAATGCATGTAAGGGAGATATATGTAGATGTCATTTGATCCTTCCTTAGGGTATTTCTATGGTTGACTCAAATAGATATGTTTATCCTGAGCCATTCTCTACTTTCCACCCTTTTGCCAAAATCCTAGGTTTCACAGGTATATCCCTAAAAACATTATTAGAAATAAAACTGTCAGTAACACCACTATCAATTAGAATATTCACATTTCTGTTACCTTCGATAGCACCTCTATCAATTAGAATATTCACATTTTTGTTACCTTATTCTTCCTTTAATTAGAAATGGAGTGGTTTGTCCTACAATGTTAGGGTTACCTGTGGCTGGAAATATTTTGTGTGGATTCTTTAGTGGAGTTTCTATGGTCTACTCTTTTTGGGAACTGCCAAGCAAAGTGATCCAAAGCTCCACATGTGAAAAATGCATTGGGACTATAATTCTTTTTTTTGTCACTCTCCTAAAGGTGGCTCCCATTCCTGACTTGGCCATTATTATTTTCCTTTCCTAGAAATTACTTCATTAGATTGCCCCTTATGTCCTTGGTTTCTACCTATATTTATATTATCATTTTTGCTTTGATTCTTATCTCTATATCTGCAGTTTTGGTCCATACCACAACTCTACTTGGGATACCTTCTTTTCTTTGAATTATCTTTCTCTTGTTGATAGAATGTTTTTACCTCCTTTTGACTTGATTAATAGTATCGAGCAACATCATAAGCAGTTGATAGGGTTTGGGGTGTTTTTTTTCCTCCTACAGGCTAACTAATATTTGTATGGAGTCCCATGACAAATTTGTGTGCCTTGAATTTCTCTTCCCATCAAACTTTAGAGAATACTTTTGCAATTGTACAAACTTTTGATAATACTCCACGACTATCATGTTACCTTGATGTAGGTTTGTAAAATCTGAATGTTTCTCAATATAAAATTGCTCTATAAGAAAATGACTTTTGAATTCCCTTACAAATTCCTCCCATGGTATGTCGACTACCTCCTTTTGAGCAGTTTTCCTATAGGTGGTCCACCAAGTTTTGGTAGGTTCTTCCAGGTGAGCACCTGCCAATGTAGTTTTTCCCTTAGAGCTAAGGGGTTGGATAGAAAAATATCCTTCAGCCTCACTAAGCCAATTAACGACGATATCTCCATAACCACATCCATAAAACTTAGAAATGTCCAATTTATTTAGTTCTTTTTACAGTTCCTCCCCTCCCCTACTGTTCTTCTAGTGGATCCTTTGGGTAACTGACTTGCCTTACTATTTGTTTTCTTTTGAGTTAGGTTTTCAATAACCTTCTGTTGCTTAGTGATAAGTTCCTATTGTTGGGCCATTTGTTCCCATTGTTGATCCATGTGCTCACTCATATGATCTCTCTGGCTCTCCATCAACTCTCATTCTTGGTTGAGTTGATCTTGCATGAGCTGGATCATGTGAGCGAAAGGTATATTTTGCTTCTACAAGCTATTTACATTTTCTTACCATGCACCTTGGTGTTTCAGTCATCTTGGTCCTTTCCTAGGGATCTTTGCAATCCCCTCTTGCATATTTAAGCTAGTCCTCTACGAGGTACCTCGTGGACCTACCATCATGATTATATGAGAGTAGGGTTGGGGAGTAACAACAACTAGCTTTGGCTGTTGTTACTCCCCATCGAGTTGGTTGTTGTTACTCCCCACCCCTACCCTCATAAAATCATGATGGCAGGTCCTTGAGGTACCTCGCGGAGGAATAGCTTAAATATGCAATAGGGGATTGTAGAGGTCCCGAGGAAAGGACCAAGATGACTGAAAGGGTGCAAACTGTTGAAACACCATGACACGTGGTAAGAAAATATAAAGAGCCTATAGAAGCAAAAGCTACCTCTGGCTCGAATGATCCAACTCATGCAAGATCATCTCAACCAAAAGTGAGAGTTGATGGAGAGTCAGAAGCCTCATATGATTGAGCACATGGATCAACAATGAGCACATATGGCCCAAAAGTAGAAACTTATCACTAAAAAACATAAGGTTATTGAAAACCTGACTCAAAAGAAAACAAACAGTAAGGTAAGTCAGTTACCCAAAGGATTCACCAGAATAATAGTAGGGGAGAAACTGCAAAAATAAATAAAGAAATTAGACATTTCTAAGTTTTATGGATGTGGTGATGGAGTGATCACCATTAATTGGCTTAGTGAGGCTAAAGGATATTTTTCTATCCAACCCCTTAGCTCTGAGGGAAAATCTAGAAGGACCTGGCAAAACCTGATGGACCAGCTATAGAAAAACTACTCAAAAGGAGGAATCAGACATACCATGGGAGGAATTTATAAAGGAATTCAAAATTCATTTCCTTACAGAGAAATTTTATATTGAGAAACATGCAGATTTTACAAACCTACATCAAGGTAACATGACAATCGTGGAGTATTATCAAAATTTTGTACAATTGTAAAAGTATGCCCTAGAGTTTGACGGAAAAGAGAAATTCAAGGCACACAAATTTGTCATGGGACTCCACCCAAATATTAGTCAACCTGTAGGAGGAAAGCATTCTATCAAGAGAAATATAACTCAAAGAAAAGAAGGTATCCCGAGCAGAGTTATGATATGGACCAAAACCACAAATATAGAGATAAGAATCGAAGCATAAATGATAATGGAAATAGAGGCAAAACCCAAGGACATAAGGGGCAATTTGATCGAAGGAATTTCGAGGAAAGAAAAAATAATAATGGCCAAGTCAGGAATGGGAGCCACCTTCAGGAGAGTGACAATCAAAATAATGATATTCCCAATGCTTGTTTCACATGTGGAGCTCTGGATCACTTTTCTAGGCAGTGCCCAAAAAGAGCAGACCGTAGAAACTCTACTGAAGAAGCTCGACATAGAATATTTGTGGCCACAAGTAACCCTAACCTTGTAGGACAAACCACTCCATTTATAATTAAAGGAAGAATAAGGTAACATAAATGTGAATATTCTAATTGATAGTGGTGCTATCGAAGGTAAAAGAAATATGAATATTCTAATTGATAGTGGTGCTACCAAAGGTAAAAGAAATATGAATATTCTAATTGATAGTGGTGCTACCAACAATTTTATTTCTAATAATATTTTGAGGGATATACCTGTGAAATCTAGGATTTTGGAAAAATGGCGGCAAGTAGAGTATGGCTCAAGACAAACATATCCAGTAAACCAGTGCTACCGAAGATAAAAGAAATATGAATATTCTAATTGATAGTGGTGCTGCCATCAATTTTATTTCTAATAATTTTTTGAGGGATATACCTGTGAAACCTGGGATTTTGGCAACAAGGTGGCAAGTAGAGTATGGCTCAGGACAAACATATCTAGAGGACAAACATATCTAGTAAACTAGTGTCTATTTGAGTCAACCATAGAAATAACCCAATGAAGGATCTACTAAAATCTATATGTAGCTCCATTAATTGCATTTGATATAATTTTAGGGACAGACTGGCTTAAGCCTCTACTAAATTTTGAGGAGAGATGGATGGAATTTACTGATAATACCAATCAACGAATCCGCATTGAATGTGGTAGAACATCCTTTGAGACCCATATAATTAGTCTGCAAGCCAAGAGATCTTGGAGAAAAGGATGCAAGTTATATGCAATCAAAATGAACAAAAAGAAAGAAACAAATTCAAATTCAGCATTATTTCAATAGTATCCAGTGCTGGGAGAATATAAAGATGTTTTTCCTGAAGATCTACCTGGTCTGCCACCTAAAAGAGAGTTTGAATTTTCAATGGAATTGGTGCTAGTCCCAGTAGTTCAAACACCATATCAAATGACACCACTTTAACTACAAGAGCTCATGACGCAACTGCAAGATTTATTAGAAAAAGGGCACATCAAACCTAGTGTGTTGCCTTGGGGAGCTTCAGTTTTGTTTGTTAAGAAGAAAGATGGATCCCTGAGACTATGCGTTGATTATAGAATGCTTAATAATATGAATATAAAAAATAAGTACCTATTACCAAGAATTAATGATTTATTTGATCAACTAAGAGGAGCCACCATATTTTCCAAAATTGATCTTAGGTCAGGGTATCATCAATTGAGAACTTGAGAAGATGATACTTATAATTGAGAATCCAAGAAGATGATACTTATACTTTTGCTTTTAGAACAAGGTATGGGTATTATGAGTTCACAGTTTTACTATTTGGTCTAACGAATTCACCTACGACATTTATGAACCTTATGAATAGTGTATCTCGAGAATAGTTAGACCGATTTGTACTCATATTCTTAGATGATATACTGATTTTATTCCCATAATAAAGAGGAGCATGATGAGCACATGAGAGTATTGCTAGAGATACTCAAAAAAACCAATTATATGGGAAGTTGTCCAAATGTGAATTTTATACACCTGAAGTGCAGTATTTGGGACATATTGTTTTAGCCAAGGGTATAACAGTAGATCCGAAGAAAATAGAAGCTATAATAGATTGGCCAACTCCAACCAACGTATCAGAAGTAAGAAGTTTTATGGGAATGGTTGGATACTATAGGAGATTCATGAAAGGGTTTTCAATAGTAGCATACCCCATAACTAATCTGCAAAGGAAAAGGAATGCATTTAAGTGGATAAAACAGTGTGAAGAAGCCTTCAAAACTCTAAAGGATAAATTAACCACTGCACCAATACTAAGGATAGCTGATTTGAACAAACCATTTACAATTTGTACTGATGCCTCATAGAAGGATTAGGAGGCATATTGTTGCTGGAAGACATAACTTTAAGTCCAATAGAACCCTTATTCTTGTAAGGATTGCCACTTGGCAAGGTATGGTATTATTAAAATAAAATCTCAAAAAGTAGATGTGTTAAGGAGCAGACAAAAATAGAATAAGGATAATCTTAAACAAAAATAGATCCAAATCCTCATAAGAGAATGATTCCACAGTTTTGGAAATAATGAGGTAAATTATGTTAATGGATTCTCAATATATGTCAAACAATATTTGATATATTTTCGACATTTGGTTAATAAGAACCTGATGAGGAAGGAGAAAAGAGAATAATTACTGTGTGCCATATTCTATTCATCGGGATATGATGAAAGCCTTAGATTATAAAGAACTCAAGTTGTTCATTTCATTATAAATATCAGATTAAATTACAAACTGATATGTTTTTTTTTGAAATCAGGAGAAATGGATGAGCTCGTATCAATACTTAAATCATTCCAAGGACAGATGGAGCAACTGGTGTCAGTAATTAATACATTGATAGAACAAATAGACCAACAACAAAGGACAATGGAAAATTTTATCGAGCAATACAAGGAAAGGAATATCAGAAAACCTGAAAGAGAAACCTCAAGTGTAAACCCTCGGGCACCAAAGCTAATATGATGCACTTATGGAGAACCTCACCATACATATGAATGCCATTTTAGGAAGATCTAAGGGAAAGAAAGTTATCACAACACCAAAAAGGCATGAAGGCCCTTTTCAATAATTTTCCTACTAAACTCAGGAGAATAGTAATATGTATATGAAATAATGTTATACATGAATATTCTCCCTACTTTTGAATACAAGTATGTACATATAATGAAGATATTTTGGTTACTGTAACAACCCCAAAGAAAACATACACTAAAATTTTTGTTTAACTCAACTATACATTGATTTATTTCCCATGTAAAGGTTAGTGTTGGCATACATATTCAATGTACTTCAAGATTATTTACTCCTATAGCTAGTGTCTTAAGTGCTCGTAATTGGATAGATTTTATGGGTTGCCTTACTAGATTCGGATCTTCACTCGAGACTCTTAGGAATCCGATGAAGGGTTATCCATTCAGGGCCCATATCACCTGAATGGGGTACGTTATGCCCCTTGTCCAAGGTTGTAAGGTTCGTAACCTCTTAAGAGATCTTAGCTCGATGCCTTGGATCTAGCATTTGTATGCCGATACTAGCCATTGACCATCTACTAAGGTTTAGCTAGAGTCCACCTTCGCAAGGATGAGGGACTAGATATCCATATTCTTCCTTGGGATGACGACAATGTTGCCCATAATCATCTGTCGCTGGATCTTCCAACAACATGAATAGCTCTCACGTCATACTTTATGTTGGATCTTCCCTAGCCCGAGTGGAATTATGGATATCACCATGCTAACTGACAGAATATCTAGAGTGATGTCCCATTCCATCACTCGTTACACTCCTTAGCTTGGTCCCTCCTATCCCATAGAGCTGGAGTACGATGGTGCAGTCCCCGCTAAGTCACCGCGTGACTGAGTGGCATGGGTAGAGAAAGTCTCCTTGACATTCTCTTGTCAAACAAAGTTGATTCCCACTTAAGACATCGCATGACTTAAGGGTATGAATAGAGATAGCCTCCCTCAATTTTCTCTAGGCAAGATTCAAATTTTAAGTTTAAGTTGTGGGTACTTAAATTCAATATCCTGTGACCTTTTGGTATATCATTGAAAGCTTAATCAGGTTAATGGAACTATAGCAAAGATATAGTAACACATAAGGTTTCAAACTTCTATTATCTTGTAGGATTTCAAACACTTATATTTTGAATATCAGTTAATCCCGCTTCCTAAGGTCTACAACCTAAGTCTTCAAGTCCCTTCATATGAAACATGGACTAGTAATCATAAATCTAACTTTATAACTTACTATTTATAAACAGATTGAAAAATGTCGTTCGTAACCATATACAATTTAATATTTATAAATGTAACCACATAATAACTCTTTTCAAGAGTTCCATTCTTGAAAAGATTTTTCAAAACAAATTTTATATCAACTCCTTTAGTATAACATATGGAGGATCTTGCGACAAAGATATAAATGTTCCAATACCAGATGGATCATATATCATCAATGATGAAGCTACTTGTGGATAGGTTGGGAATTCAGAAAGAAGTTATGAAATATTTCATAAGGCAACAAAAAAAAGAAGCTAGGTGGAGGAAAAGAGAAAAAACTACATGGAAAGGCAAAACTCCAAGAAGGGACTTTAAGCACGTCAAGGAACCTGAGCATAAGGAAATAATGGGACAAGGAGGTAGAACTAGTGCACTGCTAACAGGATGTTTCACATGTGGTGAAGCTCACTATGTGAAAAGGTGTCCGTTAAAAGTAAATTGAAATAAAAAAGGGTGGTTTACCTATGAAGGGGAACATTATGCTAGAAATTTCCCATTAAAAGTGAATCATGAGGAAAAACTTGAGAATCAACCTCACATGATAGTTGAGGAACCGCTCCACAGAAAACAAATTAAGATTGGAAAATCTAAAACGATGAGCCAAGAATAAAGATAAGGATCTACTCCAAGGAATAGTAGGTTTTCATCCATAAGTTATGTCATGTATATGGCATCCAAACTGATGATACCAGTTTCTGTCATATCTATGAAATATAAAGAAATTTTGATATTTATATGTTTTCATCAGTAACTTCATTATACAAATGTATAAAGCTACATCATATAAAATAAATAAATAAATTCCTCCTGGCAAACTGTGCTTAGCTGGAATGTTAGGGTAATCCAATAACTCATCCAATTTTTGTTTAACTCAACTATACATTGCTTGAATTTCCATGTAAAGGTTAGTGTTGGCATACATATTCAATGCACTTCAAGATTATTCACTCCTTTAGCTAGTGTCTTAAGTGTTTGAAATTGGCTAGATTCTATGGGTTGCCTTACTATATTTGGCTCTTCACTTGAGACTCTTAGAAATCAGACGGAGGGTTATCTATTCAGGGCCCATGTCACCTGAACGGGGTACGCTATGCCCTTTGTCCAAGGTTGTAAGGTTCGCAACCTCTTAAGATATCTCAACTCGATGCCTTAGATCCAACATTTGAATGTCGATGCCAGCCATTGACCATCTACTAAGGTTTGGCTAGAGTCTGCCTTTGCAAGGCTAAGGGACTAGATATCCATATTCTTCCTCGGGTTGACAATAATGTTGCTCATAACCATCTGCCGCTAGATCTTCCAATAGAATGAGTAACTTTCATGTCACACTTTATGTTGGCTCTTCTCCAGCCCAAGTGGAATGATGGATATCACCATGTTAACTAACTGACCATTTAGAGTGACGGTCTCATTCCATCACTCGTTACATTCCTCAGTTTGGTCCTTTCTATTCCATAGAGTTGGAGTACGATTGTGCAATCCCCACTAAGTCACCACATGACTGAGTAACATGGGTAGTGAAAGTCTTCTTGACCTTATCTTGTCAAGCAAAGTTGATTCCCACTTAAGACATCGCGTGACTTAAGGGTATGAATGGAGACAACATCCCTCAATTTTCTCCAAGCAAGATTCGAAATTTAAGTTTAAGTTGTGGGTACTTAAATTCAATATCCTACGGCCTTTTGGTATATCATTGAAATCTTAATCAGGTTAATGGGACTATAGCAAATATATCGTAACACATAAGGTTTCAGACTTCTATTAGTAGGATTTCAGACACTTATATTTTGAATATCAGTTAATCCCCCTTCCTAAGGTCTACAACCTAAGTCTTCAAGTCCCTTCAAATGAAACATGGACTAGTAATCATAAATCTAACTTTATAAATTACTATATATAAACAGATTGAAAAATTTCATTCATCACTATATACAATTTAATATTTATAAATGTAACCACATAATAACTCTTTTCAAGAGTTCCATTCTTGACAAGCTTTTTCAAAACAAATTTTATATCAACTCTTTTGGTATAACAGATGGAGGATCTTGCGACAAAGCTAGAAATGTTCCAATACTAGATGGATCAGATATCATCAATGTTGAAGGTACTTGTGGATAGGTTGAGAATTTAGAAAGAAATTATGAAATATTTCATAAGGCAACAAAAAAAAGAAGCCAGGTGGAGGAAAAGAGCGAAAACTACATGGAAAGGCAAAACTCCAAGAAGGGACTTTAAGCACATCAAGAAACCTAAGCATAAGGAAATAATGGGACAAGGAGGGAGAACTAGTGCACCGATAACAAGATGTTTCACCTATGGAGAAGCTCACTATGTGAAAAGGTGCCCGTTAAGAGTAAATCGAAAGAAAAAAGGGTGGTTTACCTATGAAGGGGAACATTATTCTAGAAATTGCCCATTAAAAGTGAATCATGAGGAAAACTTGAGAATCAACCTCGCATGATAGTTGAGGAACCGCTCCACAACAAACAAATTAAGATTGGAAAATCTAAAACGATGAGCCAAGAATAAAGATAATGATCTACTCCAAAGAATAGTAGGTTTTCATCCAGAAGTTATGTCATGTATATGGTATCCAGACTGATGATACCAGTTTATGTCATATCTATGAAATATAAAGAAATTTTGATATTTATATGTTTTCATCAGTAACTTCATTATACAAATGTATAAAGCTACATCATATAAACAAAAAAAAAATCCTCCTGATAAAATTTGCTTAGCCGAAATGCTAGGGTAAGCCAATAACTAATCCAACCATTAGTAACACACAACTTTAAGTCCAATAAAACCCTTATTCTGGTAAGGATTTCCACTTGGCAAGGTATAGTATTATTAAAATAAAAGCTCAAAAAGTAGATGTATTAAGAAGCAAACCAAAAATAGAATAAGAATAATCTTAAACAAAAATAGATTCAAATCATCATAAGAGAATGATGCCATAATTTTGAAAATAATGAGGTAAATTATGTTAATGGATTCTCAATTTATGTCAAACAAGATCTGATATATTTTTGACAATTGGTTAATAAGAACCTGATGAGGAAGGAGAAAATAAAATAATTACTGTGCGGCATATTCTATTCATCGGGATATGATAAAGCCTTAGATTATCAAGAACCCAAGTTGTTCATTTCATTATAAATATCAGATTAACTTACAAACTGGTATGTTTTTTTTTGAAATCAGGAGAAATGGATGAGCTCGTATCAATAATTAAATCATTCCAAGGATATATGGAGCAACTGGTGTCAGTAATTAAGACATTTACTAAACAAATAGAACAACAAAAAAGGACAATGGAAGCTTTTATCGAGCAAGGCAAGGAAAGGAATATCGAAAAACTTGAAAGTAAAACTTCGAGTGTAAACCCCTGGGAACCAAAGCTAAGATGTTGCACTTGTGGAGAACCTCACCATACAAATGAATGCCCTTTTAGTAATATCTAAGGGAAAATATGTTAGTAGGACACCGAAAAGGCACGAAGGGCCTTTTCAATAATTTTCCTACTAAACTCAAGAGAATAGTAATTTGTATATGAAATGATGCTATACGTGAATATTCTCCCTACTTTTTAACACAAGTATGTACATATAATGAAGATCTTTTGGTTTTGTGAGTAAAAGTAATCATAGCAACTATATTATTGCTCGCACTAATAGATTGCTCTGTATGGGATACTTGATAATGCATTATCTTTTTAAATAAAGATAGTTGTGAATATATCTTGATATACCTGTGAATATATCTCGGTATACCCTGGTTGTAAGGATTTTAAAGAAATATAGTTATGAATATATCTTGGTATACCCTGGTTGTAAGGCTTAATCTATTATGAAACTAAAATACGAAGTTGGCCTTTCCAAGATTTGTTTCTTGCAAAATGCAAATTTTGTAGTTGTAGACAAGTAAGTTAGAAAAGCACAAAAGTATGCTTAAGAAATCATAAAAAATTCCATAAAGTTTCCTAGATTAATTATCTCAAATAGATATTCAAGATTCCTCTATGTATACTAGTAAGATTTGCACCGAAAACAGAACACAAGGCTTAGAACAACCTATCTTCTTGAGATAGATGGATAGGTTGAGAAGGACAAATTGGTATTGGCGAATATTCACTACCAAAGTAAGTGGGAAGATTATCATTTCTAATGAAATTTATTGTATTGGGCATGGCCCCTTTTGAGGCTCTATATGGGACATAGATGTGTGACACCATTATCTTGGGAAAAATAGGATGATTGGTCATGATGTTGTTTAAAAAAAAAAAAAGAATATTTAATCTGCCAATGGCTTGTGAAGCCACAAATTGTTAGAAGAGCTATGTTGACCTTAAGTGAACACCCCGAGAATTTGCCTTTGGCAATAAAAGTTTCCTTAGAATCGAATCGACTAAAAGATCCATTAGAACCACCTAATTGAGCCCTAGATTTATTAGTCCTTCAGTCATTGTTGCCAACAATTAACCCTGTTGCCTGTGAGCTCGCACTACTACCGAATTTGTCCACTCATTCACAAATTTCAGACCCTCAGCTCATTGAGGTACGACTAGTTAAAAATTTTGGGGTTTAGGACCCGACCACTCCAAAAAAGAACTATGGACTAGTAAAGAATACTGTGGGAATAGTATTACAAAAGGATTGCAACTTGGGAAGAACTATTTTGATAAATCATTTTCCTCACTTTTTTGAAAACATTTTGATGAAAAATAATATTACATTTGAAAAATAACTATTTTATAATACGCATGATGATGTGGTTGTTGTATCATTTTCATTAAAGTGAAATATTGATGAACACATTATGATATAATGTATTTAATCTATGTGATTGATGTTACTGTAACTAACATAGGGATTGTGTTAATTCTAAGGGGGAAGTATGTCACATCCCCATTGCTTGAAAATCATGAAATTGATTTTCTTGGAAGAATGTGATTCTACGGTTAGTTTTTGTGGTGCAGGTGCAAGATTCAAGGCAAATATAGAAGAAATCACCCACTCCATTGATCGAGCAGCAGAATGAGATTGTCGGGTAAGTGGTTATGATGATGTGCCTCGAGCACCTTAGTCCATAGGTACATGGAAGCCCACCGTAAGTTTGCATTGTATTGCATTATGCCTATCATATTGATCGAGTTTTTGCTTTCGCTAGTTTGTTGTTCTTTGTCTACTATCATGATAATTTTTAAAAGTATATTTATATATAAATAGTAATACCAGTTTTGAAGTAATTTAAAAAAAATAACTATATTTATCCATATTGTGGGAACAGTATTTTGAAAGGATTGCAACTTGGAAAGATGTCTCTAATTTGAGAAATCAATTTCCTCACTTGTTTGAAAACATGTTATGAAAATTAATATTACATTTGAAAAAAAACTATTTTATAATATGCATGATGATGTGGTTGTTGTATCATTTTCGTTAAAGTGAAATATTGATGAACATATTGTGATATAATGTATTTAATCTATGTGATTGATGTTACTGTAACTAACACAGGGACTATGTTAATTCTAAGGGGAAAGTATGTCACGTCCCCATTGTTTGAAAATCATGAAATTGATTTTCTTAGAAGAATTTGATTCTACGGTTAGTGTTTGTGGTGTAGGTGCAAGATTCAAGGAAAATATAGAAGAAAGCACCCACCCCATTGATCGAGCAACATAACAGTATTATCAGGTAAATGGTTATGATGATGTGCCTCAAGCACCTTGGTCCGTAGGTACATGGAAGCCCACCGTAATTTTGCATTGTATTGCATTCAGCTTGTCATATTGACCGAGTTTTTGCTTTCGCTGGTTTATTGTTCTTTGTCTGCTATCATGATAATTTTTAAAAGTATATTTATATATATAAATAGTAATACCAGTTTTGAAGTAATTTAAAAAAAAAACTGTATTTATCCATAACCATGGGATTAACCATTTGGTTAATAAAAATAATAATATTTATAAAAATGAATAATAATAAAAAAAATAAAATAAAAGATATATATATATATATATATATATATATATATATATATATATATATATATATAAAAAAGAATAAAATAAAATATATAATAACTAAATGAAAGTATACATAATTAAATAAAGATAAAATATTAAAAATTAATAAAAGTCTCGTTTGTTTTTATATAAGTGAAAACTGTATAATGGAAAACATAAATTAAGAAAAGATCTATGACACCCTAAGTCAAGTATGATTCAAAGAACTTAAAGGGGTTTTAATAATAATATTAAACTTAAAGAGGTTTTAATAATAATATTAAAAAAATTTAAACGAAGCCAAAGCCTATACGTAAAAGCCGTAAGGAAGCCAAAGCCTATGCGTGGAATCCATAAGCATACCTTTACTGGCAAAAAAAAAAATATGATGTGTCTCATTTCTATTAACCACTATCACTTATAAAAAAGGGAGATATCGCTGATGGGGATATGGGAAAAAAAAAAAGCTTTCTCTGGGAGTGAAATGAAGGCCATTGTACTGGTTAAAATGATTATATGAGCCAAAGCTTATATGTGGAAGCCGTAAGGAAGCCAAAGCCTATATGTGGAAGCCGTAAGCATACCTTTACTGGAAAAAAAAATATGATGTGTCTCATTTCTATTAACCACTATCACTTATAAAAAAGGGTGATATCGCTGATGGGGATACGGGAAAAAAAAAAGCTTTCTCTAGGAGTGAAGCGAAGGCCATTGTACTGGTTAAAATGATTATATGAGCTAAATACTCATGGTGACGTAATTGGAATAACAACAAGCCTATTTAATTAGATAGACTAGTACTAAAAAGAAAAGGCAAGCAGCCATAAATCCTTTCACAATTTAACCGTTCATCATCAAGTTTAAAAAAAAAAAAAAACAATATATACTTAGTACTCTTACATAAATCAGTATATCATAATTCTAACCTTCTCTCACGAGGACTTTATCTTCTTCATGCGGTTTCCTTAATCGTTGGAGCGCTATAGCCTTCGCTTCACTCCCAGAGAAAGCTTTTTTTTTTCCAGTACCCCCATAAGCCATCTCGCCCTTTTTTATAAGGGATAGTGGTTAATAGAAATGAGACACACCATATTATTTTTTTTGCCAATCATGTTTACGGCTTCCACGTATAGGCTTTGGCTTCCTTTAAACTTTTTTAATATTATTATTAAAACCCCTTTAAATTCTTTGAATCATATTTGACTTAGGATGTCGTAGATCGTTTCTTAATTTTTTTTTAATTTTTGTTTCCCATTATACACATAGCCCTTAACCCTTAAGTGTTCACTTTATGTAAAAAAACAAACGACACTTCTATTAATATTTAATATTTTATCTTTATTTAATTATATGTACTTTAATTTAGTTATTATATATTTTATTTTATTATTATATATATATATTTTATTTTTTATTTTTTATTATTATTCATTTTCATAAATATTATTATTTTCATTAACCAAATGGTTAATGACATGGTTATGGATAAATACAATTTTTCTTTTTTTTAAATTACTTCTAAACTAGTATTACTATTTATATATATAAATATACTTTTAAAAATTATCATGACAGTAGACAAAGAACAACAAACCAATGAAAGCAAACACTCGGTCAATATGACAGGCAAAATACAATACAATGCAAACCTACGGTGGGCTTCTATGTATCCACGGACCAAGGTGCTCGAAGCACAACATCATAACCACTTACCCGAAAATCCCGTTCTACTGCTCGATCGATGGGATGGGTGCTTTCTTCTATATCTACCTCGAATCCTACACCTGCACGACAAACACTAACCGAAGAATCACATTCTTCTAAAAAAATCAATTTCAAGCACTGGGGATGTCACATACTTCCCCTTAGAATTAACACAGTCTCTGTGTTAGTTATAGTAACATTAGTCACATAGATTAAATATGTACATAATATCACAATGTGTTCATCAATATTTCACTTTAACAAAAATGATACAACAACAACATCATCATGCGTATTATAAAATAGTTATTTTTCAAATGTAATATTATGTTTTCAAACATAATATCTAGGTTATGAGATGGGTCGGCAATATATTTATGGAGAATAGAAAACATGAAAGAAAATTATGGATTTTGGACAAATTTGATAGTAGTGCAAGCTGGCAAGCAACATAATTAATTGTTGGCAATAATGACTATAAGACCAACAAATCTAGGGCTCAATTAGGTGGTTTTAATGGATCTTTTAGTCCTTTCGATTCTAAGGAAACTTTTATCGCCAAAGGCAAATTCTCAGGGTGTTCGTTTAAGGTCAACATAGCTCTTCTGACAATTTGTGGCTTCACATGCCATTGGCGAATTGAATCTTCTCTTCTATTTTTTTTTAAAGAGTATTAGGACCGATCTCTTTCCAATCATCCTAATTTTCCCAAGATAATGGTGTCACACACCTATGCCCCATACAGAGCCTCAAAAGGGACCATGTCCAATACAATAAATTTTATGATAAATGATAATCTTCCAACTTACTTTGGTAGTGCATATCCGCAAATACCAAATTGTCCTTCTCAACCTGTCCATCTATCTCAATATAATAGGTTGTGCTAAGCCATGTGTCCTGTTTTCGATGCAAAGCTTACTAGTATACATAGAGGAATCTCGAATATCTATTCGAGATAATTACTCTAGGAAAATTTATCCAATTTCTTATGATTTCTCAAGCATACTTTTGTGCTTTTCTAACTTACTTGTCTACAACTACAAAATTTGCAAATCACTAATCGCTGGAAACAAATCTTGGAAAGGTAACTTCGTATTTTAGTTTCAGAATAGACTAAGCCTTACAAAAAGGGTATACCGAGATATATTCACAACTATTTTTCTTTAAAAGCCTTACAACCAGGGTATACTAAAATATATTCACAACTATCTTTCTTTAAAAAGATAATGCATTATCAAGTATCCCAGACAAAGCAAAGTATCCCAGACAAAGCAAAGTATCCCAGACAAAGCAATCTATTAGTGCGAGTAATAATATAATTGTTATGATTACTTTTACTCACAAAACCAAAATATCTTCATTATATGTATATATTTGTATTCAAAAGTAGGGAGAATATTCACGTATAGCATCATTTCATATACAGATTACTATTCTCCTGAGTTTAGTAGGAAAATTATTAAAAAGGGCCTTCGTGCCTTTTCGGTGTCCTGATAACTTTCTTTCCCTTAGATTTTCCTAAAAAGGCATTCATATGTATGGTGAGGTTCTCCACAAGTGCAACATCTTAGCTTTGGTGCCCAGGGGTTTACACTCGAGATTTTACTTTTAGGTTTTTCGATATTCCTTTACTTGTCTGCTCAATAAAAGATTCTATTGTCCTTTGTTGTTGTTCTATTTGTTTAGTCAATGTCTTAATTACTGACACCAGTTGCTCCATCTGTCCTTGGAACAATTTAATTATTGATACAAGCACATCAATTTCTCCTGATTTCAAAAAAAACATATCAGTTTGTAAGTTAATCTGATATTTATAATGAAATGAACAACTTGGGTTCTTGATAATCTAAGGCTTTCATCGGATACGAGCTCATCAATTTCTCCTGATTTCAAAAAAAACATATCAATTTGTAAGTTAATCCAATATTTATAATGAAATGAACAACTTGGGTTCTTGATAATCTAAGGCTTTCATCATATCCTGATGAATAGAATATGGCACACAATAATTATTCTCTTTTCTCCTTCCTCATCAGATTCTTATTAACCAATTGTCAAAAATATATCATATCTTGTTTGACATAAATTGAGAATCCATTAACATAATTTATCTCATTATTTCCAAAACTATGGCATCATTATGTTATGAGGATTTGGATCTATTTTTATTTAAGGTTATCCTTATTTTATTTTTGTCTCCTCCTTAACTTCCTCATCAGATTCTTATTAACCAATTGTCGAAAATATATCATATCTTGTTTGACATAAATTGAGAATCCATTAACATAATTTATCTCATTATTTCCAAAACTATGGCATCATTATGTTATGAGAATTTGGATCTATTTTTATTTAATATTATCCTTATTTTATTTTTGTCTCCTTAACACATCTACTTTTTGATCTTTTATTTTAAAAATACCATACCTTTCCAAGTGGCAATCCTTACCAAAATAAGGGTTCTATTGGACTTAAAGTTATGTGTAACGAATGATTGGATGAGTTATTGGATTACCCTAACATTTTGGCTAAGCAGAGTTTGCCAGATGGAATTTTTTATTTTATTTTATATGATGTAACTTTATACATTTGTATAATGAAGTTACTGATGAAAACATATAAATATAAAAAAAAAAAATTATATTTCATAGATATGAAAGAAACTGGTATTATCAGTCTGGATACCATATACATGACATAACTTCTGGATGAAAACCTACTATTCTTTGGAGTAGATCCTTATCTTTATTCTTGGCTCGCCCTTTTACATTTCCCAATATCAATTTGTTTGCTGTGGAGCAGTTCCTCAACTATCACGCAAGGTTGATTCTCAAGTTTTTCCTCATGATTCACTCTTAATGGGCAACTTCTAGCATAATTTTCCCCTTCACAAGTAAAACACCCTTTTTTCTTCCGATTTACTCTTAATAGACACCTTTTCACATAGTGAGCTTCACCACAGATGAAACATCTTGTTATTGATGCACTAGTTCTCCCTCCTTGTCCCATTCTTTCTTTATGCTCAGGTTACTTGACATGCTTAAAGTCCCTTCTTGGATTTTTGCCTTTCCATGCAATTTTTGCTCTTTTCCTCTTTTCCTCCACCTTATGAAATTTTTGCTCTTTTCCTCTTTTCCTCCACCTTATGAAATATTTCATAATTTCTTTCTGAATTCCCAACCTATCCACAAGTAGCTTCATCATTGATGAGATCTGATCCATCTAGTATTGGAACGTTTCCATATTTGTCACAAGATATTTCATCTCTTATACCAAAGGAGTTGATATTAAATTTGTTTTGAAAAAGCTTGTCAAGAATGGAACTATTGAAAAGAGTTATGATGTGGTTACATTTATAAATATTTATAAATTTTAAATTGTATGGTTACATTTATAAAGATTAAATTGTATATGGTGATGAGCGACGTTTTTCAATTTGTTTATATATATAGTAAGTTATAAAGTTAGACTTATAATTATAGTCTGTTTTATATGAAGGGACTTGAAGACTTAGGTTGTAGACCTTAGGAAGAGGGATTAATCGATATTCAAAATATAAGTGTTTGAAATCCTATAAGATAATAAAATTCTAAAACCTTATGTGTCACAGTATCTATAGTTCCATTAACCTGATTAAGCTTTCAATGATATACCAAGATATTGACTTTAAGTACCCACAACTTAAACTTAAAATTCGAATCTTGCTTGGAGAAAATTGAGGGAGGCTGTCTCCATTCATACCCTTAAGTCAGGTGATGTCTTAAGTGGGAATCAACTTTGCTTTACAAGATAAGGTCAAGGAGACTTTCACTACCCATGTTGCTCAGTCACGTGGTGACTTAGTGGGGACTGCACAATCATACTCCAACTCTATGGAATAGAAAGGACCAAAATGAGGAGTGTAACGAGTGATGGAATGAGACCATCACTCTAAATGGTCAGTCAGTTAACATGGTGATATCCATCATTCCACTTGGGCTGGAGAGGAGCCAACATAAAGCATGACATGAAAGCTACTCATGTTATTGGAAGATCTAGCGACAGATGGTTATGGGCAGCATTGTTTTCAACCCGAGGAAGAATATGGATATCTAGTCCCTTAGCCTTGCGAAGGTAGACTCTAGCCAAACCTTAGTAGATGGTCAATGGCTGGCACCAAAATACAAATTTTGGATCCAAGGCATCGAGCTGAGATCTCTTAAGAGGTTACGAACCTTACAACCTTGGACAAAAGGCATAGCGTACCGCGTTTAGGTGATATGGGCCCTGAATGGATAACCCTCCGTATGATTCCTAAGAGTCTCAAGTGAAGAGCCAAATATAGTAAGGCAACCTGTAGAATCTGGCCAATTTCGAACACTTAAGACACTATCTACAGGAGTGAATAATATTTTAGTGCATTGAATATGTATGTCAACACTAACCTTTACATGGAAAATCAAGCAATGTATAGTTGAGTTAAACAAAAATTTTAGTGTGTGTTTTATTTGGGGTTGTTACAGTTGGTATCAAGAAACATTAGATAAATTATGACACTCATGACTTAGAACTAGCCGCTGTGGTTCATGCTCTTAAAATTTGGAGTCATTATCTGCTAGGGAAAACTTTTGAGTTAAAAACTAACCACCAAAGCCTAAGATACATATTTACCTAGCCATTGTTGAACACCCGTCAACGAATATGGATGCAATTCTTGGCTGAATATGATTTTGGCATAGAGTACATCAAGGGAAAGGAGAATAAATTGGCAGATGCTCTTAGTAAGAGAAGATACATAACTGCTATCACAAGATGTCAGTATAAACTAAAGAATCAAATTGTAGACGAGTTTTGCAAATCATGTTGTGGTAATATTAAGCAAGAATCTGATCGGCACATAGACTATAGTATTAAATAGAACCTAATCTATTTTTGAATCAGAATAGTAGTGCCCAATAACGAAGAGCTTAAAAGAATTATTCTGCAAAAAGCTCATTATGCACCTTATTTTGCATATCCAAGGGTAGTCATGATGAGAGAAAATTTGAAGGACTATTTATGGCTTGGAATGAAAAGGAACATAGTTTAATATGTTACAAAATGCCTCAAATTCCAGAAAGTTAAGGCAGAACATCGACATCCTAGAGGGAAATTGTAGTTTTTTGAAGTACCATATCCATGGACTTCATAGTGGGACTTCCAAAAACCTGTTTTTGGCATGATGTGATATTCATGGTAGTAGATAAGTTAACCAAGGTGGCGCATTTCATACCAAGCATTTTACATGATGATGCTTCAGCTATAGCCCAAAAATTTGCACGAGAAATTATGAGGCTACATGGATTTCTTGAGAAAATAATCTCCGATAAGGATTCACAATTTACTTCAAAGTTTTGGCAAGCTTTGCATCGAGCCTAGGGAACAAGGCTCAATATTAGCATTGCATATCATCCAGAGATGGATGGCCAGACTGAGAAGGTCAATCAGGTGCTTGAAAACATGTTGCGCATGTACTGTATGGATGAGAGGGTCAATCAGGTGCTTGAAAACATGCTGCGCAGGATCATCAAAGTAGATGGAAATATTATCTCTTCCTAGTGGAATTTGCATACAATAATAGTTATCATATCACATTGGGCATGGCCCCTTTTGAGGCTCTATATGGGAGTAGGTGCAAGACACCATTAACGTGGGGTAACTTGGACAATTGAGAGGTGATCGGTCCTTATGTTGTAAATAAAATGAAAAACCAACTTAAAGAAATTCGCCAGCACTTGCATGAAGCTGTTGACCGAAAAAAAAGTTATGATACAAATCTCAAAAGAACACCTCATGAATTTTTTGTAGGAGATAAGCTTTTCCTTAGAGTCAAACCTACCAAAAGTTCAACTTGTAAAAAATCCACTGTGTTTTTCATGTTTCCCTTCTACGTAGATATGTTGTTGACTCATTCCACATTTTGGATACCACTCACTTACATATGTCGGACCCACAGTTTATTGAGGTGCAACCAATCAAAATTTTGGGTTTTAGAACCAAGCAGCTCAGGAAAAAAATAGTGGAGCAATGTAGAGTAGAGTGGGACCAGTATTTCAAGAGGAATACTACTTGGGAAGATGTCACTAGCATGAAAAAATAGTCCAGTTTCCTTATCTGTTTAAGACATGATATTGAAAAACAAAGTTTCATTTTTTTTTTGAAAAATAATCTTCTTTGTGATGTAATGAAACTAACTATTTATGCATATTTTATTAGGTTGTTTTATCATTTGTTTAAAATGCTATGATGAAATCTGCTATTCTATAGTGTGACTATTTTACAAAAAGTTGTTTAAAAGTTTATTTGTATGTTTATACTTCTATTTTCCTTGTAAGCTAACACAAGGATTGTGTTAATCTTAAGAGAGGAAGTATACCAAGTATATCACATCCTCGCTACTTATTAATATTTTTGTGAAATAATATTATTCTGTGTCAAGTTGTTTGCGATGCAGATAGAGGTTTACGAGCCATAGAAGAAGGAAATCACCCACCCTTGGCGAAAATAAAGTTGGAAAGCGTCAGGTGAGTGGGATATGATGTTTGTGCTTCATGCACCTTGGCCCGAGGGTACATGGAAGCCTTGTACCTCCATAGAAAATGGATATAAAGAACATCCTGATTATCAATGCATTCACTACATTCGTAGTTTTGCATATTACATAGTTTGCGATTGCATTGTCTGCTTGACGATTGGTTTACTTTATCCAATTAAAATATATAATAGAAATTAAAAAATATATATGTAATTGGGTAAGAATTTAATAAATAATATAATTTTTTTTTTTAATATATTAAAATATATATAATAATTAATATAAATAAAAAGTATAGATAAAAAGGAATAGAGTAAGAATTCAATATCTATTTTGAAAACCTATACGACTCTTTACTTACCCTAAGTCATTCGAGGAACCTAAAGTGTATATAAGACAACATTGGAGATAATATAAAAATAATAATAATAAAACAAAACTTCCTCCCATAACTAAGAGGTGAAACTTATAAACTTGTAAAGAATTCAATATCTATTTTGAGAACCTATGACTCTTTACTTACCCTGACTCTTTACTTACCCTAAGTCATTCGAGGAACCTAAAGTGTATATAAGACAACATTGGAGATAATATAAAAATAATAATAATAAAACAAAACTTCCTCCCATAACTAAGAGGTGAAACTTGTAAAAAAAGGAATTGTGAAGTGTCATTCATTCACGGCGGAAGCAAAAGCATGAAACCTTGGTAAGGAAGTAGTTCATTTTCGCCATCGTTGTGAAACATCTTCCGCTTTGGATTGGTACAACTAGTAAGCTGAAGGTCTGAGTATCACCAAGTTTCAAATACGATTGGAAAGGCTAGGTCAAAGTTTATGCTGTCATTTTGTTTATCATGTAAATGTTTTTCATTTAAATTTTAAAAGCTCTGTGTTAGAAGAATTGGTTATGCAATGCAGGTTAAGTGGGTTAAGTTGGCAAAATATGAATGGTTGTTTTTTTGTGTTGTATTTTAAAAAAAAAAAAACCCTGAATTATTTTAGATCATTAAAATATGTTTTGTATGTATAAATGATGGTTGCATTTAGATAATGCATGGACTAAAAGCTCTGTGTTAGAAGAATTCGAATATATGTTAAAAAAAAAAACCTTGGAAGTAAATAGCGAAATTGGTTATGCAATGCAGGTTAAGTGGGTTAAGTTGGCAAAATATGAATGGTTGTTTTTTTGTGTTGTATTTTTTTTTTTTAAAAACCCTGAATTATTTTAGATCATTAAAATTTGTTTTGTATGTATAAATGATGGTTGCATTTAGATAATGCATGGACCAAGCTGATTAACTAAAAAAATTTCCATACTCTATTTTCGGGTGGTGAATTTCAAACGAGTCAAGTTGTGTGTTCGGGCACCTTGTTGTGTTGATTTAAAGGTTGTGTTTCCTAGGGAAGTTGCGAATGTATTTTTCTAATTTCCAGATTGACGTCTTGCTTATGAAGACCCTATGTCCATAAATATATATACATATATCCGTGTTATGTTTTTTTTTATATAAAATATTTAGGTTGTCAAAAATTTTCGAAGCCTTGTAGCTGGAAGGTTTTAAAAGAATACTGTACGTAAATTGATTGTTTAGATTTAATCCAGGACAAAATATGTCAAAAACTTCTGCCTGAGGTCAATAAACTGAATATGTCATTGTTAAATAATCCCACTCCATGTATGAGGTCGTTCGAACTTTAGAAATGTAGATTTAAACTTGACTTCGTCAATACTTGTATATAATGGTTAAATGTTACTATGTTCTTCAGTTTGTAACTTAATTTATGCAACATTGCTTTTTATGGATTGTACATAGGAAAAGCATTGTACATGTTTTAAAAGTAAAGTATGGTGTGGAAAACCCTGGAAACTAAAAACATAGAATGCAGTTTAATATAAACATCTACGATGTTAGAAATATTTATATGGGTATATTCAGAACTTGGAAAATGTAAATAACAAGGTATAAACCTCTGGTTTTATATACCTAATGGATACAGCCAAACCCAAGATAGAATAGTGTCTCCGGATGAGAGTTTAAATTGAGAAAAAGATGATGCCTTTGAATTTAATTGATATTCATAATATGTTAGGAGCCTGACAAGATGTCACTATAAACATTATAGTGTATTATAGTTTACATTTTTAAAAAATTTTATACACTAAAGTATATTATAGCATAATTGGATGCACATATCCCAAAATGTTGAAGAGTAGTTTAATTTTTTTATATTTAAAAAAAAAAAAACAAGGTAGATAGCTATCAATGTCTAATTTGGAAAAAAATTGGTCTATTGGTGGCATAAGAATTTTCAATGTGTAATGAAAGTTTACCTAACAATATTTGTAAGTTTATATGTATCTAAATTTTTATGTTATGTATCTTCTAAAGTTATGTTTAAAATTAGAATACTATCTATACTCTATGTTTAACAATATTTGCTATGTATCTTCTAAAGTTATGTTTAAAAGTAGAATAAAGTAGAATACTATATGTACTTGTGACCATAAGCAAAATAGGGGTTTTGGAATAAAGTTTATTCTTAGTTTTTATTATACCTTGGGATAAAATATGTTATGAAAGTGGATGTGGATGTTCTATTATTATTAAATATAGAAAAAATCTTGAAAAGAATATGTATGTCATATTAAATAAAGACCTGGAATTCTTTTATAATATTGTTTTAAATCAAAAATTGGAATTTTTTTATAATATTGTTTTAAATAAAAAATTAATTAGTATCATTTTTTCTATGATAATTAAATTGTATTTAAAAAAAAAAAAGCCTATATTACCTCAAAACTTAAAAGGATTTTGAGAACTTAAATTAAATAAAACATATTGTAATTTACTTTGCTCCTACTTCACCGAGTAGGAACTTAATCTACCCAACGACACTAAGTCATGCAGTGAATTAGGTGTGACTGTACCATTATACTTCAGTTACTCAAGAACGAGGTTTGGGCTATCAAGTTTAAAGAGTGACGGTATGGGACGTCACTCCAAATGGACATTCGATTAAAAGTGAGGGTATTCAACATTCCTTTTAGGTTGAAAAGGTGCCAACAAGAAGCATGTTTAGAGAGCTACTCATGTTGTTGGAAGATCCAATGGTAGATGGTTATGGGCAGTATTACCGTTAACCTGAAAACCATATGATGGTGAACTCTAGCCAAACCTTAGCAAAGGATCAAAGACTAGCATTGGCATATCGATGCTGGTTCCAAGCAATTGAATCGAAGACTTTCAAGTTACAAAATTTAAAGCCTTGGACAAAGGAGATAATGTTCTTTCAAGTTACGAAACTTAAAGCCTTGGAAAAAGGAGATAATGTTCCCCTTTCAAGGTGTTATGAGCCCTGAAAGGACAACCCTTCACCGGATTTCATATTGACTCGAAAGAGGAGTTAGAATCCTACATGGCGACTTATGAGATGTGGCTAGTCCCGAGCACTTAAAACATCAACCGAAAGTGTGATCAAATATGACTGGATTAAAGCAAATTCTATTTATATCTATGAGCATTGTGTTTTCTAATACTACTACTCTTGATGGTTTCTCGAAGGTTTCTCGAAAAAAAAAAGTTGTATTAGTAGGTATTCAATTTATTTCTCGAGAAAAGAGTTGTATTAGTGGATATTCAATTTTAATAAGTTATTATTTTTTGTTTTATTTAGTGGAGTATTAGGAAAGCAAAATTAACCGCCTCAAGAAAGAAAATGAGGTTTATAGTACCCTCGGCTTCTGCGAAGCACTACAAAGATATTAGTGAAATTATAAAAAAAAAATGAATGTTAACGAAATTATAAAAAAAAATGAATATATTGATTTTATCTATGCTGGTTTGAGATGCACAACTATCCACGAAAAAAAAAAAAAAGTGAATCCTACCCTAAACACCTTATTCACCCTAAACACCTTATAGTGTATTTTGAAATTAAATGCTACATAAGCCACAATAATAGGGAGCCACGTGGAAATGAATATAAAATAAGGAATGTTGGCTTCTAATGTGTCGTCCTTATGACGTCTCTGTTTTCTTTTAAAAAAAATGTTACCTGATATGAATGCTATGTCCGATCAACGTTCTTGGAAACGTGTCACTAGAAGCTGCCCTCCTATGTCCTCAAGTTTATACGATTTTAAAAAGCTAGATGAAAACGGATGAGTGTCGCATACCCGGGATACCCGGGAAGGTACATTAGTGTTTTGCCCCAGGGCTATTCGAGGAATAGCAATATTTTTATAAAAATAGTAACCAAATTATTTTTCATAAAAAATAGTTCTGTTTTAAAACAAATAATAAATAATAATGTTTATTACGCATGTGTAGAGCTTTTTCCACGATGAGTGGCATTGTTTGGTATTTTTAAATTAATAATTATTTATTTATATGCTGCCGAAAAACTCGGCTTAGGTTATAATTACTTATATTCTGCCGAAAAACTCGGCTTAGGTTATAATTACTTATATTCTGCCGAAAAACTCGCCTTAGGTTATCATTCTTTTGCTGAAATCCAAGGAATGCCAGACTTACAGATATCAATCAACACGATCGAGATGAGGTCGTTTACCTTCAATTCTGCACGCCACACTACAGAACTCAGGTCGTTTACCTTCAGTTCTACACGCCACACTACAGAACTCCTTCAAACATAAAGGACAACTTTTTAAATCAAAATTTTAAATCTAAGTAAAGTAAATTAGATGAGGTTTGGCTCAATTAAATTATAAATCTGAGGATCACAGTTCTACACGCCACACTACAGAACTCCTTCAAACATAAAGGACAACTTTTTAAATCAAAATTTTAAATCTAAGTAAAGTAAATTAGATGAGGTTTGGCTCAATTAAATTATAAATCTGATGATCCTCGAATGCTTGATAATTTGGTATGACAAGTGAGACCTTTGGAATTCCCGTGTAATAAAAAAATATAAAATATTTTAAATATATATAAATAGATAGATTAGATATTATATTATAAACAATTCTCGAATATTAATGGATCTAGGTTTATTAATATAGGTTTACTGAATGTTTGTTTTTTTTGAATCAAATGAAATGAAGTTCTTTATTTAATTTGAAAATTACTTTATTATTTAATTACTTTAATATAGGATAGAAAAAAATATTGAAATAAAATTATATCTTTACTTTTATTTCCAGGAAAACTACAAACTCAGTTCTTTGCCCTAAACTAACTTTCCATTACCAAATCTATCATTGTGAATAATCAAATCTATTATCGGATAAATCGGGAAATATGATAGTTGTTTCGTGGATAGGATAATCATATTAAAACAACCGATACCATTGATGATTGTAGTCATCTGGAATAATCAAATAAATCGGGAAATATGATAGTAGTTTCGTGTGTAGGATAATCATATTAAAACAACCGATACCATTGATAGATTGTAGTAATCTGGAATGAGAAACAACTGTATTCTTCACCATCGCTTTTAGACTATCACATAAATAAATAGTACAGTGAAGGGGTTACTTGTTTCTTACTTGTTTCTTGAGCAAATGGGTGTTTATTCAATAGAATGTCTAGTCGTCATTCGTATCAAATCAAGCAACACCCGATCTTGAACCAGGGCAATGAAGAACCCGTTTACTTGTTCCTTGAGCAAATGGGTGTTTATTCAACGACAAGATGGAATGGGACATCTCGTCTTCATTCATATCAAGTCAAACAACACCCGATCCTGAACCAGGGAATTGACGACCCTAGATGGTTTTTAGGGAAGGTGGAAACCTATCTGCATGTACACACTAATCCTTGCATGGCTAATATTAAACATACATCTTAATAAATAAAGAACTTATGCGTATAACATACACGTTAATAATAAAGAACTTATACTTAGGTGAAATGGGCCTTTGAGGAGAAACCCGGATTCTCAAAATGAAAGATTAAGCTTACTAAAAGCAATCCTAAACTTGGATTCTCAAAATGAAAGGTTAAGTTTACTAAAAGCATTATACTTCGGGACCTGACCAATCCCAACAACGTGGACAATCGACTACAACGTTGTGGAAGATATTACATGCCTTGTACCAAATAAATAATGGGTGTACATCCTCAGATGTACGACTCTAAACCTTGAGATCAGTCAAATTTTTCTAAATTTTCTCATTATATTTGAAGAAGCAAATGGGCAGATCTGGGTTATCCTCAGATGTATGTACAGCTCTAAACAAACCTTGAGATCAGTCAGTTTTTTTTCCTTATTATATTTGAAAAACCAAGTGGGCAAACCTGGGCAAACCTGGGTTATTCATATGTACGACTTGAACCTTGAGATCAGTCGAATTTTTTTATTATATTTGAAGAAACTAAATGGGCAGACCTAGGTTACACTTGAAATTACTTGAGGTTTAGTAAAAATATTACTAAACTACTTGAGGTTTAGTAGTATTTCAATTATTAAACTTCAAGTAGTATTTCAATTATTACACTAATTGAAACTACCTGAGGTTTAGTAATATCTAAACTTGAAACTACTTGAGGTTTAGTAATATCTAAACTTGAAACTACTTATTATTACACTAATTGAAATTACCTGAGGTTTAGTAATATCTAAACTTGAAACAACTTTGAGGTTCAGTAATATCTACTTTGAAACTACCTGAGGTTTAGTAATATCTACTTTGAAACTACTTGAGGTTTAGTAATATCTACTTGAGGTTTACTATTTCAATTTTCAAAATTTCTACTTGAGGTTTAGTAGTATCAATTTTGATTTACATAAGTTAAACCATAAATTTCTAGCACCCGATAAACTACTTGAGGTTTGCCTAGTGTTTCAATTTGTGGTTTTCATTGGCACCAGATAAACTACTTGAGGTTTGCCTAGTGTTTCGATTTGTGGTTTTGATTTCTCAAACATAAAAACTGTGGAAACATTTTGTTTTAATTTGTGGTTTTCATTTTTCATATAACATTTACGTAATACATGAATAAATTAAACCAAACAAATTAAACCAAACGTGATACATCAAATAAATTAAACCATAATTTTTAAGTAATTTTTTATTTATTTTTCATATAACATTTACGTAATACATCAAATAAATTAAACCAAACACATTAAACCAAACGTGATACATCAAAAAAATTAAACCATAATTTTATACACCAAAAAAATTAAACCATAATTGTTAAACCAAACGTGATACATCAAATAAATTAAACCATAATTGTTAAACCAAACGTGATACATCAAATAAATTAAACCATAATTTTTAAGTAATGTTTTTTTTATACACCAAATAAATTTTATACACCAAATAAATTAAAAAAAAAAAATTTATACACCAAATAATAAACTATTTAGTGTTTCTATTTGTGGTTTTCATAAATTAAACCATTATTTTTCTTTATACACCCAAACCCATAAATAAAACTAGTGATACATCAAATAAATAAAACTATCTAATGGCAAAACTGGCACCAAATAATAAACATACTAGTGATACATCAAATAAATAAAACTATCTAATGGCAAAACTGGCTCCAAATAAACATACTTGAGGTTTGCCTACTGTTTCAATGGTAAAACTGGTAGTCACGTATCAGGCATATGTGATGATGCATTAGATAGTGTCAGGCATCAAGCATATCTAATGCGCATAACTGCCTGCTGAGCTTGTTTAAGTTACCATATCTAAATTTTATTCAATAATAAAAATGAAATAATCTTATACTTTCTTTGTTCAATTCTAAAAATATAAAATAAAAGCAATACACATTAGATAGTGTCAGGCATCACGCATATCTAATGCGCATAACTGCCTGCTGAGCTTGTTTAAGTTACCATATCTAAATTTTATTCAATAATAAAAATGAAATAATCTTATACTTTCTTTGTTCAATTCTAAAAATATAAAATAAAAGCAATACACATTAGATAGTGTCAGGCATCACGCATATCTAATGCGCATAACTGCCTGCTGAGCTTGTTTAAGTTACCATATCTAAATTTTATTCAATAATAAAAATGAAATAATCTTATACTTTCTTTGTTCAATTCTAAAAATATAAAATAAAAGAAATACACATAGTATATCTAATGCCTGATTAGATAGAATCAGGCATTAGGCATATCTAATGCCTGCTGAGCTTGTTTAAGTTACCATATCTAAATTTTATTCAATAATAAAAATGAAATAATCTTATACTTTCTTTGTTCAATTCTAAAAATATAAAATAAAAGAAATACACATAGTATATCTAATGCCTGATTAGATAGAATCAGGCATTAGGCATATCTAATGCACAACCGTTATTCCCGTTATTTAGTATAACGGGCATAACCGCTTGTTTAAGTTACCATATCTAAATTTTATTCAATAATAAAAATGAAATAATCTTATACTTTCTTTGTTCAATTCTAAAAATATAAAATAAAAGAAATACACATAGTATATCTAATGCCTGATTAGATAGAATCAGGCATTAGGCATATCTAATGCACAACCGTTATTCCCGTTATTTAGTATAACGGGCATAACCGCGTGCTGAGCTTGTTTAAGTTAAAATATCTGAATTTTATTTAAATGAAATAACCTTATGATACTTTCTTGTTCAATTGTTCAATTCTAACAATATAAAATAAAAACAATACAAGGAAATGTGGAGTATAGAATATACACATTTACTAGAGTATGGAATGCAACCGCTATTTAGTAAAACTAAGCTTGTTTAAGTTAAAATGTCTAAATTTTAATTAATCAAATAACCTTTTCTTGTTCACGAAAAGCAATACACTTTTACTTTCTTGTGAGGGCGGGGGTGGGCAAGCAATACACTTTTACTTTCTTCTGAGGGTGAAGATGGGCCAGTAACAACTGCACTGAGGGCGGGGATGGGCCAGTAACAACTGCACGAGGGCGGGCAAGCAATACACTTTTACTTTCTTGTGAGGGCGGGGGTGGGCAGTAACAACTGCACTGAGGGCGGGGATGGACAGTAACAACTGCATGAGGACGGGCAAGCAATACACTTTTACTTTCTTGTGAGGGCGGGGGTGGGCAGTAACAACTGCACGGGGGTGGGCAAGCAATACACTTTTACTTTCTTGTGAGGGCGGGAGTGGGAAGTAATAACTGCACTGTGTAGTAACAACTGCAGGGGTGGACAGTAACAACTGCACGGGGGTGGGCAAGCAATACACTTTTACTTTCTTGTGAGGTCGGGGGTGGGAAGTAACAATTGCACCGGTGGGCAAGCAATACACTTTTACTTTCTTGTGAGGGCGGGAGTGGGAAGTAATAACTGCACTGTGTAGTAACAACTGCAGGGGTGGACAGTAACAACTGCACGGGGGTGGGCAAGCAATACACTTTTACTTTCTTGTGAGGTCGGGGGTGGGAAGTAACAATTGCACCGTGCAGTTGTTACTTCCCACCCCTCCCTCACAAGAAATTTGGGAGGTGGGCAGTAACAACTGCACTGGGTGGGCAGTAACAACTGCCTGTGTAGTTGTTACTGCCCACCCCTGCCTGTGCAGTTGTTACTGCCACTGAGGGCGGGGGTGGGCAGTAACAACTTCATAGTGCAGTTGTTACTGCACACCCCCTAACTTTCTTGTGAGGGCGGGGGTGGGTAGTAACAACTGCACTATGCAGTTGTTACTACCCACACCCGCCCTCATAAGAAAGTAAAAGTGTATTGCTTGCCCACCCCCGTGCATTTGTTACTGCCCACCCAATGCAGTTGTTACTGCCCACCCCCGCCCTCACTAGAAAGTTGGGGGGTGGGGAGTAACAACTGCACTGGGTGGGCAGTAACAAATGCACGGGGGTGGGCAAGCAATACACTTTTACTTTCTTATGAGGGCGGGGGTGGGTAGTAACAATCGCATAACAATCGCATAGTGCGAGTTGTTACTACCCACCCCCCGCCCTCACAAGAGAAGTTGGGTAGTGAACAATCGCACTATGCGCTAGCTATCGCCCACCCCCGCCCTCGCAACAATCGCACAGCTGCGATTGTTGCACGCCCACCCTCGCCCTCATAAGAAAGTTGGTGTAGTTGTTACTGCCCACCCCCGCCCTCATAAGAAAGTTGGGGGGTGTGTAGTAACAACTGCACTATGCAGTTGTTACTGCCCACCCCCGCCCTTAGTAACAACTACACGGTGCGAGTTATTACTGCCCACCCTCGCCCTCACAAGAAAGTTGGTGTAGTCGTTACTGCCCACCTCCGCCCTCAGTAACAATCGCACGAGTGCAATTGTTCACTGCCCATCCCGCCCTCGGTAACAATCGCATAGTGTAATTATTCTCGCCCACCCCCGCCTCGTGCGGTTGTTACCATCGTGCAATTATTCATCGCCCACCCCAACCTCGTGCGATTATTCATCGCCCACCCCCAACTTTCTTATGAGGGCTGGGGTGGACAGTAACAATTGCACTGTGCAGTTGTTACTGAGGGCGGGGGTGGGCAGTAACAACTGCATAACTTTCTTATGAGGGCGGGGTGGGCAGTAACAACTACACTGTGTAGTTGTTACTGCTCACCCCCAACCTATGTAGTTGTTACTGCCCACTCCCCAACTTTCTTGTGACGGCGGGGGTGGGTAGTAACCACTACACTGTGTAGTTGTTACTGCCCACCCCCGCATAGTTGTTACTGCCCACCTCCCAACTTTAACGTTGTTACTGCCCACCCCCGCCCTCAGTAACAACCGCCTCGGTCAGCGATTGTTCACGCCCACCCCCAACTTTCTTGTGAGGGCGGGGGTGGGCGATGACATCGCACCGAGGCGGCTAACGCTGTTACCGCCCACCCCGCCCTCGGTAACAACCGCCTCGGTCGCGGTTGTTACGCCCACCCCCGCCCTCACAAGAAAGTTGGGGGGTGGCGATAACGCAGCACCGAGGCGGTTGTCACCGAGGGCGGGGTGGCGTGAACAACGTTACCGCCTCGCATGCGATTGTTATCGCCCACCCCGCCCTCGGAACAATCGCATAGTGCGCGTTGTTCATCGCCCACCCCCGCCCTCACAAGAAAGTTGGGCCTCGGTGCGGTTGATTACTGCCCACCCCCACCTCGGTGCGGTTATGTCACCGCCACCCCCGCCCTTAGTAACAATCGCACGGTGCAGTTGTTCACGCACACCCCCCCCCTCACAAGAAAGTTTGGGGGTGGGCGAGAACAACTACACAGGGCGGGGGTGGCGATAACAATCGCACAGATGCAGCTGATATTCTTGTAGCGATTTATTCGTGCGCTGATGTCATCGCCCACCCCGCCTATGCAGCTTGTTCATCGCCCACCCCCGCCCTCACAAGAAATTTATGCGATTGTTACTGCCCACCCCCGCCCTCACAAAAAAGTTACTGTGCAGTTGTTACTGCCCACACAGCCCCGCCCTCACAAAAAAGTTCATTGTGCGGTTAGTTCTGCCCACCCCGCCTGTGCAGTTGTTACTGCCCACCCCGCCCTCACAAAAAATTTATGCAGTTGTTACTGCCCACCCCCACCTGTGCAGTTGTTATCTGACCACCCCCGCCCTCACAAAAAAGTTGGAGGGCGGGGGTGGGCAGTAACAACTGCACCGCCCTCACAAGAAAGTTGGGGGGTGGACCCCCCGCCCCACCCCACCCCACCCTCACAAGAAAGTTACTGCCCACCCCCGCCGAAAAGCAATACACTTTTACTTTCTTGTTCAAATAAAAGCAAACACAAGAAAATGTGAGGATGGAATATTCAATTTGCATAATACATTTTTACTTTCTTGTTCAAAGAAAGGCAATACACAAGCAAATGTGAGGATGGAATATTCAATTTGCATACCAGGCCAAAATCCTTCTCTCTTTCCAAAGCCTTGCTTGCATGGCAAGCCTGCCTCCCTCCCTTGGATTTGCAGAAGAAAATTAGTGGATAAAATTTATGTGGACACAAAAGATATTATAAAGGTAATGAAGACCAACAAGAAGATTTCATTAAACCAACAAGAAGATTTCATTAAACTCTAGAACGATCAGAAAAATCGTAGATAAATAAATATAGTCATAAATAAATAAATATATAATGGCCTGTTGGTGTAAAGTAGAGCGTTCAACTTTTATTTGGTGGCAGTTCTAGCTCTCTCAATAGAAGAAAATGCAGTGATGCAGTTATTTTAAGACAGTCACTGTTATTTATCTCTGTACTATGAAAATAAAATAACATGTATACATGTTATGGAATTATATAAGGTCATATTTCTGCTGAAATCAACCATTCTATAAGCAAAACCAATAAATTGTAGGTTCTAAAACCAAAAGTGAAAATTAAATAACTGTATACATGTTATGGAATTATATAAGGTCATATTTCTGCTGAAATCAACCATTCTATAAGCAAAACCAATAAATTGTAGGTTTTAAAACCAAGACTTACTGTAAAGCTAAGTATTTAGGTTTTAATAGCACCAAAAGTCTTACTGTAAAACTACATTAGGTTTTAAAACCAAAAGACTTACTGTAAAGCTAAGTATTTCGGTTTTAATAGCAAAACCAATAAATTGTAGGTTCTAAAACCAAAAGTGAAAATTAAATAACTGTATACATGTTATGGAATTATATAAGGTCATATTTCTGCTGAAATCAACCATTCTATAAGCAAAACCAATAAATTGTAGGTTTTAAAGCCAAGACTTACTGTAAAGCTAAGTATTTAGGTTTTAATAGCACCAAAAGTCTTACTGTAAAACTACATTAGGTTTTAAAACCAAAAGACTTACTGTAAAGCTAAGTATTTCGGTTTTAATAGCACCAAAAGTCTTACTGTAAAACTACATTTGCATATTTAAAGCTAAGAAAGCTAAGCTACATTTGCATATTTAAGTATTTAGGTTTTAATAGCACCAAAAGTCTTACTGTAAAACTACATTAGGTTTTGAAACCTAAAGACTTACTGTAAAGCTAAGTATTTAGGTTTTAATAGCACCAAAAGTCTTACTGTAAAGCTACATTTGCATATTTAAAGCTAAGAAATCTGCACAGTTCACAGCCAGATTGTGTGAAAAAAGAAATTAAGAATGCCAAGCTACATTTGCATATTTAAAGCTAAGAAAGATAAGAAATCTGCACAATTCACAGCCAAACTGTGTGAAAAATAAATTAAGAATACTTGAAATACGTTAATTTCATGTATGGGGTTAGAAAATCAATCGCTTAACATTTCCTTGTCGTCTTCAGCAAGATGCCACTGATAGTATTTGTAAAAATGAGGGTGAAAAAAAAACAAAAAAAAAAATTGGCCCCATGTTAATGGAACCCTTGGATTTTGCAAACAAACAAGCATATAGTAGTAAAAACCAAGAAGCGTGTCAAAAGATGCTCATAATAAGTGGATCATTACCAGTTAAAACCGACAAGCATGTCTTAATATTATGCTCATAATAAATGGATCATTAAACTGACATGCATGTCCAAAGGTGCTAATAATATTCCTTACTTGATGCTTAATGAAAATAATCTAGTGGTTTCGACAATGGCCAAGCTGGTCAAGCTTTTACAGAAGGAAAAGCTAAACTAAAGTATGAAAAAATAATTAGAAAAAACCCAAGCAAACCCTAGTTTGGACTTGAGAATTCGAAAAATACCGTAAGGAAAAGTTAAACTAAAGTATGAAAAAATAATTAGAAAAAACCTAAGCAAGCCCTAGTTTGGATTTGACAAAGAATTTGAAAAATACCTGAAAAGATGAAATCTCTTGAGTTTGTGTTACTCTTCGATCTAAATTATCACCTCCATTATCATCAGCATTCATATATATTCAAAACTATTTGATGGAACTCAATATAACAGCCAATAATAAAAGTACATACAAATGTCAGTGTTACTCTTCCATATAAATTATCACCTCCATTATCACCATTCATAACTATTCATGATGTGATGGAACTAAAAATAGAATTAGGGTAAAAGTACCTACAAAGTGTTCCTCTTCCATCTAATGTCTATATTATTACCATCATTAATAACTATCCATAGGGTTAGGGTAATAGGACCTGTAGGATCATCTTGTCAATGTTCGAGAACTCCTTCAACCACTATCCATGATGTGATGAAAACTTAATAAAACAGCAACACAATTAGACTCATCTTGTCAATGTTCAAGAACTCCTTCAACCACAATCCATGATGTGATGGAACTTAATAAAATAGCCAATTATTTTTTGACATAGAGTTAGGGTTAGAATAAAAGTACCTCCAAATGTTGGTGTTACTCTCGATTGGATTACACAATCAGATGATGTGATTGGATTACACAATCAGATGATGTGATGGAACTTAATAAAATAGCCAATTAATTTTCAACATAGAGTATATCTGCAAATGTTGGTGTTACTCTCGATCTAATTAGGGTCGATCTGGGTTAGGGTAAAAGTACCTGCAAATGTAAATAAAAACCCTCAATAAAACAACCAATTAACTTTCTACATAGGGTTAAGTTAGGGTTAGGATAAAAGTACCTACCAATTAACTTTCTACATAGGGTTAAGTTAGGGTTAGGATGAAAGTACCTGCAAATGGTGGTGTTACTCTTCGATCTGATTATGATTAGGGTTAAGGTAAAAGTACTTGCAAATGTAAATAAAAACCTTCAATAAAACAACCAATTAACTTTCTACATAGGGTTAAGTTAGGGTTAGGATAAAAGTACCTGCAAATGGTGGTGTTATTCTTTGATTTGATTAGAGTTAAGATAAAAGTACTTGCAAATGTAAATAAAAACCATCAATAAAACTAAAACAACCCAATTAGGTAAAAGTACTTGCAAATGTAAATAAAAACCCTCAATAAAACAACCAATTAACTTTCCACATAGGATTAGGTTAGGATTTCAAATGTAAATAAAAAACCTTTGTAAATAAAAACCCTATGTCAAGGTTAGGTTAGGGTAAAAGTACAAGTTAAGCTCATCTTGTCAAGGAAAATGTCTACATTTCAAATCTCAATAAAACAGCCAAGTAGGGGTAGGGTAAAAGTACTCCTTTAAGGAAAATATCTTCATTTCAAACCTTAGCGTTAGGGTAAAAGTAAAGATTAATCAACGGGTTCAATCATTTTCTTTCCTTATTTTGTTTATTGACAAATTTCATATAAAAATCATTTTCTTAATTCACAGACTTCATATGAAAATCATTTTCTTAATTTGTTTAAGGTTATTGACAAACTTCATTAGCTTTTTCATATCGATCTTATTAAAAATAAGGTTGTTAACAATTATGAAGACTTCATTAGCTTTCTCATATGATTCAAAGGAAACTAAAAATAAGTCAATTAATAATGATGAGAGCGGATATATTATAGCAAAATGGATGCTTTACTCCTTATCCACCTCATTTTGTTTTTTAACTGTGAATAGTGGCTCCTTATCCACATCATTTTGTTTTTTAGTTGTAAAAAGTGGAACTATATTGACAGACTTCATTAGCTTTCTCATGATTCACTCACGGTCAATCTTGAACCATGATTCACTCACGGTCAATCTTGAAAAGGTTCAAGAGAAACTTTAAAAGGTTCAAAAGAAACTTAAAAATAAGGCAGTTAACAATGATGACAGACTTCATTAGCTTTCTCATATGATTCAAAAGGTTCAAAGAAAACTAAAAAAAGGCAATTAATAATGATGAGGGACAGTATATTATAGCAAAATATAACTATAACTATTTTATTGCTATTAGCTTTTATTCTTGTTTATGGAACTATAACTATTTTATTGCTATTAGCTTGTATTCTTATGTTTATGGATGCTTTACTCCTTATCCACCTCCTTATCCACCTCATTTATCCACCTCATTTTTGTTTTTTAAGCTGTGAACTTTGGAACTACAACTTGTTTTTTAAGCTGTGAACTGTGGAACTACAACTATTTTTTGTTTGTGAAATGTGGAACTATAACTTTTTTTTTTGTTTTTTAGCCGTGAATAGTGGAACTATAATTTTTTGTTTTTGTTTTTTAGCTTTGAAAAGTGAAACTATAAACTGTGGAACTACAACTATTTTTTGTTTGTGAAATGTGGAACTATTAACTTTTTTTTGTTTTTTTGTTTGTGAAATGTGGAACTATAACTTTTTTTTGTTTTTTAGCCGTGAATAGTGGAACTATAATTTTTTGTTTTTGTTTTTTAGCTTTGAAAAGTGAAACTATAATTTTCTATAATTTTGTAATGTTCCAATCAATAAATTAATATAATCTATGAGAAAAAGTCGCTTTACTCCTTATCTACCTCATTTTGTTTTTTAAATAATAATTTTATTTTTTAGCTTTATAATTTTGTCCTTATCCACCTCATTATTTTTTAGCTTTATAATTTTGTCCTTATCCACCTCATTATTTTTTAGCTTTATAATTTTGTTGTTTAGCTTATTTTGTTTTTTTAGCTTTATAATTTTGTTGTTTAGCTTTATAATTTTGTTGTTTAGCTCATTATTTTTTAGCTTTATAATTTTGTTGTTTAGCTCATTTTGTTTTTTTCTATTAGCTTTCTCCTTATCCACCTCATTATTTTTTAGCTTTATAATTTTTTTGTTTAGCTCATTTTGTTTTTTTGCTATTAGCTTTCTCTTTATCCACCTCATTTTGTTTTTTAGATAATAATTTTGTTTATCCACCTCATTTTGTTTTTTAGATAATAATTTTGTTTATCCACCTCATTTTGTTTTTTAGATAATAATTTTGTTTTTTAGATAATAATAATTTTTTTTAGATAATAATAATTTTGGAACTATAATATTGTAATGTTCCAATCAACTATAATATATACTGTTTGTTAGCTGTAAAATGTGGAACTATAATATTGTAACTATAATATTGAAATGTTCCATTTTGTTTTTTAGCTGTAAAAAGAACAGAATTATAATGTTTTTTAGCTGTAAAATGTGGAACTATAATATTATAATATTGTAATGTTCCATTTTGTTTTTTAGCTGTAAAAAATGGAACTATAATATTGTAATGTTCCAATCAATAAATTAATATAATCTAGCTTTTCTCAAAACAAAAAAAAAAAAAAGTTTTAGCTTTATAATTTTGTTTTTTAGCTTGAAGAGTGGAACTATAATATTGTAATGTTTGAAGAGTGGAACTATAATATTGTAATGTTTTTGTTTGTAACTCTGACAAATCTAACTTTTTCTAAAAAAAAAAAAAAAAAGTCTTAGTGGACAATGTTGTGGTAGCTTGTGGACAATGTTACCTCAATTATCTTGTGGGAAGTGTTAGCTTAATGGACAATGTTACCTCAATTATCTTGTGGGAAGTGTTAGCTTAATGGACAATGTTACCTCAATTATCTTGTGGGAAGTGTTAGCTTAATTGTGGACAATGTTGTGGACAATGTTACCTCAATTATCTTATGGAAAGTGTTAGCTTAATATTATAATCAATGAATTGATATAATATTGAATTAATATAATTTAACTTTTTCTCCAAAAAAAAATATAAAGAAAAAGAATTTAAGATGATAAAGAGTCCTAAGTGTGTAGGGCTAGGTGGATTGGCTTATCTGCTCAATGCTCGTCGAATTTAAGATGATAAAGAGTCCTAAGTGTGTAGGGCTAGGTGGATTGGCTTATCTGCTCAATGCTCGTCACCCCAATGATGATGGTGGTACTATTCCCGGGGATTATAATCTTGGAGTTGGTTGGTAGTAAAAAAGAATGGGATGTGGTCTACCGACAAGGAGGCCACTTGCATTATCGGTGGTGTGACCCGGGTTCAATCCCCAAGGGCTTTGGTAGTAGAGGTTTATCATACTAACTAAATAAAAATAAATAAAAAAATTAATTCACCATAATGCTTTGGTAGCTCAAATATAGTTAAAGAAAACAATATCCTCCATATAGTCCCATAGGTGTTAAAGAATGAAATTCCAAACAATATCCTAGAGTATATAGTTCAAACAAAACAATATAGTTAAAGAAAACAATAAATGGTTCAAACACTTACCAAAAGGAAAAACCTATGTTCAAACCTTGGAAACAAACCTGTTCAGAGGTTCAAACACTATGTTCAAACCTTGGAAACAATGTTCTGAATACTCTCAATGTGCATTTAATGAGAATAGTATGAATCCCAAGCACCAGATGAGTGTGCATGCATTTAATGACAACAATATGAATCCCAACTATCCCTCGGAAACAATGTTCTGAATACTCTCAATGTGCATTTAATGAGAATAGTATGAATCCCAAGCACCAGATGAGTGTGCATGCATTTAATGACAACAATATGAATCCCAACTATCCGATGAATGTGTATTTAATAACAACAATATGAATCCCAACCACCCCATTAATGTGTAATATGAATCCCAACCACCCCATTAATGTGTAATATGAATCCCAACCACCCCATGAATGTGTATTTAATAACAACAATATGAATCCCAACCACCCGATGAATGTGTAATATGAATCCCAACCACCCGATGGTGGAATGAAGAGGTTAAGAACTATTTTAAGTACCCTCTTAATAAAAGAAGAGTTAAAATAAAAGTACATATACTCTAAAGTACATACAAATGTTAGTGTTACTCTTCCATCTAAATTATCACCATTTATAATATTCATAACTATTCATGACGTGATGGAACTGAAAAAAAACAGCTAATTAACTTTCGAGTTAGAGTAAGGGTAAAAGTACCTACAAAGTGTCCTCTTCCATCTAATGTCTATATTATTACCATCATTAATAACTATTCATTAGAATATTATTACCATCATTATTATAACCATCATTAATAATTATTCATTAGGATAACAGGACTCATCTTGTCAATGTTCTTGTCAATGTTCAAGAACTCCATCTTGTCAATGTTCAAGAACTCCATCATCTATGTGATCCATGTGGTTGTGAAGTCGATTCCTCTTGTGTTTGCGAGCTGATATTTTGTAAATATTTATAAACGATATTCACTAAAAAAAAAAACCCAAAAAAACCAAAACTATTTTAATTAAGAGAGGTTAAAATAGCCAGCCGGACCCCGAGATGTTTTTGGGAACATGAGCTTTTAAAAACTACTTTTAAGTACCCCGAGATGTTTTGGGAAGATGAGCTTTTAAAAACTACTTTTAAGTTCCCCGAGATGTTTTGGGAAGATGAGCTTTTAAAAACTACTTTTAAGTACCCTCTTTATAAAAGCTCGACCCCCACCCCATAGTTAAATAAAAATAAAACAATATCTTCGATGAGGATTAAAGTAAATGAGGATTAAAGTAAATAAAATATCTTCGATGAGGATTAAAAACTACTTTAATAGCCCGACAATATCTTCGATGAGGATTAAAAACTTTAATAGCCCGACCCAGCCCCATATGCACCCCGTGGACCACCGTGGTCCCGGTGGTCCATGGAGTGGTCCCGGTGGTCCATGGAGTGAAAAAGTTAAGGGTGGACCACCGTGGTCCCGGTGGTCCATGGAATGAAAAAGTTGAAAACTACTTTAAGTATCCTCTTAAAAGAGGAGGACCCCTGGAATGAAAAAGTTAAAAACTACTTTTAAGTACCCTCTTAAAAGAAGCACGACCCGGAGCTGTTTTGGGAACTCAAAATTCCCAAATATAATTGAGCTGTTTTGGGAACTCAAATATAATTGAATAAAAGATATTAAAACAATATCTTGAATGAGGATCATCTCATATGACCACCCGATCATTTCATATGACCACCCATAACAATATCTTCTATGAGGAGCATCCCAATATGACCACCAAATGAGATGACGAGGTTAAAAACTACTTAAATAGCTTCTTAATAAAATTTTGAGGCCCTACCCACATGCTGTAGGATAGGAGAGGGTAGGGCAATCCTTCAAGAAAGGTCTATCCTCCAAGGAAAGTCCCTGGTTCGAATTTCCACCCTACTATAGGTGAGTAGAAGAGGATAGAGCAATCCTCCAAGGAAGTCCCTGTATCCTCCAAGGAAGGTCCCCTACTGTAGGTGAGTAAGAGAGGGTAGGGCAATCCTCCAAGGAAGACCCTGGTTCAAATTTCCATCCTACCAAACGCACATTGGATATCCAAAATCCAATTGCAATCCTAATTTTTCCACATTGAATACCCAAAATCCACACATTGGATACCCAGAATCTAGTTGCAATCCTAATTTTTCCACATATGCAATCCTAATTTTTCACATTGGATACCTAAAATCCAGTTGGAATCCTAATTTTTCACATTAGATACCCAGTTGATTATACTGGTGCAAGTGCAATCCTAATTTTTCACATTAGATACCCAGTTGATTATACTGGTGCAATCCTAATTTTTCACATTGGATGGGTATCTAGTTACCCAGTTGATTATACTGGTGCAATCCTAATTTTTTGATTATACTGGTGCAATCCTAATTTTTCACATTGGATGGGTATCTAGTTACCCAGTTGATTATACTGGTGCAATCCTAATTTTTAGGAATCGCACATTGGGTGCCCTAATTTTTTGATTATACTGGTGCAATCCTAATTTTTCACATTGGATGGGTATCTAGTTACCCAATTGATTATACTGGTGCAATCCTAATTTTTAGGAATCGCACATTGGGTGCCCTAATTTTTCCACTCGCACATTGGGTGCCCTAATTATGCTGGTGCGGTCCTAATTTTGAGGGTGACGGTGCTAAATTAAAAAAAAATTGACTTCTGTAAGGTTAATCTCATATGACCATAGGAAGAGGATCTCATATGACCACATATGACCATATCTTCATATGACCAGGGGTTGGTAACTCAAGGATCATCCCGAATGACCACAGTGAGGAGGTTAAAAACTACTTAAAAAGCCCTACCCACGTGCTATGGGTTGGAGAGGAACGGAAAAAGAAGATTGCGAAAGGAGTCATTGTCTCTATCGCCCAAAAAGCCTCAATTCGAAGCATCAAATATTTTCGGAGGAGTGGTATCTGTCTGTGGATCGAGTAACGGAGTGGGTAGCCAGTAGAATGCCCCGAGAGGAAGCGACAAGCCTCTGCTTTTCAGAGTGCCTCGTTGCTTTCCGGTCCCCTCGCCCCATTGTATGAGTGGAAATATGGAGGGGCTCAGAGTGCCTCGTTGCTTTCCGGTCCCCTCGGAACATTGTATGAGTGGAAATATGGAGGGGCTCATCGTGCGAACATTGTATGAGTGGAAATATGGAGGGGCTCATCGTGCGAACATTGTATGAGTGGAAATATGGAGGGGCTCATCGTGCGAACATTGTATGAGCATCCCTCCCTACCAAATTCACACTGGATACCCAATATCCAAAATCCCTCCCTACCAAATTCACACTGGATACCCAATATCCAAAATCCAGTTGAAGCGTAGAGCATTTGGGTAGTAGTGTGCTGCTGTACTTACTCCCCACCCCACCTCCATTGGATAGCCAATATCCAAAATCCAGTTGGGTAGTAGTGTGCTGCTGTACTTACTCCCCACCCCACCTCCATTGGATAGCCAATATCCAAAATCCAGTTGAAGCGTAGAGCATTTGGGTATCCAAAATCCAGTTGAAGCATAGAGCATCCCTACCAAATTCACATTGGATACCCAATATCCAAAATCCAGTTGAAGCCCTACCCACGTGCTATGGGTTTGGGTTGGAGACTTCACATTCCCTACCAAATTCACATTGGATACCCAATATCCAAAATCCAGTTGAAGCCCTACCCACGTGCTATGGGTTTGGGTTGGAGACTTCACATTCCCTACCAAATTCACATTGGATACCCAATATCCAAAATCCAGTTGAAGCCCTACCCACGTGCTATGGGTTTGGGTTATGGGTTTGGGTTGGAGACTTCACATTGGATACCCAATATCCAAAATCCAAATCCAAATCTAGTTGAAGCGTAGAGCATCCCTACCAAATTCACATTACCAAATTCACATTGAATACCCAATATTGGGTATCCAAAATCCAGTTGAAGCCCTACCCACGTGCTATGGGTTTGGGTTGGAGACTTGCTATGGGTTACCCACGTGCTATGGGTTTGGGTTGGAGACTTGCTATGGGTTTGAATTGGAGACTTGCTATGGGTTGGAGACGTGGGTTTGGATTGGAGACTTGCTATAGGTTGAAGACGTAGAGTTGGAGAGGGTAGAGTTGGAGAGGGTAGAGCATCCCTACCCAATTCACATTAGATACCCAATATTTATTCAATATCCAAAATCCAGTTGATTATGCTGTATCGGATTATGCTGGTGCAATCCAGTCCAAATTCACATTGGATACCCAATATCCAAAATCCAGTTGAAGCCTATCCAGTTGAAGCCCTACCCACGTGCTATGGGTTTGGGTTGGAGACTTGCTATGGGTTTGGATTCTGTGTCACGTTATAATTTCAACCCCGGTCCTTTAAGGAACGCTACTGGCCTTGAAATGAGAAGGAGCCTGCCATCATGCAACTCCGAAACTGGGGGGAATTTGAGAGCTTAATCCAAAGCCCAAAGCCCGCTGCCGGCTTTTAAAACAGAAGGAGAGGGGGGAAAATTAGGCCTTATAAAAGCTGTTTCTGCAGCGACAACCCCTCTTTATTTGGTCCCCCCCCTCGGCGATTTGGATTGGAGACTTGCTATGGGTTTGGAGACATAGAGTTGGAGAGAGTAGAGCATCCCTACCCAATTCACAATTGGGTACCCAATATTTATCCAAAAAGTATCCAATATTTATCCAAAATCCAGTTGATTATTCTGGATCGAATTATGCTGGTGCGATCCAGTCCAAACTCACATTGGATACCCAATATCCAAAATCCAGTTGAAGCCTATCCAGTTGAAGCCCTACCCGCGTGCTATGGGTTTGGGTTATGGGTTTGGGTTGGAGACTTGCTATGGGTTTGGATTGGAGACTTGCTATGGGTTTGGAGACATAGAGTTGTAGAGTTGGAGAGGGTAGAGCATCCCTACCCAATTCACATTGGATACCCAATATTTATCCAAAATGCTACCCACGTGCTATGGGTTTGGGTTTATGGGTTTGGGTTGGAGACTTGCTATGGGTTTGGATTGGAGACTTGCTATGGGTTTGAAACGGTAGAGTTGGAGAGGGTAGAGCATCCCTACCCAATTCACATTGGATAGGGAATATCCAAAATCCAGTTGATTATACTGGATCGGATTATGCTGGTGCGATCCAGTCCAAATTCACATTATATCCGATCCAGTCCAAATTCACATTATATCCGAAATCCAAAATCCAAAATCCAGCTGGTGTGATCCAGTCCAAATTCACCTTGTATACCCAAAATCCAGTCCAAATTCACATTGTATACCCAAAATCCAAAATCCAGCTGGTGCGATCCAGTCCAAATCGCATTGGATACCCAAAATCCAAAATCCAGCTGGTGCGATCCAGTCCAAATCGCATTGGATACCCAAATTCACATTGGAAATCACATTGGATACCCAAATTCACATTGGAAATCACATTGGATATGCTGGTGCGATAAAAAAAAAATGCCCGAGGCCCTAACTCAAATATAGTTGAATAAAACAATATCTTCTTATAAGGATAATCCCAATCCCATATGATATGACCAATCCCATATGACCAGATATGACCCCTCCCGACCTCCCTTTAAGTAGAGCTGAGTGAGCGGCTTTGGTAACTCAAATAAATATAATTGAATAAAACAATATATTGGATGAGGATCATATATGGGTAAAGCAGGGTCCAAAGGGAGCCTCAATCTACAACCTAATTAAAGCTTTTATATAAAAGCGCTCGACCTCAAAAATATTTAATTTAACTTCGCAATTTGGCAATTATACATCTAACAATCCTCTATTGAACTTAGGTAGGTAAGTGCCACACAAAATATAATACGGAAAAGCGCTCGACCTCAAAAATATTTAATTTAACTTCGCAATTTGGCAATTATACATCTAACAATCCTCTATTGAACTTAGGTAGGTATGTGCCACACAAAATATAATACATCCGTACACGTACACCTCAACTACAAAGTATAATACATCCGTTCACCCTTGCTATGTCTTTCCCTATAAAATATAACTCTATGACTCACTCTGCTCTCATCTTATCCATCCATCTATGTCTCACTCTCCTATGTCTTGATGCAATATGAATGACGATAAACATAATTGTCATTCTCATCCTATCCATCCAACTAGGTCTCCCTCCACTCTGCCTTCCCATTGATGGAATATATGAAATATAAACAATATAAACATAACCATAATGGTGGTTATGTTCATCCTCATCTTATCCATTAAGATGACCATAATGGTGGTTATATTCATCCTCATCTTATCCATTAAGATAACCATAATGGTGGTTATATTCATTCTCAATCTTATCCATCCAACTAGGTCTCACTCTGCTATGCCTTTCCATTGATGGAATATGAACATAATGGCCATCCTCATCACATCCATCCAATATATGTTTGTTGGACTACAAAGGCAAGGAAGGAATTTATTGGATGAGGGATTTTCACCTGTGTTTCAAAATTTAAATTTAAATAGATTCAAATTTCAATTCTGTGCCATGAATAATCTATGCATAGCACAACCAAAAACCACATTTGGTTTTTGTTCAAGCCATTTCAATTAAGAAACAATGGTAAATGAGCAAGACAGGCATAAGTATGGCCAAAATTTGTTGGCTTGAAAGCAGAGTGGTTTTGAATTTCACACATAACAACAACGTCACATAACAATAAGACCAATTGTTTGAATTAAAACAAAGCAGACCAACAGAAGCATAGAGTCAACACAACAGGTTATTCAAGTGACAATGGCAGCTTGGTATCATCAAATACCACCATTAATTAAGATTTCACGAAGATTAAAAAAATGTAAGAATCCAAACCATTAATCAATGTTTGAATTAAACAAAGCAGACCAACAGAAGCATAGAGTCAACACAACAGGTTATTCTAAGTGACACAATGGCAGCATGGTATCATCAAATACCACCATTAATTAAGATTTCACGAATAGAAGCATAGAGTCAACACAACAACAGGTTATTCAAGTGACACAATGGCGGCTTGGTATCATCAAATACCACCATTAATTAAGATTTCACGAAGATTAAAAAAATGTAAGAATCCAGACCATGGTATCATCAAATACCACCATTAATTAAGATTTCACGAAGATTAAAAAATGTAAGAATCCAGACCTAGTATCCAGACCTTTTTACACTTCTTTTTAAAAGATTAAGATTTCATTTCACTAAGGACCTTTTTACATTTTTTTTTTTTTTTTTTAAGATTAAGATTTCACAAGATTGATAAATGTAAGAATCTAGACCTTTTTAAACTTTTTTATAAAAAGATGTAGGTATCTAACTATGATTTTTTAAAAAGATGTAGATTCTCAATTGAGATGAGAGTATTTTTAGACATTTTTTTGTTTTTTATAAAAAGATGGAGGTATCTAACTATGATTCTCAATTATGTTTGTAAACTTTTGTTAACGGTGGGACCCTAGTTAAAAAAATAGAGCTAAGAATTTTATTTTTCTCATTCAACCTTGAAGTAGAAGTAGATGGAACAGGCTATTAAAAATAAAAAACAATAGTATATTATATTGGCAACGAAGAAAAATAAAAAGCCAACGTGTAATGATAGGAATTTCGTTCCATGCTGATCACTTAATAATACCTGTGTAAGATGGGCAGCATCGGTTACTGCTAATAATCTCCTACCCGTAGTTTTCAAATTCGTGTAGCCATCTGAGGTAGCCATCTCTCAAGTTGAAAAAGAAAGGAGGTCCAAGTTCAAATCTTTCCCCCTCACATGAATCGATGGTTCGTTAGATCAGTTGGCGTGGATGGGACCAGGGAGTCTCTCAAGTTGAAAAAGAAAGGAGGTCCAAGTTCAAATCTTTCCCCTTCACATGAATCGATGGTTCGTTAGATCAGTTGGCGTAGATGGGACCAGGTGCAGGTGCGACTCCCCGGTGAGTTTGACGGAAGAGAAATCCAGACATGAAATCTAATTTCAAGGTTTAGCTCTTTGCGAGGGACGTGTTTCCACCACCAACTTAAAAAAAAGAAAAAGAAAAAAAAAATTCATGGCTCCCTCCACCAACTAAAAAAATGAAAAAGAAAAAAAAAAATTCGGGCAACCATGAAATTAATTTTTTAGGCAAAAACAAATTGGAACAGCCATGAAATTAATATTTTAAGCAAAAGCCGCTCCGTCTGACAAGGCTGACATGGCAACAGAAAATAAACGGTGATGATGATGAGGAAAGGGTAGGCGTGGGTGAATGTTTTCCATTCCCGTTGGAGCAAGGGACATCATGCACAATATTAAGACAAAAATTAATCGCCCATGCAAATGGAGTGAATCTGGTCTGTGGCTTGATATTTGAGTGTGAGTGTTCAACTGGAAAGCTTTACCTTCAAAATTTAAGGTGGCCAAATTAGACGACATCAGTTGAATTGGTGCCCCACATGGTAGCCCAAGGCTGTATTAGAAGAGGGTACGATGAAACGAAACAAGTGGATGAATAAATGTAATTAATTCGGATGATAAAGAGAAAAATGCTTTTTCTATATGGAAAAAGGAAGTTAAAAACATACTCTCGTCGAATCTAAGCCTTCATTGAATTTAAGCCTTCATTGTATCCCTGTCAAAAAGCCTATGTAGAGAAAAATAACAATTGGACTTTGACGAATTTTACACTGTTACTACTTTTTATGCTGGTTATGAAAAGAATAGGATATCTTGCATTTGGCAGATATAGTGACATTCAAAACTTTCGAGTGACTGGCCTACAATTGCTGTAAAGGCATGCAGTACTTGCATTCAGCATCTTTGTTTCTTTGGTGCAGATCTCAGCCTGTACAAAAGAAACAAAGAACAGGTAGATCAGGTAGATGGAAGAGAACAAAAGAGTAATGTGATGAGAGGATAGGATATATATCTTTTGCACATTAAGAGCATAGAACAATTGAGAAAAATCCCCCTCCCTCCTATATCTCACTTGAAACTAAACTGGATAATCTGTAAAACTCATTTTGATACATTTCTACACGTAAGTGCATTGTATGTCGAGAAAAATCAAAATACTGTCTTACTTATCCAAGGAAAAAGAGAAAACGTTTGAACGGTGACAAGATTCATAGCCCAAGTAAGGACTGGAAAATATCCTTACCTCCACAGCCTTACACAGTCGTCTTCTTTAATATCAGAGTATAATCTAATGAAACTTCAAGCGTCTCTCCTGAAAGAAGGGGAAGAATATGCCATTAATAATAATCTCAGTCCATGATCCCGAAGAACAAAACTCAAATCTTAATAGCAGTTGACTATAATCAAGTTCCATAATCCCGAAGCAAAGAGCAACCAGATTTAAAAGCTTGCAGTATTAAAAAATTTCATGTGGTGAGGGCAGAACGCCACGTTAAATGGATAACGTGGCAAATAAAAACAGAACCACGTAGAGTACACAGATATTCGGTGTAAAGGTCACTTACCGCTGTCTAAAGTCCCCAATTCTTGTGGTTTAAGGTTCTGTCTTCTATAAAGTACGGCTTTTTTAAAATTGTGAATAATTTCCATGAAAAATTTTAGTTAATGATAAGATCGTAATTTATCTTTTTAAATTTTGAAGAGCTTGTTAAATAACGTTTTCCTCAAGTATTTATTTTTTAAAAATTATTAATGGTTTATTAATGATATGTATTTATTTATGTTAAAATATTTTAATTAATAATATTTAATTTTTATTGAGAACATGATTTAGCAAATGATGTTTAAAATCTTTAATTGTATAGTCAAGTGACGTTTGGGTTTGTTCTTCTCGGAAGGTTTTTTTAAATTTCTATTGATAAGATAGTTGGTTTACGATGTCATGTTAAGTAGATTCTCAACCTTTCTTCTTAGTTGTTAAATATTGTTATTAAATTATGATGTTTTAAATATTATAATGAGTTTTAATATAATATTAAATGATGTTTATATTTTTAGTTTATATTTTAATATATAATTTTTTTCATTAAAAAGATTATTAAATTAATTTACTTAAAAATTAGATTACATCCTCACCTTTTCAGGTTTGAAGTTTTTTAAATCAAATTTTTACATAGAATATGGGACTATGCTCCCTCACATCTAATCTACTATAATTATTTATACATAAGAGTAACAATGTAAATCAATGATATATAAATTTCGATACAATAGGCAATACTATCATCAATGGTAAGAATGGAAAAAACAACTTTTTTGGTCTATCGAATCCACCATCTTGGAGGATATCCATAGCAAGTAAGGTGTCCTCGATTAAGAGCCCAATTAGCCATCATATTTACCACCCTATTATGATCTCTAAAGATATGAACTCCTTTGTCTCAAAGCATTGTCAGGTCATCTGTATTTGCTCATTTATTATTTGTATTCTTTAGTCTATATTTTTTGCTTGCTAGTCCTTTTGAATGATTAATCATAATTTGAATTTTTGATTCCACTTGATATTTCCTCCACCCCACCTTCAAAACCTCTAACCCTCATATACTCTCTCTTTCTGGATTTTCCCTTGAGGCTCCATCCAGATTAATATTACCTAGTCCCTCTGAAGGAGGTTTCTAATTCTCAGTTTGGATAACTTGTGTGCAATTTGGGGTTACCCTTCTTTATGTGACCACCGTTGGAGGCACTTGTAACCTAAATATTATATGAATCCACTTATGGTTAGGATTTTGGGGCCCTTTTAATATGTATTGGATTGATTGCATCATATTAGCTTTGATCCTTTGCTAAACAAAGTGGTTGTCTCTATACTCTTGGTTGAAGATACAAGTATTTTTATTCTTTCACAAATTTCGCATAAGGAGAGTCATCCCCACCCAAAAACAATTGTCAAGTGGGTTGGTCTATTTCCTCCCATTTAGGTCACTCCCTCCAAAATTGTTCTATAGATGATATCCCAAACCAATAGATGCCTAAAAGAGTTGTCATATGTTTCCACATGTTAATTGTGATGAGGCATTTTATAAAGAAGTGATATTATTTTTGCATTCTTCCAACATGTCTCACATCTGAAAGGCCCATGTATCTCTCTTTTTATCAATTGTTCCCCTACTAGCACCCTTCTATAAAGTAGAATCCAAATAAAGAATATCACTTTGGGCCAAAGGTTATGTGCCCATAGTTGCATGAATATATCTCTTAACAAGCTTGGGGTACTCTAGAAGAGGGTTAAGTATCTAGAGGAAATTGTATATTCATTCTATTTTTTCCTGCCCCATCTAAGAGTATCCTCCTCTTGAGACCACAAGAGTGGTCTCATGTAAATGGTGCTATAGATTTCTTTTCTCTGATCCTCTAAATTTTGGATTGACCACTCCTCTATTAGGATCCATTGCCTTTCTATCTCCTAGCTTCTATTTTGTGGATTAATAGTAATTGGCTACCTTAACCCAACTATTTCTATGTAGGACCTTAATCAACGGTCTCCAAGTTAGGAGTTGATTAATTAAAGGATGATGACCATCCCATGAATCTTTCCAAAAGTTATCCTTCATTCTATAATGGATAATCTAGAATAATATTTTCATTGATCATATCATCTCCTATTTTGAGTCCCATTAATATGGGAGTTCCTCTACTAGGAAGCAAAAGTCAAATTAGCTTTGTTGGGCTTTTATTCTCTACATATTTGGCCCTCAAAATTTGAGCCCATAATTCATTAGGGAATTTTAGCAACCTCTAGTATAAATTAGCCACCAGTGCCTTGTTATTCTTGAATATTGATCTAATTCCTAGTCCTCCCTCCTTTTTTTAAAGGTATACAATATTCCATTTCACTAGTGCCTATTTTTGTTCTTCCTTGACTCCACTCCAAAGGAATCTATAGCTTATTTGATCCAATTATTTAAGAATTGTCTTAGGGATGTCTAGCATTGAGGAGATATAAATAGATATGGCATGGAGGATTGCTTTTATCATGATCATATGACCTCCCATATAAATCCACTTATTAGTTTATTTTCCTAATTTGGCTTTCACTCCCTCTGATAGCCAAGTCCATTTCTCCTTTTTTTGCCTCCTAATTATAAGTGGAATTCCTAGGTAGGTGATTGGAAGAGATGCCTTCTTGTATCTTAATTTATCCAACAACATCATCTCCTACCTAGGTGAAAAATGAAAAAATATGACCTTGGAAGTTTCTTCATTTATAATATGTCTAGTCGCTTTTGTAAAATGTCTTAGAATTGGCTTAAGTTTGGAGGCCTCCCTTGCTATTGCTTTTCCTAATATAGTAGAGTCATCAACAAATTGTAGGTGAATAATTGGTTTAGATCCATTTGCTATTATTCTTCCCTCTAGTTTCCCTATCCTTAGCTAATGTTTTGCCTATAAATACAACCAATATGATGAACAGGGTATGGGGATAAAGGGTCTTCATGCCTGATACCGTTGGAGGCTATAAATAATTGGGTAGGAGCTCCATTTACTAGTACTAAATAGGATACCAAGGAAATACATCCCTTGATACACTCTACCCAATCCATCGAGAATCCAAATTGTATCATCACCTTTAGGAGGAAGTGCCAATCAACTCTATCGTATGCTTTGGATAGATCTAGCCTGGTAAACATGAAGGGTATTTTAAGTACTTGCATATAGTTAATGGTCTCCTGAGCTAAGACTATCTCATCAAAGATCTACTTTACTTCCGCAAACCATCTTGTTCTAAAGAAATAATTTTATGAAGAAGAGTTTTGACCCTTTATATCATGATCTTAGTGATAATTTTATATAGGACATTACAAAGGGTTATTGGTTGGAAGCTAGAGATGTGTTCAGAATCTTGGGTTTTTGGAACCAAAGCTATATATATCTTGTTCACCTCTTTGAGCACCACTTTGGCTATCCTACCCTCTTCTACCACTTCCAATAATTCTTCCTTAAGGATATCCCATAATTCTTAGTAAAATTCTATGAGAAATCCATTTGGGCCTAGAGTTTTGCCTTTCCACATCTTGAAAACTACATACTGTAGTTTTATGGTAGTAATTGGGGTAGTCAAATTTACATTGTATTTAAAATGTTATATTATTTTTATTTTCAAAGTTAATCATAATGTTAATTTTAGTTTTATACTCTAAATTTTAGATTATGTATTTATTATATAATGATAGATGTTTTTAATAATATTTATTAAATCAAAATTACTAAATTATTTGTTTTATGAAAGATACTAATATAATACTTATTTTTTAGAACAACTATATGTTAGAGTGAAACGTAAATCAAAAATCATATCAAATGATTCTTAAAATGCTTTTTGTCATGAATACTAGCGCGTGCATTTATTATATAATTTAAATATTCTAAGTTGGATCCATTTCATGGTTATAAAAGTATATGTTTTTTAACAAGCTCACTTACACAACCATATACACACCCTTCTATAATATATATATATAATTTATACAATTAAATATTATAATATTTTTATAAAAAGGTTTTGGGGCCCTTTCAAAACCTCACAAATTATATATATATATATATATATATATATATAATACTATTGATAAATATAATCTATAAGGTCGGTTTCAATAAAAAAAAAAATTCCCTCATATAATTTGCTTGAAATAATGCCTTAAAGCTTCATAGATAGTCATTTTCAAGACAAACATGTACAATGTAGAACTTAAGTCAAAATTTTCATCCTAAACTAGCCTCATAATTATAAATATTAAGAAAAATACCTACCTTATAGGTTTGAAATTTAAATTTTCATTCCAATATAGCCTCATAAATCTAAATATAAAGACATGATACAAACAAAATGACCTTCATTTTTTACCTACAACATCATAAAAAATTGAAGTATAGATAATATCAACACCTACCTATTGGACCTAGAAAAAAGGAAGAGATGATATGGATTTGCAAGCCAACATGCATCCATAGAATCTTTAGGTATTTCACTCATTCTCATGAGAATGAATTAATACCATAATATCATGAGTGCAATGGAACATGTCCTTGTTGCTTAAAACAACACAATAAAAAACCATCAAGACACCTATTGAAATCGCCAATGAAACTACACCCATGAAGATATCATGTAGGATAATTCTCAAGAATTATAGATTAACCATTACATATTTTATATTCTCATCAACAAATGAAGCCCTCTCAAATTTCATCCAATTGGTATACTTGGAAAGACCTAAAGAAATATCCACCTTGGTCATTAGCCATTCCCTCCAAGTTAATGTTAGTTCAAAAAAACCATTGTCATTTTACTCATTGTGAATATTTATAAATACAATTCACTAGTTATGTTTAGATAACATCTTAGCTAACTAACAATACACTACCAAATTGCCAATATTCTAGCTATGTGAGTGAACTATAGCTCAATATCTAAACAACCCAATATTCTAACATCTAGATCACTAACTATAGCTAACTGTAATATTCCTATTATCTACGTGAGCTTCTAGATTATAATGTAATAATTTATTTATCCTAACATCCCCCTTTATTACATTACTTGGTATACAAAGAGAGCTATGAAATAATTCAAACTTGACACATGCAAGTGCATTTGTAAAAATATCTACAATATGTTTGTCAGTGTAAATGTACTAGAGCTAAATCTAGTGAATCTAAACTTATTCTCAAATAAAGTGGCATTGAACTTCAATGTGCTTTGTTCTTTCATGAAACACTAGATTCTTAAGCAATTTCAAAACACCTTGATTGTTGCAATGCAATAGCATTGGTAAATTTCTCTATACACCCATGTCTTATAGAATGCACAATAGTGTTGGTAGATTTCTTTGTACACCCATATTTGATAGAATATGACATAACCATATCACATCACATGTAGCTCCTCATGCAACATGATATTATACCTCTATGGATGATAATGCTACTACCTATTATTTCCTACTATGCCATGAGACAAGTCTAGATCCTAAATGAAACACATATCCAAAAGTTGATTTTCTATCATCTAGAGATTCGACATAATCAAAGTCTATGTATCCTTGTAAGCATAATTTATCATTTTTATCATATTTTAGGCCATATTCTATTGTACAAAAAATGTAATGCAATATCCTCTTTAATACTTTCCAATGACTTTCTTTAGGATCCTACATGAATCTTGAAATATAACTTACAACAAAATTGATATCAGCCCTGGTGTTTGTCATGTATATGAGACTCCCAATCAGTTGATTATGAAGAGTTCCAAATACTTGAGGAGACTTTTCATATCAAGAAAATTAAAACCCTTGCACCATTGGTGTTGCCTTAGGTTTACAATCTATCATTTGATATTTTTCATTAGTTTCTTGGCATATTTTGTTTGTGAGATCACAATGTGAATTTTTCTTTGCTAAACCTCCAAGCCAAGATAATAGTGCAAAATTCCCAAATCTATCATATCAAAATATTTTTTCAATTCATTCTTTATAGCATCCACCAATTCATTTGTACTACTTGTAATGATTAGGTCATCGATGTATAACATAAGTGTCACTATCTTAGATCCAAATTTCTTGAGATAGATATTTATGTCTAAAGGAGTTTTGGTGAACCCATGCTATAATAAGTGCTCATAAAATTTTATGTACTAGGCTCTAGGATCCTACTTCAACCCATACAAGGACTTAATAATTCTGCATACCTTCTATTCTTGTGCATTGACAACAAAGCCTTTGGGTTGAGTCATATACATCTCTTATTGGATATCACCATTAAGGAAGGCACTTTTGACATCCATTTGATGCAACTTCCAACCAAACTATGATGCCATGGTAGTGCAAAAGTTTCTTCATATTCATTTCCTTCTTTTTGTGCATAGCCCTTTGCAAGGATTCATATACCTTTTATTTATCAATTGATCCATCCACCTTGTATTTGATCTTGAAGACCCACTTATAGCCTATGGGTTTATTTCCTTTAGGAAGATCAATGAGCTCCCATATTTTATTTTCATTAGAGAGTTATACTCTACTTCCATAGTTGCCTTCCACTTGGACGAGCTAAGTGCATCCTTCACTGATGTTGGTTCTAAATTATCTATTATTGAAGACATCAATCTTATATTTACTTCTTGATGTGATATATTATAAGTACATGGGTGAGTGGAAGTGAGATCAAGAGGTGCATCAAGTTTAGAATCTCTAATGGTACTCATGAATCATTTTGGAGTTTTGCATTGTTGTGAAGGAGCATCTGCTTTAGGTTCATTTCCAATAGTTAGAATGTATTCTTGTACTTCCTCATCAAACTCTTGTATCATATCAAGATATGTAGCATTTTGAGATTTCTTATAGGCATCAATATCTAATTTATGTTTTCATCAAATACCACATGTTGACTTATATGCAATTTCTTGGTTATAAGCTTATTAATTGATACCCTTTTGATTCATCATCATACCCAAGAAATATGCATGAAAAGGATTTCACATCCAACTTGGTCCTCTTTTTATTTGGTGCATGCATGTATGCCTTGCTACCAAAGACTTTGAGATGTGATATTGAAGGCTTCCCCATAGGCTAGGCTTCTTCAAGTGTAACTCCTTGTAGTGCCTTTGTAGGTGCTTGGTTTAGAAGATACACTATAGTGATGACAAATTCAATCCAATATTGCTACTCTAGATGTAACTCCTTGTAGTGCCTTTGTAGGTGCTTGGTTTAGAAGATACACTATAGTGATGACAACTTCAACCCAATATTGTTGCTCTATATTGGCTCATGTGAGCATGTAGCAAACCATTTCCATGATGATAAAATTTCTTCTTTTAGCAACCCCATTTTGTTGTAGATTATAGTTTGTAGTGAGCTAGTGTTTAATCTCATTTTATGTGAGAAACCTTGAAAATTCATTGGATGTATATTCCCCCTTCAATATGAGCAAAGGACTTTAATTGGATGTCTAGTTTTATTTCCACATGTTGTAAATTTTCCAGCCCTAGATAACTATTGTCCTATGTTATTTTAAAATAAATCAGATCTGAGAATAATTTATTCAAACATGCAACACTCACACAGATGGCTGGAAAAATAAACAACGTGAATAGAAAAAATATATTTCTAAACCTAAAATATTACAAATAAAGGAGGCTATAGCTATAGCAGAATACTTCTACTCTCTTGCTACTTTTCTAGCCAGCAATTTCACTATTATTCTCCTCCTAAGCTTGTAGTTTTCCTTCAACAATCTATTCTCATTCTCTTATTTTTTGTGTGTAAAAGACTCTTGACCTTCTCCTTTTATCCTTGAAAAATGTAACCCTAATATCTCAAACCCTAATATTAGATCTCATCTCATCTTGAGATGTAAGGTTAAAAATAGAAAATCACTTAAGTGAATTACAAAATAGAATCACTTAAGTGAACTTAAAAATATAAAATAACTTAAGTGAATTTCAAAATAGAATCACTTAAATGAACTGTTGGTCATCAAATCTGCCTAGGAAAGGATTTTGGGTAAATGTATGCGCCCTAGACCTGGACCAACATTGAAAGGCCGAAGGGAAGAGATGCCCCTCGTGCCAATCTCCGGAGAAAGGCCGGCTCCTATGCTAATCTACTTTGGTGTTTTGAGATAAGGGATGCAGGAAAGAGATAAAAGGAGTTAGGGTTAGAGAAAGAAATAAAAAGGGGTAAGGGAAGAGAGATCGATGATTTAAGGTGGGAGAGAACAGGAAGCACGATCACTAACTGACAACTTGAATAGCAGCAAGGAACACCAAGAATAAATGAAAGAAACGCCACATTAACCTTCCTATGTATCCTCTGGGCGAGCTCACAAGGATTCTCCTTCTCCCTTTCATCGAAATTCAGGGTTCAGAGTAAAGACGATTAGGACAAGTGAATGTAACAGAAACCACAACCCACCAGGCAACATAAAAGAAAACCAATATAGCATTTTTCCTCTCCTATGTATCCTTCAGGCGAGTTTCAGGGTACAGTCCCCAATCGCACACCGGATTCAGGATTCAGAGTCTCAGTATACAAATGAAGAAAGACAAAAGAATCAAGCACAAAAGGCAGCATAAAAGAGAGAAATTGAGCCCAAAGCTCTTTAGTATTAATCGTAGGACATCAAGTTACAGCAACTTTCTAGCAGATAGTTCCCCCCTTATTTCATTACAATGCCTGGGTTTTTATAGAGGACCCGACCCTCTGAGTCATTATTACACAGAATGGCGAAGTACATCCTCGAAAGCTGAGAAGTTGGCCCTCTGCGGTCCTCGTGACTGAGCTTTCATATCCTTTGCCAAAATTAACAGTTGCGACCGGGTCAACCGGGAAATACGCATTAATGGGCCGCCTGAGCGTCCTCGGCTTTTGGGTGCGGTGCTCGAGTGACTACCATGCTTGTCGGGCTCTCCTTCTGGAACTGATACTTCATTTCCAATTGCCAAAAATGGGCAGCGGTCTTACCGGGCACGTAAAAATGCATTTATGAGGCACTTGATCGCCTCGAGAAAATACCCGACTTGGAACTCGTGCCCTTGAAGCACTTTGCTTCACAATGGACTTGTGCCGAAGCAATAACCCCTCCTTGATTTGTACTTCACAAAATGGAGCTTCACAAAACTGCTTCGGGGGGCGTGAGTGCCGAAGCATATTTCCTTCGCAAAATGGGCCTCTTCATTCTTCGCCGCTTCGCTGACAAAATTACTTCGCTGATGCCTTGGAGAAATGCTTCGCTGCGATCCTCTTTCAAGACTGAGGTTCGGGAAGGTTTCGGCCGAAGCAATTGCCTTCAAAAGATGTTGCATTCTTTATGGATGTCACTACTTCGGGTGAAAGTACTTCGCATGAAAGATGGCCGAAGCAGATGCTTCGCAACGACCTTCGACGAAGTAGAAATGATTCGCTGGCGCCAGAGTCCGAAGTGGATGCGTCGGCGGCCTTTTGGCGAAGTGTCTTCAGTGTTGCGCTCCTTCAAATTCTGCTTCGCAAAACCTTTTCCCGAAGTAGCCTTTTGAAATGCTTCGGGCGAAGTAGTTTTTATTCTTCTTCCTTCGCATTTTTCTTCGCAACTCTTCAAATCTCGTTGCTTTTGAAATGCTTCGGGCCGAAGTAGTTTTCTTGCCTTGGCTAATTCGGTCTTGGTTTTCTTTGAAATGGATTCGAAATTTTCCGAAGTAGTTGCTGGAAATGCTTTGTGCACGAAGCTCTTCTTTATGCCTTGCAAGAATTTCTGTTTCGGCAATGCTGCTTCGCAACCTTTTCGCCCGAAGTAGTTTTTTGAGGAACTTCGGGCCCGAAGCTCTTTTGCTTTCCTCGTATTCTTCTTCGGTAATGCCGCTTCGCCAACTTTTGCCCGAAGCAATTACTGGAAATGCTTTGGGTGCGAAGCTCTTTTCATACTTCTCTTCATTTTTTGGCGAAGCTATCTTCCCTAGCTCGTTCGGCAGCGAGGTTCTTTCTTCTTCATCTTATGTACAAAGGGGTGACAAGGAAAGCCAAAATTGCTGCAACTTACAAATATTTCCAAAAAACAACCGACAGAAATACTTTACAACAAAGAACACTGTACAAAGTTTTAATTTTCTACCCCATTGTGAAATGTGACAAAATTGTCAACATTCTTGGCGGCTCACGGGGCAACGAGCTCGTCTCGATGGAAGAACCCTCAGCTTTGATCCATTGGGCCAGAGTCACCTCCAGACCCTTCTCCCTTTTCCACCTCCGGGGGTGCTTCCATGGCTTGTCCTCCTTCTTCTGCTCCTTCTTCTTCCTCTTCTGCTCCTTCTTCCTCTTCTGCTCCTTCTTCTGCGTGGCCTCCTGCTACGGCGATGGGACAAGACGATCATGGATTTTCCTCATGGTTCGGCGGACGTGAGCCCAGACACCTTTCTGAAATGGCTCTTGGTCTTCGAGTGCCTTGACCAAAACATGGAACCGATCAATCTGCCCAATGTCAGCATGTTTGATTCTTACACTTAGGTCATTCAGGCAAGCCACGATTTTGCAGTGTCTCAGGATGAAGTCGGTGACTTGTCCTTCTGTGACCGGCTCTTCCCACTCATCTATTTCTGAGACGTCACTTTCGAAATGGAGCCACGCCGGCTTGAGTTCTTCCCTGGTGAGAAGGTTCCCATCATCGTCTGTGAAACTCGGGAAACCTAAGGAAGAAAGGTCTTCGAAGTAACCCATTGATGTGCGCTGCTCCTGCTCAAATATATCTAGGAGGTCCTTCGCCTTCTGCGCTTTCTTCACCTTGGAGAAGAAGGCGCGAATAGTGGCTTGGGCAGTAGACCAATCCCTAGCCGTTCGACTCATAGCAGCAACCTGCAGGTCCTGATATCTAATACTTTGGACTTCAAAAGCCAGCTTGAGTCACCTTTTGATTTTCTGGATAACTTCATCTACTATTGGCCCTTTCTTAGCAATGGCATGCTGGGCTTCGGTGACATAGATTAAAGTTGATAGGGCACTGGAGGCCCGCGATCTGAAACCTTTGAGCAAGTGTGAGCGAATTTCCTTGATTCTGCCTCTGTCGAACAACTCCAGGTTTGCTTTTTCGAACAATTGTTGCTGAGCTTGCAAGATCTTGCTTTCGAGCTCTTTGGCTTTTAGCTCATTTTTGGCCTATTTTTGTGCTTGGTGCTCAGCCGAAGACTGCAATTGTAGTATCTGCTATTTCAGGGCATGTGTTTCTTTCTTCATTAGTTTACACTGCTCCTGTGAATCCTCCAGCTCAGAGTGGATTCTAGCCAGCTCTTCCTCCAACTTGATGTTGGCGCTCTCTGCTTCAAACCTGCGCTGATTGGCAATATTTGCATGCGCTCGAAAAGTCTCGATCCCGACATGCATGGATGCGGATTCATTATCTATATTCAAATGCTCCAGGTCCTTGGTCTTCTCCTGGTAATCATAGTCAGCTGGAGTCATTTCATCCAGAGGCTTCTGGACCTTAGGGACCTTTTTCACCTTATGTAACTTTCCACCCTTCAAGTCGAAGACAACACATTTTTCAACCTGGGCCAGAGATCGCCCTCTTTTCTTCCTTGCCTCCTTCAACATTTTCTCTGTGTTTTGTCGAGCTAAGAGTAGCTTCTCGGCTAAGGGGCGTTCCTTTATTAAAGATAGATCTATTTCAAAAAATGTTGGATCTCCAGCCAAAGGTGTGAACAAATATAAAGAATTAACGGGGAATGATTCCCCAGACGGTTCGAAGACGGGTGTAGCAGGGGCTTTGGCAAGCGGGACTATGTTGTGAGCGATGGGGGAGTGGGCTACGGGGCTCGACATTGGAACACTGCCTTCGCCTTGACTTAGGACTGAAGGAACAATGGCGTGGGTGGGCGAAGTGGTTTCAACAGGCTTGTCCTGGTCAGACGACTCGGGTGGAGTGGAGCTATGCAGGGTTGGACTGGCAATGGGCAGTACCTGAGTGGGTGATTGACCTTGTAGGGGAGGGAGAGATTGATGGGGACCTTCAATCGGGACCACAGTGGACGTGTCGGAGACCAAGGTGAAAGGAAGAGAGTGCATACCTACGTGCCCTCCTGGCAGAGCGGCCGTGGTGACATCCTGGGTGATTGGCTCTTGTTCCTTTTGGGCTTCAACACTCCCGACCTCCACAACTTCTACTTCGGGGTCTCCTTCTTGTTGGAGGAGCTCCTCCACATCAATGACGTCTATATCGGGGACCATCTCAGCACTTGGTGGCCCCGCATCTTCGACATTTGCTTCGATCGGGCCTGATGTAGGTGATTCGACAGGAGCACTTGCGAGCTTCGTGCGAGGTCACTTTGGGTGGCTCGAAGGCACTTGAATTTGCTCTTGCCTCTTTCTTTTCTTTCTCTCCAATGGTTGCTCTGCCTCTTCGATGCTTGTGTCATGGATCTCCGATGGTCCCTGTGGTAGTGTCATTGGCGTAGCTTCGGCCTCTACTTCTTCCTCTTCTTTCGAGGCATCTTTAGCTCCTCCTGGGCTTTCGCCTGATCCTGGGGTAGCTGGGGGAACAAAATCTGCAAAGGATATAGACTTCCAAGTTTCAACATTGGTTTCATAAAGAATCGTGAAGTCTTTATCTGATGCCAAGAGTCCATAAGAGTTCATTTTTTGGCGATGGACTCTCATTATCCACCACTCCCGAAGCTTTTCCTCGCTCCAATTCTTCAATTCCTCCTTTAAATCATCCTTTGCCTTTCTCCAAAATGTGGAGCTTGGAGTTGGGAGGGGGTACTGATCAGGGTCGAACTCGACCTCCATGGGGTAGAACTCATGCCAGGGAGGCAATGTCCTCATCCTCTCCAAATGCCACTCCAGATCTTTCCCATTGGGATTATTCCTTTGTTCCACAATTTTGGGGTGGGGGCAGATGTGGAAATTCTTGAATTTTAAGTGATCCCTCATCACTCCCAAGGGATCATAGAGCCATTGTTGAGGAATCTGGAGTAGGCCAAAATCGGCAAGCTTTTCCTCCAGGAAAACGTTCTGTTTTAGGGCAAAGACTTCGATTACACCCATCCTGAAGGGGAAGTCACAGGTATGTGCCCATTTTCGACCGTGGCCGTACACTAAATTTGTAGAGTCGCTCTGTCGAGCGACTTCCAATGCGAACTGATATTCGGAGGGGTAGACTGGTAATAGGAAGGGCTTCCCTATGAAACCGAACAGGCGAATCACCAGGCCCTGTGTCAATTGAAAAACATCTCCTCTTTTTTCCTGCACCACTCTATCTCTCAAACTGAGGGGGACCCGAGGGCAAGAACCCTTCAACAAATGCATAGCGGGTCCCAAAAATTGTTGGTTAAAATAATAATAGGACTCTGTCCTCAATAGGAGGGGAGTCCACTGGTACATCGATAGAGGATTTCCATCCTCGCCGCTTGGAGAAATGGCGATATGGGGGAATCGCTTATGAACCTGGTAGAAAAACAACCAGACAAGGAAAGAGCAGGGTGCGAAGTACTGGCCCATTGCCGAATTCTTCATGCTGGTGAGCCTTGTGTGCAAGGTTCGGGCCACCCATTCCGCCCAGTCGAAGAAGACTGGGTTGGTGTTTGGTCTTGAAGCGTCGGGGGCATAAAATTCCCCTCTCGAAATACATTCGGCCAAAGACACCTGCCAGGGTTGCACTGAAGCATCTGTTGACAAGCCCGCCACCCATGCAATGATGGAGAAAATATCGATGTTTTTGAAGGCCGCCAAGGGTAAGGGCATCTGGGGCAGCTTGTTTGAAGATAGCCCGCTCTTGAGATTCTCGCGCAAGAATTTCAATATGTAGCTGTTAGAGGTGAACCTCTCCATTTGTTCGCTTAAGATGACATTACGAACAGAATAGCCCTTGGGCGGACCTTGTTGTGGCGCGAAGGCTGCTTGTACATCTTCCTTCAGGATGGAAAACAATTTGTGACCCGAAGCATCCAACACTTACCTGGATGCAGGCTGGTAATTTTGCGCGATAGCATAGATTAGCTCGGGACAATGGTGAGCAGGAGGGGTTAAATACTAATAAATTTGAGAGTAATATGCAGCAGCTCTCTTATTCTCTGGGGTGAGTCTGCTTGTCATAAACTCTATGGTGCGTCGGAGGTCGGACACACCCTTAGAGAGCTGTGTGTCTCTAATCTTCTCCCACCCATCAATTGGTGGTTCTACAAGCTGCTCCTCCTCCGAGTCGTCCCCTTCTTCTATTGGCTACTTTTCAGGGCGAGGGGTGAGACTTAGCTTCTTTGGAGTACGCTTTTTCTCTTCCTTGCCCTTCTTTGTTTTTTTAGGGCCTGCAACTTCGGGCTCTTTCCCCTTCTCCTTGGAGTTTTTCTTCCCCATGTTGAAAATGATGGTGGCAAAGTCCTTGATACAGAGGGTTTCAATGCGAAGGGCTTGGATGTAAAGGGCAAGAAAATTGCAGAATAACCAAAGGCTCTTAGTCTTGCGCGTATCAATGGATAACTAACCTCCTTCTTGTGCTAGGGCTTCACATTTTATAGCCAAAAAAGGGTAACTGACTCAATTTATGGCACCTACAAAATTTAAATTAATGCTTCGGATGGAGGAAGTTGCCTTACCTTTTGATTGGTTCTACGACGAGCGTAGTACACGGGGCCACATGCTTTGATAATCATGAATTGGAGAAGCCACCTGCTGCCACCTCGTACCTGGGCATGAGCTTTTTTTTTTTAACTAAATCACCTCGGGATGTGCTCCACCATTTTTGCCTTAAATTCACCCGCTTTGAACTCTTTTCATGGTTGTTGTCTGCACATTCTTCAAGGCACATTTTAAATTCTCCCGACTCGCGCGTTATTGGTTCGGCGAAGTTGAAAACAACATTGAAAATGCTTCACGATGAACCTTTGGTGCGGACTGCTTTTTGACACTTCGGGCCCGAAGTACTCCTCCTTCGCCACGCTTTGCAAGGACCGCCTACCGAAGCTTGTGTTCTTGAAAACTACTTCGCAAAAGCCCCTTTTAAAATCTACTTCACAAAACTTCTGCCCGAAGTAGCTGCTGGAAATGCTTCGGGTGCGAAGCTCTTTTCGTGCCTTTGTTTGAACTTTGGTTCGGCCCTTTTGAGGGTAAAGTGCTTCGTAGTGAACCTCCTTGCAACTGCTACTTCGCATTTAAAATCCTCGAAGGAGATTTTGGAGTGTAGTTCTTGGCTTTTGCATCTCGAAACAGGTCGTATATACACAAATGAAAACAAATATATATACAAAAGTATATATACACACATTTTTTTTTTACAAGAGTTTTACCTCAGCGATGAAAAGTCTTCAGATGAAGACCATTGATAGAGATCGGCAAAACCTGGCCATCTGCATCTTTGAGGATGAAAGAGTTAGCCGAGTTCACCTTCATAATTTTGAACGGCCCATCCCAGAAGGCGTCCAGCTTGTCGTGATTTCCAGGCTTGGCTTTCCAGGAGTCCCATTTCCATACCAGATCTCCCACCTTGAATGTGCGATCGGATGATTTCCTTTTGAACCAATCTCGGGTGACCTGAGCATGCTTAGCGAAGTTCTGGTAGGCTTCCTCATGATCTTCCTCTAGCTGCAATAGCTGAGCTAATCTATTTTCCATTGGACTAACTCCATCTTCTTCTTCTAACAGTTGCAGTGCAGGGATCTCCACATGGGTGGGTAAGATGGCCTCCTTGCCATAGACCAAGGCATAAGGTGAAGTCTTGATCGACTTCTTGATAGAAATTCGATCGGCCCACAAGGCCCGATCTAGAAGAAGATGCCAAGTCCTTTTGTTTTTCTCTATAAGCTTCCTTAACACCCTCAACAAGGTCTTGTTGGTGGATTCTGCCAATCCATTGCCTTGTGGATAGTAATTGGAGGATACTTTATGATATATCCCATATTTGTAGAGGAATTCATTGATTTTGGTGCCTATGAAGCCAGGACCATTGTCCGTGATGATTGCTTCGGGGAGGCCGAACCTGGTGATCAACCCTTCTAGGAAGGCGATGACAGTCTCTTGATCCGCATGCTTTGTAGGAATCACTTCGGCCCACCTGGTGAAGTAGTCAGTCGCAGTCAATATGAACTTATGCCCAGCGGAGGAGTTCGACGATATGACCCCTATGAAATCCAACCCCCATTGTTGAAAGGGCGTTTCTACTTGTATCGGTTGGAGAGGCATCGAAGCATTTCTGCTTCGATCGATGAACTTCTGACACTGCTCACATTTGCGACAAACTACGAAGGCATCGACAAAGAGTGTGGGCCAATAATAACCCACCTTGATGATCTTCAGTATCGTTGTTCTCCCTGTGAAGTGACCTCCAGATAATCCTGAATGAAATTCTCCCAAGACTCTCCTTTTATCATCATCTTTTATGCACTTAAGAAGGACGCCATCAATGTTTCTAAAAAATAGGCCTTCGAGGCGCAAAGTATATCGGGAGGACCGAATCCTAAAATGTCTTCGTTGTGAAGCATTTAGATGTGAAGGACATCTGTCGGTGTTGAAGTACTTGATTATCTCACTGACCTAGTCCTTTTCATCCTCTTCCTGGTTTGCGAAGCATCCTTCGGCTGGCGAGTCATCCCATTGAGATTCTGTTGCTTCGGCCGCTGCGCTCTTCGCCAATTCTTGACACAATGCATGACCATGAACCAGTTTTGTGGGCTTGATCTCAATGTCAAATTCTTGTATCTTGTTCACCCAACCGGCTCTCTTGCTTCCCAATTCTCCTTGGATGATGAAATTGTGCACGTCGGGGTGAATGACAAAGACCGTAACCCGACTTTGGGAGATGAACTGCTTGAACTTCCTGAGAGACTTCATTACTGCATGCACCTGACGTTCTATGAAATTGTATCTCTCTTCATGGGGATTGATCACCTGGCTCAGAAACGTGATGGGACGCTCTTCACCGTCTTCCCCCTTTTGTGTCAGGACCGCAGCATAGCTTTCGGGTTCCCCTATGGCATACAGGATAAAATCTCGACTGTAGTCAAGGTTGATCAAGACCGGCGCTTGAGCGATTCGGGCCTTAATCTCTTCGAATGCCTCCTTTCTTTCTTTCGACCAGATGAATTCGGTGCCCTTCTTCAAAATTTTGGACATCGGCTTGATGACTTGGGCGAAATCGGGGACAAACTTCCTCACGAAGTTGATCTGGCCGAAGAAATATTGAAGTCCTTTCTTGTCTGCTGGGAGTGGGAGCTTCGTTAGAGCCTCGGCTCTGTCGGGATCTACAGTGAGACCCTTTTCTGATATCGCATGTCCCAACAACTTTCCTTCGTTGACTGCGAATATGGACTTCTTCGGATTGATTGAGATGCCAAACTCTCGACATTTTTCGAAAATTTGTTGTAGGTGTATGGGGTGATCCTCCCTTCTTCGGGAGAAAATGGTCATGTCATCTAGATAGATGATGATAACCTTATTTAGAAGCTCACCAAAATCTAGATCCATCGCCCTCTAGAAAGTGGCACCAGCATTCGAAAGGCCAAATGGCATTCACTGGTAAGCAAATGTTCCCCACTTGGTGGTGAACGTTGTTTTATGCTGGTCTTCGTTCCTGACCCAGATCTGATTGTACCCGGAGAAACCATCGAGCAAGGAGAAGCGTTGAGCTCCAGCCATCGAGTGCAAGATTTGATCGATTTGCGAAAGAGGATAGTGATCTTTGAGAGAAGCCTGGTTCAGGTTGCGAAAGTCCACGCATAACCGTATATCTCCGTTCTTTTTTTTGATGGGGACTAGGTTCGCTACCCAAGAAGAATGCTTGATGGGATAAATTATCTTTGCCTCGAGCATTTTCAAGAGTTCGGCCTTCATCAGGACCTCGATCTTCGGGTTAACCGGCCTTTGCTTTTGTCGAAAGGGTTTGACCCCCTCCTGTAATTCAATTGTATGCTGGATCAGCTACCGATCGTATCCTCTGAGGTCTTGATAAGACCAAGCAATTATGTCGGGATACTTCCTGCACAGAGTCTGGATCTATTCTATCTCTTTCGAAGTGCAATCGGTTCCAACTTTTATTGCTTTTCTAGGTTCAAGCTCTAAATCTTGATACTGCTTTTCATTGACTTTAATCATGTGAGAGAGTGCTCGATCATTCTGATCAAAGAGGCTTTCAAGGGTGATCAGTCCCTTGGGAACATGGTTATTCTTCAATTGGACCAGCCCTTCATCTTCTTCTTCATCAGGGCTTCTGTCTTCGATTGTGGCGGCTTCTTGAATCATGAAATTTACAATCTGCTCATCATTGTCAAAGACTTGCCAATGTAGGTCTCTGTCCGGGATAGAGGGTCTATAGATTATCCTCACAGCTTTGGGCTTGTGCACCATGTCTTCTATGGGAGAGTACTTGGCTGCGATGGATGCCAGAACATCAGCATGTCGATTCTTTTCTCGTGGGATAAATTGTAGATTGAGAGACTCGAACTGGTCACACAGGTCCCATACCCTATTGCGGTATGACTTTAGATAATGCTTCTTTGAAGTGCACCTGTTTGTGACCTGGTTGCACACCAGTTCAGAATCTCCGAAGATTTGGAGGTGCTTTATGCCTAACTTGTCAGCTTTCTTGAGTCCTAGGCATAATGCTTCATATTCTATTGCATTGTTGGTGCAGCTCCATGTCAACCGGTAGCAATACTCCTTTTGCTCTCCGGATGGTGATACTAGAAGAATCCCTGCCCCAACACCATTTTTACATCGGGCACCATCGAAGAACAACTTCCATAGTCCTTCTTGGGCACTTGTTCTATTCTCTGGTTGAGTGTGTTTCTCAGGCTTGGCGATCGCATAACATCCCATCTCGGTCTCCACCATGGCATTAAAGTCTGCCAATGAGAACTCATCTTCATAACTTAGTTGCGCAAGAGCTTCCCCAACCAGGTCCACCTGCTCTACTCCCTCCATTATTGCATTCACTGGATCGCTGCTCTCTTCTTCGGACATCTTCTGCACAAGGAAGGAAGAAGGCTTTTCATTGTAGATCTTCACCTTCTTTCCTTTGAATGGAATCTCTAGATGAGAGTAATCCATGGACAGATATCCACCCAACTTTGCTGTGAATTCCCTTGACAAACACATACTGAAGTATGGCTCCAGGTCGACGACTACTACCTCTTGTATGACCGTGATCTGAGGCATCTTATGTAGTCGAATAGGAATGTCTTTGATCACTCCTATAGTCTTCACTGGGGTACCATCCAACTGGAGTACGCCTTGGCTGCTTCACGTATATTCCATCCCTATTTCTTCGTAGACTGCTCTCGGCATGACTGTTGTCGCAGCCCCAGAGTCGATCATACAGTTATGTACAATATACCCTTCCATCTGTAGAGACAGGTAGAATGGAGGTGGTCTATTCTTCCCCATAATGGATGTGGATAGGGTCTGCACAAGAGCAAGTGGTGTTGCCTTTTTTGCTTTAGTCATCTTCAATGATTCTTGCAGCAGGTCCACTTGTCCAGGTAGTTGCAGTGCATCGTACAAGCTGATCTTGGCTGGAATCCTTTTTAACTCTTCTACAATGTTGTACGTCAGGGAACTGAGCACCTCGGGTTCCTTCCTCGGCTCATATCTAGTGCGATACTATTCTGTAGCTTCAACTCTTTGTCGCTTAGTCAGTGAAGGAAACTTGAGCTTTTCCCTAGCCTGCTCTTTAGTTTCTGCTTGAGGTGGTTCGACAGAGGCCTTTTGAGCTTTTTCTTTGATCGGTGCAGGCGGAGGAGCTTCGTTCGAGGCCGAAGAAGATGATTGTCCCTTCTCGGGTCGAGCATGCACTTTTAAGGGAGCCATCTGAGTAGCATCCACTTCTATCACCTTCTTTCCTCCTCTGGTAAGCACTGCAACCGGCTCTTCTTCGCCAATCGCCAGGTTCTGACTCATTTGCTCGATGACGTTGACTTGACCACCATGACTACTGCTCGCCAGCGTTTGAACATAGTGTTGGTGCAACATGCAGGTATTCTCTTCATGCGGATCATTGCACGTAGAGCACCAATATACATAATCGAAAGTGCTCGGAGCTTCATCGATCGCAACATTTCTCACCGAAGCCTTCCCTTGTTGGACTGCTTGATCTTTGGTAAGCGCAAGTGTAGGATAAGACCTTCTTGGTAGAAATTCTTGTTGCGCTTGCTTCTTCTTCACAATGGTCATGTCGTTGGACAACGTCTGAACTGTGGAGTTCAGAGACTGCATCTCTTGAAGAATTTTAGCTTGTATATCATCGACTTTTGGAACGAGTGGCAATGAAGCCATCGTCGGTATTGGAGGTAAGGCAGGGGGTTGAAGTGGTGCTAGTAGTACAGGGAATGCTGAAGTGACAGTAGGCTACGGAGTTGAAAATGTGGGAAAATGAATTTGTGGAGCGGTGATTTGAGACACAATAGGATTCGGGTTCCAAGATGAGATCGGGAGTGTAGGGGTTGCAGAGATTTGTGAAGCGGCTGCACTCGCATACTGGGATTGAGGGAATTCGGGAAGTATGGGCATCGACATCCTTTGGGGAAGCTTGCCCATAACTATCAAATCCATTTCTGCCTTCTTGGCTAACCCATATAATTCAAGAAAAGTATTGATGTTAGAATATCTTACCATGATACTGATATCAGGGTTGAAAGCTCGAAGGAAATAGTATGTTGCAGCTTCGTCGGTTGGCCGAAGTCCAACTGGTACTCTCTGCCAGGTTCGAGCGAACCTAACATTGAAGTCTATGATCTCTTCTTGTGGATGTCTCTGGATTGAGGTGAATTGATGCAGGAGAGAGGTAGGATCGGAGGACTCATTGAAACCTTGCATCAATTGCCCGGCTAACTGGTCCCATCCCGTAATAGTACCGGGTGGTAAAGATCTATACCAGTAGAGGAGTTTTCCTCTAAGGGAAAGAACCAGAAGCTTTACCATAACTTGCTCCTCTGTGATGTCATGGATTGCTGCCAGAGAGATTATGTCCTGGATGTGCTCCAGAGCAGTCTTCCCAATTCCATCGAACGTTGGGATCTTCTTTACAGTAGCGGGCGACACTTGCCCTTGTCCCGCTAGATTTAGTGGTGACAAAGAATCCCATGACGAGAACCACCTGGGCGGCGGTTGTTGCTGCATTTGTTGTTGTTGTTGTTGTTGTTGTTGTGCCATACTTGCTCCTAGATTTTGAGAAACAGGAATCCTCGAAGCTCCTCCTTGATTGCTAATAGGACGACTAATAGGAATGGAGGCACTAGGATGCTTCGATGAGTTGGGAGGATTGGGAGGAAAACTAGATGTTGTGCTATCAAAAATTAAGCCTTGCTCATCAACAGCGGCCTCTTGCGAGGATGTTCCACGTAATAGTGACTCGGGGGTGACTAACCTTGATCGTTCCCCAAAGGCATCAATATCTAGCTCAAAGAACTCAGTTTCCTCTCCTCTATTCCTAACTCTCCATCTTGTTTGCATGAAGACACAGACTTTGGTACTGGTCTTTTCGACTTAAATATTCTCAGGTAAACAGAGTCGCCAGATGCTAAGAGTCTTTCGGTAATGAGAGCATCGGTTCTCACTACCACTAGTCAGGTGAGACTGACCGGGTCACACCGAGAACTGGTTAGAACTATTGGCCCCGGTGAAGACGGGTTTGAGATTTGCGCTTAAAATATGGGACCTTGGTCCCACCGGGCGTGCCAAAAACTGTTGGTCATCAAATCTGCCTAGGAAAGGATTTTGGGTAAATGTATGCACCCTAGACCTGGACCAACATTGAAAGGCCGAAGGGAAGAGATGCCCCTCATGCCAATCTCCGGAGAAAGGCCGGCTCCTATGCTAAACTACTTTGGTGTTTTGAGATAAGGGTGCAGGAAAGAGATAAAAGGAGTTAGGGTTAGAGAAAGAAATAAAAAGGGGTAAGGGAAGAGAGATCGGTGATTTAAGGTGGGAGAGAACAGGAAGCACGATCACTAACTAACAACTTGAATAGCAGCAAGGAACACCAAGAATAAATGAAAGAAACGCCACATTAACCTTCCTATGTATCCTCTGGGCGAGCTCACAGGGATTCTCCTTCTCCCTTTCATCGAAATTCAGGGTTCAGAGTAAAGACGATTAGGACAAGTGAATGTAACAGAAACCACAACCCACCAGCAAGCATAAAAGAAAACCAATATAGCATTTTTCCTCTCCTATGTATCCTTCAGGCGAGTTTCAAGGTACAGTCCCCAATCGCACACCGGATTCAGGATTCAGAGTCTCAGTATACAAATGAAGAAAGACAAAAGAATCAAGCACAGAAGGCAGCATAAAAGAGAGAAATTGAGCCCAAAGCTCTTTAGTATTAATCGCAGGACATCAAGTTACAACAGCTTTCTAGCAGATAGTTCCCCCCTTATTTCGTTACAATGCCTAGGTTTTTATAGAGGACCCGACCCTCTGAGTCATTATTACACAGAATGGCGAAGTACATCCTCGAAAGCTGAGAAGTTGGCCCTCCGCGGTCCTCGTGACTGAGCTTTCATATCCTTTGCCAAAATTAACAGCTACGACCGGGTCAACCGGGGAAATACGCATTAATGGGCCGCCTAAGCATCCTCGACTTTTGGGTGCGGTGCTCGAGTGACTACCATGCTTGTCGGGCTCTCCTTCTGGAACTGATACTTCATTTCCAATTGCCAAAAATGGGCAGCGGTCTTACCGGGCACGTAAAAATGCATTTATGAGGCACTTGATCACCTCGAGAAAATACCCGGCTTGGAACTCGTGCCCTTGAAGCGCTTTGCTTCACAATGGACTTGTGCCGAAGCAATAACCCCTCCTTGATTTGTACTTCACAAAATGGAGCTTCACAAAACTGCTTTGGGGGCGTGAGTGCCGAAGCATATTTCCTTCGCAAAATGGGCCTCTTCATTCTTCGCCGCTTCGCTGACAAAATTACTTCACTGATGCCTTGGAGAAATGCTTCGCTGCGATCCTCTTTCAAGACTGTGGTTCGGGAAGGTTTCGGCCGAAGCAATTGCCTTCAAAAGATGTTGCATTCTTTATGGCTATCACTACTTCGGGTGAAAGTACTTCGCATGAAATATGGCCGAAGCAGATGCTTCGCAATGACCTTCGACGAAGTAGAAATGATTCGTTGGTGCTAGGGCCGAAGTGGATGCGTCGGCGGCTTTTGGCGAAGTGTCTTCAGTGTTGCGCTCCTTCAAATTCTGCTTCGCAAAACCTTTTCCCGAAGTAGCCTTTTGAAATGCTTCGGGCCCGAAGTAGTTTTCATTCTTCTTCCTTCGCATTTTTCCTTCGACAAAATGTCTTCGCAAAAATCTCGCCCGAAGCTGCCTTTTTTTGAAATGCTTCGGGCCCGAAGTAGTTTTTCTTGCCTTGGCTAATTCGGTCCACGGCTGTTCTTTTGAAATGCTTCGGGATTCTTCTTCGCGGAACTTTTGCCCGAAGTAGTTTCTGGAATTGCTTCGGGTGCGAAGCTCTTCTTTATGCCTTGCAAGAATTTCTGTTTTGGCAACGCTGCTTCGCAACCTTTTCGCCCGAAGTAGTTTTTTGAGGAACTTCGGGCCCGAAGCTCTTTTGCTTTCCTCGTATTCTTCTTCAACGCCGCTTCGCCAACTTTTGCCCGAAGCAATTACTGGAAATGCTTCGGGTGCGAAGCTCTTTTCATACTTCTCTTCATTTTTTGGCGAAGCTGTCTTCCCTAGCTTGTTCGGCAGTGAGGTTCTTTCTTCTTCATCTTATGTACAAAGGGGTGACAAGGAAAGCCAAAATTGCTGCAACTTACAAATATTTCCAAAAAACAACCGACAGAAATACTTTACAACAAAGAACATTGTACAAAGTTTTAATTTTCTACCCCATTGTGAAATGTGACAAAATTGTCAACATGAACTAAAAAGTAGAATCACTTAAGTGAACTTAAAAATAGAAAATCACTTAAGTGAATTTCAAAATAGAATTAGAAATATCTCGAACCACTTCTAGCACGTTCATACTGAAGCCTATGCAAGAAGTTCCTGTTTGAGCTACATTTCTCAACACATGCTACTTAAAACACAAAATATTGGAATGCTTGAGACTTTAGTGTCAATAAGGACACCCACATCTTCTTCAAGTAGTCATCAAAAAATAACTAAAAATATCTATTTCCATAAAAACTATCATGGATTGGCATAGATTCGTTTGTATCACATCCAATTTTCTTTTGGCTTTGTGAGTGCTCAATTTAAACGGTACTTGTTTTCACTTCCTTGCTAAACAACCTAAGTAAACTGGTAATGTGGGTGAAATGTTGGGCATACATATCACCATTTGATGCTTACTAAGCTAAAGTAAGTAGCCTAAACTGAGATACTTATATCTCCTATGCCAATGGAAGGTTGCATCTGTCATGATTGTTGATAGTGCTACATGAGGAGAAGATATGACATCTCATGAAAACAAGCCATTTTTGTAGGAACTGGTTGCTACATTCTCACTATTTTTGGTGATGAAACATTTCTTATGGCCATTATCAACTTTGAATTCTACCACCATGTTTTGATCTAGTATTTGTGGGATAGATAACATGTTGTATGCTAGTTCAAGTACATATAGTACCTTTTCAATTTTACATTTTCCATCTAGAATATTAAGTAGAACATTGCCTACTACTTTGGCATTATAGGTTTTATCATTGATGATAGTCACTAGTTTTCCTTCTTTGGATTTTAAGGAATCAAACCATTCTTTATCCCTTTTCATGTGCTTGCTTGCACAAAAATTAATATACCAAATATCATCTTGGGTTTGGTATGACCTTTGTCATTAGCACCTTGTGTGCTTATTCAAAATCAAAATTTAATTCTTCAATTGTAACATCCCCTTTTGGTTGCATTTATTTAGGACATGGATTGTATTATGTCTTCTTCTTTTGAGGTTGATAAACTATATCCCTCGAGTCTCTAAATTATGTCAACAATTCTTGGTATCATATCCTTGTTTTTCATAGATATGATAGTACCTCTTTTTTTAGGTTGCTTCTATGATAATTATGATGAGGATGATGAAGGGTGTTTATGCAAAAAATGATTTTATGGTTTCTTGTTCCCATATGTCATAGTAATGAGTGCATTATTTGATAATTGATCCTTCAATTTGTTTATGGCTTCTTCTTTTTATAGAAAATTGTTCAACTCATCATAGAAAATTATCATATTTGACACTTGTAAGGAGGTTATTAGTTCTCTAAATAAATCTTGGAAAACTCAAATTATAATGGGTATTAAGAGTTTGTCTTCCACTTTTTCATCCATGGAATTTAGTCTTACCTTTAGCTCTATGACTCTACAAACACATGCCTCTACACTTTCTCCATCTATCACTCTCGATGTATGGAGTTATGATTGAAGGTTAAGAATGATGGATTGGTTCTTCCCTTCATAGATGGTAGTGTGTCACATGATTTCTTGGATTTCTCTACTTGAAAAATATGTGGATAGGTCACATCAACTATAGCAAGTGTGACAAGCACCAATGCTTCGGCATCCACATCATAATATTTTAAGCTTGTTTGATGTCTTGAGATCGTGTAACTTTGCTAGTAATAGTATTCCCAAATTTTTCAACTTGCATGATGGTTCTCATATTTCTCTTCCATATTCCAAATTTTGAACCCCTCAAGACTTGTGAATCTATAAGAAATATTTTTAGAGTGGTCAAGGTGAAGACTCCTTATTTCTCCAAATGGTCCCCCTTTCTATATACAACCAGTCTTATATATAAGTCCTTTCTATATACACACCCTTATGATATATTTGTTAATACATAGAAGATGTTATTACACTTGATATATGTGATTGTATGTGCAAAAGACCTTAAGATACATGAAATAAATCAATACATGGCACTTAGGTGACACTAAAAGGGATTCATCCTATCTATGAAACTTTCTTAAAAAGACCTCATATGTTGGGTGTAACTTCCTTGATATACTTGGGGAGTCTTAATTTTAAGTTTTATGTTGAGCAATAGTGGCAAATAGGGTGAATGGAATGAGTAAAAAAATTGGTTTACGTTCATACTCCCCAATAATTTATAGGGATAGACCCCAAATGCCATTATTGTAGATATTTTAAGCATTAAGTGTAGTAACTAGTCATGACAACATTACCTATAAATAACCACTAGAGGCACTATATATACTGAACGTTATGTCAAACCACAAGGTTTGAAAAGTGTGCTTTGAAAGCGTGATACAAAGCATAAAATTCAAAACATGAAAAGTAAAGGTATCAATCTCCATCAATAATACACCTTTGGAAATTAATTTACAATTCTCCTTATTGGTTTATAAAATAATAACTATAGTTTAATTATTTCATAATTTTTTAAATTAAACAATAATAGTTGATTTGTTTTTGTAAAATATTTGATGTATGCACTATTGTCAAAAAACTATGGTTAGAGCTATAGGCAATTTTAAAAATATATGCAATGGGATTGAATTTTCACTTTTCACTTTTAAAATAATTGATCTCTAGACTTGTTGGTTTAAAATTAAAAATGCTTATGCTTTGTTTTGCTAACCAACACTTCTATTGGGTTTGATGTGTTGAAGAAAGGAAAAATAGTTCTTTTAAGCCTTTAATGAATGCCATCAAAAAAATGGGAAGATAATTAATTGAACCAGGGACATATTTCTAATTCATCATGATTTGGAGCTATACAATGACTTGTTCTAAATGTCGAGGTGAGTGCAATTCTAGGATACTAAGGTCAACATACAATATTATACCTTGATGTCGTTAAGTAGCCTAGCCCACCATTTTCCAATAGGAAGTTTCCTCAATGAGATGTCATATGACAATTATGTCATCAAGTTGGATGTTTTTCACTTTACCACAACTTATAGGTGGACTAATGCATTCCTTGTAGCTAATCTAGCATAAATTTAATAGACAAGAAGCCACTAGTGAAATACATGGTGTTGATTCTATGATTCATAATTGTTTTTTAGTATAAATTCCTATCATAAAGTTGTGGTGCCTTAGCAAACCATACGTATATAGTCCCAACATGATCATCATCACCCTCCATGGTATTCACCACCTTCAATATAAGAGAATTTCTTGACAACTATATAATGTTGTTGTCATGGATCATAGTTTTGGAGTATATTACATTATTTGGTACATGCTAATGTACCACCTTGGGTATATCATTATATTAGGATTGTTTTCTAAATTAGAGTGTGAGTAAATATTTTATATAATGTAATAATGTGCAGGAAATGCACAAGTGTCGTATAATTGAGTGTGCAAGTGTGGTGAGTGTAAATCTATACAAGTGTAAATTATGTAAGAGTGCACATGTGTCCGTAGAATAGGAAAGTGAAGAGTCTTATAGAAGAGTGAAGGTCAAGAGCACTCCATATGAAGAGTCACAATATAATATATATATATATATATATATATATATATATATATATATATATATATATATATATATATATATATATATATATATATATATATATATATATATATATAACCGAGCATTGTAAAGGAGAGGATGTATGTGACCTTTATTCTATATCAGTTTACTGTTTTAGTTAGCATTTATTAGGGTCCATTTTATGAGTGATTTATGAAGTTATTTGTGAGTTATATTTGAATAAATAATTGTTGTTATTGAGTATTTGATATTGCAACTTTATAATTGATTATGTGGGTATTTACATTAAGATTTAAGGATCAAAAGCTAATAGTTCTATCAAATATACAACAAGGTTTTCTTACATAGGTTTTGAAAATTTGCAAATAGTCTAAGGACATTTCTACTAGTCAAGGAGAAACTAGTAAATTTGAAGATATTACCTTTGGAGAAGGAAAACCAGATAAATTATTTCCATAGTGTTGAAGAAAAACCAGTGAAGATTAAAGATAGATTGATTTTACCTATTCCAAGAATAAATTTGGAATATAAGGCAATCTACAATATAGTTTTAGGTCTTGAAGATAGATCTTGATATTGACAAGATTAAGAGACCCAAGAAGGAGGTCCTACTAAAATATTTGATAGTAAAAGAAAACATGAAGGTAGAGGAAGACCTCAAGTTGCATTTGGTTAGATTATTTCCAGAGGGTTGTAGAATAACTTATGAAGACTAGGACTCAACATATAAATTTTCTATTTGGATAGATTTTTTCCACAGGGTTGTAGAAAAACTTGTGAAGACTATGACACAACATATATTTTACCACTAGAAAAACTAGTGAAATTTATCAATTTCAAAATTTTGAATATTTGAATGAATTTGATTACTACTGTCTAAGATTTTGTTGTAGAAAATTTCTCAAAAGTTGAAAAGCTTCCTGCAACAAATAAAGAATAATTTCACCTTTGAGTGCTTCAAGGTCTATGTACTTTTCTTGCACAAGAATTATTTTTGGGATTGTAACAAAAAAGTAGACATTAAAGATTAAGGAGACCCAAGAGAAGAGGTACCATAGTAGATTTAAGAGAGAAGAGAGAAAGAGACTAGAGAAATCCTATTAAATATTGAGAAAAAGAGACCCAACAAAAGAGGTCCCATTGAATATTTGAGAAAGGAGATAGGAGATTTGAGAAAGAAGGAGAATCAAAAAACTCTATTGGAAAATTTGAAGAAGTGGTTATTGGAAAATATTTGAAGATGGTTCGAGGTAGAAGATTGCAAGAAGAAAAAACTCTTGAAAATAGGCAATCATGCCAAATTTAGGACAATTATCGACATTCGTAGACAAACCCAAAAGGATTTGTGAAACCGATTTAAGGAGGAAATATTTGTTAAAGTATTTGTGAAATTTAGTATTTTGAAGACTTGAAGACTTTGAGAATATTGAATAATAGGCTAGCAAAGAGGCCAAATTTGAAGACAAAAATCAACAAGATATTGGAGGAAAATTTTGGGATAGAAGAGGCTACCATTTGATATTTTATGAATGCAACCAATAAAGATTTAAAGGCTGAAATTTGAAGAAGAAATTTTAGAAATTTTGGGGCAGAATTTGAAGGTTATTTTGATAGTAAATTTGGGAAGAATCAGGAGGATATAGAAGAGCTACGAATTGGAGAAGTTTTGGGCAGATTTGGAAGTATGTTTGGATAGCTAATTTGTTGTGAGTATTATATTATTTGGTCTAATGTATGTGTCACTTTGTGAAAGTGAAATGTGTCAAAAGAGAGGAGTATGAAGAGTCACATTAACATGTGGCATGTTGAGATCTTGTCTTAATGACAAGAATGTGAAAGGTTGCATTTCCTGGATTTGTAGGGGAGAGCAATAGTTTGAGGACTGAAAAGTCACCTATTGTATTATATTGGAGATAACTATCCATTGTTGTATACTCTCATAGAATGGAGTAATAATATAGTGAAGATATCTCTTTTGTGATATCTTGTATCCATTTCTTTGAGTAACATCTTTTTGTGCAATCTTATCTTGATGTTATTATGTTTCAATGCATAATATGTGATCCTGGTTTATTTTTTTGTTAATATGAAATGATATCATGTTACAACATGGTATTAGAGCTATGGATAAAGAAAGGTTTAGAGAGTTATGTAAAAACCCAGAAAATCAGAAAGCTAAGGAAAACTACTGAGCCAAGTTGTTAGAGAGCAAGGTTATTTGCATAATTTTTGGGACAATCATCACCATCCGATGACATGCCCATTTGAAGAAGATATTAAAGAGTTGGAGTTATAGCAGATTTTTGCATAGTAAGATAAATAAAAAGAAATCATATTTTATAAGCAAAAAGTTTAGAGATTTGAGCTGCAAATTTGGGCAGCATTAGAAGGAGAAAAGAGAACTGCATTTTGGAAAAATTTGGAGTAGATACATAAAAGTTCAATAGTACTTCACCAGAAAATATCAAAACAAATCTCATGCACATAACCAAGGAGAGCTCGGAGAGCTAGTTCAAAGTAAACTTCATCAGTTCCAAAGAGAATACGAAAATATTATCTTGATGACTGTTATCAACTCTCAAATACCTATTAGAAGACCAGAATGCATAACCAGGTTGAGCGTCACATCTAGATACCACTAGCCATTTCGAGTGACAACATGGATCATTGGTTTCTTCAACAACACATATTAACCACACATTACATCAAAAGTATAAGTATACACATACAACTAAGAGTCATTATCAACTGTGAAAAATAGTTGTTATAAAGTGTGTGGAGAATACTCAGCTAGACATTATCAAAAAGCCATTTCATTTGGAGCAAGAGAGATTAAGGGAAGTTTTCCACATGGGAGTGAGAGAATTTTTATATGCATCACGTGGCACATGTGAACTTGTCTCATGTAGGGAGAATAACTTACATCCTGAATTGTTTTACATGCACAAACAAACTTGCAATATGTGCACAGCTCATTAGCGAAGGAGTTATCAATTAGTCATTACAGGAGGGCAAAGATGTTACAAACCAAAACTATTACAACAACACATGTATGATAACATATCCAAATGGAGCTCAGAGTTAGAAATCATACATCTCAGGGGTTACTATCTTTTGAAGTAAATTGAATAACCCTCCCGAATCCGTATGAGGGTTTTAAGCACAAGCAACATAGCATGTGTGGGTGTGTAGGCTTGAGTGACTAGGGCCTACTGGTCAATTGCAAAAACCAGAGCCGTTGCAAGGAGGTAGATGTCCATTGATCGGAGAATGCAAATGGTGAACATGTGGAGGTAAATTCACTTTTCAATTTTAGGGTTTCCTAACTTTAATCAGAGTAACAAGGTATTGAAGATTCACTTTATGAAATTTATTTATTTTAAGGAGTAATAAGGTTATTGATATTAGATTAGAGTAATAAGAATTTAATGACATTTGAAGAAGTTATTTTTTAGAATTTTTTTTTTTAAGGAGATATATTTTTTTAAGGAGAAAATGAAATAATAAAAAAAATAAAGTTTGTTGTTTTTTAAGAAGGCATAACGAAAAAATTAAAAGAGAGTTCTTTTGAAAAGAAATTTTTTATTGGAGATTTGTGGAAAAAGAACAAAAAATTATTAGGGAAGAAAAATTAAAAAGGAATTTAAGTTTTTTTCTTGAATTGATTTAATTTTGGGAGGTAAAAGGTTTTCTACCTCAAAGGAAAAATTAAATCAAAGGGGGGAAAGAACAAGAAAAAATGTCAAAAAATCAGAAACAAAATATGTTGAAAACATTTGTTCAAGAAGCCAAAGAAGATGAAAATTTGCATTTAATTATTGATGAAGCAAAAAATGGAGAATATTTGTCACTTCAACAATGTATGCAAGGAATCCTTAATGATGCAAATGATTGTAATGAGAATTTTGTCACAATACCTACTATTTTGTGGAAAGCAATATACAAGGGGATTATTACTCTTAATGTTTCCAAAATGAAAGCACAAGGAAACAAACCATTGATGAAGGATGTTGCTTGTGACACTAATGATTTGAAACCCTTGATGAAAGATGCATGTTGTGACACTAATGATTTGAAGCTCATGAAGAAGGATGTTTTTTGTGATACTCATGATGTGAAGCCCATAATGAAGGATGTGAAACCCATGATGGTTGATGAATCTTGTGATACTAATGATCTTTGTGAGCATGAAACAGATGCAGGTTGCCATTCCTTTCAAAAGGAAAGTGATTTGAACAAGGTTCATGATTGTTTAGAGAGAGCCTATGCCATTGTGATTGATGAGGACATAGACTCAAATGATGATAGATATAGTGATGCTCAAATTTATGTTGAGCAATGTGATGATGGTTTTGGCCACTTTGAGAAGCACACAAAGGGAATTGGTTCCAAATTGCTTCAAAATATGGGCTACAAGCAGAAAGGCTTGGGAAAGCAAGAACAAGGAATGAAAGAACCATTGGTACCAATCATAAGACCAAAATGTGAAGGTCTTGGGTACAAAGGAGAGGTGAATCCAAATGATTCAAGCACAATATTTGTAACAGGTAAAAGTGACCACAAATTGGTGAAAGAAAAAAATGTGACCATTGTGGCAAATATGGTCATAGGATAGAGAAATGTTGAAATATCTATTCTTGTAAATTTTTTGGAGGACATAACCATTCATATATGTTTTGTCTACAAAGAGAAAGGAAATATTGTAGATTAAAAATGAATTGTGGATGTATTTATATGAATTCTTGGGATAAGCTAAAAGGAATGTTGTATGGTTTCTTCAAAAGGAAACCAAGTGTGATAAAAAGTTGATAAGATATAGAGACAGTGACACATAGAGAATGAAGACAATTTTGATGAAGGAGGAATGTGTAATCATCAAAAATTGTAAAAGGTTTTTTACCAAATAATGTACTAAAGGGGGTTTTGTGAGTATTACATTATTTGGTATAATGTATGTGTCACTTTGTGAAAGTGAAATATGTCAAAATAGAGAGGATTTTGAAGAGTCACATTAATATGTGGTATGTTGAGAGCTTGTCTTAATGAAAATAATGTGAAAGGTTATATTTCCTAGATTTGTAGGGGAGAGCAATAGTTTGAGGACTGAAAAGTCACCTATTGTATTATATTGGAGATAACTCTCCATTGTTGTATAATATCATAGCATGGAGCAATAATATAGTGAAGATATCTCTTTTGTGATATCTTGTGTCCATTTCATTGAGTGATATATTTATGTGCAATATTATCTTGATGTGATTATGTTTCAATGCATAATATGTGATCCTAGTTTATTTTTTTATTAACATGAAATAGTATCATGTTCCAACATAATTGAAGAAGGAATTGATAGAAGTTTGGGTGGAATTTTGAGGAGAATTAAAGCTATAAATTTTAGAAATTTTTGATAGCAAATTGAAGGAGATAGAGACTATTTTTTGGAAAAAAAGTTAAAGAAAAGAAAGATAGATTTCAGGCAGTATTTGAAGAAGTAGAAGAGCTAAATTTTTTATTGTTTTATGATAGCTATTTTAAAGAAGAAAGAGAAGTTCTTGGAAAGCATTTTTAGGAGGAGAATAGCTGTGAATTTTATAGTTATTGGGAAACATTTTTAGAAGAGAAGGATATGCATTTTTACAGATTTGGGTAGTAAGTTTGGACAGTAAAAAGGTAAGTCAAATCAACAAGAAAGAAATGGAGGAAGAAGAAAAAAATGTTTGCAAAGTGGCGCTTAAAAGTACATTTTATCTATATGAAAATAGTGAATTTATCTCTAGTATTGAAAGAACCATATTCAATTCTTCAAAAAAAAAAAAGAAGTTTTAAGTTTTATGTTTCCAAGTTGAAGGAGCAAGCATATTCATATATTTGAACCTACATATTATAACAACAAAAATAAAAGTTATATATGGTACATAGAAAATTAATAAGGGAGAGTAGTATTGATTTAAAACCACAATGTAAATTCTATTTTATAAACATCAAATATATCCAATGAAGTGAAAATTTTATAAGCACTATTGAAGCCAAGTAAGAGATGGGGTTTCATAAAAAAAACTAAAGGAAAATATTATCCAAGAAGAAAGGGAGATAATATTGACTGCTGAAATTAAAAGTAGTTAGAATATCAAGTCAAAGAGCTGCATTATCTAGAAAAATATCTTTCAAAGAAAGGACTTAAAATAGAGGATGAATCATAGTGTCTAAAGCCACCTCAAGAGGACATCGATCTTGGAGTGTCTCAAGCATCAAATCCGACACAATATCAAACATCAAAATTAGCAACACAATTAGATTATTCAATTGCCAAGAGGAGGTCATCTAAAGCCCATATGTTGTAGTAGCTAGGGAGGTTCATTTCTAGATAATACTTAACAATGGGCAAGTGAAAGTGAAACATCAAGCATTGGAGGTTTAAGGAGAACATAGCAATAAAAGGCAAGTTGAATGTTCAATCTCTTCAATAGGTGCACACAAATTTTGAAATTCCTTGGAAATAAGAGCCATCATTCAAAAACATTTGCAATAGTCCATACATGGAATTTTCTTGCTAAAGAGAATATTATAACATTCAAGAGTAATAAGCACCATTCAAAGTTGAAAAGCCCAAGTGCCACATGTATTTATGGAAGGAAGAAGTGCCATTCAAAGTTGAAAAGCCCAAGTGCCACATGTCTTGATGTAAGGAGGAGCACCAACCACCATTATGGGAGAATAAAAGTTTAGAAATTTTGGGATAGAATTTGAAGCTTGTTTTGACAATAAATTTGGGTAGCATCAGGAAGAGATAGAAAATTTTTGTGCATATTTTGAAGCATTTTGGGATAGCTAATTGAAGGAGGAATTGATAGCATTTTGGGCAGAATTTGGAGAATTAAAGCTGTAGATTTTAGAAAGTTTTTATAGCAAATTGAAGGAGATAGATACTATTTTTTGGAAAACAAGTTGAAGAAGAGGAAGGCAGATTTTGAGCAGTATTTTAAGAAGTAGAAGAGCTAAAAAATTTAGTGCTTTATGATAGCTATTTGATATAAGAAAGAGAAGTTATTGGAAATTATTTTGAGGAGGAGGATAACTATGAGTTTTAGAGTTATTAGGATTTTGAAAGGAGATAAAGTAGATTTTTGGGCAGCATTTTTGAGAAGATAAGGAGTTGCATTTTTACAGGTTTGGGTAGCAAGTTTGGAGAGCAAAAAGGTGAGCCAAATTAGAAATAAAGTAAGGGAGGTAGAAGAAAAAAAAGGTTTGCAAAGTGGTGCTTAAAAGTACATTTTGTTTGTATGAAAATAGTGATTTTTTTTATTGGAGGATGGATTTTAAAAGGGTCCCAAAACCTTATTTACATAGTGGAGAAAGTAAAAATTAGGTCATCAAGACCAAAACAACCAAGGGCAGCCAAATGTGCCACAAGAAAAACAAAAAGAACGAAATATGATTCAACACGATCCAATACAACAAAAAATATTAGATCTATCCTCTGAAAAAGGTGTAAAAAAGGACACTGTAGTACGAGAAGGCCACATCAACATTAATGGAAAAACAAGAATATATTAGATGCCATCGTGACAACATTGTTCCCTCGAATAGGGCACTACTCGATCTCAAGGTGGTAACTGCTGGTCATTAGGTTTGCTTCATCCTCTTTTTGTAGGTCCTTCAACTATTGGTACAACTCATCCATGATATTTGTTGCTTGGTTGTACAGAGTGAGGGAGGTCTTAGACACATTAACCATAGTGGTAAAAGTCAACCAATCCAACCATGGGATCGAGGATGGTCTTCTAGTATAGGTTTATGGTGAGTTTTCCTAGCAGCTAAGAGAATTTTAGACAAATCAAATTCACATTGATAGTCACCTTAGCCAATGAGGTTTTAGTTTTAATCTGCTTGAGCCTGGGGGAAGCACAAATAAATTTTAGATTTGCTTTACATTTTCTGCCATTAGTGGAGGTTTAGGAACATAGTTGAGAGGAGGATATAGAAAATGGTTTAGGGATGAGCTTCTTATATTTTTTAGAGGAAATAAGGGAATATCCCTAATTTTTTTCATTGGTGGATACATTGTCATTGGAGGTTTCTTGAATGGGGCTTGGGGTGGACTGAGTGACATATGGATTGGAAGCAATGATGGATTTCTCAGCTTGGTGGTCAAGGACATAGTGATAAAGGATGATATGGAACCCTTGAAGGGTGGGGTGGGATGCGTTACCTTTCTTGAAGCTAGTACTGGAAATTTTAAGGGAACAAAAAATATAGTAAGGGATGTTGATGGCCTTAACATCCCTTAGGTGATTAAGGAATGGAAGGTGGAAACTATGAAGTGGGAGTCCACTTTATCAATAGTAAAATATTGCATGACTAGGATAAGGATGTGATCCTAGGGGGCATGAAGAAATTTATGAATGACACCACCAGTTTTCCAAATAAAAATTTTACCTTTATTGGTGAAATTGTTGATTTCTTCAATCAGTGAGTGATAATATCTATAAATGATGTGGCCATCGATTGAAAGTTTGGTTATCTCTACAAGGATCTTGATGATAAATTTGAACCTCGAATAGTAATGCAACCCTTGTTCCATGATCAAGTGAATTATTCAAAGACCTCGATGTCACTACCCTTGAATTTCCTCAGGAAAGGGAGGAAGCCATGGCTATAAAGGATATCCTTTATGGTAGGGTCTAGGTGAAGAGAATTGGGCTCAAGTATTACCATAATGTATGGGCAAAAATGATTTACCAATATGGAAATCAAAATGATGTTGGAATAGGGAAGATGGCTCACACAGATGTGGTGGTGATCAACCCACAAGGTGGTTAAATAGTGAGAAGGAGTCGAGGAACCTTTGGAGTCTTACCACCCACACATGCCAAACATTCTAAAATTTGCATGGAAATAGGGTCATTGATGGTGATCAATTTTTATGGCTTTAGAATCATGTGGCCTATCACATGACCAATTCCTAGTATGGGGAAGGTACACCTCATTCTGATATGATTTGGTATATCTAACGATGCATTGAGTGTCTTGGAAATTATTGAGTCAAAATTGGGAAAGAAAGTCTAGGTGGTTATGGAAATGCTACAAGAAGGAGTGACTGGTGAGCAAAAATGAGGTATGGGATGGGGGTGGGAGGCATCAACATAGGAAATAGGATAGGTGGCAAAATTCTAGGGGTGAACATAAGTGTGGTGAAGGGGTAAAGGAATTCTAGGGGTTTGAATGAGCTAGGTGGTGGTAGGGTACTGATGGGTGAAGAGGAAGAGGGTTTAGGGGGAGGGCTAACAAGGATGAGGGAGATAAGTGGAACAATGAGTGATAGGTAGGGGTGACACTAAGGTGGTGAGGAGATTTCCATGATGGAAATAATGCTAGGTGGGAGGGCAATGCCACAAGCACAAATAAGGATTGTGTAGACCAATCATTTGTATACATGTTGATAAGGGGTTGGGGAAGACCAATCGCCACACATGAAAGAAATCCATATTGGTGCCTAGGTTGGCCATTTAGTCTATGATGTGATTCCCCTATTTGAAGATATGTTGAATGACAATGTTGTAATACCTTCAAAGTAACTTCTTAGACTCATGGATGACGTTGATGAATTCCTTAGGAGAAGGATTCTTGTAAAGTCATTTTTTTGAGAGAATATTTGTGTGAGGAGAAACTTTATGTTGCATATGTATTTGGTCATTATATGGCCATATTTTTTGTGATTTTTTGTGTGAAAATATGTGAAAGATTTGTATGGTATAATCATATATGTGAGATGATTAATTTTAAATACTCGTGGAGTATTGTTTAGTGTTGAATATGTAAAAGAAGACCAAAATGTGCGAGCATGGTTTAAAGACCATAATCATAAATATGTAAGAGAGTGGTTTCTGAAAACCACAAGAGGAGATACTTTTGTTGAAGGGGGATCTAATCAACAAAAGAAGGCACTCAAGAATTTGCATAAAATTCCACATGAAGAGTGGAAGGAGTGCCACCATAAGTATTTTGTAAATTCTGATTTTTTGATTCAAGATTGGAGGAAACGTAAGAGAAATATTTTCTTCCAACTCTGTGATACTTAAAGAACTCTTGCATGAGTGTATTTAGCATCAAGGGGGAGAATTTTGGAATATTTTCAACATTGCCTCCTTAGTCCTAAGTATTAAGTTCTAGTATTTAGTTTTAGTTTAATGTTTTTATTTACATATTTCTAGTTAATTTGATTAGTATACATTGAGGTTTTGGTTTGGTTGGTCAATGTTTGACCATAGTCCAAGATTAGCATGTTGTTAGGATAAGAGCTATCTTTAAGTTAGTTTGTTGTAATAAGTTTGAGAGGATTTCTCTCAACCACCATGTCTATTTTTAGTTCTTTCAAGAACTATAAAAGTATGTAATGCATTGTTGATCAATAGAACAATTTCATCATTGTTTCTCATAATATAACAACAAAAAGACAAGTTAGATATGGCATAGAGAAGATTAATAAGGGAGAGTAGTTTTGATTTAAAAGCATAGTGTAAATGCTATTTGACAAACATAAAATATATCCAATGAAGTGAAGATTTTATAAGCACTATTGAAGCCAAGTAAGAGATGGGATTTCATGGTAAAAATTAAAGGAAAATATCATCCAAGAAGCAAGGGATATAATATTGATTTTTTATGTAAAAAATAATTAGAATATCAAGTTAAAGAGCTGCATTATCTAGCCATCAGGGGTTTCTTGACTAGGGATTGGGGCAGACTAGGTGACAGATGGATTGGAAATGATGATGGATTTCTTAGCTTGGTGGTCAAGGGCATGGTGGTAAAGGGTGATATGGAGCCCTTGATGGATGGGGTGGGATGAGTTACCTTTACTGAAGTTGGTAATGGAAATTTTCAAGGAACAAAAAGATAATCAGGTACGTTCATAGCCTTAACATCCCTCAAGTGATTGAGGAATGCAAGGTGGAAACTATGAAGGGGGGAGTCCACTTTGTCAATAATAAAATATTGCATGATCAGGATAAGGACATGATCCCAAGGGGAGGAAAGTGATTTATGGATGACACCATCATTTTACTAAATAATTTTTTTACCTTTATTGGTGAAATTATTGATTTCTTCAGTTATTGACTCTTAATATCTATGGATGGCATGGCCCTCAATCAGACATTTTATTATCTCTACAAGGAGCTTGATGCTAACTTTGAACTCCAATCCTGAAATAGTAATACAACCCTTGTTCCATGATCAAGTGAATTCCTTAGAGACATTGATGCCACTGCACTTGAATTTACTAAAGAAAGGGAGGAAGCCATGGCATTAAAGGATATCCTTGATAGTAGGGTCCAAGTGAAGATAATCGGGCTCAAGGATTGCCATAATTGGTAGGTGAAAAGGAGTTACCAGGATGGAAATAAAAATGATGTTGGGATAAGGAATATGGATCACACGGAGGTGGTAGTGATCAGCGCACAAGGTGGTTAAGTAATGAGGTGGAGTCAAGGAACCTTCGGAGTCTTGCAACACACACATGTCAAACATTCTAGAATTTGCATGGAAAGAGGGTCACTAATGGTGATCAATGTTTATAGATTTAGAATTGTGTTGTTGGACATTTTGAGTAGATGAGTTGTCATTGATGTCAAGAGTGAGTGGTCATTGATGTCAAGCTTTAAGCACAAGTTAGTGGCAGTTTCAATGGGCAACATCAGTTTTAGGTTCTCCAATAAGTGCAAAAGGATAGTCCATCTTCAGTTGATCAAGACCCGATTCCAGGAAATCAGATGAGGTCCAAAGGGCAAAGAAGAGGCCCAAGAAAATAATATTATAATAGTTTATTATAATATTAAAAAGGAAATTTAAATTAATTATAAATTAATTAATATAATTTTATTATAAATTAATTTATTAATTAATTTAATTAACTTTCATGTTACTTAAGTTAATTATAAGTTAATTTTTAATTTAATTATAAATTAATTTTTATTAATTTAAATAAACCCTAAAAGGGTTATAAAGCAAAGTTATAAATCAAATTTAAAATTTTATTTGAAGCGCCGACGTATTACAACATCAAGGCACTATGTATATATATGAAGGCAAAACCTTTGCCTTAGTCCCCTATGCGATTATTGATTCGAATGCCCCTAAGTTTGAAAACGAGCGCAGAGAGAAAGCAACGATTTTTGTTTGAAAAGACTTCAGCAAAAATAGAGGAACAAAGAGGAGCAAGGCTCCCTCCACTTTGCACACGCATCGTGTAGAGCATCTAGTGATGGCGGTAGGTGTTAAGGCGTTTGCTGGTAGGAAGGATGCAGGTTCGAATCCCATGGGGTTCGTGTTTTGCAAGGAAGAAGGTTTATGTTTTGCGAACGATGCCTAGCATGGGGAACAAAGGGAGGCTAGTGCCTTCCCCTCCTCATGGGAGTGCCTAGCCCACGTGGTGGGCTAGCACCTTGGTAAGGCGCTCGATGGAGAGGTTTCGGGGTCGAAACCCACCGAGGCCCTTTTTTTGGTTGAAACAAAGGTATGCGCTGATGATTGTTGGGTTTGTCGCTTTGTTTGGAATGTGCTAAGGTTGAAGGAAATAAAAATATTTTTTATGTGCCTAAGGTTGAAAAATAATTTTTGAGGGTTTGTAAGATTTAATTTTTGCCTAAAATTAAAATTGGTTATTGAGTGTTTTGAGGGAGATAAAAGGGTAGGCAATTATTATTTCTGAAGGATTATTTTTGAAAGTTTGATTTATTAAATTGGAGATTATAAGGAGCATTTTGAGTGATTATTTTTATGTGTAATTTGATGATTTCTAATTTCAAGGAGTAATAAGGTGTATTTTGGATTGATTATTTTTGTGTGTTTGAAAGAGAGTTAGTGTGTTATTTTATCATCTAACTATTGAGATTGGCAAAAGGAGAAAATTGTGATTGAGACAGGTTTTTCTAAGGGCACTTCTACATCAAATAAAAGGTATGGGCATATTCTTCCTAGTGAGTGATTGTTGAATGTTGTGAATGCAAAGTTGGAGTGAAAAGGATTGTTTGGTAAACATTGTTGAGTGTGGTTTGAATTAATGCTTCAAGGTTTTCTGGAATAAAGAGTTGTTGATAAAACCTTGTTTTATAAGCATTGTTGTTGAAGTGATTAAGTTGAGTGAACTTGAACTAGGGTTTGTAAAGATCATGAGTATCATTGTTATGTGAGATTGATTGATAAGCATTGTTGGAAATATTTGAGTGAGTGTTCATATGCTTGGACTAGGGTTTGTGAGCAAGGATTATTTCATTGAGTGATTGGTTGAGTAGAGTTGGTTGAGCCTAGTCAAGTGGATGTGTTAAAGTGATAGTTCAAGTTCTATGAAACAAATTGTTCTATATTCTGAATTGATTTGAGAAAGAGGTTGAGTATGGATGAATGTGAAACATATTGAGTCTCTAACAATTCTCTATATGTTTCTGTGATAAAATAAAGATTGAAAGTGATTGAGATTTTATGAGTGTGAAGCATATTGAGTCTCTAACAATTCTCTATATGTTTCTAAAAGAGTGATTGAAAGTAATTGAGCATTGTGATGAATGTGAAGCATATTGAGTCTCTAACAATTCTCTTTATGTTTCTATGAGATTGGACAAGTTCTAGTGTGGACTTGTTGAGCATATTTGAGGTAAGTCTTTGAGAAGACTTGTGGATAGATTTGTGTGAGCTTTTATGGAAGCTTACAATACATATTGAGAGCATATTTGGATAAGTTCTAGTGAGGACTTATTGAGCAGATTTGGACAAGTTCTAGTGAGGACTTGTTGAGCAGATTTGGACAAGTTCTAGAGAGGACTTGTGGATAGATTAGTGTGAGATTTTGTGGAAGCTTACAAGGCATATTTGAGATAAGTCTTTGAGAAGACTTGTGAGCAGAATTGATTGATTGATTTGTTCAAACCTTGAGTTAAGGTTTGGGGTAGATCTAGCAGTGTTGATTTGTGATTGGATCAAGCTTTGTGTTAAGGCTTGAGGACAAATATTGAGGACAGATTTGTGCTAGATCGAAGGACTATGTTTAGTGTAGATTTGAGGATAGAGTTTGGTGCAGATTTGAGGATAGGTTTGTGCTCAGTACCAAGAGACAGAGATTGAGCAGATTTGTGCTAGACCGAAGGACTGTGTTTAGTGCAAATTTGAGATAGAGCTTTGAAGGTGATAGAGTATAGAGGATGATAGTCTCCAATGGATAGAGATCCATTAGCTAGGGTAGTGAGGACAGGTGTCTTCAGTGGATAGAGATCCATTAGCTAGAGTAGTGGGGGTAACAGTTCTTCTAGAAGATCACCAGTCAGAGCTAAGGAGAAAGGAGTTCTCCTATGGATAGAGATCCATGAACTTGATTAGGGGATTGGTGTCTCCTTTGGATAGAGATCCATAAACATTGTAATAGGGAAAGGATTCCCAAGAGATTGATTGAGAAAATTTTAGTGAAATATTTTCTCCGTGGAGTAGCCCACATTGGGTGAACCACGTTAAATTGGTGTCTCTATTGTGTGTGGTGATTTGTGCATTGCTTTGATTACTGTTGTTGATATTGCTATCTATACATTGCATAATATTTATTTGGAAAGAAAAGTAAAAAGTGGTCTTATACTGTTCACCCCCTCTCAATATAAGCTTGTGTTCTTCAATTGGTATCAGAGCGGGTTCCTTCGAAAGAGTTTAATAGCTTGAAGGAAAAGCTTTCAAGAACACAATGGATTCTAAGAATGTGTCCTCAGATAATTCAACACCAATATTTTATGGAAGTGATTATATATTTTGGAGTATGAGAATGAAGATTCACCTGATGGCACTTGGCAATGAAATTTGGGAAGCCAGTTGAAAATGGATACATACCACCAGTTGATCCACCTATAGATAAGGAAGGTAAGCTTCTACAACATTACAATTCAAAAGAAATGAATGCAATTTTGAGAGGTTTGCATAGAACAAAATCAATAAAAGTTATGCATTGTAAATATGCAAAAGGAATTTGGGATAAGTTGCAAAGCATATATGAAGGAGATAAAAGTGTCAAAAAGGCAAAGATACGAAATCTCAAAGGACAATTTGAAGAATTAAGAATGAAGGATGAGGAAAACATTAGTACTTATCTACTTTGGGTAGATGAGGTTGTTAATGCCATGCAAGGACTTGGACTTAATGTTGAAGAATCAGATGTTTGTGATAAGATCTTAAGGTCTCTCCCAACAAGGTTTAGTGAAAATATTTCAGCTATAGAAGAAGCAAAGGATGGTGATTCTTTGACAAGAGATATGTTACTTGGTATTCTTACAACTTTTGAGTTAAGAACAAAAGAGGAACCTAATATTTGAAAGGAAGCAACATTCAAAACTACCAAGAAGACAAAGGGTAAGAAGTCAGATTCAAGCAATGAATCATCCAGTGATGAAGAAGCAAATTATGGTAGAAGGAATAAGGATTCAAGAAGATTTAAAGATGCAAAATCAGTTAGATGTTTCAATTGTGGAAAGTATGGTCACTATGCAACTGATTTTCAAGAAGCTAAAAATAACAATGATGAAGAAAAATAGGATCACAGGAACAGGGAATCAGAAAGATACGAGTACCAAAAGAAAGGCAAGGATGGACAAGGCAAACAAGGAAAGAAGTTCTTTCAAAGACAAAAGAGGAGCTACTATGCAGACAAGGCAAGTAAGTACTCAAGTGATAGTGATAATAGTTTTTCAGATAATGATAAAGATGAAGTTCTATTTCTGATTGAGGAAAAAGAGGAAGTTAAGAAAATGTCACCAATAATTCTCAAGTGTTTTAGATGTGGTAATTTTGGACATCTTGAAGATAGTTGTACAAGGAATGGTTTTAGTTTTAGTGATGATGATGAATATGAAGATACACTTGAAGGACCAGAAGAGAATATTCTAATGGCACTAGAAGAAGAAGGGGGTGATCCTATAGAAGACAAGTCAGAAAATAATGAAGATGTTGACAAAGGCAAACAAATAGAGGAAGAATCAGAAAATGGAGGAGTTGATCTTGAGGCAGAACTTGTTTATGCTCTTAAAAATTTAAAGAAGGTAAGAAAGCAAAACTCCCAACTTGAATTTTAGTTTCAAGAATGTGATGAAGAGAGAGGAAATCTTATAGAGGATCTAAACAAGTCAATGGCTAAGACAAATAAGTTCAAGGATAAGCTAGAAGCAAAGGTCTTAGAATGTGAAAGGTTAGAACAAGAAGTAGCTCTATTAAGGGAAGAATTAGAAAAGTCCAAGGACAAGCTACACAAGTTTGGAAAAATCTCAAATATTGTAGATAAGATGATCAAAGTACAAAGAAGGTCAACAAATAAAACAGGTCTTGGTTTTGAACAAGCTCAAAAGAAACAAGAAGAAGAGTCAACCTCAAGTTCTGAAGAAGAAGAAACTTCAGAAGAAGATAGTATAAGAGAAAGTGAGACTTCTGAGGATGAGTTGGACAATAGAAAGTTCAACAAGGAAAGGAACAATGCACAAAGAAGAAACAAATGGAACAAGAACCAACATAGAGAAAAAGAGACTAAGAGACCAATGAGGTCAAGGCAAGGAAATTTCAATGGACGATGTTTCTCATGTCACAGATTTGGGCACATGGCTTCATAGTGCAGGACACATGAAAGACAAGAAAATGGAAATTTCAGAAATAGGCAACTTTTCCATGGGTATTGCTACTCATGTAATCAGTTTGGTCACAAGGCAATGAATTACAGGGTTCATGACAGGAACAAATATGGCTTCACCAGGAGAAATCCCAAGACATTTGCACCTCCAAGGAATAATAACATTAAGTGTTATAAGTGCAATAATGATGGACATACAACAAAGTGGTGTAGAGTAGACATTCCAGAACCAAGCATGAACAAGAATAGGAATAGGAACAGGAATAGGAATATGGACATGGACATGAACAAGAACAAGAATATGGACAGGAATAGGAACATGGACATGAATAGGAACAATCAAAGAAATCAGAAGGATCAGATGAGAAGGAAAGAGGACAAAGGTAAAGAACAGTGCTTGCTAGGAGTAGAAATACTCCCACCCCAGAATTAACCACCTCAAGAGGAGGTGGGGGAGGGGCTAAGCTAAGAGACTCATTCTTAGCCTCGAGCCCCAAAGGTGACCCTTTTCCATTGATGTCAAAGGGGGAGATATTTGAGTAAGGGGAGAGATATTTGGTTTAAGGAGAGAGCATTGAGTCAGGGGAACAATGTCCCAAGGGGAGCAGAACAGGAAAAAGGTCAAGTTTTGGTAAAAAGAATTTGGGTTGCCATCAATGACAAAGGGGGAGATTGTTGGACATTTTGAGTAGATGAGTTGTCATTGATGTCAAGAGTGAGTGGTCATTGATGTCAAGCTTTCAACACCAGTCAGTGGTAGTTTTAGTGGGCAACATCAGTTTCAGGTTCTCCAATAAGTGCAAAAGGATAGTCCATCTTCAGTTGATCAAGACCCGGTTCCAGGAAATCATATGAGGTCCAAAGGGCAAAGAAGAGGCCCAGAAAAATAATATTATAATATTTTATTATAATATTAAAAAGGAAATTTAAATTAATTAAATAAAATATAATTTTATTATAAATTAATTTATTAATTAATTTAATTAACTTTCATGTTACTTAAGTTAATTATAAGTTAATTTTAATTTAATTATAAATTAATTTTTATTAATTTAAATAAACCCTAAAAGGGTTATAAAGCAAAGTTATAAATCAAATTTAAAATTTGATTTGAAGCACCAACGTATTACAACATCAAGGCACTATGTATATATATGAAGGCAAAACCTTTGCCTTAGTCCCCTATGCGATTATTGATTCGAATGCCCCTAAGTTTGAAAATGAGCACAGAGAGAAAGCAATGATTTTTGTTTGAAAAGACTTCGGTGGAAATAGAGGAACAAAGAGGAGCAAGGCTCCCTCCACTTTGCACACGCACCGCGTAGCGCAGCTGGCGATGACGGTAGGTGTTAAGGCGTTTGTTGGCAGGAAGGACGTAGGTTCGAATCCCGTGGGGTTCGTGTTTTGCAAGGAAGAAGGTTTGCATTTTGTGAACGACGCCTAGCATGGGGAACAAAGGGAGGCTAGTGCCTTCCCCTCCTCGTGGGAGCGCCTAGCCCACGTGGTGGGCTAGCACCTTGGTAAGGTGCTCGACGGAGAGGTTTCGGGGTCGAAACCCACCGAGGCCCTTTTGTTGGTTGAAACAAAGGTATGCGTTGATGATTGTTGGGTTTGTCGCTTTGTTTGGAATGTGCTAAGGTTGAAGGAAATAAAAATAATTTTTATGTGCCTAAGGTTGAAAAATAATTTTTGAGGGTTTGTAAGATTTAATTTTTGCCTAAAATTAAAATTGGTTATTGAGTGTTTTGAGGGAGATAAAAGGGTAGGCAATTATTATTTCTGAAGGATTATTTTTGAAAGTTTGATTTATTAAATTGGAGATTATAAGGAGCATTTTGAGTGATTATTTTTATGTGTAATTTGATGATTGCTAATTTCAAGGAGTAATAAGGTGTATTTTGGATTGATTATTTTTGTGTGTTTGAAAGAGAGTTAGTGTGCTATTTTATCATCTAACTATTGAGATTGGCAAAAGGAGAAAATTGTGATTGAGACAGGTTTTTCTAAGGGCACTTCTACATCAAATAAAAGGTATGGGCATATTCTTCCTAGTGAGTGATTGTTGAATGTTGTGAATGCAAAGTTGGAGTGAAAAGGATTGTTTGGTAAACATTGTTGAGTGTGGTTTGAATTAATGCTTCAAGGTTTTCTAGAATAAAGAGTTGTTGATAAAACCTTGTTTTATAAGCATTGTTGTTGAGGTGATTAAGTTGAATGAACTTGAACTAGGGTTTGCAAAGATCATGAGTATCATTGTTATGTGAGATTGATTGATAAGCATTGTTGGAAACATTTGAGTGAGTGTTCATATGCTTGGACTAGGGTTTGTGAGCAAGGATTATTTCATTGAGTGATTGGTTGAGTAGAGTTGGTTGAGCCTAGTCAAGTGGATGTGTTAAAGTGATAGTTCAAGTTCTATGAAACAAATTGTTCTATATTCTGAATTGATTTGAGAAAGAGGTTGAGTGTGGATGAATGTGAAACATATTGAGTCTCTAAAAATTCTCTATATGTTTTTGTGATAAAAGAAAGATTGAAAGTGATTGAGAGTTTATGAGTGTGAAGCATATTGAGTCTCTAAAATTCTCTATATGTTTCTAAAAGAGTGATTGAGGATTGTGGTGAATGTGAAGCATATTGAGTCTCTAACAATTCTCTATATGTTTCTAGAAGAGTGATTGAAAGTAATTGAGCATTGTGATGAATGTGAAGCATATTGAGTCTCTAACAATTCTCTTTATGTTTCTATGAGATTGGACAAGTTCTAGTGTGGACTTGTTGAGAATATTTGAGGTAAGTCTTTGAGAAGACTTGTGGACAGATTTGTGTGAGCTTTTGTGGAAGCTTACAATACAGATTGAGAGCAGATTTGGATAAGTTCTAGTGAGGACTTATTGAGCATATTTGGACAAGTTCTAGTGAGGACTTGTTGAGCAGATTTGGACAAGTTCTAGAGAGGACTTGTGGATAGATTAGTGTGAGCTTTTGTGGAAGCTTACAAGGCAGATTTGAGACAAGTCTTTGAGAAGACTTGTGAGCAGAGTTGATTGATTGATTTGTTCAAACCTTGAGTTAAGGTTTGGGGCAGATCTAGCAGTGTTGATTTGTGATTGAGTCAAGCTTTGTGTTAAGGCTTGAGGACAGATATTGAGGATAGATTTGTGCTAGACCGAAGGACTATGTTTAGTACAAATGATTGAGGATAGATTTTGGTGCAGATTTGAGGATAGGTTTGTGCCAGACTAGAGATAGAGATTGAGCAGATTTGTGCTAGATCGAAGGACTATGTTTAGTGCAAATTTGAGATAGAGCTTTGAAGGTGATAGAGTATAGAGGATGACAGTCTCCAGTGGATAGAGATCCATTAGCTAGGGCAGTGAGGATAGGTGTCTTCAGTGGATAGAGATCCATTAGCCAAAGTAGTGGGGGTAGTAGTTCTTCTAGAAGATCACTAGTCGGAGCTAAGGAGAAAGGAGTTCTCCTATGGATAGAGATCCACGAACTTGATTAGGGGATTGGTGTCTCCTTTGGATAGAGATCCATAAACATTGTAATAGGGAAAGGATTCCCAAGAGATTGATTGAGAAAATTTTAGTGAAATATTTTCTCCGTGGAGTAGCCCACATTGGGTGAACCACGTTAAATTGGTGTCTCTATTGTGTGTGGTGATTTGTGCATTGCTTTGATTACTACTATTGATATTGCTATCTATACATTGCATAATATTGATTGGGAAAGAAAAGTAAAAAGTGGTCTTATACTGTTCACCCCCCTCTCAGTATAAGCTTGTGTTCTTCATGTGTACCCTTTTGTATAATCGATTCCCAACATGTGGAATGTACATTGCATTTTAAGATAATTTAGGATATCTAACGGTGCATTGAATATCTTGGAAATTATTGAATCAAAATTAGGCAAGCAAGTCTAGGTGGTGATGGCAAGGCTACAAGAAGAAGCAACTTGTGAGACAAAATGAGGCATGGAAGGGGAGTGGGGGGGCATCCACACAAGAAATATGATAGGTGGCAAAAGGCCAAGGGAGGACACAAGGGTGGTGGAGGGAGAAATGAATTAGAGAGGTCTTAATTAGGGTTATGCATAGTGGTGAATATTCCCAAATTGGGCGAATATGAGGACCCTCAATGTCGGTCCATTCGCCTAAAATTTTTAGGACCATTATTTTCTTAGGGTGAATTTGCCACAATATATATCCAAACATAGGCATATTTTTACTAGTTGGAAATCTCTTTTCGAGCCTGATATAATGGTGGTGTTTTTATGAAGTTATAAGGTCATTTAATAGGTAAAAATTGGTCCTAAAGATGAATATACATTTTAAGGCTTCAAATACCCCAAATTTCGGTGTGAAGATGATTGATTTTATTTTATTAGGATTCACCATGATTCACCTTGATTTCAATTAGGATTAACCATTTTTTACAAGTACATTTTGAGTCCAACCCCTTATGCATAACCCTAGTATGAATGAACCAAGTGGTGGTAGGGTACTGATGGGTGAAGATGAGGAGGGTGTAGGGGGGAGGCCAATGAGGGTGATTGTGATGAGTGGACCAATTAGTGATAGGTAGGGGTAAAAATAAAGTGGTGAGGAGCTTGCGAGGATGGACACAATGCTAGGTGGCAAGGTAAGGCAATAAGAACAAATTAGGACTACGTGGACCAATAATTGGTAGACATGTTGATAATGGGTTGGGAAAGACCGATCACCACACATGAAAGAACTCCACATTGGTGCCCAGGTTGACCATCAGGTCTGTGATGTGATTCTCCTCTCTAAAGAAATGTTGAATGACAATGTTGGAGTGTCTTTAAAGTAGCTACTTAGACTCATGGATGAGGTTGGTGACTTTCCAAATAGGGGCACTATCATTTTTGAGCAGGTTGATAATATTTAGGGAGTCCCCTTCAATGACTAGGTTGCATGGATGTTCATTCAGGATGAATAACCCTATGAACATGGATCTTGCTTTAGCCATGTGGCATAATTGGATGCCTAGGTTATCTACATAGAAAAATATGATTTTACCTCCATGGTCATGAACAACACCTCCGGCACCTACTCTCCTAGGGTTGCCCTTAGTAGCTCCATCAAAGTTAAGCTTTAACCAACTTGAAGGGAGGGTACCACTTAACAATAGGTCTAAGGATGATTGATGGTTATGTAAGTTCAGTCAACATGTTGAGAGAAAGGGCAATGGAGGCTTTAATACTAGGGCTAGGGACCTTAGCATAGGAAAAAATATGGGAATTCTCAACATAGGCACAAAGAATTTTGATTCCAATAGAATGATAATATTTGGAAGAGTTATAAAAAGATTTGTTGTTCCGTTCAAGCCAAATTTACCATAGGTAGTATGGAGATAGAAGAACCATAGAGTTTTGAGGTGACTGTTGGAGAAGGAAATAGGCCACTGGGATATGAGATCAGGGATTGAATTAGGTTGGACCCAACTGATGTTGAAGGTGGATAAGAGATAGTTAAGAACATTTTTAGAGAAATAACACTCAAGGAAGATATTGTGGGTCAACTCACATCCCGAATGACATAGATAGCAACAATTAGGAATTATATTACCTCTGGTGAGAAGGTTTTGTATGGTCAAAATTTTATTTTGGATTGTTATCCATGAGAAGAAGGCTATTTTGGGGATGATATGTTTCCTCTAGATTTATTTGTTTAGTAAAGGGCAAGCAAGAGGGTCTTCCTAGAGAATATAAGCTGACCTCACCAAAAATTGCCTATAGTCACTCTTTCTAGATAAGGTAGTCTTCGAGGAGGTGTCTGGGTATGATGCATTGACTAAGCAAGTGGGACAACTGATTAGCCACATTTTTAGAGGAGGATAAACATGAATGGGCTTCTATGTGGGGCTAGAGTGGATGGTAGTTAAGAAGTTGCAAACTTTAGTCCCAAAGAGGTAGTTAGTGACAAGTTTGTGGATGGCAAGGTTGGGGTTGTTGATCAAGGGAGAATCTATGATCCAAGAATTTGACTAGAAGTCAATGGTATGCCTATTTTTATCTCATTTTTTTAACCAAGTTTGTCTTGATTTTAATCTCCACAATTTCTCTTCCTTACTCAAAATATTATGATATTCACTAAGCAACTTCCTTTCCTTTGAGCTTGGATTATTATGATCATCCTTTTTGGAATTTTAAAAGTTTAGCTTTTAGTTCTTCTTTCTTATCAAAAATATTTCCAAAAGTGTTCTCATTCCATTATTTTAATCTAGATGTCATAGATTTAATTTATTTTATAAGATCTTACAACCCACTATTTCTTGAAGAATTCTACATTTGTGCTATCATATCAAAAAAATGAGGATGGTCTTCCCACATCTTCTCATATTTAAAATAAGATCTCTTTTCAAATTCACATACCACCATTTTAATTCTTATTGGCCTGTGACATAAACTAATCCTTATTAAGGTATTAATTTTAGGACATGTTCCTTCATCTAGCCAATGATACGAGAGTATGCATATATATAATTTTTTTTTCTATTAGGTTTTGGCATCTCCTGTTGTTGGTCCATGTATAGTTTTCTTCTTCAAACTCAAACTCTCATAGATTATTGTTTTGAATAAATACCGAGAAATCTCTCATACTCAGGTTTAAGTTCCTAACTCCCCCAATTTTTCATCTAGCTTGGTTATGGTATTAAAATATCCTATATTCATGAATCAGGTTTCTTGGTATTTACTTCTTATAAAGGTTTCAATACCTCTCCAAACTTCTAATATACCTGACTGAGTTGTAGGTCCATAGACATTGATAAGGATGAAATGAATATCCGTAAAGTAGAAAGTGGCTAAAGATTCTATCCAATTCCTTGTTTTATGGATGGTTACACAGGAGGTTCTAGAAAAATTCCAACAAGTTATAATTCCCCCTATTGCTCCTTCATAATATGTAGCATCCCATTCACATATTTCCCATACAACTTTTATTGTTTTTGAAACTTCTTCGTTTGTAATTTTAGTTTATTAGATACAAAGAATATTAGGCTTATTACTTAAATAAAGATTTCTAATACACCTCTTATTTTAAGAGTAATTAATACCGCTTATATTCCATGAGATGATAATCATTTCTCAATAGGGGATATTGGCCCCACTTGCATATTACCATCATTTTGTTGTTTGGTAGAGAGAAGTTCAATCAACTTAGTTTGTGTTCCTTTCTTAATGTTTGCTCTTGCTTCCCTAGATATTGCTTGATAATTTGAAGGTTTTCCTCTCTTTGCCTTGCCTATATTAAGAATAAGTCTTATTATTCTATTCCTTAATATTATTTCACAATTTTGTTTTTTGTCATATTTATCTTCTCTTGGCTCTACTACAAAAGCTTTGACTTATTTTGCTCATTTTCTGGTATTTACTTATTAATGACAGATGTATCATTAACTTTATGATGTTATTCAACATATTTCCTTTATGTTTATTACTATCATTTATTTATTTACCATTTTAAAGTATTTTTCCAATATTAAAGGGTTAGAACAATGATGTTTCAAATGCATTGACATCCCCATATTTTTTTAAGGTTTGGTTAGTGTGAGAAACCCCTACGACCCATGCTCAGGTTGGGCATCCCCATCCATGATGACAACTCATAAGGGAAGAGCTAAGTTCATTAACAAGGAATTTAACTTGCAGTCACACATGAGACAATTTGAACCTTGGACCTCTCCAAGAAGAGCCAAGGCTTGAACTATTGCACTATCCTCTAGGACTTTAGATAGGTTTTCATGAGGGTCCCAATCTCCTCATACTGAGTGGAGTTTGTACCACTACACTTTACATTGTTATATTAATATCATTTATTATTATTATGAAACACTTTTAAGCTATTTTATGACATCAATTTTTAAAAGAATACAATATGTTCAACCTTATCAAGGAATATATATTAATTTTGTTGAAAAATTAGAGAAAGGTCTAAATGGTCAAATTTTTGTAGGTGTAGCCTAAGTAGCCCAATGGTGGAGACTTTGGAACTTTAAATAGAGGTCAAAAGTTAGAATCCTATGGGGTAGGGTTGTACACCACGTTGTGGTAGTCAACATGGTAGTCAGGGTATTGTTGGGAATAACCATATATTGGATAAATAATATTTGTCTCATATCACATTATGACCCATGGATGTTAAAAACTACGGTAATATTATTTTTTAAGTTTTATTAAGATCAATTCAATGTAATTCAATAGTGATAATTTTATATAACATAAGTATGCTGAAAAAATATTTTGTAAATAATTTTTTTTGAGATAATATGTAATATTGTTAATATTTGAATTATTATTTATTTTCAATTCAAGGAATATAAACTTTTGATAAATTGTTGTCTATATGATAAAATCAAACATTAATTAATTTTTACATTTTTTTACACAAGTTCGCTCACACACACACCATGCTCTATCATGGTTTGAACCTTGATCTTCAAAAAGAGAATCCAAATCCTTAACCACTCGGGTACCTCACTAGGAATTTTTTTCTGTTAAATATATTCTTCAACTTCGTCAAAGTGTTGTTTCCACAATCAAATCCTTGACATCATTTTGATTAAGACATAAAATCTTACTTGACAAATTACCTTCTAAAATTTAGAATTCACTGGGATGAAGATCAACACCATAATTTACTAATTTATCTGATACTTGATTTCCTTATCTATAAATATGCTTGCACTGCCTCTAGTAATAGGTAATGAACATTAGCAATAATACTATTTTTTATCCAGTTTCCACATCCATTTTTTTTAATAGCATTCATGATAATTTATGAGTACCCCTTTATTAATAGCATTCATAGTACTATTTTTTTATCCAGTTTCCACATCCATTTTTGTTAATAGCATTCATGATAATTTGTGAGTACCCCTTTAATAATATCATTCATGATAATTTGTGAGTACACCTCAATTGCTTAAAGATACAAATTTATTTTTTCTTCCACATATATTTTTAAGAATTAATAAATGAAAAACATGAAAATATAATATAACTAGATTAAATTTGTTTGAAATCTAAGATTTTAATATCAAATTTTATACTTTTACAATGATATGATTTACATCATACAAGGCCTCCAAAATTGAGTGATCTTATAAAACATGTTTGATAAATTATATATGTTTAGATTTTTATTATATATAATAAAAAATTAAGCATGATTTATACATTTGAATTTTGAATTTTGAGTGTAAAAAAAATCCTATGATTTTACAATGTGAGAAGCTCAACTCTAAATTTTTGGAAGGAGTAATTAAATAATATTATAAAAACTATGTCAAAATAGTATGCTTTTACAATGTGAGGAACTCAACTCTATGTTTTTTTGGAAGGAGTAATTAAATAGTCTTATAAGCACTTACAAGACATCACCCACTTATAAAAGGTAAGAAGGGTGATCTCACTTATTATTTAAAAGGGGAAAGCAAAAGCTTTATAAGAGAAGGAAGCCTTTTCATTAGAACATGGAAGACTATTATAATAATTTATCTTCTAATATTTCTTTTACAATGTAATTTTTTTATATGCATACAAATGAATTATATTATAGAAATCAACCTTAAAAGTTTATACATCCAAAATTTTTTAAAACAATTTTGTTACTTTTTACCATATGAAAAATATTATTCAAATTAAGTAAATTAAAAAGAACTTTTTTTATGATGTTATAAAATGATTTATCTATTTTTCTATATTTTTAAAATCAAATAAAACCTAGTTTCCATCAATTGTTAGTCTTTGTTTTTTTTAAATACAAATAAAATTTAGTTTTCATCCATTGTTAGTCTTCTAATATTAAATTAATAAAACTTTTCATCATTTTTAAAAATATGATACCATGAATTTTTAGTTTATAATAAATCTAATACAATTTAGTTGAGACCAATCCCTTTTCACTAGGTCTCTATTTGTACTAAAACATAAACCTATCCTTCATGGAAGGCAACTATTTCTACCATTCGAGCATAACACAACAAACAAATTGTTATCAATTACTATATCAGTTATAATTAACTACATAAACCATTTTTAGTTTTATTTTACGTAAAGTTCAGAGTTAATTTACATTTTTTTTTATTTGTGGAAAACATCCCAAAAGGGATGCCACTTTCGGGTAAGACCCAAGGAGGCGGGGGTATCCATTATACCAAAAATGCCCAGGACTCATACCTGACCTACCACCTTTGACATACTCAAGGAGCAAACAAACACACAAAACCAAATTAAAAATAAGTAAATAACAACAAAAATTATAAAATAAAATAAAAAACATGCTCCTTGAGTGTGTCAAAAATAAAAGCACAACCAAACATGCACAATAAGATAAAATAAACCACAACACAAACCACATAGAAAAAAAAAAGAACCACATAACAAAACACAAACAAAACAAAAACAACAGAACACTACAAAGACAACCCAAAAAAAACATGAAAAATAAACACAATCAAAACCTAAAAAAATAAAAATAAAAATAAACACAACCAAAACCTAAAAATATAAAAAACAACCAACAACAGACAATAAACAAAAACAAAAAACATATAAAAAATTCACACATAAAAACACAAAATAACAACCCAGGTGTTGTAGGTGAGTTGGAGAGGAGAGGGTAATCCTCCAAGGGAGGTCCCAGGTTCAAATCTCCACCCTACCCAAAAGCTGAATTGGGTATCCAAAATCCAATTGATAATGTTGGTGCAAACATGATCAAGTACGACTCTCAGGTACAACTCTTGGGTGACTTTGACGGTGTAGAACCTCCTGTTCATGGTCTCTCAGACCAAGGTAGCCCTGTAAGGGGTTTTTCTCTTAAAAAAAAAAACACGAAATAACACAAACAAAGAGAAACCCAAGAATAAGAACGAAAAAAACACAAGAACAATAACAAAAAAACATATATATAAAAAAAACAAAACAACAAAAACACATGAACAACAAAAAACAACACAAAGAACACAAAAATAAAACAAAACAAAATAACCCACCCACCTTAAAAAACTAAACAAAAAAAGCAAAAACAAAAAGAAAAAAAAATTGAACATAACAATGACCTATCTAGACCAGAAGACTATTAAGGCAAGAATCAATAGAGGAAACAAAATAAGGAATATAATGAGTTAGGGAACTAAAAAAACTGAATGAACCAAAGAGAAGCAAAAAAAAAAAAAAAAAACAAGAAGAAACTAGGTACCTTTAGAACTGGAGACATCCAAAGAAATGATAGAAAGAAGAGCTCCCCTAATTTGAGAAGCCCACCATATAGGAGGGTGACCATAACAAGTAAGATCACATTTTTCCAAAGCCCAATTAGCTAAAGCACCGACACTCTTGTTTTGATCTCTGACCACATGATTGTAATCAACTTTCAAAAATTTCATCTGGATTAATTGAATCTTCTCAATAATTCTTTTTATTCTCCAATCCACCTTATGATTCTTAAAAGGATTCTTCAAGAGATTAATCATAAGTTGAGAGTCAGACTCAACTAACACATTTTCCCATCCAACCTTAGTAGCCTCCTGAAGGCCTATGAGGATACCATACCCCTTAGCAAGGTTATTGGAAAGAATACCCAAATTCTCAACAAAAGTAAAAACCAGGGAGCGATCTGAAAGTCTACCAATTCCTCCCACACTGGGTTTTCCAGGGTTCCCTCTAGAGGCTTCATCAGTATTGAATTTTCCAAAATCCTTAGGAGGAGGTTGCCAAATTATCTCAAAGACAAAATTTAGATTTATAAGGAACCCCGTGTGCATACGTGAGTTCATTGCCGATCTTGATATATCATAATGATACAAAGTCTCTCAAACACAAATGTGTGTGCAATTGTAATGTTCATTTATAGATTTTGAGCAAGATAATTTGATACAAGTAATTTGAATTAACGAAATGAGTGTTCGTTGACCATGATTTATATGCATGTAACCGTACCAGACTACTATGTAAGTCAGGTCATCAAGAGCTAGCTGATCCATAAGCAGACATAGGTCTGTACAAAATAAGGTCGCTAATGTGACAAACATATCACCACGCTAGGAGTTACCCGATGTCAAGCAAGTTGGGCACAAATCACCTGTTATGGGGTTTACCTCACAATTTTCGAATAATTGAGAATTCCAAGGATTCAAGCTTCACACTTCCTTATTTCAAAGCGGGGGGAGGGATTTATTGCTTTTTTCTTTTTCTTTTCTTTTCATTTTCTATTTTTTTTTTTGTATTATTTTTTTGCTTGACACTGAGATAATGTTGAAATATTGCTGAGATGGTACAAAATGATACTGAAATAATGCTTCTGAATAATTTCTCTTTTTCTCATGAATTTTCTTGATTTTCTTTTTCTTCCTATACTAGGGATACTTGCTCGGATTGGCTGTAGAGCAAGGGATTTTTATTTGGGTAGGAGTGAGCTTGTCCTTTTGTCAATTCTCAAAGATTATAGACCATGTGCATGATAGGATAGCAGGGGAAACTTTTCTCTCAAGAGACCACTTCTACTATGTAGCATCGTTTTGAATTTGCAATGAAATCATTTTAATGTGAAAAGGTGTACTTGGTTCAAGTAAATAACAAGATCAGTTCTCTATGCTCAAAACTTTATTTAATTCAACTGTGGACTTCGATATAAGAGAGATTAATAATCATACCAAATAAGATCAAGATATTTATTCATGTGAGTGTGAAAGTGAAGGATTCCGGATAAATGCTAATTTATCCAAAATAACCGAAAATATAAGCGCAATACTTCAAGAATTGACGAGTGCAAAATAGAAGATGTTTCTGAGGATTTTGATGATTTTGATTTTTTTATATTTTGATTTTAATTTATGAATTGAGAGAATACATAATATTACTATTTTTGAAATTTTTATACGAATTACTAATATGAGACAATATGTATAATATATATAGTGACAAAATTACCAGATTTATGCATAATAGTGCTTAATATGCATAATTTTCATAGGTTCTTTAATATATTTACCATCTAAGGTAGCTAATCTGTATGCTCCCGATCCAAATTTAGTAGTGATAATATATGGCCCAAGCTAGTTAGGCTCGAATTTTCCTTTAAGGTATTTAGTTGCATTAGTGTTTTTTTGATTTTCTTTTAAGATAAGGTCATCGATCTTAAAGGATTGATTATGAACTTTCTTGAGATATGCTCGTTTGAGCTTGTTCTGGTAGGCACGAAGATGCTCCAAAGCATTAATGTGCTTCTCATCTAGGAGTTCCAACTGACTAAATCTGTCAGCACGATATTCATCTCCTACTTCAATATCTTGAAGTAGCAGAGCCAAAGAGTGAACTTCTAGTTCAAAGGGAAAAATAACTTCAATGCCATAAACCAAAATAAAAGGTGAAGTGCCCGTGGGAGTATGAATGCTAGTTCGATAAGCCCACAAAGTAGGATATAATTGAATGTGCCAATCACGGCCAGATTTATTGACCAATCTCTTGAGGATTTTAATTAATGTTTTATTAGATGCTTCTGCTTGACCATTACCCTGAGGATAATAGGGAGTGGACCAACGATGTTGAATTTTATATTTTTGACATAGTTTCTTTACATATTTGTTTTTGAAACAAGTTCCATTATTCGAGATGAGATTTACAAGAATTTTGAACCTACAAATAATTTGATTAAGAATAAACTTGGAAACTTGCGTTCCAGTGCAAGAAGCTAAGGGCATAGCTTTGACCCACTTCGTAAAATACTTGATGGTGGTTATGATGAATTTGTGTCCATCAGATGACACATGATTGATTTTTTTAATGATGTCTAAGCCCCATTTTGAACAGGGCCAAGGATATTAAATAGCCTATAGTTCTTGTGCAGGCGCATGGACAAGGTCAATGTGTTTCTGGCACTTGTCGCAATGGCACACGTAATCATGTGCATCATTCTCCATGGTAGGCTAAAAATATCCTATCCTAAGAAGCTACTTAGCAATGGTGCTACCACTAAAGTGTTCCCCACAAGATCCATCGTGGGCTTCACTCAAAGCTGATCTAGACTCTTCTAGATTCAAACATCTCAATAGGATACCTTCAAAAGATCTCCTATACAACGTATTGCCAATTATTATGAAGCGACTTGCTCATATACGTAATAACCGGTGCTGGTTTCTATTAAAACCTTCAGGGAAGGTCCCATTATGAATAAAATTAAGGATGTCAGTGTACCAAAGTTTAGGAATAGTTTCATTGATTAGAAACATGTCCAAAGGTTTCAAGAATGATTTAGTTGAAGCGGGTTCCTAGAGTCGACGAATAATTATGGTAGCATATTCGTCATCTAACACCAAGGGTAAAAGAGATGCAGCTGCGGCCATAGTGTTAGCCGCACAATTGCTAGTTCTAGGAATAGCTTCCAAGGTAACTTGATTAAATAAAGATATTAATTGTAATACATATGCTATATATGGGCACAATTTATCATCTTTGGTATGATAAACATTGTTAATTTGATTTATAACAAGTTGAGAATCATCGAAAAATAATAGATTTTTAATTTTTAGTGCCAGGGCAACTCGTAATCCAAGGATTAGAGCCTCATATTCAATAGTGTTATTAGTACGGGCAAACATTAATTTAAAGGATAGAGGTATGAGATGTTTCTATGGAGATATCAAAATAATACCTGCACCAGCCCCACTCATGCATCGGGATTTGTCAAAGAATAGGGACCATTGCTCTGAATGATCCGCCTCTAGGTTAAGGAATTCGTCAGGAAACTCAATGATGAGGGGATGTGGACTCTAAGGGTGCAACAGCTAATTGATCTGCTATGATTTGACCCTTAACAGAATTTTATCCTATAAACATGAGTTCAAACTCGCTTAGAGCAAGAACCCACTTTGTTATGCGACCAGATAAATAAATTCGACTCATGAGATACTGTAAGGGATCAGATTTAGCAATAACATATGTTTTCTTACTGAGCATATAATGGCGTAGTTTCTATGTAGAAAATATGATTTCTAGACATAACTTCTCTAATGCTGTGTAGCGAGTTTCATAACTAATTAATGTTCTGCTAATGTAATAATGAGCATGCTCTCTTTTCTCATCATCAAGTTGAGCTAACGTAGCTCCTAAAGCAAAATCTGAAGCAGAAATATACAAGATAAATGGGCGATCAGGTTTAGGTGGTGAAAGTATAGGTGGGTTAAGAAGATATTGTTTGAGGAGTTCAAATGCTTCATTACATTTGTCGTCCCAATGGAAAGAGACCTCCTTCTTAAGAATCTTAAGAAAGGGTCCAGTTTTATCTGTAAGCTTATCGATGAAGCGACAGATAGCTTGAAGCTTACCTTGTAGACTCCATAATTTAGATATATTTGTAGGTGCGGGCATATCATTGATAGCCATAATCTTGAGAGGGTTGATTTTGATGCCACGTAAAGAAACTATAACCCCCAATAATTTACATGACTTAACTCCGAATATACATTTGGATGGATTCAATCGGATAAGATATTCCATTAACCAATAAAATACTTTTCTCAAGTCATCTAAATGGTCATATTTTTTAGTAGAACGAGCTATAATGTCGTCTACATAATCATGTAGTATATCATGCATCATATCATGAAAGATATAAGTCATGGCTCGTTGATAGGTTGCATCTGCATTCTTCAAATCGAATGGCATCACTTTCCAACAGAAAGTCCCCCAAGGGGTAATAAAGGCTATTTTAGACTGATCTTTAGGAGCTATCTTGATTTGATTATAACTAGAAAATCCATCCATTAAGGATATCATTCCACTCTGAGTAGTAAAATCAATGATCTGATCCATATTGGGAAGGGGAAAATCATCTTTAGGGCATGCAACATTAATATCTCTAAATTTTGTACAAACCCTAATCTTAGTAGCTTCTTTCTTAGTTACTGGAACTACATTCGAGATCCATTCAGCATAATCAATGGCTTGTATAAAAATAACATTCAAGAGTTTTTATAACTCCCCTTTGACTAGTAAGGCCACTTTAGGATGCATTTTTCTAAGCTTCTGATTAACAGGTTTAGCATTTGGATGCACTACTAGGTGATGCATAACTATAGAAGGGTCTAAACCTGGCATATCTTCATATTTTCAAGCAAAAAAATCTTCATATTATTTAAGCAATGCAATGTATTTATCCTATTTTTCTTGACTCAATTCTGATTCAATGTTGATTATGTGAGGGTTATCATTGGTTCCAATGTTAATTTTTATGATATTTTCTACTTCCATGTGTAGATATCTCTCAAAATTAGGTGGGGCGGGTGAAATGCCCAATTCTTGTAATTCTTCCAAGGTTAGCTTGGATAATTCATCTTGAGGAGTCGTGGCCTCAAGCTGGGCTATACTAGGTATAGAGCCATCAAAATAAAATCCATTATGTAATAATTCCTCAACAGAGACATCGTGAAAGATATCTCCCTCCAAATCATCGTCGAATTTAGAGATCATCTCAGGATAAGCTATAGATAGCATATTACATGTGAATGTCTTATTCATTAAACGTAAAGCATCACGTTCATCTAAATAATCTTGGTAACATATAAGATGGTCATCATCCTCAAATGGGAATGGTTGACCCTTAATAGAAAATAGGCCCACACCACATCGGGCGGGCCACGCTTCTACCTCAAAAGGTTCTTTCATACCATTCTGGAAAGGTCCTAAACCTTTCCCTTTATATCCCAATTTAAGCATTATAGGTTTTGCTTTAATATACTCATTAGTAAAATAACATCGAGCATATCCATAATAATGAGTTTTTATGTTTCTAGGTATTCTACCCCAATCATATCCCTTATAAATGAAGCTACAACTCCCAACTTGGTAAATGCTTCCCATAGGCTGTGGGAGGCCCAAGGTATGAGGAGATGGTGGCAAATTATTTAAAATAAGGGAATCTTGCATAGAAGCATTCATTTCTTCTGATATAAGAATTTTAGATAGATCGAGTAAGAGCTCGTCAGTAAGAGCATAAGAGGTAGAAGGAACATTCCCTACATCTTTTGATGTGAAAAATATGAATTTTGTGGATGTAGACGGTGTAGAGGTATCGATAGATGGGTCTATTACAGGTATGGAAGTTATAGGAGTAGAACAAGAGACATTGGTTGTGGTATTAGGATATTTCTTAGGTCTTAATGTGGTTTGTTCAAAATATGGTTGAGCTATATGTGGAGGTGCAACTAATGGAGAAGAAGTATATGACGTTGTGGGTGTGAGTTTCACACATTTAGATGGATAATGAGAATTAGGATGTGTGGATGACAGAGCGGGGTAAAATTGAACTCCAATAGGTTCTGCCAAAGCACACATATCAAAGGGTCTTGGATCACCATGAATGGTAACAAACTGATTCTTAAATTTGAACTTAACACATTGATGTAAAGTTGATGGAACAGCTCGCATCGCATTGATCCAAGGACGACCCAAGAGTATATTGTACGATGTTGGGAAATGTAAAATAAACACAGTCGTATCCAAGGTTCTTGGACCAACCTACAATGGAATGGTAATGAATCCACACGTTTCTTGTGTTTTGTCATTGAAAGATTTTATGATCATATCAGTTATTTTCATTTCATCACTTCTAAACCCAAATATTTGGTAGAAGTCAAAAGTGCAAATATTTAAAGATGAACCATTATCAATCAAAACTCGTTTGACTGCTACATCTCCAATTAAGGCAATAATATATAAGGGGTTATCTTTATGTAAACTATGTTGTGGTATGTCTCTATCCCGGAAGTCAATACAATCAACTTCATGAGTTATTATAGTATCGACCATGGCTTTAGGTTGAATGTCTTGTGGTACCATCATCTGACTTAATGTGAGCATTAATTCATCTCTGTGTAGGAGAAGATCTTAAAAGGTCCAAGAGAGAAATTCTAGCTATAATATTTGATAATTGTTCATTAATATTATAAGGAGGTTTAGGTTGAACATTAGGTGAATGATTCCATTTATTAGGAACCTTCAAAAAAAATGGAGATGATCCACCATTCTGAATTTGATCTTGTTGAGAATTTTGAGCTTGTTGTCTAGTAACAGCTCCGATGGTACCCATAATATTATTCTACGGATGATGAATGGGTCTTGGTCTAGCATTTATAGCTAGCTCATTAGAAAGTAATCGGTGAGACGATGGTCTAGTAGTGAATCTTCTTGGAAATGGCTCTTCTGGAACCATATAACTTGTGATAGGATGAATAGGATCCGATTCATATTTAGAACTATTCAATTGATTTGATGTGATTTCCATATCACTCTCAGTATCATATTCTGTATCACTAAGATCAGGTATCTGAATATTATATAGAGGTCTGGTTGTAACCACGAATAAAGTTGTGTCAAATATTTCTAGATCATGAACAGGTAAATGCCCACTAATATTTTCTACATATCGGGCAGGAGGAGGGACATTATGATGTTCAACTTGATTAGCCACCTCCTTACCATGTTTTGGTAAGGGATGTTGAAATATGTCCAATGACTGATTGGCATTCTAATTATGGTTTTGTGGGGTGTTCTTTTGAACATTATTAGGAGGATTTTTCTTAGGTTGAAAGGCTTGCACCTCCATCTCATTGTTATCAATCAAGTCCTGTATTTTATGTTTTAATATTTTACAAGAGTTGGTAGTGTTTCTAGGTCCTCTATGGAAGTCACAGTGTAAATATACTCTGTATCTGGGTATAGTTGGATCAGGTTCTTGAATATTTGGTAATTGAATCAAACCTCATTCTAATCATTGTGGTAGAGTAGTTGATAAAGGTTGATTTAACCTAGTAAATTCTTGAGGAGGTCTATGAGGAGGTTTTAGTACAAACTTCTTCGTTGTCTTCGTAGCATTAACATTAGTAGTATTTCTACTATCGATGATTCCATCACCCACAACTTGTTTATTCTTATATTGACTTTTGGATGTTTTCTCATCGTCTCTCTTTTTAATTTGGACTCTCCTAATGAGAGCATCTTCCACTCTTCAGGCTAAGTCTATAGCCTGATTGAAGGTGGTCAAGGTAGCAGTTGATAATTCGTAAGATAGTTTCTCTTGAAAATTATTAATAAATATGTCCAACATATACCTATAAGGTAACACAAAGTACAATTTTCCTATCAAATGTCTCCACCTAGCTAGGAAATCAGAAAAGCATTCATCTTTTCCCTATTTTAAGTTATACAAATCTTTAATGGTCACATATATTTCGATGTAGGCACTAAATTGATGAACAAAAGACTCGACAATTTATTCGAAATTCCTCAAATAATTAGTGGGTAATTGATAATACCACTCTAATGACATTCCTCCCAAGATTTTTGGGAACATTTTTAGTAATAAGAAGTCATCATGTGATATATCATGACATGCTATCCTAAACATATGAAGATGCTCTATGGGATCTTTGGTTCCTTTATATATGGGAAGAACAGGCATAGGAAAATATTTAGGATATGGCTATGCTATGACTATAGGATCTAAAGGCTGACTACACATCTCTCAATAATTGTACGAGGGATGGTAGGGATCTATCTGGTCCATGCGGGAAACTAACTGTTTCACCACGGCTTCAAGATTGCTAGTTTTTCCACCATATTGGTTCGGTGGCACATAGGTATGGGATCTATGAGTGTATGATGGTGTGACATAAGGATTAGATGTTATATTGCTATTATGCAAAGTGTTGGTAGGAAGAGTATTATGAAGGGGATTTGTAATAGTATTATGTTGTACCTTAGATTGTTGGTAATTGGTGTTTGATTTTGTTTTGCATTTTTTTTTTATTTGAGGTATGTTGATCAAGATATTGGCAAAATAGAGTAGTAAATGATGGTTTCTTTTGTGCGGGAATGACCCTAGGCTTGTTAACATGCACTTTAGATTGTTGGGTAACCTGTTCTTGTTGCATGCTCTGGATCACAGCTATTATATCCAAATTGGATGGTCCAGCTTGATCACTCTCTTGTTCAATAAAGGACAAGGGATTAGTGCATGTTTGAAATACTTCTTCTAGAGTTGCTTGAGTGTCACTAATTCGATCCTTGTCCATATGGGCTGCTCTATTAAAAACATCAATATTAGTGTTAATGAACTTTCAGAATTGTTCCATGTTCTCAAAAGTGATAGCTCCTCCTAGAGACATTTTAGGGGATGAGGATCCTTCCTCTCTAATAGTTTCTTCTTGTTCATTTCCTACATCAAGATATTCTTCTTGCTGGTATAGGGTTTCTTCTTCCTAAACTTGGTCCTCAGGAGGGAAATTTTGGTCAGTTAATGGTCTTCCTAACCAATATTCATATTCTTCGATTTGTTTTCCATTCCTAAGTCTAGGCATTGTGCTAAACTTAGGTTTTAGCAAATATATATACTTATATATATACATATATATATATATATATATATATGCGATAGGGTTGAGAGGTATATATTTTAACTATATACCTACTATAATACTTTAAAAGGAAATGTTTTGTTGTTTTTTTTTTTTGTGTGTGATTTTATTATATTATTATTTTGCGAGAATAAAAATAACAAACAACATGCTAGTTGTAAGAAACAATAGTAGAAAGAATCACTTATCTTTCTATGAATAGTTTATGGAAATCATTGATAGGGTCAAGTTCATCACGAGTCATGAAATGCTTCTCTTCAAATTGGAAGTTGTTTTTCAAGAACTTGACAAAGTGTGTTATGGTAATATGATCTATTTCAGACTCTGACATGTAAAAATAAAGTTCATGGCAATACTCTTTATACAACACAGCTCTAGGAAATCTATTCCATATCTTTCTATCCATAAGAACTACTTCTTGATCCTCTACACGAGATAGAAATTTATGTACTACAACTGCATTCTCAAGGTATTCCTCAAAGGTGTATAATTCAGAAGACACAAGTGCTCTTTTATCGGCTAACCACCTATGGCAAGCTATCTGAAGTTCATGATACAAAGTCACCTGATCGAGATCCATGATTCTATCTAGGACAAACCTCTTAATTTGCCTAAGTTCTGCAGATCTAGATTCAATAATACCCAATCTCCTATCAAGTTTGTCCCACAAAGGTTGGGCTCTATATATTTGAGGTACTCTAAGCACAGAAGTAATCTCTATGGCCGTTAATTGATTTTCAACATTTATGGAGACAACTCGTCTTCTATTATAATCTACCATCTAAATATGATATGCAAATTTAACAGTTTTCTAATGATTCTAGATGTTCTTAATGATGTGTGTTTTTTTTTTGGATTGTTTTCAAAAGGTTTTTTTAGTTTCACGTCGGGTTCACCAAAATGTATCGTCCAATTTTTTCGCACCCTTACCTTCAGGCTAAAGGATCCGTACCCGAAAGTGGGGTGAGAAAAGTATGGAACAATACCTCTAACGGAGAGGCCCTTTGAAGGTCGTGCCTCTTGGGGGAGGGGCATAAAGGTGAATTTTTTATGGATGGTGGGGTTCACCAGGAAACTTTGAGTGGAAGTTTCCATGCCTAGGTTGAGAATGGGTTTGATTTGTTTGTTTTATGTTCAATCATTCAGATTCCTAGGTTGGCCAAAATGAAGCTAAGCTATTCTATATGAAGATTCTGATTTATATGAAGACATAAGATATAAATGAATCCTAATGCGATTGAATACAAAGAATATATAAAATGGAGAAGAGTACACCTAATTTTTGATGTCTGATGAAGATTATGAAGCTTGTAGGAGTCTAGATCATATCGGATATGACAGGATCATATGTAATTGTATAGAATCATCCCAAATCATAGGAGATCATCCGAGATCACCCAAGATCATCAGCGACCTAACGAATTTGTCAGGTGAATTCGTCAAAAACCTGTAATCAAGAAAACAGACACCAAAAACCAAAAATACAATTGCAAGAATGATGCAAAATGATAGAAATAAGAGTATAGATGTTTGAATGATAAATCCAAATATCAAATTAAATGAGATGCACTATTTTGGAAACTTATTTTGAATTTTATCATGCAATTATGCTAAATGAGGTGAAATCCAAGATGCAAAACATAAGTAAATTAATCTAATGCACCAATAAATAAGGAAAATGAGATAGAGAATGTAAAATTAGGGCTCTTATTACCCCCAAGCTAAATTGTAGATCGAATCATTTGTAATCATACAAGATCATCACCGATCTTGATAGTATCGTCTAAAATTATAGTTGAATCGCCTACGATGATCCGAGCTACCTCTGACTGAAACACAATGAAATCCTACAACAAAACTTGAAAACACAAATGCAAATTATGGGAGATCATAGCAAAAACTAAAATTGCAAGGAAATAATAAGCCAGGCAAGGTAGGGAGTTAGGGGGATAAACTGGGAAAATCCTAGTTTATATAGGATTATGGGGAGGTTAGGAGGTTGGGTATCATCACAATCTGGGAGATCCCCAACGTGGGAATCTCCAACTGTGTAGACACACTTCTGCCCAAGTTGGAGAGGTCATTGGAACAGAAGCTAATTACAAAAAATTGGTTTTGGGACGAAATCATCTGGACGTTCTGTTCTAGATGAATTCATTTTATTTGAGACGATATCATTAGATTGATGACAATATCGTCCAACAGTCACAAAAACCTCTAAAAATTACGTGAAAATAAGGTAAGTAGTTAACGGGCAGTTTTGAGGTTAAAATTCAAATTTCTACTTTTTACAGATGGTTTAACTAAGCTAATTTTAGGGTGCTATAGACTCTATGAGTCAATCGTGCCATCACTACCATGGTTGAGAATATTTTGACCCTTCCCCTTGAAAGGGTTGTTATTTTGGACAAGGAAAAATATATGGAGCCAGTCCTTGGGCTTAAAGCTTAGTTGAATCCATTACCTTAACTAGGGCCAAATGCAAGATATAGGACAATGTGGGAATTCCCCTCATGGATGGATAAATTTAAATTTTTATGGTGCTTCTAAATGTTATCCTGAGTTGGTAGGAGCTGGTGGTGTTATTAGGAACTCAAATGGGGAAATATTGTTGGTCTATGCTAAAAATTAGGGATCCTAGACCAGCCTTTTCATGGAAGCTAGAGAGCTATTCCAAGGTGTTTCACAGTTGGAGTTGTTGGATTGTAGGAAGGTTATCATCGAATGTGATTATCTCAATATCATAAAATTTTTTAATGGTTATCAAAATACCACATGGACCATTGGAAATATTTTATCAAAATATCAAAGAATCTCCCAAGGCCTTGAAGCAATCCAAATCAAGCATGTGTTCAAGGAAGGGAAAAAATCAGTTAATTTTTTGGTCAACCTAGGCCTGTCTTAGGAAGACATCACTATTTGGTGTGAAGAAATTTTGTTTGGGATGAATCATTTTGATAATGAAACTAGAAATTGGTAATCCAATTTGCAACCCCTCCATTGAAAGAAGGAATTGGGCCTCTATATGCTTGGTCATCAAAATGGATGAATATCAAGGCTTATGGTCAAACCATATTCATAATTTTAATTTGAATTTAGCATGGATTCATGCCCTTTAGGGGGGATTGGGATGAGTGTGGCAAAGGTATAAGTGGTAAAATTTAATTTCTAGTAAGATGTGGGACATCAAATGGGAGTAAGTCCAAGACATTCAACCGTGTTGCCTAAATTTATTTTCAAATATTACCTTATTTCATGCTTCTAAGGGAAAGTCTTTGAGCTTGATGTGGAGGAAGAATAAGTGGTAGGCAATTATTGATAGCAAGTTCATTTTTGTACCCTAGGTATGGGAAAGAGGGATTCTTTATCATCATAAGTGGGCCATATATTTGAGCACATTTTTTCTAAATTACATGTTAGATATTATGGGGTAATTGGAGTAAGATATGTTAGTAATAATTTTTTAGAGTGGCATTTGGAGGTGGTATTTTCTGCTCTTGGGTTAGGCTTACCTCATGATAAAATGTCACCTTGGAAGATGGATAAGTTAAGGAAATATCACCTTCCATGCAAGATTATGTATGACTCGATTGGATGGAGTGAATGTTTCCTTCCATGTTGGTTATGCATGAGCTAAGTTGGCCACTTAGCATTTGGGCAACATTCAATTTCAATTGGAAATTTGTGAGCACATGCAAGGAGTTGTATTCCCAAACCATGAGTATCACCATCATTCTACTTAGAATAGGAATATAGGACTCTAGAACAATTTATTTCCCTTTTAAAAATATTATGTTAATATTTGGAAAGATTACCCTAGCTTTCTTCCTTGGTCTAAATTCTAGTGCAAGAGCTGGCATGGTGGTGGTGAGCAGGTAGTTGGCTGGTTTGATTATAGGAGCCCTAGCTAATACAAATATCTGTGTGGTTGGAAAAGTAACTTTTTTTATTTACTTCTTGATTTTTATCATGGGTATTCAAGGTTGTGGGTTGTCAAGGATGTTTGTCCTTTTAAAATCTATTAGGAAGCTTTAATTCCTATGGGTGTGATCACCTTTCAAGTCTGTATGGGTGGTGTCACTCTGGTTGATATTGGGTGCTTGTATCTATGTATTAAGACCTATGTTAGAAGCATACTCAATAGCATGGCATCCTTTATTTTATAATCAAGCATGCTGATAATGAATAAATATGTAAATAAAATTCTCAAAAAAAGTAATATTCTCCAATGCCTAACAAAATTCAATGGAGATCATAATGAAATGGCCAAGCATATGGTCTATTCATGGTATAATAGGGTGGTCAGGTTTGGAACCCTCAATTTTGGAGTTAATATCCTCCTAATTTCTAAGTTTATAGACATACTTATGGATAGATTCATGCATAATAGATAAAAAAATTATCTTGCTAGGGAATACCAAATTTTCTTGGGTGAGGAAGAGGAGTTGGTGAGGATTTAGAATGGGTTCAATAGATCCTCATTGAAAGCACCCTGGGATAGAGTTGCATTAGTAATAATTCAATATTTTACACTCAATGAGAATCAATATATCCTCAAGAGCTTCCATTTTGTGTTTTTGAATAATATACAACATAAGAGGCTCATGAACATCCCCTATTTATTATTTCAATCTATGTATAAGTTGATAAGCAATGTGAAAAAAAGGAGTTTCCATTGACCCAATCCACCAAGGATTGGTGAAAATGATGTTTGATTATGTGGTCAAGTCTAGAGGTCTATTATGGGAGGAAATATTGAATTCCCTTGCAAGAGTTTTACCTCCTATTGTGATCTATCCAGATTCCTCCAATTTAGAGCAGAGTGAATCTATAAGCTGAGAAGTTGTCAACATAACCCTTGTGTCTAGGTGTAGGGCTACGGTGGTGAATTCTCCCTCAAAAGGGATGGGTGGTAGTGAAGAAAGGATGAGACAGTATAAGTTCCTAGTGGTAAAGTTGGAAAACCTAGGTAAAGCCCCTCTATGCATCGAGGACTATGATTTTGATGACTTTGTCCAACCATCCAAGAAAGCCAAGATAAATTTTGGGTTTATTAGCACCAAAAAGGAAGTAGACGTTTGAGCCGAATCTTTGGGTACTGCTCCTAAGTCTATGAAGAGGACTATCTTGAAGCTTTAGATGTCACACATAGACTCCATGTAAGCAATAATTTCTTATGTGGAATAGATTTTGGTTCTTATGGGTTGAGAACAATGGAAAATAAAAGACCAGAATGCTGATAAGGGTGTTGGACCCAATGAGTTGAAAGACTGATTTATGGCTTCCCAACCTATGTTTTTTCTTGGTTTCTTTTCTGCTTTGACATGCTTAGTAGGTTGGCCCTCCCCTGCATGTGAGGCTTGTTTATTTTTGTATGTTTGTTTTATTTCCTCAAAAATTATATTATGGCTTGCTATTCTGGCCCATCCTTGGGATATTCTAGGCTCTAATATGGCAAATTTATTGTTGTATATGGTTTTAATTTTACCTTCCTAGGTTCTCCAATAAGGTTAGTCAGTATCTTTTTGTAAAAGGTTTGGGGTCCCTTTCAAAACCCTCTCTACCATATAATAAAAAAACAATTCAAGCTTATACTAATTGTCAACTTTGAATTCAATGCCTATGGGTTTCATAAGGTTTCCTAGATTAGAATTTCATTACATTATATATGAAGATATCATTGTAGATTATTGAGTTCTAAAATCATTATTTAGCGAAACATTTATATGGTAGGTGTGAAAAATATCTCTAACATATTTTAGAGCATAAATTTGCTTTTAATTATGTCAAAATTTTATTTTCAAGAAACACGTTAAATCTTTCAAACCTAATTACTAAAATAAATTTTCTTAGCATTAGTTCTCATCCAAATAATGGACTATATTGTGATGCCCTACTTATGAATATTTTGTTCATGGTAAATATGCTAATCTTTTTTTCTTTGTTTATACAAAATAAAATTGTTATAATGATCATTTTTCATATCTAGTTTCATGTTTTTATTTAATTTTCTTCTAGATATCATATTGTAATTCAATGTTTACATGTATTAGACACAATAAAAACAAAACAATGTTTTGATGGATACATATATGCTAGTTGGCATATACTCTCTATTTTGATGGTTTGGAATACATACTAAATTTTTGAGAGTTTATAATTTGTCATATTAAGAGGGTTGTTCAACTTAGTAGCACAATTAAAGATATATCATGCTATTTGTAAACCCCATCATGCATCCTCTCCTTCCCTTGGTGCATATAACCTTGGAATGCGAATGGGAATGAGTGGACCTTTGATAACTACAACTAAGAGATACAAGTGTCACCTATTATTTCAATATAATGGTGAATCCCTATGAGCCTTTTATTCTCATTAATACCATTATTTAGCCTGTCATTATTTTTTACTAATTTATCATTATTTTCTCTTCTCTTGGGGTGATATTGAGGAGAAATTGCATCTATACTCTATTTCTCATAGTTTATTTATCCTTCCTTTAGATTTTATTTATGATCCATACTTCATAAAACCTTTAAATTTAGCCTTCTCATCCTAATTAATGATTGGAGGAAATAATATAAGTCTTGTATTGCTTATTAAAAATCAAGGAATAAAGGATTTTTAAAGTTCTTATATCTTTTATTTGCACTAATAATGCATCTAATCATAGGCATGGAATTGAATTTTATGGATGTAAGAGAGGGAAGTGAGAGGTATGTATGATAGGTATGTATCACTATATTTATAAATATTATTATGATGTATAGACGTGTATGTTGGTGTATGTATATCAGATGACACTACTTGAAGATCAAGGTTATATTGTTAGTGATAGTGTTAGTGTCACATATGGATACAAAACATACATTGCATTTGCTTATTTTTACATATTGACTTTTACAAAAGGGGAAAATGACATTAATATTTCAAATGGATTGTCATGCACTTACAAATAATATAATACTACATTTTATTATTTATATTACTATTATTATTTCTAGAAACTAGAATTGGAGATGAATGAAAAAAGAAATAAGTCCATTATCAACCACCTCTAAATATAGTGGTGTATGCATTGAATAAGTAGATCCACATATGCAAATAATTATAATATGATATCAACCAACTCAATTTTACAAATTAGATTTAGTAGGAATCATAAACCTTTTCCTTTGTGATTATAAAATAAATGGCATGCATCTTAATAGATTTTTCACCCAAATGTTTTATGAATTAGATTTAGTAGGAATCATAAACCTTTTCCTTTGTGATTATAAAATAAATGGCATGCACCATTAATAGATTTTTCACCCAAATGAAAAGATGTGTCAATTGCATGCTTTGCACATTTATAGTTTTCCAACATCTTTAACATTGAAACGAAACATCAACCCTTGTCTTCATAGAGAGGAATAAAGAGAAAATTTAAAGTTTTAAATAAGAGAGTAGATTTTTAGATTGAACATTTGTTAGTAGTATATTTAAGTTTCATCTTAATGAGAATAGATAAAGCTAGGTTTATAATGGAATAATATTAAAAAATAATTAAATGTATTTTGAGTCTCAAGGAGTCATATGTACTCATAAATTCTTGGTAAAATTAATGACTAGGTTCAAGTGTCAAAATAAAAGTTATAACATGTAGAGAAAGTGCTTTGCATATTTTTTCACACTCCCTTGTTTTTAACAAGTTATACCAAAAAGGAAGGTAAGACTCACTTGATGATGTTAAGAAACACTTTGGGTTTTATCAGCTCCTTATAATTTTTAGTTATCATTGTCAAAAATAGAAAATTTGTATAACCAAAATTAACAATATTATGTGATTTAAAAACAAAATATTTACCAAAAATGGTAGTTATCTATTTTTAAATTTTCATAACCAAAATGTTTCTCTATCCATTTTGACACATCAATAGAAGTCAAAACACAAAATATCAAGTTGCGTGCATGTAATTTTTAAATAAATGCACTTTGTAAGTCATGGAAGTTGAATAACCATATTTTCATATGGGTGACCTTATAATTCATGGAAGATGAACTACCATGTGGGTGACATTTCATATTTAATATGGTGGATCTCAACATACCAAAATATTGTATAAATAGAAATGGACTCCTTACTATAAAAGGTATGAGTAATGGTTGCACTATTATAGTGTCACATCTCTTCTTGAGATTGATTGCAAGGTACTTTATTTTTTAAGCAAGAAAATCATTATTTTATTTTGCTTAATATTTTTTGTGTTCAAAATTTGTATACTCTATTATTTATGAAATGAACTCTTTTTTTATATTCCTTAACTTGAAATTCTAAGTTTTAGTACAATCAAAATTCTTAGATTTGGATCAGTGGTATCTGAGAAATTTTTCTTTTTAGTATATGTCCATAAACATGATCAGGAAATCAGAAGATTGGGTGTTAAATATGAGATCCCTTTGATTACCTCTATTGTAATTCCAAATGATCTCAAGTGAGAACTAGAATGGACAACATTGAGACAATAGATCCTTTCAAGGACATTTTGGATGAATCCTTCCAAAAAAATAGGAATGAGATGATGGATTGATTTGCTCATATTCTTCAATGACTTCCTACTAAAAATTTTGTAACCTTTACCACATAACCTCTCACTACCCTAGCAACATTTAGTGCTCCATATCTTTTAAGGAGTAGATGAATTTTTATTGTCCTATTTTTGAATAAAAAATTAATGCTAATGCCCTAAAACTTGGTTAGATCACTTATCTTCTTACTTCTCTATAAGTAGATTTATTGATAGTGATAAAATAATTTTTACACTTTTAAAAGCTTCATTATCTATTCAACATTTAGGGGAAATATATTGTAATAGGATCAAGGAAGAGAATGAATATGAAGAAGGAATATTCACATGGAATTATGTCATGGAGGCTATCAAGGAAGAAAATTATCTCACAGGATCTCATGGGATCTTATGAAGACCAAAATGTATGATGGAAATAATTATGTCAAGATAAATATCAATGTGTTTAAGATCATACTAATGCATTCTCCTTCATAAAAACAAAACTAGTGATTCCAAATGCGAAAATTTATGAATCCTCAAGTACCATAGTGGGATAGAATGGTACATTCTGAAGGACATGGACCTTTTTGAATTAAATACATTTTAAGAGGCATACAAACTTATTTTCAAATTGGATAAGAAGTAGAAAAACAAAAATAAAAGAGTGAATATCTGATGAGGATTCAAGCTATCTAAAATCTTGCATGATTTAATTGATAATCAAAATACATATTTATAGGCCATTTAGACCTTTATAAAATTTTATTTAGACCCTAACAAGATAAGCATGTATTTATAGAACCTTTCAATTACAAGATAAGAACTAACAATATTTATAAAAATTATATCAAACAACTTTTTAGATCAAACAAATTAGGCTCGCAAGCCTTTCAAAAAGTTTTTAACAGCTTTAATTAAAACAAACCTAATTAATTTTAATTATTTAATTAAACCCTAAATTTTAATTAACTAATACAATATTCCTTAATATTCCATATCACTCCTCCCAATAATAAAAGAATTGGACTCCAATGCATACAAACAAGGAGGAGAAAAAGTTGAAATAAGAAAAAAATTGGAAGACAAGTAACCTAATATTTGTTGTATCAAAAAATTTAATAGGTCTTCACAAAATCTAAAATTGATGATTCCACTAGGCCAGGCTTGGAAATAGATTTCTAACAACTATAAAACAAGCCTATATTTGAGGATGGATGGAGCCTCATTTTCCATGAAAAGAAAGAGGATGTTAGGGAACAACTTATATTTTATACGGTATTTGAATATTCTTTTACAATATGCTTGTTTTTAAAAGTTTATATATATGCATAGGCTCACAACTTTCAAAGCTCATACGTTTTATTTTATAGCTATATTTTATGAATGAGATACACCTTTGGAAAGGTATTTTTGTGTAGAATTAACTCCCAAAATTGCATCAAATTTTGAGCAATTTTGATCCCTCAAATTTAGACTATCCTACGCTGCTGCAAAAATTACTATATATTTTGCTGCAATTTTTTTCTTGCTGCGATTTTTGGTGCACTTTTTGCTCTTCAATTTTTAGGTTCAAGTACTTCATTTGGTATCAAATACAGGTTTGTTTTTGGTTTTGAGTAAAATTAGATTTGTGGTCAATCAAAATTTGATCAAGTTCTTGGATAAGTTCATTGAAGAAAAACTTCATTTGTTATTGCTTGAGTCTAATGGACAACTTCAAAAACTCATTACCCATTTCAGAATTTAATGGGTAAAATTATGATTATTGGAGCATAAAGATCAGAATATTGTTAATTGGAAAATATATTTTGGAGGTAGTGGAGAGTGGTTATGAAAAACCACTTGATTGAAACACATTACAAGGAAATAATAGGACAACAAAAAGGGAAACAAAAACGAAGAATTCATTAGCCCTCTACCATATTTAGTTTAATCTTGACAAGAGTTTATTTCCATGTATTGCTGCTAATACTTCAACCAAGGAGGATTGGAAGTATCTTCAAGAGGCTTACCAAGGAAGTGACCAAGTGAGACTGGTAAAGTTATGGACCATGAAGAAAGAGTTTAAGGATTTGTAGATGAAAGAGGTTGAAAGTGTGGGTGATTATTGTGTCACAGTAAAGGATGTGGTAAACAATATGGAAAACCTTGGAGAGACCTTGAAGAAAGTGTTAGTTGTGAAGAAGGTATTTGATATCTCTTACCCCTAAATTGAATCATGTTGCAATAATTTTTGAGGAGAGTAAATATTTGTCTACAGTTGAATTTGATTGTCTAGTTGGTTCTTTTATGTTACACGAGGAAAGGCTTTGAGAGACCAATAAAAAAATGGGAAGAATTATTTTAATTAAAAATACAAAATTTATAATAATTATGAAGCTGGTCTAAGCACAAGTAAACAAGCACATGGAAGAGGAAGAAATCAGAATTACTCAAGAGGTAGAGGAGGAAGAGGAAGAGAAGATGTTGTTGCTAGAAGAGGACATGGAAGGGTTGACAAAAAAATAATTGAATGCTACAATTGTCATAAAATGAGCCACACTGCACGATATTGTAGAGCGAATACCATAAATGGATATATAAGAGATCATTATGTATGTGAATATGAATTTGTATAAGGTATTTTGTTTCAGACTAGTGATATGGCTGAAAAAACTAGTCAAGAAGTTTGGTATCTAGATTTTGGTTGTTCTAATAACATGAATGGAAAGAAAGCATTTTTTGCTGATGTAAAGGAGAATTTCAAGAAAAATATAATTCTTGGGAACAATAATTCTTAGGCACCATGGATGTTGGTACTAAATAAGGTACAAAAAAATTCATGATATCTACTATGCTCCCAATTTGAAGAATAATTTGTTGAGTGTTGGACAATTTGTAGAAAATATTTATAAAGTTTTGTTTTATAACAATGAATGTATCATTTATGATAAGAATAATAGGAATCGTATGGTCACAAATATTCATATCATAAATAACTGGATGTTTCCTTTGAATTTTGGAGTAAAATGAACTATGAAAATGGCACACATGGCACTTTAAGACAAGAATTGAATTTGGCATCTCAGATTTGGATACTTGATTTTAAAACTTTAGAATTTTTGTCTTCAAACAACATGGTAAATGGACTACATAAGGTTGGAGAGCACAAGGGTGTGTGTGAAGCATGTGTGATTGAAAAGCACGCAAGGAAGGAGTTTCCAAAAGGATAAGCATGGTGGGCCTTATACACACTCCAACTTATACATTATGATATTTTTAGATCTATGGAAAAACAAAGTTGGGGCAAGTATTCATATTTTCTCACATTCATTGATGAATTTTCAAGGAAGTGTTGGGTGTAACTTTTGAAATATAAGGATGAAGCTTTTGACATGTTCAATATTTTCAGAGCATTGGTTGAGTGAAAGTGGATATAAAATAAAGTGTTTAGGAACTGATTGTGGAGGAGAATTTTGTTCAAATTATTTTAATTATTTTTTTAAACAATATTCATTCAAGAAGAATCTCACTTTCACTTATACACCATAATAAAATGGGGTAGCTGAGAGAGAAAAAATAACCATTGTAGAAATGGCAAGAATCATGTTTAAGACAAAATATTTGAGCAATTCTTATTGGTTTTATGCAGTTGATACAACAATGTACATTCTCAATAGATGCTTTATAAGAGCACTACACAAGAAGACTCCCCATGAAGCATGGTATGTCAAAAAACCCACTATAGGTCATTTGAGAGTTTTTGGTTTTCTTGCATATGCACATGTGAATTATGAAGTGAGAAATAAGTTGGACCCCAAGAATGAGCCATGCATTCTTGTGGGATATTCTAAAATAAGTAAGGCATATACAATGTATAATGTAAGAACTCACAAGTTTGTAGTATCTTGATATGTATTTTTTGATGAAGGGGAGTGGACAGTCATTAAAAATATGTAGGAAAAATATATGATGTTAAAGAAGATAATACAATTGGAGGACAACCTTTAAATATTGCCTCTACTCCTGCAAGACCACCTAGCATCCCATAAACTATTTAAAAGGAGACTAAACCATGTTCAAACACAAGCAACTCATCTACAATTCTAACAAAGAATACAAATAAAGGAAAGAGAATACTCAAAGTACATCCAACCAACCAAATTATGGACAAGGACTTTCAAAGGAGGTTAACAAGAATCCAGTTGCAAGAGTTGGACCAAATTGTTTCAATATTGGAAAAGCTCCAAATGTATGGTGATTGTAGACACGAAAAATTGACCCACTTTAGTGGGCAATCTTCCCTGAGCCCTCTGGGAGACCCCTTAGACTTGCCTAGGGCAAGGGTTAGGCTTCTCCCCCCCTCTTTTACCTTTTTCCCTCTCTATGCGAAATCATGCTCGCCCTTGATGGGGCATGATTTCGCATAGGGAAAAATCACGATCGGCCTTGATGGGGTGCGATTTCACCTTTTTAGGGTTTTTCCTAAGAAAACCCTAATTCTTCAGAGTTGGCATGTTTTACGTCGGCCCTCCTCGATTTTCCCACCCATATCACCTTCAAATCCGCTATATAAGGAGGGTTTGAATTCATTTCTAGAGCACACATGACGATTGATAATTGATGATTATTATTGCAAAGTGTTTTAGTGCTCACTAATTGATCTGCATCCTTCTTCTTCTCCCACAAGCAAGTTAATTTTGAAGTGTGAAGTTTGATTTGTTCTCTATTGCATTGGATTGTTGATTGTTGTTGCTCGCTTTGGTGGATTTGTGTTGAAGCCCTAAGGAGAGATCAACTACTTGGGAGGTCTCAACCCTTCTTCTTGCTTCCTCACTCTCTTCTAGGTGAATTCATTCTATTACATGCATATTTTAGTTCATTGCATCTAACATTTATTATTTTGCATTGATCTGAGATGTTTCACCTCACTTCTACGAAATCGCGCTCGGGTCTCTACGGGGCGTGATTTCATCGATGCGATATCACGATCGCCTATTATGGGGCACGATTTTGCCTGAGCTGTACCTAGGGGCAAATTGCTATTCCAGATTTCATACTTGCATTCTAGGCTGCATCTAGAGCATAGTGTCATATTTTGTTCTATGTTTCTATCATATTATTCTGCTGTACTTTCATATGCTTGATTTCTTCCAAAGGTCAATTTCTGCTTCTGTTTTCAAAGGTCAGCTAAAAGGACCTAGGGGGCTTGACTGCTGCACCTCCAAGCATTTTTGTATAGTGGCCTAAGTAGGCCCCCTAACGCTAATCATATTTTTCAAGTGTTTGCCAAGTTATCTTGCAGGAACAAGAATTGTTGATATCATTGGATAAAGGATAAAAGCAAGGATAAATCATCGGATGAGCTAAGTGTTCCAATTAGTCTTTAGGCTATTTTTTGAGTGCCTTCTATTTCTATTGTAAACCCTAGATCTGATTTAATAGAAATACATTTAATTAATTTCTAGGCATTTGAAAGATAAACAACATATAGTGTGCACTTAGGGTTAATTTTGTTTGTGCATATTCTCTTGAGCCCTTGCTTAAAGGTTTTCTGTCTTGAAACCCTAGGGTTAGAAAAGCATTCAAAGAAAGAATCATTCTAGGGTTAGCTCTTGTATTCTTGCATTCTGTATTTCTTCATTGTCCTTTATCTTTCATAGCATAGATCTAGAAAGGCCAAACCTAGGTGATTGTCTTGAATCCAACGTATTTGGTGAACCTCAAACCTCAAACCTTTCTCCCTTCTACATCTTTGGTGAACCCGACGTGAACACCTCCTTTCTTTTTAAAATATTAAGCAAGATCACTAATTCTGTTTGTGTGGTTGAGAAATCCTTAATAACATCTTTAAAAATATTTTCTGTGTGTTTGTTGTTAGTATTCCTCTTCTATCCTTTCACCTCTTCTAATGGCTCCCTTCCTTAGAAGTCAGTGAAAGCACCTTGAATCTGATTATGTTCCTTCGAAAGATGATCAGATTGATAGAGAGGATCCTAACATAGATCCAGAAGAACAAGATAACATGGAAACTAAAATGAGTTTTGATCCTTATGAAGGACCTAATGGTGGGTTTGTCTTTTCATCATTTGAGCATATTTGGGGCTTTATGAAAGCTAATAGGGATAAGATATTGGAGGGTATGGAGTGAGAAGCTCATCTTGAAAGAGGTGAAACTCCTCCACCTCCTCCTCCAATAAGCTCCCCTATGCTTGATCAAAATAACCCCTTGCCTAAATCAATGCATCTTGATAATTTAAGAAACCAGGCAATTGATACTACTACTACAACCACCAACATTGGAAGGAATCTACAAGTCCCTCCAATTAGTAGTGTCACTCAAAATTATTTTCAATTTCCTCCTCAATATTCTAATCTCAACACTTTTGCTTCTGTTCCACCAAATGTTAGTTGTCCATTTTCACAAGGCACCACATATAACAATAGTATCCATGCATCCAACTTGAGTCAAGCATTGGTTCCTCAACACACATATATTCCTCCTTTAGGGAATTTGGGGATGATCCATAACAATAATCCAGAAGTGCAAAATTTGACAAATATGGTAAAGTAGTTGGTTTCAAAAGTTGAGATGATTCAACCTTCAAGTTTTACTTACAGTTATAAGGAAATGTGTAATCAGCCATTGGATCCTATTGTTGTTGCTAGGCCTTATCCTAAGCATTTTTCTATGCTAGTTTTACCTATTTATAAGGGGATAGAAGATCCAATAGAGCATTTAAGAATATTTAGAATAACTTGCCATGATCTCATTTATGATGATATGTTGTTACTAAAAATATTTCCTAAGAGTCTTGGTGGCATGGCATTAGAATGGTACTATCGGTTGCCTAATTATTCCTTGAAGAATTTTGAAGAAACAATAAAATTATTTGTTCAATAATTTTGGTGCTTATATTGAAAAGGAAGTAACAATGAAAGATGTTTATAATTTAAAACAAAGTAAAGAGGAAATTTTTTAGAATTCTTGGCTCGTTGGAGAAGTTTAGTTGGATGTTTAAGATATACTTTACCTCCAAAGGATATGCTTGAGATATTTATTGGTAATTTACAAGAATAGTTATCTTATGCATTAGAGACTACTACTATTACATCTTTTGATCAAGCAATTGATTTAGCAAGAAAAGTAGAATATGCCCTTATCAGAAGAGGCCAACTCAAAGTCAAAGAAGAGAAACCTATTAAGTCTCAACATAAGAATAAACACATAGGAGGTGATAGTGGAATGGATAGTAGGCCTGTTAATAATGTTACTAACAACCTACAAAAGATAGTACTTCAGAAACCTCCACAAAGGAATTTTACAAGACTTAATATGTCTATGGAAGCAGTTTTAAAACAACTTTTAGAAGCCAATGCAATTGAATTACCTCCCATAAGACAACCAGATACTACAACTCATTGGTATAAGGTAGGTCAACATTGTGCATATCATAGAGTGGAAGGACATTGGACAAATTCTTGTAAGAAGTTGAAACATGTGGTTCAAGATTTGATTGATGCAGGACGTATTGATTTAGGAAATTCTCAAGCAGTAAATAATCAAGTTCCTATTCAACAAACTTCAACTACCAATCAAGATATGGGAATATTCAAAGATCCATTGCCAAAACATAATCAACAAGTAACAAATCAGGTGGCTCATCAGAATGAGCCTCCTCCCTATGGTAATATGGTTGGCATGGTTGGGATAACTACAAGAAGGCAAGCTCAGACTCAACATCCTCAGCAAGGATAGAATTTTGTATTACAACCCAGTTCAATTTTGAAGAATAATCAGAGAAAGGTTTCAGATACAGGGACTCCACCTTTAGTGTTGAAACCACAGCCTAAGGTTTCATTTGATCTCCAAAAGCAGTTAGCTAATACTCCAACAAAGATATCAGTTTTAGAGCTCTTACAAACTTCTCCCAACCATAGAGATGCTTTGATGGAATTTCTAAAGCAACAATCGGTTCCCTCAGATATTTCTCCTAATGCTATAGTTGATGTCGTAGGTTCTTTTGGGATACATCACATCTCATTCTCGGATGATGATAAACCTTCCTCAAACTTACAAGAAGATTCTTCACTTTACATCACTACACTTATTGGGGATACCTTTATTAAGTGAATTTTGATTGATAATGGTTCTTCCCTCAATTTGTGTACATATCAATTCTTTCAAAAATTTGGATTAAAAGAGGAAGATTTAACAAAATCTGATATCATTATAAAAGCTTTCAACAATGAGTCCCAAGAGGCCTGTGGTGTCATATCTCTTCCCCTCAAGGTTGGACCTAAAATATTGGATACTTTGTTTTATGTGGTACATTGTCCTGCATATTTTAATCTTCTTCTTGGACATCCTTGGATCCATGCAATGAAGGTCATCCCTTCTACTCTTCATCAATGCCTAAAGTTTGAATTTAAAAATCAAGTTATCACCATTTCGGGTGACCCTCGACCATTTGAGTTTTTCTCAAATGTAGAGCGAGCTCAATCTGAGTTCAACCTGTGTCCTATTTCTTCAATGGTTTCTCCATATTCCTCATCTCAGATATCAGAACAATTTCAAAATTTAAAAATGAGTGAGGAACATATCTTAAATTTCTCATCTCAGGATCATGATAATCAGTTTCTTTGAGAACCTCTTCTGGATCTAGCCAAGCTACCACCATCACCAAGAACCATGGGTTTACCCCATAAGAAAGGTGATGTTGTACACATTGGCACGTGTACCTTTATCTTCGTAGGAACTACCTTCGAAGAAAATATACGTGGTAGCAACCCCTCTCCCATTGAGCGTTCTTTTGCTCATTGTTACCTTTCCAATGATTACCCACTTCCTAAATAGATCCTATCGAGTATGGGATATGTAGGTAAAGGTTTGGGGCCACAACAGAAGGGCATTCAAGAGCCTTTGGATGTCGAGATCTGGCCTAGGAGATGTGGCATAGGTTTTATACCTAGTAAAGACCAACCTTTACCATTTGATAATGATGATCATCTTATGACTTATGTTGAATATATGGATTATCAAAAGTCAGGAATGGGTGATGAGGATGATGGTCCCCCTTATTATTCTGAGGTTTTGTTTTGTAATATGATTGGTTCTGTATGTTCCAAAAATAAGCTTTCTATTTTAAAAGAAGATCCTGCTTCGCTATCTTATAATGATCTTTATGTTAAAAATAATGGTCTTGTTCAAAAATGCAATGATTATCATGCCATGGCTATCAGAGAAAGAGCTATGAAGGAGCTTCTCCATGATTTTAATTATCGAGATGACTTACTTTTTAGAAATTTCTTTGATAAAATAGTTCATGGTACACTTGTTTCTTATGCCAAGAAAGGAGGCACACTTAGATTTTGTGTCGACTATCATCTTGCTTGCTTAAAATAATAAAAATAATAATAATAAAAATAATAAAAATCATAAAATCAATTATATCATTTAGCTATGCATTTGCATTTTCGTTGCATCCATCTGCTTGTTCATACTGCATTGTTGCTTGTCATCTTTTGCATTGCTTGCCTGACATTTAACACAACTTGCATGCTTGAATGTCATATTTTGCATGATTGCTTGTTCATGACTACTTGATCATATAGATTTTTGGGATCTTGCGACAATGGCATGTGATGATACCTAGTTAGGTCATAGCTCACATGCATTGCACTTTCACTAGGATTTTGATGCCTAGCAAGATCCCCACCTAGGGATTCTTCTTCAATCTTCTTTCTTGCTTCTCTTTGTTTCTTAAGTTCTATTTTTCCTTGGTCTTAGAAGTATTGATTTATCATATTTCTTAGGTCAAGGATGATAGTTTGCTAATATTTCCTTGTCACTTCTCTGTTGCTTCTAAATTTTCTTCTTTGTCTTTTTGCTTTGACAAGGAAATATGTGTATTTATTTCTTCCTTTATCTTTTTCAAAGTTGTCTTCTTCTACACATTTGCACACATTCACCAAGTGTTTTTCAAACCCCTATCAGGGGTAGCACTCACCTAATATATATTATCCTTATATTGCACCCCACATGGGATAATTATACATCCTAGTGGGTATCTTATTGGATATGATCTCCTATCGGGTTATACTCCCTTTTGACTCAGTGGGCTCAACACCCCATTATAGGATAAGCTCCTTGGCCATTTTTAGTAGGCCTCAACATACATCCTAGTGGGTAATCACCCCATAATAGTCAATTAGTGAGCAACCACCCATAGCGGGTCAGACTCCAACACTTCATCCTTTACGATGAGTACTACACCCATAGTAGGTTTAGCTCCCTATTTTTGGTATGATTCATAGTATTTAATCACATTGGTCCATTGCGACCTACGCTGGTTTAAATACTATGTTTCACCTATCCTTCTCTATTTCAGTTGGTTGACCTTTGGATCTTCTTCTTCTTTTCTTCCTTTTGTTTTCTTTCTTGTTTTATTTTGTCTTGTGTTTCTTCTTTCTTCCTTTCATCCATTTCATCCATGCATTTCATATAGTTTTGCATTAAGATAGTTTTCATACATAAAATATAAAACATAAAGAACACTTAATTAAATCATATCACATGCACACACATTCACACAAAATATAAAAGAAGCTATGTATTACTCGATGAAAGAGAAAGATACATAAGTGTCTGGTTGGTGTACCATAGTCCAGTCTTGGTACACTCAACCAATCCCTAGGGATGCATACCATAATAAAAATTGGTATGTCATCTTGATCCCTAGCCCTAGCTCTGAGAGCCCATATCCTCTGCTCTTCTCAAAGGAGGAGGTGGTCTAGGCAATCGCATACCCATGGATGGTGAAGCTGAGACTATCTATGATCGATATCATGACCTACTAGTTGATTATAGGGATGGAGGGAGTATCACCCTCTACCCCTCTGGTACCACCTAGTAGTACATGGTCTCATAGAAGGTAGCCCATTGAATGGCCACCTCTAACCTCTCCCCTACCCTTCATAGCTCTACTTGTAGAAGGTGGATCCCATCGCTAGCCTAGCTGCTCTCGATGATAGCCATCCCCTCTACTTGAGCCCTCTAGTGCTCTGTGTCCAGATGGCTCACCTCCCCTTGAATATGATCAACCTCTACTCGAGCTACATCTCTCTATATCTATGGTACTCAAAGAGCTCCATAGTCCCTCGATCCTCTTGGACCTATCCTCTTGGAGTAGGTCCACCTATCTCTATAGAGTCACCACCTATGCTCGTAGCACCTCTACCTCCTCCCTTGGGTCCCCTCATCCTGAGGCCTAGCCTCAATGCTACTACTAATGTAGAGGCCTCTCTTGATCCTCTACATGGTGGTACCCTAGCCTCTATGGGGGTAACTCTAGATGCCCCTACCTCCTTGGTCCCTATAACATTGGTGTCCTCTATCACCAACTCAATCTAGACCTATGCCTATCTCTATCCTAGAGCTACATGACCCTATTCCCTCTCTATGGCCCTATGAGCTACCTCTTAAAATACTCGTTGCATGCCTGGGTCCATCACCTGGTACCTCTATATCAAAACTAGTGGGGAGACCCTCTAGGGCATGACTCCTCTGTACCATCACTTATAGTCGAAGGCCACTCCTACATCATACAACCTTGGATCCATGTAAGGAGGATCATCCAAGTCCTCCTCTACCCACCTAGCCAAGTCTGGCTCATCCTTGATCCCTATTGGGTCTTGATAGACTCTTTGGTACCAGTAATCCTCTAGGTTTAAGATTCCCTACAAGATCTTAAACTACCTCAGGACTCTATCAAATTAGAAGACCTTTGGCTCCCCTCTCTCTGTAGTCAGCCATCTGATCCTCTTAACCCTAGCTAGATCTATCCTATCCTCAACCCATATTAGGTGTAGATGCTAGGGTCACCATATAATCTTGGCCTCCCTTAGCTCATCTATTACCCACCTCGCTAGTGGTAGGTTCTCAATGTAGGTCCTTACGACCCACTCTAGGGATCTAGACCATCTATATGCTGTTGGCTACTCTAGGCTGGATAATGGTCCTGGTAGTGCATCCGGTATTCACATCGCTATGTGCTCCTAGCTCCATACCTAGAGCAAAGTTGTGCACACTATCCCTGTATACCGCTTGTACATGATGTTGTACAATATCCTATATAAGTGGGCCAACACATATGGACCCCATGCGAATCACACTCCTTGGTGTCACATGTCTGCTACTACACCCACCATCATCCATGGTAGATATCACCTACTCGTGTGGCACATCAATAATCCTACCACCACCATAGAGCATGATCATCAATGGGTCCACCCCATATCATCCCACCAAGTCATCCATGACTATGGTGCTCTCTCACACCTAGTGGGTCTAACCTCTTAAAAATCATTGCAAGGTCATTGGCCACCCTTGCACTCTATAAATGGTCATCCCTCTTGATAGGGATGTACAAGATGCACCACACATCCTCTAGTGTGATGGTCATCTCTCCTATGGGTAATTGAAAGGTAGATGACTCCGGGTACCATCTCTCTGCCAGAGCTATCAGTAGTGCCCTATTCACCTCTACTCGAGGTATCCTCACTAGGTGGTCTAGCCCCACCACTCCTAGTGTGTCTCTCTCTACCTACTTGAGTGCCTCTAGCTCCACCTCCAAGGAGCCTGCTCGCCACTCATGGCTCTCGAGTACTCTAAGTTGCATTCACAAAAATAACAAATTTTCCATCAGTTTCATTAATTAATTAATAAAAATTAAATTAAATTAAATTAAAAAACTTTAAAATTATTGCTAAAAATCAAATTTTGCATTTCTATGATGTAGCTTGCTTGCTTCTTTCCCTCTTCCCTTGTTTCTTTTTCTTCTTTTCTTGTTTTTTTCTTCTTTCTTTTTTCTTTCCTTCGATGAAATCATGCCTGGTTTTCTAGGACCATGATTTCATCGAGGCGAAGTCATACCCCATACTCTATGAGGTATGATTTTATGAAATCATATGGTTTTTTTAGGCATGGATTTCATTACTACCACCTAGGAAAATCATGATCAAAATCGTCTGGGTCGTACGTGGCAAAACCATCGATTTTGGTAGAAAACTACCCAAAAGCATGAAAATTTAAAAATTGAAAATGCTAGGATGGTTTTTTATCCTACCTCTGCTTGCTCCACCTCTGTGTCGACCTTACCCCTCATTATCATTGAATGGTGCATCGGTAGCACCATCTCTAGTTTTTCCCTAGAGCTCCTTTCTCCTCTTTTCATGGTAAAAATGAATTAGGGTTTTACCCCTTTTTCACTTTTATCCCTATTTTTTCTTCTTTTTTTCTTTTTTTTTTTCTCTCTTCTTCTTCTTCTTCTTTTTTTTGAGTTTTCATGAGGGATGTGTCCCTCATAAAACTCGAGGGGCACCCTAGCCTTAGAGGTATTAAAGTCCCTAATACCTTGATTTGCATGTAAAATAAGAAAGTGTTTAGAATAACACCATTTTTGCACCACCCTTTTCTTCTAAACTAGCCACCCTATTTCTGCTTGTCATATTTTGTTTGTGAGTGTTTACATATTTTATTTGACACATTTATTAGGCCATAAATGCATCAAAGAGGGGGTAAAATGTAGACATGAAAAATTGACCCACTTTAGTGGGCAATCTTCCTTGAGCCCTTTGGGAGACCCCTTAGACTTGCCTAGGGCAAGGGTTAGGCTTCTCCCCCTCTTTTGCCTTTTTCTCTCTCTATGTGAAATCATGCTCACCCTTGATGGGGCATGATTTTGCATAGGTGAAATCATGGTCGGCCTTGATGGGGTATGATTTTACCTTTTAGGGTTTTTCTCTAAGAAAACCCTAATTCTTTAGAGTTGGCATGTTTTACATCGGCCCTCCTTGGTTTTCTCACCCATCTCACCTTCAAATCCGCTATATAAGGAGGGTTTGAATTCATTTCTAGAGCATGATGCATGATATGATAATTAATGATTATTATTGCAAAGTGTTTTATTGCTCACTAATTGATTTGCATCCTTCTTCTTCTCACAAGCAAGTTAATTTTGAAGTGTGAAGTTTGATTTGTTCTCTATTGCATTGGATTGTTGATTGTTGTTGCTCGCTTTGGTGGATTTGTGTTGAAGCCCTAAGGAGAGATCAACTATTTGGGAGGTCTCAACCCTTCTTCTTGCTTCCTCGCTCTCTTCCAGGTGAATTCATTCTGTTACATGCTTATTTTTAGTTCATTGCATCTAACATTTATTATTTTGCATTGATCTGAGATGTTTCATCTCACTTCTACGAAATCATGCCCGGGTCTCTACGGGGCACGATTTCATCGATGCGATATCACGATCGCCTGTTATGGGGTGTGATTTCACCTGAGCTATACCTAGGGGAAAATTATTGTTCTAGATTTCATACTTGCATTCTAGGCTGCATATAGAGCATAGTGTCATATTCTATTTTGTGTTTCTATCATTTTATTCTGCTGTATTTTGATATGCTTGATTTCTTCCAAAGGTCAATTTTCGCTTCTGTTTTCAAAGGTCAGCTAAAAGGACCTAGGGGGCTTGACTGTTGCACCTCCAAGCATTGTTGTATAGTGGCCTAAGCAGGCCCCCTAACGCTGATTATATTTTTCAAGTGTTTGCCAAGTTATCTTGCAGGAACAAGAATTGTTGATATCATTGGATAAAGGATAAAAGCAAGGATAAATCACCGGATAAGCTAAGTGTTCCAATTAGTCTTTAGGTTGTTTGTTGAGTGCCTTCTATTTCTATTGTAAACCCTAGATCTGATTTAATAGAAATATATTTAATTGATTTCTAGGCATTTGAAAGATAAACAACATATAGTGTGCACTTAGGGTTAATTTTGTTTGTGCATATTCTCTTGAGCCCTTGCTTAAAGGTTTTCTATCTTGAAACCCTAGGGTTAGAAAAGCATTCAAAGAAAGAATCATTCTAGGGTTAGCTCTTGTCTTCTTGCATTCTGTATTTCTGCATTGTCCTTTATCTTTCATAGCATAGATCTAGAAAGGCCAAACCTAGGTGATTGTCTTGAATCAAATACATCAAACATTCTTGAAATTCTCGTGGACTTGGAGCGAGTCCTTAAAGCCATTCTTGGTGAACCCTTCCCCCTTTTAGCACCGAGTGTAGAGAACAACATACCCCCATGGTTCACCTCAAGGCTCTCTCTCTCTCTTGCGGATCCAGCCTTGAGAATTGTACACGGTAGGGTAGTTTTCCCCCTCTACAGTGATGATGAAGAAGAACCAAAAGGTGAGTTGGTGAAATTTATGCTTTATTTTTTGAAGCTGATTTGGACCGTTCTTGTTATGAAGATGCTTGTACTAATGATGTTTATGTGCAAGCAATGAAAGAAGAAAGTGATTCCATTGAAAAAATGATACTTAGGAACTTGTGGAATTTCCAAAGGAAAAGAAGATTGTTGGATCCAAGTGGGTCTCCAAAATAAATTTTAATAGTTAAGGAAGTATAGAAAAATATAAATCAAGGCTATTTACAAAATTATTCACTCAAAGATATTGTGTGGATAAAAATTTGCCCCTATTGCAAGACAAGAGATAATTCATATGGCTATTTTATTGGTAGCCAATAAATAGTGGAAAGTTTATCACATGGATGTGAAAAGTGTATTATTGAATGGTTATCTAGATGAGGAGGTTTATGTTTAGAAACCTCAAGGTTTTGAAGTGGAAGGAAATGAAAAACCATGTTTACAAATTGAATAAAGCACTGTATGATCTAAACTAAGCACCTAGATCTTGGTACTCAATAATTGATGGATACTTCCAAGATTATGGTCTAAAGAAAAGAATTATCTTACAATCTATTTCAAGAATGAAGGTGATGATATTATTCTTGTGTGTCTATATGTTGATGATTTGATCTACATGTGAGGTATCTCAAATATGATGAATGATTTTAATCATGCTATGATGAAGGGATTTCACATGAAATATTTAGGATTGATACAATAGTTTATTGGTGTGGAAGTACATCAAGGTGATAGTAAATTTTCATTTGTCAATAAAAATATGCAAAATATATGTTAAATAAATATGGAATGGAAAATTGTAAACTAGTTTGGACACCTATGGCACATGGAGAAGTGTTTTATAGAGATGATGAAGAATATAAATTTGATAAAAAATTGTTTAGAAGCATTGTTGGGAGCTTAATGTTCCTTACTACAATAATACCTGATATTGCATTTGTAGTTTCACTTATATCAAGGTACATGAACAAATATTAATAAAACCACATGAGATCATCCAATATAAGTTTGAGGTATGTCAAAGGAACTTTTATTTTTGACATACATTATGATGCTAACAACAAAATGAGCTTGTTCGATACAATGAATTAGATTGGGGAAGTTTCTTGGATGATAGAAAATAAACTTATAGAAATTATTTTTTACTTGGTTCAAGAGTGATAACATGGAGTTCAAAAAGTCAAAGTATTGTTACTTTATCTTCTGTAGAGGCAGAATATGTTGTAGCTACTACAACAAGTACACAAGCACTTTGGTTGAGAAAGGTACTTGAAGGTATTGGTGAAGTTCAAAATAGTTCAACAACAATTTTTGGTGACAACACAAGTGCAATCATTATTAAAAAAATTCAGTCCATCATAGTAAAACTAAACATATTGATTTGAAGGTTAATTTCATAAGAGACATAGTAGAAAAAAAGGTTGTAGATTTGAAATATTGCAACATCAAAAAACAAATTGCAGACCTATTTACCAAAGGTGTCAATAAAGAATTTTTTTTGATATTGAGAGATAAAATTATCTCATAAATAAAAATAAAGGGGGATTATGTTGTATATTTATGCTGAATAAGAAAAATACAAAACCAAAAGTTCTCCTCTGAATTTGAAGAAGCCCAAAAGTTTCTACGTGCTTTGAAGAGTCACTATGACTATTGGACTTCCAAGAATGTGAAATGAAATGTTGTACCATCATTTTATGTCTTGTAAATGTACAATAATTTTAAATAGATGTAGAGTATTGTGGAAAAACATTTTCAATATTATTAGTTCATTTGGAATACAAAACAACATTCTATTCCATTCATTTTGTGAAATACATGCTTGTTGTCCGTATTTTTTGAAACCTGTAGTCAACTTTCAAAGCTCATAAATTTTATTTTATAGCTCCGTTTTGCACATGTAATACACCATTGGAAATGTATTTTTGTTTAGAATTAAATTAAAAAATATCATCAAATTCTAAGCAATTTTGGTCTCTCAAATAAAGATTGTCCTGCATTGCTACAAAAATTGCTGCATTTTTGCTACTACAATATTTTTCTTGCTATAGTTTTTTCTACACTTTTTGTTCTTAGTTTTGTTGGTTCAAATACTTCATGATATTGATCATTTTTATTTTATTTCTTGTGGAAGCTCCATGTTAATTTTCTAACATAACCTGATATTTAAATGGAAAATCATATTAATATTTTGATATCCCAAAACTAATGAATAATATATTATTTGCATTGGCTACTATCAAAACTAATTTTTATTGATCAATATACCATGATAGAATGTCGGTTCAATAGTTAGTTAATTTTAGGAAGTTGAACTTACATTGGTTGTCCTTCCATTATTGCCTTTATGTGTTGCATTATTGATTGTATACTATTGCTTGAGAGTTAGAAATTACTATAGTGCACTCTATCAGATTGTACCTAGTCTTATAAGTGAAAAACCATAGTGTATTTATCTCAAAAAAATTATTTACCATATTTTTTTATACTTGAATAGTGATCTAATGTCCATATTGTTGAGGAAATTGGTCCTTGGTAAGATATGGAGTGTGCTCTTTTTTTTCTAGTTTCTCATTTTTTGTCACCCACTGTTTTATCTCCTTTCCGTGGTCCATAGATGATCCATACTTTTTATCATCTTGATCATCTCATTTATGCTCTTCATCATATGACTCTCTATACCCTTGAGTTGTTGAATAGTATAATTTTGATAAATTAGAACAATAAATACATTTGACTACTATAATGGGGTCAAAAGTGCTAGTAATTGAGTTTGGAATGTGACAATACTCGGAGTACTTTACACTAGAAAAGTTACTATATAAGGAGTATTTTTTAAGGATATACTAGTGTATTAGGTTGTAATTGAGAAATTTGAGGGGAAGTTTGATAGGTTTGGACCTACTGATACTGAGCATTTAGAATTGGTGTATCATTGTCAAAGGATATTGTATTAGTTATGTTTTGGATTGAATCATATATGATTTATAGGCCATAGGTCAAACATGCAATAACTTACCTTCTTAAATAAATACATATTTATTATGGACCAGCTATTCATATGCCCTAGATAAGGTGACATGATTTTCATTTTAAGTCATCAAAACAAAATCTGATTGTAGGATTCTTATATAGTATGCTAATGCTTGCTTTTCTAAAGGCCCAATGTTTAAAGGTGTAATATCTAGTTTATACATAAATCTCATACTCTAGTCATGAGTATTATTTTTTGGATCCCTCTAGATAACATTTAGTTGGAAAAGTACCAAATATACATTTTCAAGATTATTGAACCTCTTCATAAAAGGATCAACTATGGTGTGCCAATTAATGACTGAATTGTTTGACATGCTTCTATACCATAATGTTGTTTTATATCTTAGTAAAAATACTAGTAAACACACCATAAAATATTCTTCCTAGATTTGATGGATCGATTTTAGTGTATACATTTCACTAAGGTGGTCCATTTTCATATTACTATCATTTTTGTTAAATGTCAGAAGGGATTTCATTGTAATAACTATGGTTGGATAATAAACCAATATATTTAAAGGTCCCTTGTATGTTTAATATCATAGTTGATTTTATGGTCTTACTTGTATTTACATTTGATAGCATTGAGCTATTCCCATATGACATCTATTGGACATACTACATTTACTACTATGATAGGCCTTTGAGTGCCTATTATTGAAGGATATATTAAATCATTCATTAGTTAGGACCTTTTGGTCATGAATATACCTAAGTACATAATATATGTGTGTCCTAGACCCGACCAACATTGAAATGCTGAAGGAAAGAGATGTCCTTTGGGCAAATCTCTAGAGAGGGTTGGTTCCTGTACTAATATAACAATTGGTATAAGCTTAGGGTAAAAAAAAAATATGGGAAATGATATAAAGAAATGGGAAATATGGCTATGAGCCAAAAACATAAGATGTGGATAAACTAGAAGCTAAGCAACCACATCAATTTCTATCAACATTTAACCAAAAGAACAACATAGAAATTGATCATAGGTTGCAAAGATAAACTCTAGTTAGCATTTCAACATTCACTCTTCATCAGCAATCAAATTTAGATGCATAATTTAATATATCTAACCAAGATATGAATTTAATAGAAATAATAGGTAGAAAGCATACACACAAAGACAAATCTAGGAACCAGAGTTAAGCATCTTTTGATTAAGGGCAAAAATTTAAACTCAAAGATTCTTTTTAGCAGAATGTCTATCCTCATTCTTTGCATCAAAATGCTTAGTATTTATAGAGGATTCTACCTTTGAAATTAAATACACATAAAAATAAAGTGTTGGCTTGTCAAAGACCAGCAAGAGCAATTCCCTCCTCAACAACTGCAATACACAAATAAACACATTCTCCAGGAACTAGCGATCCTATTTTCATCGAGAGCACTTTGGAAATTAGTAGGAGTGATTGATGGAAGATCATCTCAAAAGTTGGTGCATTGAAACACAAAAATATCATATGCAAATCAGGAGCTCAATTTTTAAATTTTAGCTGCCACTTCGTCGTCTTGCACCTCAAAATTTTATTTTCACTACAAAGACCCAATAAAAATCAACTTCATTTGGAAAAGGAGAGAAATCAATGGACGGTGCCTCGAAAATGAATAGGATCATACAAAAATCAAGAGTGCAACCCTTTGGAAACCCTTCAGCAAGAATTCTAGAAATATTGATTTCATTGCCCTAATGATTTAAAATTCTCCAAATTTTAATCATTCTTGAAAAATATCTATAATGATGACACATTCAAAAAGGAACTTCATTGAAGAAACTGACTGAAATTGATTTTCACTAAAAAAGCGCTTGAAAATGGGCTTTTGCCAGACATTTGCCAAAAAATGGACTTTCGCCAGAAAATGGAATTTTGCTAGATATTCGCCCGACAATGGAATTTCACAAGACATTCATTAGAAATTCTCCTAAAAATGGACTTTTGCCAAAAATGATTTTTGTTTGAAGTTTGGTCGAAAATAGAATTTTACTAGAAAAGTGCCCAAAAATTATTTTTGGTGGTAGAGCTTCCTAGAACCATAAATTTTGATCCGTTGACCTGATCATCTATTGTAATATATCATTGGAAAGCTTGAGAAAATATCTACAATAATGAAATATATAAAGATCATTTATCCAAATTTTCATCCTCTTTTAGGGCCAATAAATTTTGTAAAAAATACCAACACTTTTGCATGTGTTTCGCTGATTTAGAGCTCCAAAGGGATTTCGTTGGCGTACTGTGTTTCATACTTAGGCAAAAAAATTTCAAAATTTTAATGTGAAAAAAATACCAATAGGAACAAGTTAAGGATTTTGAGGTGCCATTGGTTGCTATTATTGTATATTATGTTATGGAATAAATTGTTAGTTTGGATTTTGTATCAACCATTGATTACAATATACCTATTATAGATTAGAATTATACATTATCTGTGATTTAGGTATATTTATCTAAATTTAAGGATTTGGTCAGTATTATATGACAAGTTCATTTTATGGAATCTATCATGGATTTTGAGGAGGATAGGCATAAGTAGAAAATAATCGATTGTGGGTAACACCTTGTATCATGATGTCCCTTACTAGTTAGGAGAGAATTACCAATTCAACATGACATTATAGCTCCACAATATTTTTTATAGGACCAATTGGATTTACATATAATTTTAATTTTGTTGGACTTGTTGTGTGTATCTTGGAAACTTATTTGAAGGGTTAGGTGGGCCTTGCATTCCTAGTTGACTTTGTATAAATTATGGATTTGGGATGCTAGCTTGTTCACTTAGTTCAACATATTGTTGAGTAGTGCTTATTTTTTTATTAGATATAAATTTTTAGTTTTGGATAGGTTGTTGATGGCAAGCCGGGATTCACACCACAAATTCACAGTAGAATTCACAGTAATTTTCATTAACTTTCTTAATACAGTCATACAATAATTTTCCAGGCTCACAGTCTCTCTTCCCCAATCCCGACTTCACCATCCCTTTACAAGAAATTTTTCGAGTTTTTAACGAGGCCTCGATCCTCCAGGCAATCAATGCCTCCACCAACAAAATAATTTCAAATTCAAAATTCCCTCTTCCTGGATTTTCGAAATTTCAGTCTTAATCGGCCATCCGCCCGATCTACCAAGGTACCGGCATTAATGGTCTTCCTGCACTGGCCGCGTCGTTCTGACCGTCCTTGCACTGTCGGCTCCTCCATTAAACTACCAACTGTAAAATGTTACAAAGCCAGAAATGTCGAGAAGAAAAGCGCGGTCGACTCCTCCCTTAACAGTTAAAGTGACCCATAAATTAGCTTGTACACACGTGGCCGACTGCGTGTTCATCCATCCAAGCTTCTCCCCCTGTTGCCATAAATTTGATCCACGTGCCCTTCACGACCGCCACGTGTCCAGCTTGGCTTTGCCCGGTCGTTCGTCATTTACCCTTGGTCTTGTTTGCCTTCTATTTTCCTTAAGTCTTGCGGTCCCTTAGCCACGTGTCGCCCCTTTACTGGCCGCGATATCGCGATAGGTCACGAAATCGTGACCTGTCGTGATATCGCGACCGAACTCCAACTTCACTGCTTCATATGTATTACCGTCGCGATATCGCGACGTTTGAAGACCCTCTCCTCTGCGTCGTAAAATCGTCGCGATATCGCGACGTCGCGATATCGCGACGTTTGAAGAGTCCCTTCTCTGCCTCAAGTTATTGTCACGATATCGCGACGTCGCGATATCGTGACGAAACTTACCAAAGTTGCGTTGCCACGTTTGGGGTCACGATTTCATGATGTCACGATTTCGTGACCCCTCCCTCCTTTGCCTTACAAAACTTTCCAAACCAAACTTGCTCTACAAACCTTCCCCAATACTGAGAAATAAGAGGTCAAAGAGTAAAGAACTTAGAAAAGAAACTGAAACAATTTGAAGATGCAAGATTGCCCTCCTGTCCCCAGATGCTCCTGCATCGGACACCTAGGGTAAATTAGAAGTGATCCTCACTTCTGTTTTGTTGGGGGAGGACCCAAGCAGTCAACCTCCGTCTTCGACAGCCAAGTTGCATCTTCAACAGGCCTGCCCTTCCATTTGATTAAATACTCAGTATACTATCTGTTTCTGGTGCTCCGTCCTTCACGGGTATCTAATACTTCCTCGGCCTCATCTGTGTTTGAAGTAGATGCTGGAAGTTGCCATGGTTCTGGACTTCGCATTTCTGTACCTTCTCCCTCATGATATTCCACTAAATATGAGATATTAAAAATTGGTGAAATATCAAGCCAACTTGGCAATTCCACTTCATACGCATTTCCGACTCCCGCTTTCCCAATATTACTGCATGGTCCAAACCTTTTCATTTTCAATTTATTATAAGTCTTGGCGGGAAATCTCTCCTTCTTGAGATGCACCATAACCTCATCTCCAACCTTGAACTCCTTGAACCGCCGCTTCTGGTCTGCCCTTGTCTTATATTGACTGTTCATTTTTGTAATTTGTCTTCTTACTTCCTCATGCAGACTTTTCATATGTTCTGCAAATTCTTCTGCCTCGGCACTACACTTTTCTCTTCTGTCCAACGTTCTTAGTTCGGACACATTCCTCGGGCTGTTTCCATATACTATCTGGAACGGAGATCTATTTGTACTTTTATTAACTGAACTGTTATATGCAAACTCTGCCTGTGGTAAGACCAAATCCCATCCCTTGGGTTGATCCACTATCAAGCATCTCAGTAAATTGCCCAGGCTTCTATTGACCACCTCCGTTTGCCCATCTATCTGTGGATGGTATGCTGAACTCGAATTTTAGGTCTGTCTTCAATTTCTTCCACAGAGTCCTCCGAAATACCCAACAAACTTGGTATCTCTATCCGAAACTATACTTCTTGGTAGGCCGGTGAAGTCGTACCACTTCCTTGAAGAACAACCCGGACAATGTGAATTGCATCACTTGTCTTTTGGCGAGGGAATGAAATGTGCCATTTTGGAGAACCGATCAACCACCACAAATACTGAGTCATTTCCCCTCTGTGTTCTCGGCAATCCAAGGATAAAATCCATGCTTATGTCCTCCCATGGTCTCTCAGGCACAGGTAATGGTTGGTACAACCTTGTATTTTGTTTTACACCCTTTGCCATCTGGCATATTCCGCAACCTTGCACAAACTTCCGCACATCTTGCTTGAAGTTGTGGCCGATAGTAATTTTCCTCAACCAAGGCAATGGTCTTATCCCGACCAAAGTGCCCGACCAATCCTCCGCTGTGCTTTTCTTTGATTAAATTATCCCGCATGGAACTTCTGGAATGCACAACTTACTACCCTTGAACAGCATTCCGTCTTGGATTAAGAAATCCAACCATTTTGTTCTATCCATAGTAATAGGTACCAAGCAAGCCTTCCAGGGCTTCGCAAAATCCGGATCGTAGGAGTACTGGACCCTTCGATTCTTCAAATCCCACTACTTCTCTCGTCAATCTAGTCGGCGAGTTTGCCTTACGCTTAAGGCATCTGCAACTCTGTTTGACTTCCCACTTCTATGTTTCGGCACAAAGGTATAACTTTGGAGGAACTCCACCCATTTCATGTGCCTTTGGTTCGAGTTTTGTCGATTGTTAATGTATTGCAAAGCTTGATGGTCGATAACATGAGTACAAACTCCTTTGGTAATAAATAATGTCTCCACTTCTTCGGGGCACGAACCATAGCATAAAATTCTTGATCATAGGCTGAATACTTTCTCCGGGGCATCATTTAACTTCTCACTGAAATAAGCAATTGGCTTGCCTCCTTGACTCGAGTACGGCCCCTATTGCCTTGCCACTGCATCACGGTCCACCGAAATACCTTGTTGAAGTCTGGAAGTGCCAAAAGCAGGCTGCTCTGTAACTTTTCTCTTCAAGGTATCAAAGCTCCTTTCAGCCCCTGATGTCCATTTGAACTCCTTTTTATCTCCCCTCATTGTCTCTGTGAGAGGTGCACAAATACTGCTGAAGTTCTTTATGAACTTCCTATAAAAACTGGCCAAACCATGAAATGACCTCACTTCTGTTGTGCTTTTTGGGATAGGCCATTCAATGATGGCTCTTACCTTTCGGGGTCCATCTTCGGACCTTCCTCTGAGATTACAAACCCCAAGTATACCAATTCCTTCTTGACAAAATTACACTTTTTCAAATTTATTAATAACCGTTCTTCTCGTGACTTTTCAAAGACCCTCTGATATGCATCGGGTGTTCCTCCAGGGTCTGCTAAATATCAATATATCATCTAAATAAACAATAACAAACTTTCCCAGAAATTCTTTCGAGTACTTCATTCATCGGCCGCATGAAGGTACTTGGTGCATTGGACGAGTCCAAAGGGCATGACCAACCACTCAAACGGGCCTTCTCTTGTCTTGAAGGCTGTCTTCCATTCATCTCCCTCTCGGATACGGATTTGATGATAGCCACTTTTCGGGTCAATCTTTGTGAAGTACTCGGCTCCACTTAAGCGAGTCCATGATATCATCCATTCTTGGCAACGGGAATTTGTACTTAATAGTTATTTTGTTGATGGCCCGTGAATCCGTACACATCCTCCATTCCCCATCCTTCTTTGGCGCCGGCATCTGCAGGACTTGCGCATGGACTCAAACTTTCCCGAATCAATCCCTTTTCTAATAATTCTTGGACCTTTCTATTTAATTCCTCAGTATCTACAGGTGTCATCCTGTGTGTAGCTTTATTTTGCAGGCTTGATCTTGGTATTAAATCTATATTATGGCTAATTTTTCTCACAGGGGGTAAGCCCTCGGGTACATTGTCCGACACAATGTACTGGAAATTCCTCCGGCGAGATTTAGAACTTCTGTTGGGGTATCCTGGCATTCCTTCCCCCTAACTCTAGGGATTATTGCATAACATAAATGTTTATGCTTTAACCCGTTCAGAAACTCTCTTCCCTCAACTAAACAGACTCTGGAAATATTACATACCTTTTCATCTGCATCCTTCAAGGGCTTTAGTTTATGGCGTACACCATTCTTTGTCAATGAGTAGGTGTTGGCACGGCCATCATGTACCGCACTCCGGTCAAACTGCCAGGGTCTCCCCAGCAACATGTGGCAAGCATCCATGGGCAAGATGTCACACAGGACCTCATCACAATAATTTCCAATGTTAAATTTAATAGAACACTGCTCGTTGACCAAAGCTCTATGGTCCTTTTGTAACCATGCGACCCGGTATGGGTGTGGGTGCTTCTTCCTTTCTAACTGTAACTTTGTAACCATTTCCTCAGAAACCGGGTTATCCGTGCTACCATTATCAATAATGATATTGCAAACCTTGCCCGCACATTTACATCTAGTGCGGAATAAACTTTTCCTCTGGTCGGTGTCCTTCTCCTCATTCAATAGGACTCTTCTTACAATCATTGTTTCTCCTCTCTCCGCTTCTTCGGAATGCTCAGATTCAGCATCCTCCTCTGCCACAGCAGCTGCGGTGGGCCCTCAGGCCTCTTGTTTGTTCTTTCTCGGTGTTGTGGACATTCAAATGCCCGGTGTCCTTCTTCACCACAGTGGAAACATGTTCCACGAAATACTCCTCTTCCAAATCCTCGTCCAGATCCACCCCATCCTCTTGGGTAGCTATTCTGATCTCGGGGCTGATAAACATCTTCTTCTCTTTGTTCCTGGTTACTACTGGCTTCACCAGTCTTCTTCGGATCTTTGTACCTTTCTCCACTGGTCCTCCCACCAGTCCTTCCACCTCGGCCTCTTCCTCTTTGCTTGCCTTCAAACCGCCTGTTCAGCTTTTCTTCTACCTTCAAGGCAAATTGGTAAGCATCCTCAATGGTGTTTACTCGAACCGAGGCTCAGTTCTTCCTGGATACCAAGCCTCAACCCATTAATGTAACGGGCTACCTTCTCTTTGTTTGCCTCTAAATGCCCTGTTCTAATAGAAATTTTGTAAAACTCTTGAGTGTACTCTTGGACAGTTTTGTTTGTCTGTCTCAAGCTCTGCATTTTTCTTAGCAGATCTAACTCGTAATCTGTCGGGATGAACTATCTTTTCAGCTTCTCCACCATTCTATCCCATCTCGTTATTCTCTCCTTCCCTTTTCTGTTCCTCTCCAACTGTATTCCTCTCCACCAAATGTCGGCATGACCCTTCAACTTAGTCTTAGCAAATCTGACCCGGTTAGGGTCTTCAACTTCCTCGTACTCGAAATATTCCTCTAAATCATTTATCCAGTCAATCACTTCTTTTGGATTTAGGTTTCCCGAGTATGTAGAAACCTCCATTTTAGGCTGCTTTCCAATCTGAGAGATGGCCTTATACAACCGGGCTTGAGCTGGATCCACGACTTCTTCTTCTTCCTCAGAATGTTCTTCCTCTTCAACTTCGTCTTCACTTTCCTCATCCCCTCCGGGTTCGCGCCTTCTGCGTAACTCTGCTTGCAGGGCTTGAACCTGCCTTTGCAAGGCTCGGAAGTCTTCGGCCGGCACCACATCTCCTCCTTCGCCTCGGTTCCTTCGTGGAGGCATTCTATCTCTTTTTTTTTTTTTTTTTGAAAATCTTTCCACAGATCCTGGTGTAACTGCCTCCTTCTCCGGCGATCTGTTACACTCTCAGGAGCTCCCGCTCTGATACCACTTGATGGCAAGCCGGGATTCACACCACAAATTCACAGTAGAATTCACAGTAATTTTCATTAACTTTCTTAATACAGTCATACAATAATTTTCCAGGCTCACAGTCTCTCTTCCCCAATCCCGACTTCACCATCCCTTTACAAGAAATTTTCCGAGTTTTTAACGAGGCCTCGATCCTCCAGGAAATCAATGCCTCCACCAAAAAAATAATTTCAAATTCAAAATTCCCTCTTCCTGGATTTTCAAAATTTCAGTCTTAATCGGCCATCCGCTCGATCTACCAAGGTATCGACATTAATGGTCTTCCTGCACTGGCCGCGTCGTTCTAACCGTCCTTGCACTTTCGGCTCCTCCATTAAACTACCAATTGTAAAATGTTACAAAGCCAGAAATGTCGAGAAGAAAAGCGCGGTCGACTCCTCCCTTAACAGTTAAAGTGACCCATAAATTAGCTTGTACACACGTGGCCGGTTGCGTGTTCATCCATCCAAGCTTCTCCCCCTGTTGCCATAAATTTGATCCACGTGCCCTTCACGACCGCCACGTGTCCAGCTTGGCTTTGCCCGGTCGTTCGTCATTTACCCTTGGTCTTGTTTGCCTTCTATTTTCCTTAAGTCTTGCGGTCCCTTAGCCACGTGTCGCCCCTTTACTGGCCGCGATATCGCGACAGGTCACGAAATCGTGACCTGTCGTGATATCGCGACCGAACTCCAACTTCACTGCTTCATATGTATTACCGTCGCGATATCGCGACGTCGCGATATCGCGACGTTTGAAGACCCTCTCCTCTGCGTCGTAAAACCGTCGCGATATCGCGACGTTTGAAGAGTCCCTTCTCTGCCTCAAGTTATTGTCGCGATATCGCGACGTCGCGATATCGCGACGAAACTTACCAAAGTTGCGTTGCCACGTTTGGGGTCGCGATTTCGTGACCCCTCCCTCCTTTGCCTTACAAAACTTTCCAAACCAAACTTGCTCTACAAACCTTCCCCAATACTGAGAAATAAGAGGTCAAAGAGTAAAGAACTTAGAAAAGAAACTAAAACAATTTGAAGATGCAAGATTGCCCTACTGTCCCCAGATGCTCCTGCATCAGTTGTTGAGTTGGTGCATCTATTGATTTAATTGTCAATGCTTGGAGTTATTGACCCTCATGTTGGATGATAATTATTTATGGTGTATTAGGACCTATCAAAATTGATTATGGCTAAATAAAATTTTCTTGATTTTGCAATATAGGTGGCATGATGTATAAATGTTTTTCATCATATTTTGGATGAAAGTATTGGTAGAGATCTAAGTTTGGTTAGATTTCAAAATTATAGGTGTTACGTAGCCACTAGGTTTCTCAATGGAAGTGTAAGGATTAATTTGTATTAGAGGGGTTGGAGAGGATGGCGATAGAGGTTTATGATAAAATTTTGGATGTTCATTTGTTCCTATTGGGTTCACCACTAATATTTTTCCTTTTGATGTATTAGTAATTTTTTGGTATTTTTGGTACCTTAACTCTTGCATCCAAATTCTGGTTATAGGATTTTCCCCTTTGGTACATTTTCTTGGGTATGTGAGGGATCTTATTGGATCAATTTCCATACTAGTATGATGATATTTATACCTTTTATTCTTCTGTCTTTGCCTAATTTTGATGTACCTCCACAATATGGAATATTAGTTAAAAAAACCCAAAAAGCAAAATCCAGTGCTACTGAGTGGATCATTGCTCTATGAAAGGAATCACTTTTTTTAGATAAAATCATCTTATGATTATTTAGGTAAATTTTAGAGTTTTTTATAAGAAAAAATGATGAATTTCCCTTTTGAGATAAAAACACCTTTACTAGGAGAGCAAATTGATTTACTAAGCACATGAGGCAAAAGTTGCTTATTTTGAAGATAGGTGAATGTATAGATATATAAGGAGAAAATCATCTTATGATCTAGAAATAAAATAAATATTTTAAGGGTTTGAAAAAAATTGAAATATTTGATAGAAACTTCTTGATAAATACCCTTGCTTAATAGTAGTGTAAGGACCTACAAAATAAATTTTGGTCAATTTTAAGCGAATCAATCAATTAGATTTATGGAATAGATTGTCCTTTCAAAATATGTAAATTTTGTGGGGGTAAATGGATATTTCACATAGTGAATCGCTCTTTTGGGGATGTGATACTAGTTTTAATCAAAGAAAGGGATGAATCACTCTATTAGACCTACAAACACAATTAAGTTAAAAATGCTGCAAGTGGAAAATTTGATAAAGAATCACTAAAAAATTGTTTTTAATTGCAATAATAAATGCTAAATTTAAGTGGATTTTTGATCTTCTATAATGAAGTCACTATTTTGTGAAAAAACTATAGATAAAAAAGGGATAATGCGAAATAAGTATATCTAAAGTCATCGCAAATAGGTGTAACAAAATAATTTTTGGTTATGTACAATTTAATATAACAAGCAAACCTTTTAATAGATCCAGTTCAATTATAAAAAAAATTTAGGTAGATATAAGAAATATCATGTGAGTGGACTCGGATTGATTTCTTGTGGAAATCATACCCTTTGTCTCATATAGTGTGCCAAAAACTATTGATCTATATAAGTGTACTTGCTCATGGAATAATATTTCAACAATTGGAAGAAAGAGGGTTAACACTTTAAACATATAAAATTAGTTTGGATATCCACCAATCTAGCCAAATTAAGACAAATCTAATGCAAGTAAAGTATATATGATGGGAAACAGGATGTGATAGATAAAAGAAATATGATAAACAAAATACAACTAATGACTAAAGCAATAACAATGTTGCAAAATATATACCATATAAAAGGAATCAAATAACATTAGTGTGATAGAATCCATGTATAACATTTAGTAATAGATAAAACAACATAAATTTAATGGGTGATACCATACAGACTATTCGTCCATGAGTCAAGAAGTCAAGGGACATAATTGATCCATATATTACACGTAGTTTCTTTTCATTATTAACATAATAATCTTAAATGTGCAATAATATCATAAAGTGTAGGTCTATTTATCATAAATGACCAAAATATCTTTGCAAAAGATCCCTTAGCCCTTATTTATAGAAAATATTTCACCTAAAATATCACTTGATTAAAACATTCTACTCCTAATAAATCCTCTAACTTAGAAACATATTTAGAAAAATGGATATTTTCGTAAATATAAGTACCTCTAAATTGATTCCACATGAACTTAGTAGCTTCTATGTCGCTATTAGTTCCACTTGAGAATAAAATATCACTTTCTAAGTTGTTACCTCAAATTTGGTGTATCTTTTTTTCTCACTTAAATCCTTAGGGGGAGATTATCTCCATAGGATAATAATTCAATATTATATTAATTTAGTGATTTTCCTTGTGGAATAACGAGTGAATCAAACCTTTGGAATGGGTGACACTATTTTCTATTTAGTCAACATTTTAGAATCCTGCTAGGTTTTCTTGTATAGTGGTACTCCCAAACTATCAATATTTACTCTCTACTCAGACAATTATTTGTTTGTTAGAATATAATGATAGTAGCCTATATACTACTCTTACCTCATTAGCCAAGAATGACATTACATGAGGTATTATATTTATGTAATCATATAGGTTAAGATTATATAGTTTGAGTTACAATTTGTTGTATAAGATTATAGATCCATAGATGACTTAGTAAAGTTATTTTTGGACCCTAAAATTAATAACATATTATTAAAGACCTATATAATTATTATAAAATTATTAAAGGTATTCATATATCTCTTCCATTGCTCTATTGCATAGGTGTGTGACCATTTGATTATCATTAGTGTTAGGTGATTAAGGACATCATCTTATCTTCATGTATCTTTTCAATATCTTTATTTTTTTCCCTTTATCGCTAAATGATTTCAATACTATAGATGATAAAATAAGGATAAGTATTTTGCTTATTCATCACATCACTAGTTACACCAATAAGAATGTAAACTTTTATCTAGATTCATGAATTATCAAGAAAATTAATGGTAATTTTAAATTAATTTCTTCAAGGTGTTATAATAATGTGAACTTTTATCTAGTTTATGAGCTTTATGAGCCCCTATAATATTGATATCAAAAGTAATCCATAACAATTGTAGTTGAGGTGATGGTACTTGATAATTATGACATCAATGTTTGTGGTAGACTAGTTTTGGGTATTTCAAGGACATAAGTCATCAAGTTATATCATTGATGTTTCATTTATTCTTCCACCTAGTGGTGTGAAAATCATATATGTTAGGAAAAAAACAAGGATTCCTTTCATCAAACAAGGATATGGTTCTCATCATTTAGAGTTATTTTATAGTGATATTTGTTATCATATGGACAACAAATATTTTATCAAATAATTTTTCATTTTCATTAGTGTTTTTTAATATATTTTTTTGAATCTACACCATCTAATGAAAGGATGAATATATTGTGAAATTTAATAAATTTAAAGAATTTAAAAATAAGAATTGGAAGAAAATGTTGGTTCGTAAGAACTAATTGTAGGGAATATTACACTAGTAATGAGTTTGAATATTATATCTCTAGTCATGGCACCACTTAGTAGAGGACTATTTATTACAATATATAACAAAGTAAGATAATTTTATAAGAGAACATATGGAAATAGATCATTGTATGCTCCATATTAAGCAAATAGATCTCAATTTTTAGGTAGAATCAATATATTATAGCTTATATTATTAACAATATCTCTACTCTTATTATTAAAGGTATAATGTCGAAATAAAATTTGATTTATAACAAGAATAGAGAGAACTATTTTTATCATCTAAAAAGAGTATCAAAATTGTTATAAAAACGCTAACGAAATCTTAATTCAAAGAAATATTGTTAGAACCTCATCCTAAGAGTATGATGTAATACCCTTGCTTAACATGGAGGACCATCCTACTAATTTTTTATAATGATATTATGTAATATTTTGTGGCACTAGAAGATCCGAGATATGTGACACCATTTTATGTATATGCTATCAATAATTTAATTATTTTGTTTGGTAGAAGATTCTAGCTTGGGTGGCATTTTGCATGTAAGAAAAACTTGAGCACTAGATAGTGAGATGTAGTATTTAAAATTGTAAGGGGAAAGAATGAATGTATATTTTTGCATAATTGAATAAAAGTATTTAAGGAGGTTGCCTCCTCAAAGTGGTATGTAATTATGTATTATATTGTGATATTGTTACATTTTTGCACTTATATTTCATATTGCAATATCTTGTGTTTCATGAATTTTTATTTTATTGCAATATTTATGTGAATGTGCTGATTTTAATGAGAAGGTTCCTAACAAGTGGTATTAGAAGATTTTCCAAGGCCATGTTCTACAATGACTATGACAATTATCTACCATTCTGACTATTAGGCATAATTTTTTTGTGTTTTTATTTTTTTCCTGTTTCTTTATGTAAATATATATATATATATATATCCAACCTTTGTTTCTTGTATTAGTTTATTAGGTTAGAAACCTTGTGTTGGGTGTTTTAAAATATCATGGAGGAGCTTTCGTTATTGTCTAGGCTAGATTACCCATAAAGTGTCTAGTGAAGTTAGGGGTGATCAAGGTCTAATACCTTGACCTTAAACAATATTTGTCTATGGAATTGATCTTCCATGTATCTTCAAGTATATTGGGAGACCCCCTAGGATTAGGAGAAACCTTTAACCCTGGGAAGATTATTGACCTTGTATTATCCATAGTACACCAAACATAACATCAGAAAAAATCACCCTTTTGTATTGTTAGAGAGGTGGGTAGTGTGCTTAAGGGTATGCATGGAATCATCCTTGAGTAGTGGTCTAAAATATTGGTTGGAGCACTATCATTCCTCACTGTAGTATAACAAAGGACCTATGGGTAGTACATACGCCTTGGCTTTGAGTACCCTATTTTTTCTGAATGTTAAACCTAAAAAAAATCCTATTTTGTTGAATGTTAAACCTAAAACAAATCCTATTTTGTTGAATTTTAAACCTACAACAAAAATATTACCACATAAATTAAGCATACAAAGGAGACCTCCCTATCCCAAAATTACTGCATGAAATAGATGAAAGAAATTAGAGAGGAACATACTAGTCAAGACAAAAATAGTCAATTAGTAATAGTGAGGTCAAAGTTATCAATGTTAGTAATAGTGACGATAGAGTTACCTATGCTAGTAATAATTGGGTATAAATTTAATTAGATTCAGTAATAGTCATGAAAGAATTATAATTTTGTAGTGCAAGCAATAGTTTCTTGTGACATTTATAATTAAAAATAGATAGAGAGTTTTCAATGACAGAGTCAAACGAAATATTTATCAAAACAATGTTAATGATAGAATAGTGTCAGTAACAGATAGTACAGTTCCATAAGGGGTTGTCTGACAAGAAATCAATTTTCTAAGAAAACCAAGTCTCGTTGATAAAAATCAACAACACTTGAAGATAGAATTTAAAAGTCTTAGGTTCCAAAAAATAGTGTTGCAGGATATAGCTCATTGCAACTGTCTCATCGAGGTGATAAATTTGGAATATAGCCTCCATACACATTTTTAGGGGTGCCAAAAAAAATTATCGTGGTACCTAGTCCATTATGATCATTATTTTGAGCCGATCATTTTGATACATATCTCCCAAAAACTTCTTTGGCTCATTACTAATAATACTAAGCCTTGAAATCAAACTTCTATTTTTTGTAAGTATCATCATAAGGTCACAAATCCTAGAACATGGCCTTAGGTACTTGGGAACAACAAAAGCAATAAGAATTAAAAGTAAATATTTCTATACAAGTGGAATATTAGAGAAAATATATGGGGGACCACTTAGTCAATAACTTAAACTAGTTAAGGTTAGAACTCATATATTTATAGGATTCCATGAACATTATTGTCAAGGAATAGAGGTAAATGAAGGAAAAATTAAATAAAATAATTGGATATTAGTTTATCTACTAATCCCCTCCTACATTATATATTTGGTCCTCATATTCATAACTAGGATGAAGGAACTAGTCATCATCAGTAGGACATCCCCAATAATAATGGATTTAAGCTACCCAAATTAGAATTTCTAGAATTTTATGGAAATAATCCCAAGGGGTGGGTTTGTAGGACAAGAAAAAATTTAGTCTTCATAATATCCCATAATACACGTGCTTAACTGTTAGTCTTACAATGGCACTAAGAGGGGGGGTGAATCAGTGTAGCTCTTTAACCATGAATTAACAACTCTTAAAACAACAGCAGTTAAAACTTATAAATAGATACAATAAGTACAACAAGAGAACATCACACAACACAAGATTTAATGAGGTTCACCAATGTGGCTACTCCTCAAAAATGACTGCTTGGACTACCATCCAAATCTAGCCTTTGCAAAGCAACAACTTTTATAAACAGTTTACCAGCACCCACTGGAAGGAGCACCAACCCCTAATTTATCTGTACCAACAAAAAGGAGCACCAACCCTAGATTTGCCAGCACCAACTGGAAGGAGCACCAAACCCTTATGCCAAGCACCAACTTGGACTTCAATTCTAAAACTAGAAGAATGATAGTAAGATACCTTTGCTTTTACAAGACCCTGACTGGTCTGCTTCACATTTTTGTCCTCTGCACACTCTGCTCTCTTTGCGTTATCACTTTGCACAATCTGTTGCTTAACTGTCGAACGATTGTCTTCTCCCCTTTGTGCACTATGCTTCCTTTGCGATCTTCGCACTTAGAATGATTCGACGACTTGCACACTGCACACTACGACCGAACCTCGCACTCTATGCACTATCTCCAAACTTTGCATCTCGACCCCTATTTAACTCTTCAAACAACCTTCCTTTTATAACAATATTTTCAAGATCAAAATCCTAATCTTAGTTGACTGTAAACCTTGATCTCAGTTGGCTATAAACCCTAATCTTAGTTGGCTACAAACCCTAATCTTTGTCGGCTTACATCGGTCTTCGTCGGCTTCAACTGCCCCTGTAACTCTTCTGTTGTTGTTGCCACAAAAACACAACATGTCACGATATCACGACACTTTCGCCTATGTACGCTTTCTCTTAGCTTTGGCCTACGAGAATACAACATGTAGCGATATCGCTACACTTTTTCTTCCATACACTTTCTCTTAGCTTTGGCCCGTGAGAATACAACATGTAGCGATATCGCTACACTTTTTCTTCCATACGCTTTCTCTTAGCTTTTGACCACGAAAATGAAACATGTCGCGAAATCGTGACACCTTTTTCTCTCTCCTCTTTCTCTTCGCTTTGGACCGCAAAAATGAAACATGTCACGAAATCGTGACACCTTTTTCTCTCTCCTCTTTCTCTTCGCTTTGGACCGCAAAAATGAAACATGTCACGAAATCGTGACACCTTTTTCTCTCTCCTCTTTCTCTTCGCTTTGGACTACGAAAATGAAACATGTCACGAAATCACGACACCTTTTTCTCTCTCGTATTTCTCTTCGCTTTGGACCACGAAAATGAAACATGTCGCGAAATCGTGACACCTTTTTCTCTCTCGCTTTGGACCACGAAAATGAAACATGTCGCGAAATCACGACACTTTTTCTCTCTCCTTATTTAGTTGCGAAAATGTGACATGTCACGATATCGTGACACTTTTTCTCCTTAGCGCTTTTTCTTTCCTTTGGGTCACAAAAACTCGACATGCCATGATATCACGACACTTTTTCTCCTTAGCACTTTTTCTTGCCTTCGAGTCACGAAAACCCACTTTTTTGTCCATACAACCTTCCTTGCAATATGTCACGAAATCGCGACACTTTTTTGTCCCTACAACCTTCCTTGCAATATGTCACGAAATCGTGACACTTTTTCGTCCGTACAACCTTCCTTGCAATATGTCGCGAAATCGTGACACTTTTTCGTCCGTACAACCTTCCTTGCAATATGTCATGAAATCGTGACACTTTTTCGTCCGTACAACCTTCCTTGCAATATGTCACGAAATCATGACACTTTTTCTACTTGCCTTTCTTTCTTCCAACATGTCGTGAAATCGCGACAGTTTTTCTTGCTTCTCAACATGTCGCGATATCGCGACAGTTTTTCTTTCTTGCCAACTTGTCGCGATATCGCGACAGTTTTTCTTTCTTGCCAACATGTCGCGATATCACGACAGTTTTTCTTTCTTGCCAACATGTCGCGAAATCGTGACAGTTTTTCTTTCTTCTTCTCTCTCTTCCAACATGTCATGAAATCATGACAGTTTTTCTTGCCTGCTGTATATGTCGCGATATCGTGACACTTTTCTTACTTGTATTTTTCTTTGATCTTTTGCAAGTGGTCCACTTTGGTCTTCTTGGAAAATCACTGTACATACTCTGAGTAACCTTTGAACTCCTATCTTCTGCATCTGACTAGCCTTTGAACTTCCTGTCCACTGCATCAACAGATCTATCTAACTGTGTTGACAACAATGACAATACTATCGTTGCACCTTGCTCAACAATCTCTCCCTTTGGAATTGTTTGCAACACATGTGCAATTTTCTGTGACTCTTCTCCCCCTTTGTCAATAATACCAAAGGGCTACTGCAGACTCCCCCTGAGTCCATGCACAACATTCTCAGGCACAAATTGTTACACTTAGCACAAATTATGAACATGAGCAAAAAGATAATCAAATACTTAAATGCTCCCCCTGAGAATGTGATCCCTATAGCTAGTCAATTCTTGGGAAGTGTGACCACTCCCAATTTGTTTTGAAGGTACTCAAACACTTCCTTGGGCAATGGTTTTGTGAAGATATCTGCTACTTGTTTTGTGGTTGGAACAAAATCCAATTTAACCTCACCTTCTGCAACTTTCTCCTTCAAAAAGTGATACCTGATGGCAATGTGCTTTGTGCATGAATGCATAATCAGATTCTTGGAGATGTTAATGGCACTGGTGTTATCACACTTAATTGATATTGGCTCACTGAAGCTAATACCAAGATCTTTCAGGGTTTGTTTCATCCATAATACCTGCGTACAACATGTTGTTGCTGCAATATATTTTGCCTCTACTGTCGATAGAGAAACTGACTCTTGTTTCTTACTGTGCCATGCGACCAATCTGTCTCTAAGGTAGAATGCACCTCCACTGGTACTCTTTCTGTCATCTACACATTTGGCCCAATCTGCATCTGAATATGAAATGAGGGTGAAGTCTTTACCTTTCGGATACCATAACCCATACTCCATAGCACCTTTGAGGTACCGAAGAATCCTCTTCACTGCTGTCACATGAGTCTCCTTGGGATTAGCCTGGAATCATGCTACCATGCATACTGCCTACAAAATATCTGGTTTGGTGGTTGTCAGATACAGTAAGCTTCCAATCATAGATCTGTACATGGTTTGATCAACAGTTGGAGATTTGTCATCCTTGCTCAACTTGCAACCTGTTGTCATGGGAGTGCTAATTGGCTTACAATCCTCCATCGTGAACTTTTTTAACATCTCTTTTACATATTTGACTTGAGAGATAAATATGCCCTTCTTACTTTGATTAACTTGCAATTCGAGGAAATACGACAGTTCTCCAATCATTGACATTTCAAATTCTTTCTGCATCTTATTTGCTAAATCCTTGCATGACTCATCTTTGTTGCTACCAAATATGATATCATCTACGTATACAATAAGAACGATAAGATGCCCATTTTTTGTTTTGACATATAAATTACTATCCACCATACCTTTCTTAAACCTTTGTTGAGTGAGATAGTTGTCTAGCCTTGCATACCATGCTCGGGGTGCCTGTTTCAAGCCATATAATGCTTTCTTCAACTTACAAACAAAGTTGGGATTATCCCCAAGTTGGAACCCATCTGGTTGCTCAATATAAACCTCTTCTTCAAGTTTCCCATTCAAAAACACTGATTTCACATCCATTTGATAAACTTTGAAATTCTTGTAGACTGCTAAAGCCAGAAACATTCTGATTGCCTCTAGTCTAGCTACTGGTGCAAACGTTTCCTCAAATTCAATGCCTTCGACTTGCGCATACCCCTTGCATACCAACCTTGCTTTATTTATGACTACCTATCCGTCTTCATTCAATTTGTTTCGAAAGATCCATTTAGTCCCGATTATATTTTTGTTTGCAGGTCTAGGTACTAACTCCCAAGTTCTGTTTTTCTTGATCTGGTCTAATTCTTCATTTATTGCCTTCATCCAACTTTCATATTTGCTTGCTTCAGCAACATTTTTGGGCTCAATGTTGGATAATAGAGAGTAGTTACTTACTACTCTTCTTCTTGTTTGAACACCAACTTTGGGGTCTCCAATTATTTGATCTCTAGGATGATTTTTCTGCCAGCTGCCTGTTTTGAATTTCTTATTTTCTTCCACTTCTGAATCACAACTTAAATCATTTGAGTCAATTTTTTGTAGCTTTTCCATTTCGTTTTCCTCATCTCCTTCAATGACCTCTTCATAAATTGGGTAGTTTGTTTCATAGCTAATTACTCGTTCTCTACCTTCATCAAATTTAACATCGGCATTGTCCACAATTTTCTTTAGCTTTTTATTGTAGCATTTGTAAGCTTTGCTTTTTGATGAATAACCAACAAAAATACCTTCATCCGCTCTATCTTCAAACTTACCAAGATTATCCTCAGTTCTTTTGATGTAGCACTTGCTGCCAAACACTTTGAGGTATTTTGTTGTTGCCCTTTTTTCGAACCATAACTCATAAGGAGTTTTGCTTTCATGTGTTCTCAGCATGTACCTGTTTTGGATATACACCGCAGTATGGACTGCTTCTTTCCAAAATCTATCTGCTAGACTACTTTCAGCTAGCATAGTCCATGCCATTTCTTGCACTGTCCTGTTCTTTCTTTCTACCACTCCATTCTGCTAAGGTGTCTTGGCTGCTAAAAACTGTCTCCTAATACCGTATTTTTCACAGTATTCTATAAACTCCTCTGAGATGAATTCTCCTCCTCTATTTGATCTTAAACATTTGATCCTCTTACCTGTTTCATTCTCAACCTGGTTTTTAAAAATCTTGAACATACCAAAAGCTTCTGATTTATGCTTTAAGAAAAATATCCATGTCATTCTGGAATAGTCATCAATACACAACATAAAATATTTGTCACCATTTATGCTTTGTGTTCTCATGGGTCCACATAAATCAGTGTGTATTAGTTCCAAAGGTTTGCTTGTGTAGTATTCTTTAGTTTTGAATGTGACTCTAGTTTGCTTCCCCTTTTGGCATGAAGCACAAATGCTGTTTGTAGGTTTCCTGATGGTGGGAAGATCTCTTACAACCCTTTTTGAGGTGATTTTTACTAGATTATCAAAATTGATATGACCAAGTCTCTTGTGCCACAACCAATTTTCTTCTTCCTGTCCAATAAAGCAAGCTCCTTTTGAAGTCTCTGAGAGCGTGTACAGGTTGCCAGATGTCCATAATCCAGTTGCTATCAATTTTCCACTGTTTGTTTTTCTGACTTCACAACCCTGCTTCATAAAAACTACTTCATGACCTTTATCACAAATCTGACTTACGCTTAATAAGTTATGTTTCAACCCATCTACAAACAGGACTTCTTCTGACTTAATTTTTTTGTCACTAATTTTGACAGAGCCTTTGCCAACTATCTTAGCTCCATCATTGTTTCCAAACTTTACTGAACCACCTTCATATTTTTGCAACTTCTCAAACTTTTGTTTGTCACCTGTCATATGACTGGAGCATCCACTATCAAGAATCCATGGTACATATTTATTCTATGCTCTAAATGTTGTTTGTACTATTAAGGATTCATTTTCTTCCTTAAGTTGCTCCTTTTCTTTCCACTCTATTTTGATAGTAGATTTGAGCTCTTGTTTAGCCTTTCCCTTATCAATAGCTTGTGCTTGTTTTTCCAAAAGTTTTCTATTTTGTCTCATCCTGTTTGGTTGAATTTTTCTTCCCTGAAATTGATTTGAAGCAAACGTGCTTCTATAGTTTCTTGCAATGTGCCCAAAATTGTGACAGTTATAACATTCTACTATATAATTCATCAAAGGAGAGAAAGCATTTCTACTAGTGAAATTCCTTGGTCTTACATTATATTTGCAGTCTAAGATTTTATGTCCATAGCCATTGCATTTAAAATAGAAACCAAAAAATGGATAATTGAACCTGGGTGATGGTCTTTGCCATGTTACCGTAGGAGCCCTAGGTCTTCTTCTTCTTTGATGAGTGACATTGGTGAAACCATCATTATCAATTTTCCTTTCATGCCTGGCATTATTGCTTTCTGTTGCATGAGATGTTTTTTCTTGATCAACCTATTTCTTATCTTTATTCTTTATGGATTCTACATTTCTGGCCTTTGATCCATTAGATGATTCTCCTTTGACGAAACCCAGACCAAATTTGATGCCTACAGGCCTTTGGTCATTTATGATCTTATCCAGCTTCATAGAACTTTCTTCACATTTGTGATAGCAACTAATTTTCTTATTCATCTCTTCTAGCTGCATTCTTAACCCAACAATCTCTTCTTCTAGCTTGCTACAATGATCTATTTTCATGGTTATTTGCACTTCCAGATCTTCGAAGATTTTCTTGGATTCTTCTATCTATACTTTCAAACTGGATATGATTTCATTTGCATCCTCAAGCCTTTTTGAAAGTTTTTTATTCTTTTTCCTCTCTATTCTCCAAGAGATCAACTCACCTTCTAGATCTATTTTAGCCTCAGGGTTTTCACCACAAACTTTAGAGTTCACTCCTTCCTCTTCTTCTTCAAATGCCATAATGTTACTTCCAAGATCACCCTAGCCGGTTAAGCTTGTACAAGAACTTAGCTCTGATACCAATTGTTAGTCTTACAATGGCACTGAGAGGGGGGGTGAATCAGTGTAGCTCTTTCACCATGAATTAACAGCTCTTAAAACAACAGTAGTTAAAACTTATAAACAGATACAGTAAGTACAACAAGAGAACATCACACAACATAAGATTTAACGAGGTTCACCAATGTGGCTACTCCTCAAAAATGACTGCTTGGACTACCATCCAAATCTAGCCTTTGCAAAGCAAAAAAAATTACAAATAGTTTACCAGCACCCATTGGAAGGAGCACCAACCCCTGATTTATCTGTACCAACAGAAAGGAGCACCAACCCCTAATTTGCTAGCACCAACTGGAAGGAGCACCAACCCCTTATGCCAAGCACCAACTTGGACTTCAATTCTAAAACTAGAAGAATAATAGTAAGATACCTTTGCTTTTACATGACCCTGACTGGTCTGCTTCACATTTTTGTCCTCTGTGTACTCTGCTCTCTCTACGCTATCACTTCGCATAATCTGCTGCTTAACTGTTGAATGATCGTCTTCTCCCCTTTGTGCACTCTACTTCCTTTGTGATCTTCACACTTAGAATGATTCGACGACTTGCACATTGTACACTATGACCGAACCTTGCACTCTGTGCACTGTCTCTGAACTTCACATCTCTACCCCTATTTAACTCTTCAAACAACCTTCCTTTTATAACAATATTTTCAAGATCAAAATCCTAATCTTAGTCGGCTGTAAACCCTGATCTCAGTTGGCTACAAACCCTAATCTTAGTCGGCTACAAACCCTAATCTTTGTTGGCTTACATCGGTCTTCATTGGCTTCAACTACCCCTATAACTCTTCTATTGTTGTTGCCACGAAAACACATGTCGCGATATCACGACACTTTTGCCTCCGTACGCTTTCTCTTAGCTTTGGCCCGTGAGAATACATGTAGCGATATCGCTACACTTTTTCTTCCATACGCTTTCTCTTAGATTTGGCCCGTGAGAATACAACATGTAGTGATATCACTACACTTTTTCTTCCATACGCTTTCTCTTAGCTTTGGACCGCGAAAATGAAACATGTCACAAAATCGTGACACCTTTTTCTCTCTCCTCTTTCTCTTCGCTTTGGACCGTGAAAATGAAACATGTCACGAAATCATGACACCTTTTTCTCTCTCCTCTTTCTCTTCGCTTTGGACCATGCGAAAATGAAACATGTCGCAAAATAGCGACACCTTTTTGTCTCTCCTCTTTCTCTTCGCTTTGGACCACGAAAATGAAACATGTCATGGAATCGTGACACCTTTTTCTCTCTCCTTTTTCTCTTCGCTTTGGACCGCAAAAATGAAACATGTCATGAAATCGTGACATATTTTTCTCTCTCCTTATTTAGTTGTGAAAATGCGACATGTCACGATATCGTGACACTTTTTCTCCTTAGCGCTTTTTCTTGCCTTCGGGTCACGAAAACCCGACATGTCGTGATATCACGACACTTTTTCTCCTTAGTGATTTTTCTTGCCTTCGGGTCACGAAAACCTGACATGTCATGATATCGTGACACTTTTTCTCTCGAACTCTCTCTCCTACACATGTCGCGAAATCGTGACACTTTTTCTCTCGAAATCTCTCTCCTGCAACATGTCACGAAATTGTGACACTTTTTCATCCGTACAACCTTCCTTACAATATGTCATGAAATCGTGACACTTTTTTGTCCGTACAACCTTCCTTGCAATATGTCACGAAATCGTGACACTTTTTCATCCATACAACCTTCCTTGCAATATGTCACGAAATCGTGACACTTTTTCGTCCGTACAACCTTCCTTGCAATATGTCACGAAATCGCGACACTTTTTCATCTGTACAACCTTCCTTGCAATATGTCGCGAAATCGCGACACTTTTTCGTCCGTACAACCTTCCTTGCAATATGTCACGAAATCATGACACTTTTTCTACTTGCCTTTCTTTCTTCCAACATGTCGCGAGATCGCGACATTTTTGCTTGCTTCTCAACATGTCGCGATATCGCGACAGTTTTATTTCTTGCTAACTTGTCGCGATATCGCAACATTTTTTCTTTCTTGCCAACATGTCGAGATATCACGATAGGTTTTCTTTCTTGCCAACATGTCACAAAATCGTTACAGTTTTTATTTCTTCTTCTCTCTTCCAACATGTCACGAAATCATGACAATTTTTCTTGCCTGTTGTATATGTCGCGATATCGCGACACTTTTCTTACTTGTATTTTTCTTTGATCTTTTGCAAGTGGTCCACTTCGGTCTTCTTGGAAAATCACTGTACATACTCTGAGTAACCTTTGAACTCCTATCTTCTGCATCTGACTAGCCTTTGAACTTCCTATCCACTGCATCAATAGATCTATCTGACTGTGTTGACAACAATGACAATACTGTCACTGCACCTTTCTCAACATTAACAATTGCCTCTTTCAGTTTTTAATTAGATACACTATGTTGGTTTTAGTTGCTCAAGAAGGCACATCCTGATATTACTTGGATAGAATTTGACCAAAATCTCCTCAATCGCTTTGGTCCTAGTGAGTTTGATAATTTAATAGGATCCCTTTATAAACTCAAACAATTTTCAACCATTCAATATTATCAAACTCAGTTTGAAAATTTGGCCAGTCATACCACTAGTTTGAGTACTGGTTTCTTTCAAAGTTGTTTTGTGAGTGTTTTGAAGGATGACATTAAGTCTAAAGTTAAAATATTGAGGTCATAATTATTACAAAAGGCAATCACTTTGGTTGGATTGTAAAAATAAAAATATAAGGCTCAATGATGTACGCCCAAATTTTCTCAATCTTAGCCACCTTTTTCATCCAAGCCTATGCCAAATCCTACCAACAAAACTCCTACCATCAAAAAATTGACTCAAGAAGAGATGGAAAATAGAAGGGCCCAAGGGCTATGCTATAATTGTGATGAAAAGTATTCCCCAAGGCATAAGTATGTACACCAAAAATTATATTTTCTTGATATGGATGAGGCACCAACCATCAAATATTCTAAGGTAGAAGTGGATCATAAAAATATATAAATTGTTAAACAATCAAAAGTTCTAGAGAAATCCTAGCCCAAAATATCAGTGCATGCTTTATAAAGAATCAACTCCCAAAAATAGAAAAGTGATATGACACTTGAAAGAACAAAGGGTCATCATTCTTGTTGACTTAGGAAGTATAAATTTTTTTTAATGATCCACATGTGGCCAAACAAGGGAACTATTACATTACTACTTGTAATCCCTTTGAAGTCATGATTGGTCATGAAGGCACTCTACCATGCAAAAGAAAGTATCATAATATAAAAATAAAAATTGGAGAATATAATCTCAATATGAATATGTTTTCCTTACCATTAGGCGGGTGTGATATTATTTTGGGAGCACACTAGTTGTGGATGTTAGGTCTAGTTTATGGGATTTTTTGGGTTATGTATGAAATTTAGCCAAGAAGGAACTGAATACACTTTACACACATAAATGTTGGTACAAGTCAATATTTTTCAACCCACAAGATGGAAAAATTATTAAAAACATCCTCTCATGGAGTTGTGGCATAATTATTTTCTATAGATGCTTCTAAGGAAAGTGAAAGGGACCACCCATAGGTATTCTAGGATTTATTGAACAAGCATGCTCAAGGTTTTGAGTAACCCAAAGGAATACCTCCTTTTTGTTCTTACGATCATGTAATTCAAAATTTTCTTGGTAGTCTACCCCCAAAAGTTCATCCCTACAAGTATCCCTATGCTCAAAAATCATAAATTAAGAAAATGATTTAGGAACTTTGTGTTTTCGGGGTTATTCCTCCCATTTTTAGTCCCTATTACATCTCCAAAATAACTTTCAAAAATCATGAAAGGCATTATGAATTCCTGGTTATGCCATTTGGATTAACCAATGCACCTTCCACCTTTTAGAGTTTGATGAATTCCATTTTTTGACCTTTCCTTTGCAAATTAATATGAGTCTTTTTAATGATATATTTATTTACAATTGTTCATGGTAAGAACATCTCTAGCACTTGGATCAAACACTACAACTTATATCTAAAAATTAGCTCTATGTAAAGAGGTCCGAATTTTCTTTTGGATAGCAATAGGTCGAATATTTAGGTCACATTATCATGCAATATGGAGATCATGTTGACCCTAAAATAATTTAGGATGTTCAAGACTAGTCTAAGACTCAAAACACAAAGGAAATTCATGGATTTATAGGACTCACTGGATGTTACTAGAAATTTATGAAAATTATGGAAATTTAGTAGCTCCCTTGACAACCATGTTGACAAAGAATTATTTTGTGGTTAGAGCTTTAAGAGAAGTATTTTTTAGATTTTAAGCACACCATGACCATTATCCCCATGTTATAAATGCCTAATTTATCTAAATATTTTATCATTGAGAGTGATGCATATGACAATGACATTGAGGTGGTTTTAATGCAAGAAGGCAGACCTTGGGCCTTCACTAGTAAATCACTCTCAAGCAAGAATTTGGTCAAGTCTACTTATGAAAAAGAAATGCTTACCATTTTATATGTTTTTAGTCATTGGCATCCATATCTCATTGGGTGAAATTTTTCCATCAATACTGATCATCAAAGTCTGATATATTTATTAGAACAAATGGTGACCACTCTAGAACAACAAATATGGGTTTTTGAATTTTTAGGTTATGACTATGACATCACCTATAAAAATATAAGGAGAATGTGGTGGTAGATGCCTTATCCTAACTACATGATGAACACAAAATGCTACATGCTATATCTACACCACTTCCACAATGAATTCATCATCTTAAGGAAGAGTTGATGGACTCCTCTTTGCAAGTTCTAGTCCACAAAATCCAAACAAATCCTAATTCATTCCTTGGTTATACTTGGGATGGTCATGTTTTATGGTATCGTGACCATGTTGAAATTCCCCAAAATTCATAAATGAGGGACCTCATCCTACAAGAGATGCATGCATCCCCAATAGTTGGCCATTTAGGGTTTCTCAAAACCTATGCAAGGACCAAGCATATATTTTTTTGGAAGGGAATGAAAAGGGATATGAAGTATGCTCATTTTTGTTCCCTATCCTACCCCTATACCACCTCCATAGTTACCTAAGTCTTTATAGAGTCCATATTTCATCTCTATAAATCCATTATATTTGATAGGGATCCTACTTTTATTAGTCAATTTTAGAAGGAATTGTTCAAATTGAGTTTGAATTACATCCTTAAAATGATGGCCAAACTAAAATTATCAATAAATTCTTGGAAACATATCTTCATTACTTCATCTCATAATATCCTACATAGTAGGCCAAGTTGCTTCCTTTCGTTAAATGGTGGTATAATACAACATATCATACCACTACTAAGGTGATCCCATTTAAAGTAGTCTATGGTCATACTCCACCAACACCATCATCTTACATTATAGGTAGCTCCAAGGTTCAAACTGTGGATTCCACTCTCAAACAATGTGATTCCCTTATTCAAAAAATGAAGGTCCATCTTGACTTGGCTCAGAATATAATGCATCAACAAGCTAATAAACACCTCTATGAGCATAGATTTGATGTCAAGGACATGATTTTTATTTACCCACAACCGTACAAACAATCATCTCTCTAGATTTATGAATGTTATTTTTTTTCCTAAAATATTATGGTCCCTACTAAGTATTAAAAAGGATTGGGTCAACAACATACAAACTGACCCTTATATCCACTTCCAAAATTCATCTAGTATTCCATATATCCTCTCTCAAGAAGGTTGTTGGAACCAAGTTCTAGGTGCAATCCAAACTACCAAAGTGGAAAGATGAAGGCTCCATTCTTCTTGAACTTGAATGCATTCTAGATCGTTGATCATGCACCATTTTCCATCCTATTATCACCAATGTTCTTGTTCAATGAAATGACTTACAACCTAAAGATGCCACATGGTAACAACTTCAACAACTTCAATAATAGTTTCCTCATCTGCAACTTTGAGGACAAATATTTTTGAATGGGAAGGGTATGTTTGAACCCCATCCTAACACTATGTTGTAATACCTTTGGTTAATGTGGGGGACCATCATGTTAATGTTTTGTAATTGTATTATGTAATTTTTTGTAATAGTTTATGAAATTAGAAGCACCTAAAAAAGTGGCACCATTTTATGTAATTGTTATCAAGAATGTAACTATTTTGTTTGGTAGAATATTCTAGCTCGGGTGGTATTTTGCATGTAAGCCAACCTTGAGCATTAGGTAGTGAGATGGAGTCTTTAAAACTATGAGGGGTAGTAATGAATGCATATTTTTCATAATTGAATGAATGTATTGAAGGAGGTTTCCCCCTCGAAGTGGATTGCAATTCTATGTATGTTGTGATATTGTTACATTTTTGCACTTATATTTCATATCGTAATATCTTATGTTTAATGAGTTTTTATTTTATTGCAATATTTATGTGAATATGCTGATTTTAATCAGATAGATCCTAACAAATATGAACATTTGTTAAGGATATTTTATGCATATATTAGCTTTATGATAATTGGGTATGATTTGAAAACTGATATTACAAAGATAAATATAGTTTTGAGATGGTCCACACTATATATTACAAAGAGATTTATTAGGATGTTAAATTATTGAGAAAATGTATTTTTATTTTTTTTGTTGTTACTACTTTGCTATATGCCTTATATTCAAAATTAATAATTTTATATAAAATAATGGTCATGGTGAATCCTTTAAAGAGATGAATTTAAAATCAGCCATGGTGAATCCTTTAAAGAGACGAATTTAAAATCAGCCATGAATTAATGCTCATTTTACCTAAGTTATATAAATCATGTTATTACAAGGAGGTAGAACAATTTACTACCACTTAGAATCAATTGATAAGTTATAAGAATGCTCTTACTTTCTACAATGAGCTATTGACATGGTATAAACCATCAAAAAAAAAATTATAACATTGCCTTATAATAAATGATACATTAGTGCACATGAATTATCATCAAGTTTAACACTTACAAACATAAAATAAATGATAATAAGTTAAACACTTCAAATAAATAGTTCTCCTTTAATATTATCATATATTCATTAAGTATAAGAAGGGCACTATGAACTATTCTCAAAATTGCATTTATATAATTAGTTTCTAAATATGATTAAAATGAATTATTTCTTTCATAGAAATATGCCAACATAGAAAAAATTATTAATTGAAATATGCTTGTATCCTTAGGAGTAGGGATCCCTTATTTTCATTTTTATTTGAAAGATTTTTTAATTAATATCATTTAATAATAAAAGGTTAGAAATGATTTTTTATTTTTTATAAAATCATATATAGAGATATGTGTATTTTTTAGACATTTTATTTTTAATGGTTTTGTGTGTTTTTAATTTTTAAAAAATTTCTCAAAATGAATTATCCTCTATGCACCATCTCCGATACATTTTAGCTACTAAAGCCACATTATAATGGAAATATTTTCTCATATACAAGTCTCTTCTTCCTTTTGGCTAGAAAATTCATTCCCAAATGCAACTTTCTTTTCTGAATTTTCTTTCCTTAGAAATATTTTTGTTATTTGATCTAATTAAAAATGAATTAAATTTAAAACAGAAAAGGATATTTTTAGTTGGAATTTGGAAAATAAAATTTCAAATCTACTTTGTGAAGACCTCTAAGAAGTCTTAGAGTGTGATAATAGTTGATTATTATAGAAAAATAAAACTTGCGAGTTTTACTCATTAAAGATTTATCCATAAGCTCAAACATATATATAATCAAATTATAAAAATTGAATTAAATTTAAAATAGAAAAGGATATTTTTAGTTGGAATTTGGAAAATAAAATTTTAAATCTACTTTGTGAAGACCTCTAAGAAGTCTTAGAGTGTGATAATAGTTGATTATTATAGAAAAATAAAACTTGCGAGTTTTTATCATTAAAGATTTGTCCATAAGCTCAAACATATATATAATAAAATTACAAAATTATTGTAAACCATTGCAAACATTAGTGGCTAGGAGGATGATTAAAAGACATAAATTTCATTCTAACAGATTTTAATATGGTAACATCTTTTTATTTTTATTAAATAATTATTTAACTAAATAAAATTTCAATTTAATATGAGAAAGGAGAAAAATCTTCTTAATTAGAACATTGAAAATAAATGTGAAAATATCAAACATATATAATCAAATTCTAAGATTCTAATTGACCATTTAAAGCATAAGTAGCTATGAGAATGATTAAAAGACAAAATTCATTCTAAAAGTTTTTAATATGGTGAAATGGTTGAATTTTTTTTGATAAATTATTTGATTGAAAAAAAATTAAATTTGATATAAGAAGGGAGAAGAATTTTCTTAATTAGGACATGAAAAATAAATGTAAAGATCTCCAAACAATAGAACAAAATTTGGTTTTAAATCTCAAAACAAAAGAACTTTCAACTTTATATGATGTTTAATCTTAATAAAAAAATTACTTTAAAACTAAAAAAAAAAAATCTTGTGAGGGATTATTTTGAGAGGGTTTCACTCCCGCTTTGGATTTGATGCTCTGACACCCTTTGAGTGGTAGGTCTCTTTTCTCCCATTCTAGATCTGGCTATTAGGTATGCTTAGTTTCTCTACTGCGGTTCGTGACCAGGGTGTTTTTCTTGTTGGGGATCTTGTTGGTATGTTCTGCTCTTTTATGGGTTAGGCATTATCACTCTTATCTGGAGTGGAGGGTCAAATGCTGACCCAAATATGTAGGGGTGATCCTGGGCTATTATAATGCAGTGAAAGATTTTGGTTGTTGATCCTTTGGATGGCTCTTGCTCTGGTTGGTGGGTGTGTTGGGTGGCTACATTTCTTGGGTTGTTTGCTATTTTCGGGGACTTGGTTGGATTGTGCAACATTTCTTATGGATTTGGTAGTTTCAAGTTTTTTTTAGCTTTCCAAGGAGAGGAAAGGCCCATCCACCAACCCAATTCTGTTGGGGTGAGCTTGGTATGGTGTTTGGCTGCAAAAATTTGATGGTGTTCCCTTGGCTGGCTTCAGGTTGGATGGTGCTTGGATGGCTTTGTTGCTAGGGTTCTCTACCAGTAGTGGGTTCATGGCTGATTTGTGCCGCTTTATTTTGGGTCCAGTAATTTCTTGTTATACCTGGTTGTTCTGAGGAGACAAGGCCAAATACCAATCGAAACCATTTGGGGTGAAAGTGGATTTTTATGTTGTGGTGGCCTTCAAATTTTGGCTCCATGTCTCTAGTTGGTTTCCTAGCTTCAGCGGTTTGCAGAGATATCTTTCTCCAGTTCCAGTAGTGGTGGTGTGTTTAATCCCAAGGTTCTAAGACTTATTTTTTGGGATCTTACCATTATCCCTCTTATGTGCGATATTGAATGTTACTATCTTCTTTTTCTTGTACCTAAGAGGTTGTTCTTAAAACTTTTTTGGTTGGCTCGAATGGGATTTATGGGTTTCATGGAATTTCTTGTGTAGATATCCTAGATGGTTTTTATGCTATGGATTGTGTTGGTCCGTATTTCTAGTGTTGTTTTCTTAAATTGACTATTCTCATGAGGGGTTTTCTTATTATGTGCTTTGTTGGATAGATTTTTTGATTGTGATGACAAGATTCCTTTGTTCTCCTTTCTTTTTAGGTGGTAAATGCTTCGGTTTGGACAATTTTTATTTGTAAATTTATTTTTAATCATAGCATTTTTATTATTCTACTATTTTTCTCCATTGCTTTAGATTCAAAGCACATGGTGGTTTGACCATGGGACAATCTCTTGTATTTGCTTGATAAAAATTTGCGACTTATTTGTTAGGAGGTTGTTTCATTGGATTTTTGGGTTTGATTCGTGGAATCCAACTTAGTATTTCTTGATGTCTTATTGCTAGATCTAAAGTTTGAGGGTGAATTTCAAAATCCTACTTGTAATAGATTTGGGGACCCTTTTTAAAATCCCTTGTATTTACAATCAATAAAAACAAAAAAAAATCTCTATATTATAAAAAACAAATTTTCTATTTTAATTTCTAGTAAATTTTTTTTAATAGTTAAATTATTTTATATAAAAAAAATAATATATTAAAAAGTAATAAAATATCCATCTCACGTCGGGTCAACAATTAACGAGACAAATAGGTTTGGTGGTTGCAGTCCTTGTGGTTTGAACCCTGTGCTTCTAGTTACTAAAAATAGTGGTTGTAGCCAACTCTCCTATGTAACCTAATATATATATATATATATATATATATATGAAAGAAGAAAATAAACATACCGATCAAAACTATAAAAAAAAAAAACTACATCCATAAAAACAAGTTAATCAAAACCACCTTTAATTCTTTTATGAAAATAATAAAATAAAGTTTTAGTTAATTGTTTTATCATTTTTATTAAAAAAATTAAATATTATTTTTTTACTATTAATAATGGAGAGGTTTTAAAAGAATTCCACAACCATTACAAACAAACCTCTATACAAATCACAAAAACTAGAACTAAACCCCGACAAGGATAAAATAGAAAAAAACTACATCAAACCCACTCAAGAAACAAAAGGAGACAGAAAAGCAATATCTTCAAAGAAATCCAAGACGACTTCAGCGAGCTCCAAATTTTTCTTTGGCTAATGTCAATGAGTTTCAAATTATGAAGGACTCGCTCTTTCTCTAGTTTCACATAATTTATTTAAAAAACTATTAAAATCTATTAGAATTATCTTTTCTAACAAAAAGATCACCTTGAATGTCAAACCACCTTTAATTATTTTATAAAAATAATAAAATAAAGTTATAGTTAATTGTTTTATCATTTTTTTTAGGTTGAGGTGTAGAACAATTGGTTTGACCAAACCTCGTAAAAGGTTTAAATTTTAGGCCTCTTCGGACTGAACGCTTACCCCTTTATTGATGCTTTCAATGGCGTAAAAGGTTTAAAATGATTGTAGCATGGTGGTTATAAGGGCGGACTGTGCAAAGATCTACGTGGCAGCTTTCGGAACGAACAATACCAAATACTGTAGCGACCATAAAAACTAAACACTTTAATCGGATAACCATTCCACCATAAATTATATATATATATATATATATATATATATATATATTTTTCATTTTCATTAAAAAAATTAAATATTTAATTTCACATAATTTATTTCCATAACTATTAAAATATATTAGAATTATGATTTTTAACAAAAAGATCACCTTGTATCTCTTTAATAACAACCTAAAGACATATCAACCTCCGAGAAAATATTTAATTTCACATAATTTATTTCCATAACTATTAAAATATATTAGAATTATGATTTTTAACAAAAAGATCACCTTGTATCTCTTTAATAACAACCTAAAGACATATCAACCTCCGAGAAACATTAGCTTTTAAATTCCATTAATTTTTTTTTCGGTGCTATAAATCTAAACAAGACTCTCAAAATATATTTTGTAATATATTTTTATTTTAATAATATAATTATATTATAAGAAATTAACCCCATCTATAAACATGGTACCTTTACTCGTAATTGCCCTTGTCATAATAAGAATCGTCCTCGTCCTCCCTCAACTTCCAGAACCCAATCAATATGCCAGCAATCAGAACGACCGCCAACACGATGTCGATAACAGCAATCCTACGCCAGTCCCGATTTAACCTCGCCAGCACACCCGCCTTGCAAGAATCACAGTCATAGCACAGCCTGTCCTTATTATTATCCCACGTGGCACAGTCTGGATCCGACGTGTTCATCAACGTGGTAGGAGCGGTCCAATACGTGGCAGTCACGTAGGTGAAGCCGCACGAGGTCGGCGGCTTACAGCAACCCGACTAGAAATTTTCAAGGACAAAATTAGAAAAGCAAAGGATTTAAATTTCATAAACTTAGACCACGAAATTTCATAGATTTCGTGTACATGCATAGTAATTTTGTGTTACGGACTTGAAAAACAATGGATTACCTGGACTGGGGATAATTTCTTTCGGTAGAATTGCTCGGCAGCTTCGTTTATGGCATGTTCCTCGAGTTTCTTACAGACTTTCTTGCGCTGAATGCAGCTCTTGATCTTGCGCCAGTTGCTGGACTTCTCCACGCGATTCTGCAACCAGTTAGAGTAGTCTCCAAGCCTATATTCCTTATATCCCCTTTGGCAAACAGCCTCTACCGCTCCCTTGTCTGTCACAACGAAGGCGAAGACGGTGAAGCAGAAGAGAAGGGTATCGAGGAGAAACATGGCGAAGAAATGGATCCGGAGCAGCCATGTGATTTCGCAGCAGGCTCCGAGTAATCCCGAAAGAGAGATGAGGAAGAGAAAGAAGCCTACGGCTATAACGGGCCATTCCAGAAACTGGTCGCAGTCTCTGTCCAGCCATAGTCCTCCACCCAATAGAGGGATTGAGATTAGGAAAGTGGCGAGGTTGAGGATTCCCACGATGTGGTCGCTCAGACGAAACATTTTAGGGGAGAAACAAAAAAACTTAATGTCTTGATCTGAATTTTATTAAGGCAGATCCATTGAAGGCTAAAGGAAGAGCTTTGAGTTAAAAGCAATAGACAGCCACAGGTTATGCAAATATATAGTTGTTTTATTTTGATTGTTTTTTTAGGGCAAGAACGATGTTCACAAACTCGAATGCGACGCGACTTTCCGGGATAAGTTTATTGAGGAATTGTATGAATTGTTGTTTTCAATAAAAATATTTTTTATAGTAATATAAAAATAAATAATTTAAATATTTTAAAAAATATTGTAAAACTTTCCGGGATAAGTTTAGTTAAAAGTTTTATGAACGGTTAAAATTGTTGGTTTCAATAAAAATATATTTTTTATAATAACATAAAAATAAATAATTTAAATATTAAAAAAAAAAAAAAAATAATATTTTACATAAATTCAGATTGATTCTTGAAACAATGAAGACGAAGAACATGTTATGCCTGCAAATCAAGATACATCAGAAAAAATCGTAACAATAAGTGAGATGAGGTAAGATAAAATCATATATCTAATGTACTTTTTAAGGGTCATGAGGCTGTAAGATGGGTATTTTTAAAAAATTAAATTATAAAAATTTTAAAAATAAAAAATATAGGAAGGTAATGCTAATCAAAAGTGAATGACGTGCGTAAGTTAAAGAAGAGATCCATTTCTTATTTGTTTTAAAAAGCAAATAATTGTTGGAAGTGTAATTGGAAGTGTGATTAAGAATCAAGTGGAATAATTAATTATATTTATAAAAAAAAAAAATTATAAGAAGAGTTAGGTAATATAATAGAAAATTATTTTCAAAGTTTTATATATAATTAAGAATTTTTTAGTTGAAAATATGTATGTTTTTTTTGAGATAATAGAAAGGTTAAATCTATGAAAAACCTTATCTAGGTAGTAGATGTTATACTAGAAATGATTATTAAGGATAAGAATTGAAAATTATACAACCATTTTAAAAAGTGAGGGTTAATATGTAAGTTTCATGATTCAAAGTTCGATCAAATGGAAGCGGAGGTTGAATTCAAGTTACTCCATGATTTGTTTTTTAAATAGATTTTTTTTTTTCATCATTTTTCTCAAGTTAGAAAATCAGGGACAAAATAATGGGTGGTGGCCCATGGTTGAGGAGAGATGCATTATATTTAAGAATATGGAGTGAGAAATTTTCTTGAGATATAAACTATTAAAAGACTTCTAGCATGGTCTAGAATTTCTATAGTTCCATATTATCTTATCAATAAGGAGGTTTTGAGGAATATCAGAATTTCATCTAGAAAGATCAACAAGTAAGGAGTGAAGGCATTGTGCATATATTCAAAGATGTATTGCAAAGGATATTTTACAACCTTCTCCAAATTCTATTAAAATTAAGTCTAAATCAACATAATTAGATCAACAAGTGGATTATGAAATATTGCATTTCAATGTCATAATCATTATCAAATTGAAAATATAGCAAGAGATTGCAAAGTGATAATAATAGAGTAAGAAATAAAACTTTGTGACCATGAGCAAAACTTAAGAACATACTATAGTAGAAGGCTATAATATTATTTTTAAAAATCCAGGAAATCATAATATAGTTAAATAAAATTTAATTGTTACTATAGGCTCTCATTAGAGATACCCAAGCTTGAAACTTACTAGGTGATATAATACTAATAAGTGGTTGACTAAAATTCCATCGTAACATGGGGTAATATAATACAATTTGAACCACATATAATACCAAATAATCAAGTAAATAAAAATAATAAAATTATCTAAGGATTTTGAGAAAAGCAATTTTACGTTATCATCCAAAGCTTTAATCTCATGAAAAACTTAATATTTTGTTTATGGGATAGAATTCCAACTATAAGAATGTTTAACCCATAGGAAGTGGTGTAGGCACCCAATACTCAGCACATAACTAATTTTCAATCTCACCAATCTCATCATCAGTCAACTAATATCATCCAAGTTGAATCAATCATCCTTGTACCCAAATTTGGAGCATTTATTGCTCCAAGAGTGAAAGTTCCAAGGTATGAGCAAAAGTGTCATTAATCCTTTCAAATATCAAGCATCAATTTTACGAAGTTTGAATTTTTGACCTTTCTCACCCACATTTAATCTCCAATGGTCATGTTAAAAAAATCGCTAGGGAATAAGTGATGCCAACACTTTTGATTGTCATGCATCAAAATAAAAAAATGATTATTGAAACCTTACAAGCTTCCTACCATTAATGGATTTGATCAACGAGATTTGATTTGTAGCCCTACATTTTTTTTTTGAGAAATCTCAATCTATGGCCTTTTGAATTTTTTTGTTTGTTTGTCAAAATCTCTCTAGAATCATAGGAATTCATCTTCATGCATAGAAATGTTATGCCAAAACCTTACCATAATCTTGTGAGGGTCATTTTTCAAGCATTCATTCTCTCATCGGTGTGTGTCCAAGCACTAAAGAATATAAGCATAAAGAACATCAAGTATCTAAGCATTCAAGCTAAATATCTCAAGTGCCTACAAGAAAATAATCAAGCTTTAACCAAGATTCCACAAACAAGGGAAAATAACCATAGCATCTTGGGTTTTGCTTTTTCTTGTTCTTGTTTTTGACACTTTTTTAATTTATAGCTCTAAGAAATCATGTTGCATTATATCTAGCTTTTTATATTTTATTTGGATTTGTATCTCTAAGAAATCTTGTTGCATTCTATCTAGCTTTGTATATTTTATTTGCATCTAATTTTACATTTCATCTTGTCATTGTTAGCCTTTACTTTAAATAAGAAATCCCTATTTCTATCATTTAGTAAGGTCTTCTTATTCCTAAGTTAGAGGTCCTCATCATAGAAATAATTAAATCATCTAATTTTGTATTTAATATTTTTTTCTAATCTTTAAAGCAAAAACACTAGTTAGGTTTTTTATCTAATGGTACTATTACTCTTTAGTTTTATGTAGATATAGAGAAACAAAACATTATTTGTTAGGAAAAAGCACTAACAACTCTATCATTAACATTATAGCACTTTCCATTAGTTATTAAATATATGCATTTATCATTCTATCATTTTCAATACTCATTTGAAAATGGGTCTAATTCTAGACAAGAGAGTTTAAAATTCTTCTCCAACTTAGACAAAATATTTCATTACTAATTCTCTTTTTTCTATCTGTTTTGTAGAAAGGTTAAAGTGTTGTCAAAACAAAAAAAATATCATTAATAATTCTTCTTGGATTGAAAAATATTTTGTCTGTATGGAAAAAATAAGTTTTTTTCTCTATAACCCTTTTCACTTCAATATTTAGTTATTTAATTCTACTTGTTATGTATTGAATCAGTTCATATTTTTCTATTTACATGATAAAATAGGTAAATAAGAAGAAAGAACCAATTTTAAAATTTTAATTGTTTAGGGGACCAAATAAATTATTAAATATTTTATCATCAAATTGAAATTTCATGTAGTTGCATTTAGGAATTATTTGCTACATCCTTCTTGCAGCCTTACCTTAAGAAAAAAATAATCTTTTACTTCATCATCAAAGAGTAAAAATCATTTTAGTTTTAGGCCTTGTTATTTCATTAGGGCTAGATTAATATTAACATTAAACAAGTCACTTAGGATAAATCTAGGTTTTCTTCAATCAACTCATCAAACGTTAGACTCTAAGCTATCAAAATACCCCTATATTTTAAGGAAGGAGGAAAGTGAAAAGCATAATAGGAAAGTCCTTTACAACATCTTTCCATCTTTTCCCTTCTTTAATTTTAATGAAATCAATGTGAACACCACTATAGGTCCTAATATTTTCTTTGCCCAAGATAAATCTTAATCAAGCTAAAATTTACCAAACTTTAATCAGGACTATTTAATCTAATCTATTTAGACTAAATCACATTAAATTTAGATAACAAGAATATAATAAATTTCTAGTCTTACTAAGGGTATTTATGATTCTTTGAGTAATTACCATATGAGATATTAGGCTACATTGGGTATATAAAGAGCTTGGGCTACTAGCTTCCTACATAAGATCTCTCGTGTAAGTATGCCTAGTAAGAGGTATATTACAATGTGCTAGTGGGAGTCATAAGAAGACATACTATAATCCCTCACATACCATCTTGACCATGTATCAAAGAAGTTAGTTCCATGTTTCATTGTCAACCCATATATCCACTTTCTCTCACATATAGATGGGTATATAAAGAGGCATAAAGTATATTAAGGACTTCAATATATAAGGAGACCCATAAGGTATATAGATAAATTTGGTATATCCCTTGCCTAGATTTATTTTGGTATATCACTTTATCAAAATGGTGGAGTTCTTCCTACTATGTGGTTCCACCAATTATCTAACATACCTAAAATAAGCTAGATGGTAGGCATCATCCTACCAAATAATATGATGCCTATGTGACATTTAAATGACCTACTCTAGTTATAGCTCATCTATGGCATACCCAACAACTACGAATATGCCCTCGTTGGGATTGATCTATCCAACCTCAAAATATTGGCTCCACCTATAGGCTATCAATACCTCCTAGTACCTAACCTACCTTGATAATATTAGAGGTATAAAAACTATAATATGCTCTTAGACCCACACCTAGAGCAATATGCACCTACTTAGGATCCTATCACTCCCACAGATAATCTAATGTTGCAATTGATATAGGCATTCTAGTATGATGGAGCCCCACATGAACATTGTGTACTTGTCCTACATCTATCTTTACCACAATATTCCCATAACCCTAGTGGATAACCTTATAGCCAATGTCATCAAGTATCACTCTAGATACTTACATATAGTAACATTATTTTTCTCTCCAGTAGCCCTTGGTGTACATGATATTAATGTAAATGACTAACAAAACTACAAAAAAGTCTACATCACCAATCATGCTCTCTAGGCATCTTTGTTGGTCCTTCCCTAGGTGTACCTTTATGCTCTAATGCAAATTTTCAATATCTACCATACATTCTCTAATGTTATGTATATAATTCTAATTGGTAGCTTAAGCATATTCATCTTTGAATACCATATATTTGCTAGAGCCATTAGGAGAACTCGATCAATCTCCATCTTGGGCATCAATGCTACATGATACAACCCAATTCCACTAGTACTGCATGGCTTGAAAACCTAAGGAGAACTTGGATTCCAATGTCTACAATATCTCTTGCATCCAAGCCAAATTAGGCCTTTGTTAGACTTGAATAAATACAATTAGCAAAAGGAAAATAAAATATTGGATAAAATGCTAAAGGACACTAAAGTTCCATCATTATGCAAATGTATTTTTAGGTGGAAAAAGTATCATCAAGTAGTAAAAATATTTCCCAAGTGGTAGAAGTGCCATCGCATAAAAAAAGTGCTACTAGAATGTAAAAGAATTATGTGATAGTGCTACTGCTATGCAAATACATTTCCTTATTTAAGAATGTTTTGTGAGGCAAAAATGGTACTTTAGGGTCAAATTTTTAGTACATATAGGTGTTAATGCTCATAATCTAGCTATAGGTGCCCTTATAAGAGCTTCTCAATATGGTGGACATGCATGTTCATCCATCAAAAACCAGTTAGTATCACTGCTCCAAATCTCCTTTCACCTCATTTACATGGTGAAAATGAATTCCTTTTTACTCATGATCATTTTATCCCTTAATATACCTTACCAATTTTCACTGTCTATCCTTATATGCACTAGTGTGGATCATAATAAAGTCAAGTTTCCTTTGTCCAACTTGATTTTATTTGAAACTCGAGGGTGCACAATGAGCATGACAACATTTAATGCTACTTGAAACAAAAATTTTAATATTATTTCTAAGAAAACAATCAAATAATTAGTAATATCACATCACTAGCCATAAGTAAAAATAAATCTTCTTATCTCAAAATTGGGGCATTTATATATGTTTTTTCATATTTATTATGCAATAAATGCGTAGAAATGGGTAAATGTAGACATCCAATTTTGAACACGTAATTAATCTTCATGTTTATAATTATCTTCGTGAATCAACTAATTAGCCACGCAAATTAAATCAATCATTCATGCACTAAATTTAGAGCATTTATTGCTTCAAGGGTGAAAATGCTACCATGCTTTTATGTCTCAAAAAGCAATTTTGCAAAGTTTTACTTTTGAACTTTCCTATCAAAATTTGATCTCCAATAGTCATGTTGGCAAAATCACCAAGGCCAAAGTTCCACCAATATTTTCACTTGCTAGTGCTTTTGACTACCATGCATTAAAATAAAAATAAAAATGACTTTTAGTACCTTCTTAGTCATCTACCATTAAAGTACACAATCAACAAGATATGATTCATAATACCCAATAGAAATCCCAAGTCTAAGATTTTTCATTTACATTCTTTCTCCATTAATGACATCTTGATCTCATTTTATATTCTTATCCTCTCCAATCCTATCAATTTCAATCTAATTCTTCCTCCAAGAAGCCATGGTTTTCTATAAATCCAACACTTGGTAGAGCTCAATCCATGGCCTTTAAAAGCAACACAATTCTACCAAAATCTCTTTAGACTCATAGGAATTCAACTTCATGCATGACAAGGTTATGCTAAAATCTTCCCACAATATTGTGAAGGTGACCCTTCAAGCATTCAAGCTTTCATCATTGGAAGTCTCCAAGAAATTAAACATATAAGCATTCAAGCACATAAAGTATCCAAGCACTCAAGCATTCAAGTATTCAAGCTCAAGACCTCAAGTGCCTATAAGCAAAAAATTAAGCTTTAACCAAGTTTATAAAAACAAAAGTAAAAATCCTTAGCATCTTGGATTGTGCTCTTTCCCCGTGCTTGATTTTGACTTTTTTTTACAACTTCAATCTTTAATATTGTTACATACTAGATAGATTTACATTTTTTATTTGTATATAATTTGGCATCTTATATTGTCATTGTTAATCTTTACCTTAAGCAAGCAATCTCTATTTTTTGTCATTTACTAGGGTCTAAGACCTTTATCATAGAAATCATTAAATTGTCTAACTTTACATTTAATATTATTTTGTTACCCTTTAAAATAAAACTATTGTTAGATTGAGGGTTCAATGGTGCTATTGCTCTTTGGTTTTTACACAAGGTCAACAAACAAAAATTTTGTCTATTAGTAAAAAACATCGATAATGATATTGTTAAACTTGTGGTGATTTTTTATTGGTCATTAATACAATGCCATTTTTTAATCATCAATTCAGTAGGGTCCTAATTTTGGCCAAGGAAGTCTAACATTTTCAGCCAACTCAGGTAGACCTATTTTTTACTCATCTTCTCTTTTTCTATCTATTTTGTAAGAAGGAAAAAGTGTCAGAACAAGAAATCACCAAGAAAAACTTCTTCCTTTATGGAAAATATAGGTTTTATACTCCATAGACCTTTTCACTTAAGAATTTAGATATTTCTATTATGTTAAATTAGTTCCTATTTTCTTATTTACTTGATAAATAAAACAAAAATAAAGAAAATAATTTTAGCATAGTCTTTTATCGTCAAATTAAAATTGGTTGTAGTTGCATTTAGGACATTTTTGCCACATCTTTCTTACACTCTTTCCTTCAAAAAGAAAATAATATTTTATCTTATCATCAGGGAACAAAATTCACTTTAGTTTTAGGTCTACTTATTGCATTTGTATGCTGCATTAGGGCTATATTAGGTTAAGATTAGTTAAGGAAGCATCTTGGGAGAAATATAGATATTCTTAAATCAATTAATAAAACTTTAGACTGTAATCTAACAAGTACCCTATCCTCAAAATGAGGAGGAGAGTGAAAAGCATCACAAATAGGTCCTTCATGACATGTTTCTCTACTTCACCTTCTAGAAGCACATTAAGGTTTGATTCCTAAGGGTGACATGATAATATGGTTTACTTTATTAAAACTATATGGTTTGTTAAATATCATGTTCATTTTATTTATTTAGTGGTCATGTAATATGAATAGGATCATTTCAATATGATATAGCCAATTAAAATATATTTTAAACAATACAACTAATAATTTAGTCACAATCATACTAGTGTTGAGGTCTAGCGATAAAGCCATGAGAATTTATTCACTTTGGTCTAGGCTTAGGTCTCCAATACTATTAGTAGTTTATTCTATTGTGGTCTCCAATTTTGGAGGTTCTCCACACTCTTACACCTTAATGGTTCTAAAAAGGAGCAACTAATCTAACAAAAATGAAAAGGAGAAACACTAATAATAACTCATTGCTATTTAAATAACTTGCTAAATATTTAAAATATGCTTATAATGATATAATAATAATAAGTACATATAATTTTCATTAAATTATTAACTTTTATTTAAAAAAAAATCATTACATTAAAAAACTACTTTAGAAGTTCTTTAAAAACAAATTTTTTTATTTTTTTTTAATTTTTAGAACAATTACTAAATAAATAAGAGAACTAATTGCAGTAATTTTATTAATATATAAAGAAGTGGTAATACCCAAGTGTTGTAGGTGAGTTGGAGAGGAGAGAGCAATCCTCCAAGGGAGGTCCTAGGTTCAAATCTCCACCCTACCAAAAAGCTGAATTGGGTATCTAAAATCCAATTGATAATGTTGGTGTGACTTTGACGATGTAGAACCCCTATTCATGGTCTTTTAGACCAAGGCAACTCTGCAAGGGGTTTTTCGTTTTTAAAAAAAAAATAAAAAAGTGGTAATAAAACCAACTATAATGATACAAAATTATATATATTATTTTTAAAATCATTTTATTGTTTTAGCATATTGTATCACTAATTTAATTAGCTATATGTGGTTTTTATTGAAGCATTCTTGTTAAAATCATATATAATATACAATTTTTAGCATGATTAACTAGCAATTTTTCTTATTTTTATTGATTCAAACTAATAGAAAAATATAATCTACCATATCATAAATAAAAAATTCAATATTTTATTAAAATAAATATGTGCCCAACAATCTACCCAAGAAATGTTATTTAATTTTTTTTTCCTTAATAGGCTTAATCCTTTACATGAGGTGACAATTAAAATTTCAATGAAAAATAATAAAAAACAATTAAAAGCTAAAAGACCAAAGTTTAAATGTATAAAATCTATATGTTATATATATAAATTTATATTTTTTATATTATAGTTTTTCAATGTAATTTTTTTTAAATAAATTGGAGATGGGAAAATAACTTATAAAATTACAAATATAATATTAATGAACAATAGTTAACACACAAAGAACAAACTCACAATATATTTTCATAAAAATCTTGTCTAATATTCATCATATTATTCATACAATCTATCACACTTTGTCAGCCATACAACATAAATATTTAATGGATCAATAGGTCTCTTCATATTTAACAGACTCTTCAATATTGACAACTCTTGGTATTTCAACTTCAACTATCTTTTAATCTCCTCACTTTCTCATAGGAAGTGTATATTCATTTTTTATGAAATAAACAATTTAACAATTCCCCTATAATTACAATCATCAAATGATTACATAACTCCATATAGTTACGTAATTCCAAATAATTTTATAAACTTTAATGCCATGCTATTACATTATTTGGTATAAATATCATTACCCCCATGCATTCAAGAGTTGAATACTAAAACTATTATTTGACTCTAGCTCTAGTTCTTGCTCTTTGGCTCTAACTCTATAATTTTTATTGGTTGGATGGATTTCACTTTGTTTCTATAGATCCTTTGGTATTGAATCAACTGGATCTAAGCAATCTCCTCTAAGTCTACTTTTTTGGACTATCTTAGGGTCTGCCTCAATATCTCTACCTCAAGGTCATTATTATCTTTGGGTTACCTCTCTAGGTCACCTCTCAGCCATCATTACATCTATATTACCTCTTAGCCATCATTACCTTTGGGTCATCCATTATATTAGCCATTGGATCATCACCTTTGGGAAATCACTAGTAGACTATATCAATGAAATATTCTATATCTTTGAAATCTTTCCACATAATGTTTCTATCTATAGATCCTATCACTATAGGTCTTAAATAATTCTTTTATAGGACTCTATCACTATAGATATTCTAGGTATTGCTTGGGTTAGCTTCTTCTAAAATCATTTATCTCAAGTTTTCCAACACATTTTTCCACATGAAAACTCACATTTTTCTCAGTTATCAAACTTGGTCCCTTTTTGTAAAATCCAATCAACATTTCTTATGTATCATCCCATTTTATTACATCCATCCATCCATAATTCATCTATAATTTTTTGTTTCTTATATCTTTATATCTGCAATTTCTTTGAGAATGATTATTGCATCCAAAAATTACACAACTATATAGATTCCAACATCTTTCTAACACATGTCTATATCTTCCATAATGATTGCAACAACTCATTCTAGCGAATTTAGCATATGATTTATTTTTTACAAATTTTGTATTATTGCCACCTATCATAGTTTTAGTGCAATTGATTCTTTCTTAACATGTTTTTTTATCTTTTGCAAAGGTTTCCCTTTTTACAAACTTGGTTTGACTCCCACTTGCTTGAACTATATTTTCATCAAAATATTCCCTTTTCATAAATTTAGTCCCATTGCTTCCTGTTGGACCATCATATCTAAGGCCTTTATTCTTTGGCCTTATATCTAGTATTCTGGGATCTTTCACACCTTACCCATTTCTTCTTATAATTATACCATTATATTCCATTCTTCTCAACAATTTTGAACTAATATATTTTGTATGCCTTTCAAAATTTCTAAATTCTTTATCACCATAAATATGATCCTTATCACAAGACTTGATTTTCGAACCCCAAATTATTATTTTCAGTATGGTCTTTGCCACCAAATAAATTCTTTTCAGTATTATTCTAAACTCTACCACAATCATTCAAACATCACATTTTTTCATATCTATCCTAATTTAAATATGATATCTCATCATTACAATGACCTTCTACATAAATTGAAGTGTCGTTATCACTATCTCTGACACAATCACTATCATAGTCAACTCTAACAATATGGTATTTTTCATGACCAATGCAACCACCTTCTATATTGCCTTTATCATTATGAACAATCTTCAAATCACTTTTCTCACAAGTTGTATCTTCTATTTGAAAAAGATCACATGTATCAAAACAATTATCTACCATCATAAAACTTAAATCACATGTATCACAATTGATATCTATCCTCTAAAAAAAATCACTTATATCACAAACAATATTTGCCATATTGGGCTTGTACTTTAATATTTTAATTATCTCCTCTTGTCTCCTATGCTTCATCTTAAGGATATTAAGAGTGAGTATTGTCATGTATATTATATTTCCTATATCAATGGGTAATGTAGAAGTTTTTTTAGAGTAGCCATTAGATTCTTTGAGAATAATACGTAAGTAGTCTTTAAGTGTTGACAAGTCTCTATCTTTAGCTTATTTAAGAATCATTTATAAGTACCCCATTAATTCTATTGATAAGTATTTCTAAGAATTTCTTATAATAGAATGTAAATAGGATTTAAATGTTACATTTTTAATTTTAATCTTAAAATTAATATATTTAGCTTCTTTCTCTGATTTATTTATTTTGATGACTCATATGAATTTCTACTTGTTTTTCTCCACATGTTCTATATTTTTGTAAGGCACATTTTCAAATGTTAGATTGCTTCTTTATTTAATTTTCCCATGGTATCTAGTGATGTAAATACTTTTCTTTGTACCCTTTTGATTTTTTTCTTCTTCAATACATTGGTGAGGGTTTCTTATATTCTCAAATGGTCCCCTTTTCTATATACCACTAGCTCTATATACTAATCCTTTTGATATATCTTCCCTTTTAATATACCCGTTGGTACATGGAAGAAGTTAGTCCCTTTAATATATGTGATTTTACATGAAAGATACTTGAAGATATGTAAAAGAGGTTGATACATGAAACCAAGGTAGTATTAAAAAAGATTCACTTTATTAACGACACCTACTTTAAGATAAATCCTCATACTTGGGGATAACTTTCCTATATACTTGGATTTTTTCAAATTTAGAATTTATGTATGACAAAAGAAACTAATGGGGTAAATGATGGAGTAGAAAAAAATATTACAAATGTGTGACCTTATTCCTGCCTAATGATTTATAGGATCTACATACAAATATCATTATGGTAGTTATACTAGTCATTATCTGTAAACGTAATTTAGAGACACTATTCATATCGAATGTTGTGATCATGTAAGGCACATGGTTTTTTTTTGTGTACAATATTTTGTTTTATTTTATCATGCATAAATTTAAAAATTAAGCTATAAATAACCATTTAAATTACACCTTATTAGTAATAAAATACATGGTTTGTGACTCACAAAGTGATGGAGCAATGTGATACACTGGTGAGTCGATTGATGGAGATGTTTTGATGGCGAATGAGATTAATGTGGATGATACTTTTTGGTCAGTTAAGTATGTCTTTAATGGTATTTTTACATGGTGGGATCCTGGTAAGTTTCAACATGGGATTGCTATTAGAACCTCATCGGAGGCTCCTCCCCTTTCTTCCTATACCTAGGTTGTTTTAAGAGATCCTCTTGGGGAGGAATTTTCCCCATGTACGATTGATGGTAACTCTTAATATTTACGTCCCATATTTTACTGTTAATTTTTTGTTGAGGAAGGGATATTGAGATCTGGTGTGTAATCTGACTAGCGGTAATCCATAGTTGAACTCTTTGAGGTGTTGGGTCCTGTCTAATTGGCGATCGATTGGATCCCTTGACATTGCATTGCTTCCTCGCAATTTTTTACTTATAAGGCTTTCTTGTGAGGAGGATACGAGGAATATTATGGAGGGTGGACCCTAATTTTTTGGTAAACATGACTTCTTCCTTCGTTTGTGGGACCATGATTTCAACCCGATGATTTAAAAAGTTAATATGGTCCCGGTATGGGTTCGTCTTCCTGAATTTCCCTCTTACCTTTGGCATGAGTGTATTTTTTAAGCTATTGTGATGCCCATAGTGTACTTTATCTCACACTCATCATTAGATTATCAGGATGTGCTTAATGGTTGATATTGAAAAAGAGCTTCCCAGTGTGGTGGAGCTCGTTTCGCATTTAGAAACTTGATCTCAATCTATCATCTATTAAAAAAAGCCTTAGGCCTATTAATCTTGTGGCTGGGGTGGACATCATCAAATTTTATGTTCGAAGAAGAAGTGGGGGGCTCACTTTGAATCCATATAAATTGAATGAATGGAGAACCCTGACCAAGAAAAATAAGATTTGGTAAAAAAAGACTCTAAAAAATTCTTTGGGTTTGAAAGGTAAATGTTTTATCTCTTCTCAACTACCCCACTCATCTGGGGGTGGTCCTTAGGCTGTTTCTCCAAATGGTATTCTAAATTCACCTCCTCTACCAAAGACTCTATCTCTTCAGAGTAATTTGGAAGTGGTGTTATCTGTGGATCCTGTTGAGTCTGGTAATGATATTCCTCCATAAAATTATTTTCAAGGCATTGATATGCTTGGGACTGAGGATTATTTAGAGGTCCCCACTCAAGAGTCATCTACTTTGAATGTGGCTTCCCCTAAAGAAGTAGTGTTTTTTCCTATCGGATGCACCTCTAGCCTGAGTGATTCACCTAAGTGTGTTATGGAGAAAGGTTCTCCTAGCCCACCAAAAATAAGCCAATGTAAGAGACTAGTGGACTATGGTTTTTCAAAGAACGTTGGTAGATATCCAACAAATTCAGGGAGGAAAAATACTATGGATGAGGATTTGGTGAATGGTGGTCAATTTTACCTTTTTTTGGAAGTTGAAAATGGCGTAGGTAGCTCAAGCTTGATGAGTTTAAATTTCCTTAGTTAGGGGGAATTGGTAAGAAGCTTTCTATTTAATTATTTATGAAGGTGTGTTCTTGGAATACTAGAGGGTTTGATAGTACCTTTAAAAAATGATTGCTTGATTTTTTGCAAAAGGAGAAATTCCTAGACTTTTTGTGTATTCAGGATTCTAAGTTGGATGCCTCTGCTTGGGAGGAAACTCATAATGTAATCTAGAAAGACTCAATTTTTATGGCTTTTGGAGCTTCTGGCTCAGCTGGTGATCTCCTCTTCTTTTGGGATTCAGATAAGTTTGAGGGTCATATCATTTCTTTGTCTAATAGGGTTATAAATATCCTTGTTTGGTGTAAATTGTTTTAAAGGTGTTGGATTATGTCTAATATTTATGTCTTGAATGCCTATACTAATAGATGCAGTTTTTGGTCACTTCTACTAGAGATGAGGGCTAATTTTTAGCATTAGTCATGGATGGTAGTTATTGATTTCAATTCTCCCTTGTTTCCTTCTAAGAAGCATGGAGTTAATATTGTTTATGAGCAAAGTATTTTTGATTTTCATGAGTTTTTTAACCAAGTGGTGCTCTATGACATAGATCTCAAAGGTGCTAAATTTACTTGGAGTAATCATAGGGGGGAAATAGTCTTATTTAAGAACACAAGCTTATACTAAGAGGGGGGTGAATAGTATAAGAGCACTTTTTACTTTTCTTTCCAAATCAATATTATGCAGTGTATAGATAGTAGTATCAATAGCAGTAATAAAAGTAATACACAAAATACAATACACAATAGAGACACCAATTTAACGTTGTTCATCCAAATATGGCTATTTCCATGGAGAAAATATTTCACTAAATTTTCTCAATCAATCTCTTGGGAATCCTTCCTAATTAAAATGTTTATGGACATTTTTACAAAGGATATGTTGATATGCTAAATCTGGTTGGTGGATCTCTATCCATAGGAGAACTCCTTCTCCTATGCTCTAGCTGGTGATCCTCTAGAATACTACTATCTCCACTCCACTGGCTTGTGGATCTCTCTCCACTGAAGACTCTTGTCCCCACTTAGAAAACCTATCCTCACTACCCTATCTGATGGATATCTATCCACTGGAGACTACTATCCTCTCTACTCTATCACCTCCAAATATCTATCTCAATTTTGTACTAAACATAGTCTAGTCAATCTAGCACAACTTTGCTCAACTCTTGCACTAAACAACGTCTAATAGGTCTAGCACAAGTCTGCTCAACAATCTCACTCAAATATACACTAAACATAGTTCATTCGGTTTAGCACAACTCTAATCAACTCTTGCACTAAACACAGTCCAGTTGGTCTAGCACAAGTCTTCACAACAATCTCACTCAAATATATACTAAACATAGTTAATTTAGTATAGCACAAATTTGCTCAACTCTTGTACTAAACATAGTCCAGTATGTCTATCATAAGTCCACTCAAATATGCACTAAACATAGTCCAGTCGATCTAGCATAAATCTTCTCAATAGGTCCACTCAAAAACTACTCAAACCTGCTTAACAGGTCTACATAGAACCTGCTCAAATCTTCTCAATAGGTCCACTCACAACCTACTCAAATTTGCTCAACAGGTCCACTCAGAACCTGCTCCAATATTCTTAATATGTCCTATCAAAACCTACTTAAATCTTCTCAACAGGTCCTCTCAGAACTTGCTCAAATATGCTCAATAAGTCCACTCAGAACCTACTCAAATATGCTCAACAAGCTCACACATAAATTGTCCGAATATACTCAATAAGTCCTCTCTAGGACTTAACCAAATCTATATTGTATGTTTCCACAAAAGCTCACACAAAATAAGTCCACAAGTCTTCTCAAAGACTTACCTCAAATCTGCTTAACAAGTCCACACAAAATTTTTCCAATCTCATAGAAACATAAAGAGAATTGTTAGAGACTCAATATGTTCTACACTCAAAGCTCAATCACTTTCTCAACTCAAATCAATCTCATAGAAGCATAAAGAGAATTGTTAGAGACTCAATATGTTCTATACTCAAAACTCAATCACTTTCTCAACTCAATATCATAGAATCATAAAGAGAATTGTTAGAGACTCAATATGTTCTATTCTCACAACTCAATCTCTTTCACAACTCAAATAAGAATATAGAATAGTTTGTTTTATGGAACTTGAATGATCACTTCATACATCCACTTGACTAGGCTAAATCAACATACTCAACCAATCACTCAAGAAACAACTCTTGCTCACAAACCCTAGCCCAAACATGTATCATCCAACTCAAAATATTTCCAACAATGCTTAACAACAATTCTCACATAAAAATGATACTCATGATCTTTTCAAACCCTAGTTCAAGTTCTTTGCATATAACTCACTTCAACAACTATGCTTATAAAACATTCTTCACATAACAATGATACTCATGATATTTTCAAACCTTAACTCAAGTTCTTCATAGAACTAGTGGCTTCAACAAAAATTCTTATAAAACAAGGTTTTAATCACAACTCTTAATTTTAGAAAACCTTGAAGCATTAACTCAAACACTTTCAAAAAGGAAACCCTAATCAAATCCTTTTCACTCCAAACTTTATTTTCTAGTAATCCATTCAATCAACTCAACCAAAGAAGAATTTTCCCATACATTTTTTCTTGACAAGTAGTTGATCTCACAAATATGCCACACTCACAATTACTTCTTTGCCAATCTCAATAAGGGTTAGAGGATAATTTTCTCAACAAAATATAACACAAAAATAATATCAAAATTACACCTTATCACTCCAACTTGATTAATAATCAACACCCTCATAATAATCACAAAAACCCTTAATTAAAAATAACACAATACCCACAAATTCTTAATCCTCCAATATACCACTATAGAAATTTAAGAATTTATTAAAAATTAAAAATAAAAAATAAAAATCTCCTTATAACTCCTAATGAAAATTCTCAACTACCACAACTTTATTACAAAGCAACCTTTCCAAACACAAACCACTAAACAACCTTATTCCTCCAACTTAGGCATTTAATTAAAATTAAAACAAAAAATATTACCTCGTCTTCGGAGGGAATCGAACCCTCAACATTGCTCCCAACATGCGCCTTAGCCACGGAAAAGTCACCGCATGAGCCAAGAACTCATTTGAGATTAATGAAGCACCATGTGCTTCTTAATATCCTCACACCTTCCGCCTTGGGCAAAAGAATGTGCATCGTAGGTGCCTTAACCAACACAACTCACGATGCACCCACCGAGATTCGAATGCAAACCCTCTTGCAAGCCAACACTTTTGCACTTCCCAAAATACCACTAGGCCACGCTATCCTATGCAACTTCGAGTATTAAATATTCCTCCCTTAAATGCTTCTCTGTCATGAGTTTCGTAAAAACTCATGAGCTCTTTTCTTTGCATGCAAACTTTTTTTAATTTTCGAGCAAGGATAATTAATTGAACTTTGGGCATTGTACTTATATGCTTCCTCCATTGTTTTGAAGAGGTCGGTGCTCTCCATGTTATCTTCCATGATGTTTGTGGAGATTATAAATGCTTTGAATGCCTTTTGTCTTAAACCCAACCTTTGGGTTTATAAAATATATTTAGACTTTATAAAACCCACTTTTTCATTATAAAATATTATAATAAGAATTATAAATATTTTATTTGGGTTTTCACCATATCACTTTTAATATTATAATAACCATTATTATAATATTATACCTTTGATAAAATACCTCCTTCTCACTGTATTCCATGTCGTAAATAATATTTATTTATAAAATTTAAATTCTCACTGAATTTAAATAATTTATAAAATAAATATTATAACTCCTTTTTAACTTCTATTTTTTGCACTGATTCTCTTGATCTTTGGCCTTCTTCTTGGATATCAAATAACCATTTTTATCCCCTTTGTTTCCTGTTGAATTCCTTGATATTAATGATGACTTCATCTGGTGACATCAATGACAACTTTGACTTAGGGACTCAAAATGTCCAACAATCTCCCCCTTTGTCATTAATGGAAACCCATACTCTTCTTACCAAAACCTAACCTTTACTTTTTATTCTACTCCCCCTGGCTCAATGCTCTCTCAAATATCAAATATCTCCCCATTACACAAATCTCTCCTCCTTTGACATCAATGGAAAAGGGTCACCTTTGGGTCTCAAGGCTAAGAATGAGCCTCTTAGCTTAGCCCCTCCCCCACCTCCTTTTGAGGTGGTTAATTCTGAGGTGGGTGTATTTATACTCCTAAAAGACATTGTTCTTTACCTTTATCCTCTTCTTTTCTTTTTTGAGTTTTTTGATTCCTCTGACTTTTTATATGCATGTCATCATCCCTGTTCTAGTCATCATTCATGTTCTTGTTCACATCCAAGTTCCTATTCATGTTCCTATTCCTGTTCATGTTCTTTTTCCTATTCATGTTCATGTTCATGTTTCTATTCATGTTCATACCTATTTTTGGAATGTCTACTCTACACCATTTTGTTGTGTGACCATCATTATTGCACTTATAACACTTAATGTTATTATTCCTTGGAGGTGAAAATATCTTAGGATTTCTCCTAGTGAAGCCATATCCTCTTCTATCATGAACCCTATAATTCATTGCCTTGTGATCAAACTGATTACATGAGTTGCAATACCCATGGAAAAGTTGTCTATTCCCATATTACTATATTTCATGTGTCTTGCACTATGAATCCATGTGCCCAAACCTGTGACATGAAAAACATCTTCCATTGAAGCTTCCTTGTCTTGACCTCATTGGTCTCCTATTATGATTGTTGTTCCATCTGTATCTTCTTTGTGCATTGTTCCTGTATTTGTTGAACCCTTTATTGTCCAACTCATGCTTTGATGTATCACTCCTTCTTACATTGTCTTCTTTTGATATATCTTCAACTAAATTTTATTCTTCTTCAAGGCTTGAAGTTGACTCCTCTTCCCATTTCTTTTGAACATGTTTAGAACCAAGACTTTTTTTATTTGTTGCTCCTCTTCATATATTGACTATTTTATCCACACTCTTTGCACTATCTACATACTTGTATAGATTATTATTAGAATCTTCTAAATCATCCTTTAGTAGTGCCATTTCTTGTGCTAACTTCTCACATTCCAAAATATTTTCTTCTAACTTGTCTTTGAACTTCCTTACCTTAGCCTTTGATTTTTCTAAATCCTCTATGAGCAATCTTCTTTCTTCATCACATTCTTGAAACTAAATTTCAAGTTTAGAGTGTTGCTTCCTTATCTTATTTACCATGTCAAGGGCATAGATAAGTTCTCCCTTGATATCATAACCATTCTCTATTGAATAATCCCTTATTTTTTTACCTTTGTCCATATCATTACTTTATTTTGGCTTGTCTTCTATAGGATGACTCATTTCTTCTTCTAATGCCATTATAATATTTTCATCTAGTCTTTCAAGTGCATCATCATATTCATCGTCACTAAAACTATAACCATCCCTTGTACAATCATCTTCAATATGTCTATAGTTACCACATCTAAAACACTTGAGAATAACCAGTATTTTTCTTAACTATTTTTTTTTCTTTAATCATAAATATGACTTCATCTCTATCATTTTTTGAAAAACTAGCATCACTATCATTTGAGTACTTACTTGCATTATCTGCATAGTAGCTCCTATTTTGTCTTTTTAAGTACTTATTTCTTTGTCATTTTTGTCCATCCTTGCTTTTATTTTGATGCTTATATCTTTCTAATTCCCTGTACCTATGATCCTATTTTTATTCACCATTATTTTTCTTTGGTTCTTTACAATATGTTGCAAAATGTCCATACTTTCCACAATTGAAACACTTAATAGATATTATATCTATGGGTCTTCTGTAACCTTTATCTCTTCTACCATAATTGGCTTCTTCATCACTAGAAGACTCATTGCTTGATTCTGACTTCTTACCCTTTGTTTCCTTGATTACTTTGAATGTTGCTTATCTCTGGGAAATATAAACCTTTTATTCTTATCTCAAAAGTTGTTAGCATACCAAGAAACTTATCTCTGGGAAATAGGAACTTGTCAAATATTTTTACGAGGTTTGAATATAAAATAATAATTTATTTTTGTTTTTATAATATTAAATACATTTATAATATGTTATAAATATAATAAAATTTTAATATTTTTATGGGGCACCTTTTTTATTTGGTTGTGAGAAACCCCTACTACTAATGTATAGGGTTAAGTAATTTCCTTCCAACCATGACCCCTCGTAAGGTCGAGAGCTATACTTACTTATCAATAAGAAATTTAACACACAACTGCCGCACATCCACCCCCTCAAACACTCAGGCAAGTCACATTTTGAACCTTGGACCTCTCGAAGAAGAGCCAAAGCTCCAACCATGGAGTTGACCCCATAGGAGAGGCACTTTCAATAACATATTACATTTGTATGATATATTTTTTTCACATTTTGTTCACTTTCATTAAAAATATTACATTTTTTTCCACATTTTTTCATTTTTTTTGTTTTATATATAATTTACAACTTTGTGGAAGGGCTATATTTTCATAATTAGCTTATTGACATCATTTTAATTAAGATATAAACTTTAACTTGATCGGTTTCCTGTTAAAATTTCTTGTTTCATCAATATTCATTCCAAGTCCTTGCATATCATTAACAACCTCATCAATTCATATTAGATAAGAACTGATATTTTCATCATAATTCTTTCTCAAAGCTTCAAATTTTCCTTTGATATTTTGTATCTTTGCTTTCTTGACACTTTTATCTCCCTCATATATACATTGTAATTTATCTCATATTTCTTTTGCAGTTCTACAATTCATAACCTTCATAGATTTTGATCTATGCAAACCTCTCACAAGTGCATTCATTGCTTTTAAAATATAGTTTTGTAGTAGCTTACCTTCCTTATATGTAGGAGGATTGACTGCTAGATCATATCCAAATTCCACTACATCCCAAACTTCATTTCCAAGTGCCATCAAGTAGAACCTCATCATCATACTCCAATACATGTAGTCACTTCCATTAAATATTGGTGCTGAATTACTTAAGGATGCATCCTTAGGATCCATTGTATTCTTGTTAGATTTTACTTCAAGTTTTTAAACTCTTTTGAAGGAATTTGCTCTGATACCAATTGAAGAACACAAGATTATACTGAGAGGGGGTGACCAGTATAAGAGCACTTTTTACTTTTCTTTCTAGATCAATATTATGTAGTTTATAGATAGTAGCATCAATAGTAGTAATAAAAGCAATACACAAAAAACCATACACAATAGAGACACCAATTTAATGTGGTTCACCCAATAATGGCTACTTCCACGGAGAAAATATTTCACTAAATTTTATCAATCAATCTCTTAGAAATCCTTCCCAATTAAAATATTTATGGACCTTTATCTAAAGGATATGCTAACCCCCTAAATATGGTTTTTGGATCTTTATCCACAAATTAACTCCTTCTCCTATGCTCTGGATGGTCATCCTCTAGAAGACTATTGTCTCCACTACACTGGCTTGTGGATATCTTTCCACTGAAGAATATTGTCCCCACTTAGAAAACCTATCCTCATTTCCCTAGTTGATGGATCTCTATCCACTGGAGACTATTATCCTCTTTTCTCTATCACCTCTAAATATCTATCTCAATTCTATACTAAACATAGTCCAATCGGTCTAGCATAACTCTACTTAACTCTTGCACTAAACACAGTCTAATTGGTCTAGCACAAGTCTGCTCAACATTCTTACTCAAATATACACTAAACATAGTTCATTTAGTCTAGCATATATCTACTTAACTCTTACACTAAACCCAGTCCAATTGGTCTAGCACAAGTTTGTTCAATAATCTCACTCAAATTTACACTAAAAATAGTTCATTCGATCTAGCAAAAATCTGCTCAAATCTTGTACTAGACACAGTCCAGTAGATCTAGCACAAGTCCATTAAAATCTATACTAAACACATTCAAGTCGGTCTAGCACAAATCTGCTCAATAGGTCCACTCAGAACCTAATCAAATCTACTCAATAGGTCCACTCAGAACTTGATCAAATCTGCTCAACAAATCCACTCAGAACCTACCAAATATACTCAATATGTCCATTCATAACCTACTCAAATCTACTCAATAGGTCCACTCAGAACCTCCTCAAAGATTCTCAATAGGTCCACTCAGAACCTGTTCAAATCTGCTCAACAAGTCCACTCATAACCTACTCAAATCTGCTCAAAAAGCTCACACAGAAATTACCCAAATCTGCTCAATAAGTCCTCTCTAGGACTTAACCAAATTTGTATTGTAAGCTTCTACAAAATCTCACACAAAATAAGTCCACAAGTCTTCTCAAATACTTGCCTCAAATCTGCTTAATAAGTCCACACAAAACTTGTCCAATCTCATAGAAACATAAAGAGAATTGTTAGAGACTCAATATGTTCTACACTCAAAGATCAATCACTTTCTCAAATCAAATCAATATCATAGAAGCATAAAGAGAACTTTTAGAGACTCAATATGTTCTGTACTCAAAAATCAATCAATTTTTAACTCAATATCATAGAATCATAAAGAGAATTGTTAGAGACTCAATCTATTCTATTCTCACAACTCAATTTATTTCACAACTCAAATCAGAATATAGAATAGTTTGTTTTATGTAAATTGAAAAATCACTTCATACATCCACTTGACTAGGCTCAATCAACTTACCCAACCAATCACTCAGCAAACAACTCTTTCTCACAAACCCTAGTTCAAGCATGTATCATCTAACTCAAAATATTTCCAACAATGCTCAACAACAAATCTCACATAACAATGATACTCATGATCTTTTCAAACCCTAGTTCAAGTTCTTTGCATAACTCACTTCAACAACCATGCTTATAAAACATTCTTCACATAACGATGATACTCATGATCTTTTAAAACCCTAACTCAAGTTCTTCACACAACTAGTGGCTTCAACAATAATGCTTATAAAATGAGGTTTTAATCACAGCTCTTAATTTTAGAAAACCTTGAAGCATTAACTCAAATACTTCCAAAAAGGAAACCCCAATCAAATCCTTTTCACTCCAAACTTTATTTTCTAGTAAGCCATTCAATCAAATCAACCAAAGAAGAATTTTCCCATACATTTTTGCTTGAAAAATAGTTGATCTCAAAAATATGCCACACCCACAATTACTTCTTTGCCAATCTCAATAAGGGCTAGAGGATAATTTTCTCAACAAAACATAACACAAAAATAATATCAAAATTACACCTTATCACTCCAACTTGATTAATAATCAAAACCCTCACAATAATCACAAAAACTCTTAATTCAAAATAACACAATAACCATAAAGTATTAATCCTCCAATATACCACTATAGCAATTTAAGACTTTATTAAAAATTAAAAATAGAAATCCCCTTATAACTCCTAATGATAATTCTTGACTACCACAACTTTATTACAAAGCAACATTTCCAAACACAAACCACTAAAAAACCTTATTCCTCCAACTTAGGCATTTAATTAAAATTAAAACAAAAAATATTACCTCATCTTCAGAGGGAATCAAACCCTCAATGTTACCCCCAACATACGCCTTAGACGTGGCCAAAGTCACCACACGATCAAGTGCTCATTTGAGATTAACAAAGCACCACATTCTTCTTAATCTCCTCACACCTTTTTCCTTGGGCAGAAGAACGTGCGTCATAGGTGCCTTAACCAACACAACTCACGATGCACCTACCAAGATTTGAATGCAAACCCTCTTGCAAGCTAGCACTTTCACGCTTCCCAAAATACCACTATGCCATGCTGTCCTATGCAACTTTGAGGATTAAAGCTTCCTCCCTTAAATTCTTCTCTATCATGACTTTCAAAAAAACTCACGAGCTCTTTTATTCGTATGCAATCTTTTTTAATTTCTAAGCAAGGATAATTAATTGAACTTTGGGCGTTGTATTTATATGCTTCCTCCATTGTTTTGAAGACATCGACACTCTCCATGTTATATTCCATGATTTTAGTAGAGATAATAATGGCTTTGAATACCTTTTGTCTTAAACCCAACCTTTGGGTTTATAAAATATGTTTAGACTTTATAAAATCCACTTTTGCACTATAAAATATTATAATAATAATAATAAATATTTTATTGGGGTTTTCACCATATCACTTTTAATATTATAATAACCATTATTATAATATTATACCTTTGATAAAATACCTCCTTCTCACTGTATTCCATGTCGAAAATATTTATTTTTTTATTAAATCTAAATTCTCACTGAATTTAAATAATTTATAAAATAAATATTATAACTCCTTTTTAATTTTTATTTTATGTATTGATTCTTTTGATCTTTGGCCTTCTTCCTCGATATCATATAACTATTTTTATCCCATTTGTTTCCTACTGAATTCCTTGATATTAATTATGAATTCATCTAGTGACATCAATGACAACTTTGACTTAGGGACTCAAAATATCCAACACTTATTCTTAGTAGGCTTGATAGGATCTTTGTCTTGAATTCCTCCTTTGATATTTTTGGTGATGCCTCCTTATCCACCCTTCCTAGAATTGGATCGGATCATAATCCTTTATGGTTGGAAATTCTTGAGGGTCTCCCGTTTCTTCCCTAGCCCTTCTAATTTGAAGTAATGTGGTGTTCTCACCCAGATTTTGAGACCAAAGTTTTTGAGTGGTGGCAGGAACCTGTTCCTGGAATAGGCATGTTCAAATTGTTGAATAAGTTGAAGAAGCTTAGAATGCACCTTAAGTTTTGGAATAAGTTTTCTTTTGGGAATATTTTTTGGGAAAAAGAATGCTTGAATTCACTTTTGATCTCGATTGAAGCTCAGATTGATTCCCAAGGGTATTCCGATCATCTTCTTGTGGAAGAAAAAGCTACTCTTTGTGCCCTTCATAACATCTAAGATGAAGAAGAATTATTCTGGAAACAGAAATCTAGAGAGCTCTGGTTGAAATAAGGGGATTGTAACTCTCATTTTTTCACTCTTCTACTTTGCGTTGCAGGGGCTGGAATATAATTAGGGAGATTGTTAAGTCTGATGGCATGCACACTTCAAATATTATGGAGATAAGGGAAGAGGCAATGGACTTCTTTGGTTCTCTTTTATGTTCTCCACTGGTTCGTGATAGAGACATGGAAAATAATATGTTGGAGGTGATTCCATGCTTGGTCTCTGATGAGATGAATGTTGCTCTCCTTGCTCCCTTTTTAGATGAAGAGATCCAATCAGCAATTAAGTCTATGGGTCCTCTTAAGGCCCCTAGACCTGATGGCTTCCCACCTATTTTTTTTAGAAGTTTTGGCATATCTATGGTGAGGATGTTTGTAATGCTATTCACCATTCCTAGAGTTCGTTGGTCTTCCCTAAGGCCTTGAATTCAACTTTCCTTGCTCTTATCCCAAATAAGGACTCAGTGTCTTCGTTCAATGACTTCAGGCCAATTAGCTTATGTAATACAATCTATAATTTTTTTTCTAAAGCTATGGCCAATAGATTAAAACCCATCCTCCCTACTCTTATCGATTCTGCTCAAAGTGGTTTTGTGTTGGGGAGACAAATTCTGGATGGTGCCATCGTTATCCATGAACTTCTTCATTCGGTGCAGAAGAGTGGTAGGGCGGCCTTCTTTCTTAAATTGGACGTCAACAAAGCTTATGATAGAGTGTCTTGGCCCTTTTTGTTTATGGTTTTGAGGAAGTTTGGATTCAACAATTCTTGGGTCAATTTAATGGAGGCCACGATTTCTTCTGCTTGGTTCTTGATGTTGATTAACGGATCCCCTACTGGTTTTTTTAACTCGTGTAGAGGGATTCATCAGGGAGATCCAATCTCCCCCTTCCTCTTTATCATCATGGTTGAGGCTCTTGGCCGATCTATTAAAAGTTGAAGTGTGGATTTTGGTCTAAGGTCAGCCCTGTAGATCAACCCCATTTCTCATCAGCAGTTTGTCGATGATACTCTTCTCTCTTGTATGGCATCGGTATTTCATGCGCGGGATGTTAAAATAATTTTGGACTATTATGGGAGAGCAATGGGTCAGGTGATTAATTATCTCAAAAGTAGCATCTTTTTCATTAATACCCCCGAGGTCCATCAATAGAAGATAGCTTCTATTCTAGGGTGTAGGATTGCCTCTCTCCCGACTACCTACCTGGGCCTTCCATTATTCATGGGTCATTTGAAGGAATCATTCTGGACTCTAGTTTTGGAGAGGGTTCAGAGAAAGCTATCCTCCTAGAAAGGAGCCCTCCTTAGCCAAGTAGGAAAGGTAGTTTTGGTTCAGAGCACACTTCAAAGTATCCCCATATACTTTCTATCTCTTTTCAATCTTCTAGCTAAGGTGGCATCCAAGTTTGACAGTATTTGTAAGGCCTTTCTTTGGGCTGGCCCGGATTTGAAGGGCAAGTTCCATCTCATTTCTTGGGAGAAAATTTGTAAAAGGAAAAGGGAAGGGGGTTTGAATCTAAAGAATGTGGTTGTTATGAACAAGGCATTGGTTTCCAAACTTGCTTGGAAGGTTGCTTCCAATTCTGATCACCTCTGGTGTCACATTCTTAAAGCTAAATATAATTTTCAACAATTCCTTTTGGATCATCTCTCTTCTAGAGGTTCTACATTTTGGAACAACCTGATCAAATCTAGGGACTTCATCAGAAACAATAGTTGTTGGGTGATTGGCAATGGTAGATCTATTTCCTTTTGGGATGATCCATGGCTCAGAGACCTTCCCCTTGTAGAGGATCCTCATTTTTGGGAGGTGTGTTTACTCTCCAAAGAGGCAGGCTTTGTCAAGGTGGCTGATTTTGTCCTTCTTCAGAATGATCGTAAATTTTGGTCTCCTTCCCCCCTTTCTTAGAACAGCCCATGATCGTATTGTGTGGGATTCTCTTCTTGCTGAGATGCGATGGTATGTTGTTCGGTAGGAGGAGGTGGTGGATCGGTTAGTTTGGGATGGTGATAGCGAGGGCTCCTTTTTGGTAAAATTTGCTTATTCCCTCCTTTGTCCCCATGGAGGTGGTGATTTCCCCTGGTCAAAGATTTGGATTAAGAATTTAACTCCAAAAATAAATATTTTCTTTTGGTTGGTGGTGCAGAATAAGGTTCTCACGATAGAAAATTTGCACAAGAGGGGTTTCAATTTGTTAAATCGATGTTTTATGTGTAAGCAAGACTGGGAATCTACCTCCCATCTATTTCTCAAATGCAAAGTTTTTCTAGAATATTTTTTATTTTTCCCTTCAGCATGTTGGGCTTGCATGGACGCTACCGGATTCTATTTATGACCTTGTTCAACAATGGACATCACCCTTTTCTTCCCCCCATATTAAGTGTTTCTAGAAATTTTGGCTTCCCCACCTCCTTTGGGGAGTGTGGAAGGAGCGAAATGCGAGGGCATTTAAAAATTTGAAGGGTGACATTTTTCATTTAAGCCAAAAAATTATTTGGAAGGTGGGAGAGAACGTTCTGGTGGCGATGAAGGACTCGCTCCCCTCTGTTCCTAGGGACCACCCTGATTTTTTTGTTGAGTGAATTCTTGGTTTTCACCTAGAGTTAAGACCCCCACCAGCTCCGAATTTACGTGCTTCTATTCGCTGGTCCCCGTCCCCTCCGGGATGGTTTAAGCTTAATTTCGATGGGGCATCGAAAGGAAATCCAGGCCAAGCTGGTGTTGGGGGTGTAATTCAGGATCATTTTGGCAATGCTATTTTGGCCTTTGTGGAAGATATTGGTGTCCAATCCTCTCACTTTGCTGAAACACATGCTTCCTTTTTTGGAATTCAAATGCTCAAAGATCTTGGCATTCACAGGGCAATTATTGAGGGGGATTCGTTAAATATTATTAATATGCTCAAAGGAGATTGTCGATCGGGATGGCGAATCTCTAATTTAATTGATGAATCCAGAGCCCATTTATTGTCCATGGAGGAAACGATCATCAAGCATGAGTTCAGAGAAGGGAATGCGATGGTCAACTCCCTTGCAAATTTGGGTGTATCTAGTCAGTGCCTATCGATTTGGCGTACTAATTTTCTGCCTAAGATCATTCACCTTATTGATGATGAGAAACCTTAATGTTTGTCAGATGGTGTCTGGTCTTACGTTGCATCTCCTTACTCTTGGTTGGTGTTGGTCTTTATTTTTAGCTAGCTTGATGGCGGAGTGCCTTTATTTCAAGTTGTTGCATCATCCTATCGGGCCTTCTTGGCTCATTGTTTGTTTAATGAGGTGTCAGGGTGACCTTTTTCCCTTTTCATTTTTGAATTTCAAAATTTTGAACTTCCCTTCCCAACGTTCCCTCGTGTGCTCGGGTGGTGGGCCTTTCTGGCTTTTCATCAGTCTCTCAAATATTCTCTAAGGGTGCTTGTGTTAGAAAGTCTCTTCCTTAGTGCCTTTCTATTTCTCCTTGGGAAGTTAGCCTCGATTTTGTTCAATTTTTGGCCAGATTTTGATATTTCTGGCCCCAAGGGAGTTGGGACCCTATTCAGTGTCATCCTTTTTGCTATGAGAAGGCACCTTCGTGGCAGTCATTTGGCTAGTGTGTCTTGGTTGATCTTAATACCTGTTGGAGGAGTGTTTGTGTTGGTGACATCTGGTCTATATGGGAGTAGCCTTTTGGAGCTTGCTTATGTGGTTTTGGGGTTCTTTCCCCATTTCCTAGGAGTTTTCTTGGTTGTCTTGGTCATATGTTCATGTTGCCTATGTCATCCTTTCTCGTGATGGGGATTTTTTGCTGCCCATCACGTGGTTTTTGATTTCTCTCATGGGGATGGTCTATTTTTCATTGTGCCAATTCTTGGGACTCTTTGTTTTCCCTCATTAGTGCTTCCCAAGTCCCCTTTTGGCGTTCAAATTTTGACTTCGTGGGTGAGGAATCTGTATATTTACCTTGGTTTACCATGGGGTATTCTTCACCAGAGTTCTTTTGCTGGTTCAAGTGCTGTTGCTTGGGTTTTTCCCTCCTATATGTGTTTGGGAGATTTTGGTTTGTTGTTATTATGGGTAAGGCAAAGATCTATTCGTCTAAGAAAAATTTGAGTAAGCCCTGGTTGGAGCTCACATCCATCTCCTTTGATGATGAAGTAAAAGCTATTTTGGTGAAAGGGGGTCTCCTAGAGTGTATTCAAAAGTTTCATGGTCATAGCCCGGTGCTTACTAACTGGATGGTTGCTACGTGGAATGATGGATGGGTCAAGATTGGCTCTTGGTCATTTTAGGTCACGATGGAGCTTATTAGTAGGACCACTAGATTGGTGTTAGATGGAGCTTATCACAATCATGATAGACACTCCCTATTGTAGGAGATCAATCTTTTCTTGGACAAGGAGGAATTTTTGCCTAGGGTTCAAAATGGCTTTAGCACTCTAGCCCTGCCCCCTCCTTGGGACCAGGTTGCTAGGGTTATTATGGACTACTTCACCCTTGATTCTTCTTATGAGATAATTAGGAGTTTTCATGCTATGTTTTTAAATCATTTGCGATGTAAAGCTTACATGAATATTCCTTTGTTTCTTTTCCAGTCTATGAAGAAGTCTTTTGTGAATGTGCAAGGTGGTCATGGTCAGGCCCCCATACATCAAGGCCTTGCGTTGCTTGTGTTTGAATAGGTCACTATGGAACATGGTTTAAATGCTGATGAAATCCTCAAGCCTTTTGCAGATTCTCCAAGTCCCACAGTGGGAGGTGCTAAGATGGTGGTGGATTCTCCTAGTTCTATTGGTGGTGGCTCTAAGATGGTTTTGGAGATTGAATCTGATTGTAGTGAAGATATTTATTCATTTACCTTCGGAATGGGTCTTGAGAAGGTTTCTAGAAAGATACAAGTTTTTGCTAAAGGAGTGTGGGGAAAGGCTTCTGATGTGGGTATTTATACTCCCTCGGTTGGCCCCACTGTTAAATTTGATTTACCCCCTAAAGAGATCAAGGAGGAGCCTATGAAGGTGGACCTAAAACCCACTCGTATTACTTTTGGTAGTGGCTTACATAAATCTAAATGTCTACATAGTAAAGGGGGTGAGGATGATGGTTCCTCCCCTCTTTCTGCCCACCCTGATTTTGATGTTCTTCCATGGGATTGCCATCAAGAGAAATCGGTTGAGGAGGTCTATGCCCTAGAGGCCTCTGAGGAGATTAGACACTCAGTATTTCATGATTTGAAGCTAATTGATATCAATCAAAGGAAATTGTGGAGTTCGTTGAGATCGATGATGGATCTTTCTAAAAATGTTTCTCGTCTTGCTACTTCTATTGCTCAGGGTATGGGTAAGTTGGGGTAGAACTATCTCAGTTCTCCCTTCTTATGTGTCCTTGGGTCCTGGTCTTTGTAGTATTTTTTTGGTCTACCTCATGTTGTCTGGTGAGGTCTAGTTCTAGTCTGTCTTGCCCTGGTGGCATTTTGATTGTAGTGGTTGTGGGATCCCTTTAAAACCCTCTCCGTTATTAATATTACCAAAAAAAAAAACACCTTATTACAAATACAATTCTATCTATGTAAAAATATTTAAAAAAATATGAATTCTCCTGTCTTCACAAAATTTTAAATTTTCAAACAACTTTTAAATATCAACCTTAAAACTCTCAAAATAACTATATTCCTTATAATTATAACTTTTTCTTTAGAAAATTAACTATATGAATTCTGCATATAGCTTTTTTATCTTCCTCTAAAAAAAATAATGCAAACTTTTCAATTTTCCATTAAAAAAAATTCAATCCACAATTTAAACTTTTCTATAGTTATATTTTTTTTCTTTTTTCCTTTAGAAAACAAATAATTATTGAAAAGTACAAAAAAAAAATTCACAATGCTTTTCAACTAGCAAATTCCTCTTTCAAATAGGTTTCGAAGATAATTTAACCTTCAACTTATTATTTTAAATTTTATGCTATCTTTAAAATGTCGCCTCTTCTACTAAGCTCTATCCACATTAAAAAGAAAGCAACAAGATTTTATTTTTGTACCTCTTTATATCTTTAAAGAAACCATTTATAAATTTTCATCACCTAGACTTTCTTCGTATCTAAGTTGAATAGGTATCATAATAAGGAGATTTATAGCCTTAGCTTTTTGAGTTAAAAAAAATACTTTCACCGTCGGGGATTGTTCAATATTTTCAATTTGGAACTCTATGCAATACTTTTCCAATTGGAACTCCATGCAATATTTTTTCAGCCTTAATTACCCTTCTATAGAGGTAATATTATTAAAAAAAAAAAAAAAAAATTATAATCTACACTATTATAAATAAAAAATTGTGCCCAACAATTTACCCAAAAGATGTTATTTACTTTTTTTTCTTTTTAATAGGCTTAATATTTTACGACAAATAAAATCTTAATATAAAATGTATCTGAGATGTAGCCTAATAACTCAATAGTTTGGGATTTGGTTCTTCTTTGGGAGGTCCAAGGTTCAAACCAACGAGTGTGTGAGGGGTGGGTGTGTCTGGTTTTGTGAGAAATTCCCTATTGATAAGTATAGCTCTCAAATTTAAGAGGGTTCATGATTAGAAGGAGATTGTTCAGCCTATACTTAAATCATAGAGATTTTTCACACTAACAAAAAAAAATCAATATAAATTAAAAAAAAATAATTAAAAGCTAAAAAATCAAAGTTTATATATATATATAACTTATATTTTTATATTATAATTTATTAATGTAATGTTTTTAAATAAATTAGAGATGGACAAGCAACTCACAAAATTTATAAAGCTAATATGAATGAACAATAGTTAACACACAAAGAACAATCTCACAATATATTTTCATAAAACTCTTCTCTAATATTCACCATATTATTCATACAATCTTAAAACTCTTAAACTCAATTAAACATAATTACATTTTTAATATATTTTTAATTTTAATTTTTTATTTAATTTTTTTGTATAGGTAACTTTTGGAACTATGACAAGAGAGTGTAGAGAATCTTGGGAGGTGAAGACCGAGAAGAGTTCGTTTAAGATATTTTTTTGTAGAACCATAAAATAAAATAAGGTGGAAAACGATAGTACTTTTATACAAGGATATACGAGTGTATACTGAAGACGGCCAAGAGCAGCAGATAGGATTCGGTGTAGCTGTCAACAAGAAAAACAGGCTTGAGAGGCATATGGAGTTTGAGAGGCTGAGAGTTGGTAGAAGGATTGCCCTGCTATGGAGTCCTGTTTTTATTATTCCTGTTGGATTGGAGTTAACAAGTATTGGAGATTTTGCTGTTGGTACGATTTTTCGTGAGTTTTGCATCCTCATATTTTCTTGAGAGAGTTTGGATTCCCAGACTTTCGCTGGGAAGAGCAGGTTGACTCTCCTCTTTGTATTTTTTGAGAAAATCTTGGCTCTACTGAGGAGATCCATCTGAATCTCTTTTCTATGGCTTTTAGGGAGAATTGTTTGAATCTTCCTTATTTGAAGTTCGTTTCTAATGGGAAAAGGTCTATTTGTTAGGTTTGGTTTATAACCGAGTGGTTGGCAGGCATCTTGAAAGGCCTCATCTTAGAACTAAACGAGACTGTGATCTTTGTTTCAGTTATTAATGTAAATTGATGTTCAACTTATAATTGTTTCTCTGCTGACTCTAGATCTACTATGCCTGAGAACATAGATTTTGTGGTGGATTTTTGGAAGTTCTTGCCTAGATTCTGTGGTGGATTCTTGGAGGTTCTTACGGACCATCTTCCTCATGATGGAAGGGAGAAAGATTCAAATATTTAAAGCTTTTGTTGGCAAGGTTCAGGTGGTTTGGCACTCTGCAGCTATTTCTGAAGGCTTCTTGGTTGAGTTTGTAGATCCTCTTTTGGGTCTGAGAAACTCTTTTATGAAGATCTTCAGCATTTGATTTATGGCCCTAATTAGCATGAATCTGGCAGATTGTGGATCTGTTTCCTCGGGTGACCTTAGCTGCCAGAATATTTTCCAGAAAACCTGTGTTTTGAGCTCGCTTCTGGGTAGATTGTAGATTGATAGTCCTGAATACAGGATGTTTCTCAGCCTTTTAGGAAAGCTTTTGGGCTAATTTGATGGATCCGGTTTTGATGGGTCTGAAGATCTATTTTCAGGAGTTTTCTTTGAAAGAAGTTCCCTACATTTCCTGTTGTTGTGGTCAAGGTTTTAGCTGATCTAAATTTTCCTTGTTGAGATCTTTTGAAGCTGTTTTTTTACCTTGCCTGATCATTCCTGTGATCTTTCAGATGAAGTTCTCTATTTTGAACGGGCAAGCTCGTATTCCAGCAGAAGACATGGATACTGAGACATGGATACTGTGGCAAGGGGTAAGAAATTTTTTAAATGGTTTAATTGGGCGTTAATCCTGTTTGAAAAATATGGTTTTAAATTTCTTCGTGGTTTTCTAAAAATCTAAATCTAATGCTCGGTGCTAGTTTGGCTGGGCAGAAAGCCTGTTCGAAAAAATTGGTTTTAAATTGTTAAGGTGGTTCTTTTAATTTTCAAATTTTAAATCTCTGCGCTAGTTCTAATTGTCTTACTGGATGTTGTTTCAGTTGGGTGGCATCCTGAATTTCGAATTTTAAATTTTAAAATTTTAAGATAGGGAATGACCGGTATAAACTTTTTATTTTGCAATATGTGATAGAGAATGACGGGTATAAACTTTTTATTTTGCAATATGTGATAGAGAATGACAGGTATAAACTTTTTATTTTGCAATATGTGGATAAATTTTCTATTTTGAAAAAATTTTGAAAGCTATTTTTTATCTAATTGTATTCATTCAATTGTACTTGCCTATTTAAAGGCTTTTTATGCATAAGAGGAAGCAGTTCTTTAGAGTGCATCTTCTTTGTTTTAGATGTGAGTCTTCCTTGAGTGCATCTTCTTTATTTTAGATGTGAGTCTTTTTGTGGATTATTCACATCATTCATTGATATGGATATTATTATGAGAAATTTGAAAGCAAAGGAACTGTGTATTATTATGCATAAAGGGCCTTTAAATAGGCAAGTACAATTGGATGAGTACAATTGGATAAGAACATAGCTGTCAAAATCTTATCCATGAACATAGTACAAAATAGAAAGTATATCAACAATATTAGAAAGTATATCCACTGATTGCAAAATAGAAAGTTTATACGTGTCATTCCCTATCATTCCTCCCTACCTTAGGAGCATTGGGCTCCAATGTGGTCAAAAGGAAAGTAAAATCATGAACCATCTGGCTATGAGAGATCCACCGAAAATGTTGTGAGGTAAAACTGCACAAGAAAACTGAATAGGAAAGCTGCACAAGAAAACTATGGGAGGTGGCCATGGTGGGGCATGTGTTGGTTGGAGAGCACACAAAGTAGGGCCACAAGAAAATAAGAACAACAAAGAGTAGCCGGAGAGGAGGATAGAGTCATAGAAATGTTGAGGGCCACCGTTTATGTTGTTGATGAAGGCAAGTGATGGCAACAACATCGTCGAGGAGATAGGATCACAAAGAGGCTGTCATGGCCGTAGAGCTAGTGGACCACAAAGAATAAATTGGGACAGCATGGAAACCACAAGTTCTTTTTTTTATTCATTGTAAGATAGATCAAGAATTTCCATCTTGTCAACTTCAACTTCATGGACTTCATTAGGAGAGTCCTTAAACGAATTTACACTTTTCAAATCTGTAGCAAACAAACCTACAACATTATCAGGTAAAATAACATGATTTTCATCAATTTCTTCAAATTTTTTAGCAGCAATATCATCTAAAGGTAAGACGATGGGCATTGTGCCCATAGATCCTGGTTCAAATCTAGGTATTGCTTCATGATTTTCAGCAATTTCTTCTTCAACTAGAAGAATTTGTTTTTCTTTTTCAACATCTTCTTTTTCGGTAGGAAGAGTTTCATCTTCAGTAAATGTCATTTCTTCTGTTAGCATGGCAACATGAATGAAATCAATATCCGTCAAGAGCGCTTTGGCTCTTTGAGAGATCTCTTCAAGAGAGACTCTTTTTAGACAGCATGGTGTCTTAGACAGATAGAAAAGGAACAAGAACGAGTGCTATGATACCAAACTAACATTATTATAAGAAATTTGAAAAGAAATGAACTGTGTATTATTATGCATAAAAAACCTTTAAATAGGAAAGTACAATTGTATTGATAAGAAAGTAGTTATCAAAATCTTATCCATAAACATAATACAAAATAAATTATGTCAACATATTAAAAAGTATATCCACAGAAAAATAAAAAATTTATTTGTCTTTTTTTTTTTTGCTAGTTGTCATTATATCTGGTAGAAGATGATCCTCTTAATATATTTTTAGATCTTCATCCATATTGATGAGTTATCCGATTTCAGTTTACTTTAAAATTTCAATATATTTTATTCCTTTTTAATGTTATTTTAAAACAAACAAAATTTAAAAATCTTTTCAAAACTTTCTCATATCTAATCAAAAATAAAATAAAAAAACTTTTAAAAAATGAAAACCATTAAGCGAAGACCATAGAAAAATCCATTACATGTAATAACGAAGACTAATACTTTGCATCTAATATCTTAATAGTAATAAAATTAAAAAATAATAATATTAAAAATTTAAAATAATAAAATAATTTATAATTATAAAAAATAAATATATAAAATTTATCTATATTTGAAAGGATGTCATTTATATTATGGTGATCAAATCCAAGTTAAATTTCCATAATAAATATATACTCCAAAATAAATAAATTATATTATAAAAAATATTATTTATATATAAAAGTAAAATTTTATATTAGTGTACAGTATATCTTCACATTAAACAATATTTTCATGCAGGCCCTTTTAAATGTCGCGAAAATTACTTTTTAAAGCTCGATGAACATGCACATACGATTAAACAATACTTTCATTGCATGGAAGGATCCTTTCGGTATAGTCAATCCTCTTTTCTAAGCTCAGTGAAATGGAAAATTGTTGACTCAGCTGCCATCAGGCGGTTCTTATTCACTGTCGACTGGGGCCACGTGCAATCCCTGTTCACGACATTTCTTCTTCATGAACCTACAGCAGCACAGAGCCGCAAGCAAGCCAATCATCATTATGGTGACAACAGCAATCATGAGCCAGTCGTGCAACAAGCTCGCCAGAGCACCCGCCTTGCATGAATTACAGTTATAGCACAGCCGATCCTGCTCGTTATTCCACATGGCACAGTCGGGATCCGAGCTGTTATCCGATGTGGCAGAAGAAGTCCAATACGTGGCGTTCACAAATGAGAAGCCGCACGTGGTCGGCGGCTTGCAGCAACCCGACTTCACAATTCGAAGAAATTGAACCATTAATAGCTAGACCTCAACAGAATTTAAAACAAATCAAGTTTTTCATCACATCATTAGAAATGAAAGGATTACCTCAATTGGGATTAATTTCTTTCTGTAGAATTGCTCTTGTTCAGTGACAGAACAGTTGGCGAGGCTTTTGCAGACTTCAATGTCCCGAATGCACTTCTTCGTCGTGTGCCACTTGCTGTTCTTCTTGATGAGATTCCAAAACCAGTGGGAGTAATCTTGGAGGCCGTATTCCTTATATCCCCTATTGGACACCACATGTCCATCCCCTTTGTTTCTCAGCACCAAGGTTAAAACCATGAAGCAAAAGAGTAGTAACAGGAAGAAAACAATGAGATATTTGATACATGTGATACCCCACACTTTGAGTAGACATATCAAGGTCGCGGCGAAGAGAACGAGACCCGTTACCATGAGAACGATCACCAGATTTTCTGTGCTATAGAGTAGTAACATGAAAAAAACGAAGGGATATAGGATCCAAAAACCAATGAGATATAGGATCCATTCTTTGAAATAACATATCACTATCGTGGTGAAGATAATGAAGCCCAATGCTAAGAAAAGGATCAGCAGATTTTGATAACACGGGTAGACCGGGCTCATGCCAATACTTAGGACTATTCCAAAGAAGGCAGCTAAAAGCAGAAGAGTGGCGATTTGAAGGATTGGGATGTAGATGGACAGAGTGAGACGACACATATTCAATATTCTGATATTGAATATTCATGCCGGAAGAAGATCTAATGCCAGTATTCGTATAGTCTCCAATCCCAACCCTTTAATGGCCCCCTCCCCCACCATTCAAAAGGGCTCTTAAAAGGCTAAAGGCGAAAGGCCGCGCATGGCTATTTAATTTAAAGGGCTATTCAAAGAAGTCTATTCATTCGATCTTCCTATTCATTGAAAAGAAGTCTATTAAAGAGCGAGAAGGTTCCTATTAATGGATGGATAGGTCAATTGAAAACAGTCTAGCTGGTAGCTAACGTGTAGCCACTGTTTCAATCTGAGAAGGGACTGGACTGTTAAGGCTGCTGATCCAATCCCCACAAGGATCTGGACTCCCATGGTCCATTTCACACCATATATAAACAATTAGCCAGTAGCCTATGATCTACTCATTATTGAATCTGTGGATCTATTTGTACAAGTATGCATCGTTGCTGAAGTTTTTTCAAAAATGCATAAATAGTTAATATAAAAAGAACTAAAACCAAAGAGTAAAAAGGAAAAAAAAAAAAATAGAAGTAAAGTTATAATGCATAAAATCCAAACGTCATAGATTTGCATGTAAATATTATGATATTAAAGTTATAACATCCAAACGTCATAGATTTGCATGTAAATTTGATATTATTTTAAATTGATTATATAATATTAGAATAAATTGGTGTGTTATAATATATAGTAGTATTGATTATGTTTGTTTTTATATTATTAAATAAATTTTAACTTTATATATAATAATATTAAAAATTTAATCTTGCTATTTTTATTTAAAAAAAAAAATTAATTATACTTATATTATTTGATCTTTTAATATTTTAATGATTAAAATATAATTAATAATTGATTAAACTAAAATATTAATATTGTAATAATTATATATACACAAAAATTATTATCAAAATATAAAAATTAAAATCAAAGAGGAAAAAGAAGGAAAAGGATTAAATGAGAAAGGAAAGAGAATATATATCATAATAGAGTAAAATTATTTACAATTTGGGATGAAACTCTTCCCAACCTTAATTAACAAGAGCAAAGTTTTCTTCTTTTTGAATTTTAAAAAGACTACCATAACTTTAAAGTCCAATATCCTAAGAACTAATTACTTTTGGTTACCACACTAAAAGGACATTTGCATTGGAGCTAAATCTCCTAAACTTTGTGTCTATGTTGGTTATCAAAATTAGCCAAATGCAGGATTTGCTTGTCAAGCTACCCAATCCTCTTGTTCTAAGTAGCATGTCACAATGCCACTAAACCCCTACCTCCTTCTCGATACTCCTCTTAGCCACGAAGTCCTCCATTGTATTCAAAGATCTACACACATAAATTAGGATCACATCATCAAATTCCTTCCACAACCCTTTAATTTGGGTGACAATTAACAAGAATCCTCAACCTCTATGTATCCTAAGGAAAATTCCTCATACAATCTATAGCTCCTACCAAGATTTTAGAATATGCTTCTATGATTATTTCCCTATGACCAAGTATTACTACCCAGATAGAAGCAAATTTGATAACTAAGGATCTTGCTTTATTGTTCATGGCATTTTCTAGGCCTATCAATTCCTAATAAAGCATAGTCCCAACACGATTCCTACAAATCACTCCAATTTTAGTCCTACCTAGATTACCTTTTTTTGCTTCAATAGTCTTAATTTTAATTTGTCCTTTTGAGTGTACCTTTTCAAATCACTCTATCATACCTCTCCTACACTTTAACTTCCTTCTCCGTCATCCTTATATTAGCCTAAATTTCCTCTTTAGCATACACTACCATAGTTTCCATGATATTTCTCTAAATGATCAAACAGATGCCATCCAAAGATAAAAAGTTTTCTCTGTAATTCTATCATTTCTCTCTATCCACAATCACCACCAAATAAAATTTAATCCAAGCATAAATCTACTACTTTTCTATCTTTCCCAAATATTAATCTAGTTTAGATCATTATGGGATTAGATTTTATAAGCTAATAACCATTTATCTTAGATCTAATGTGTGAGTAGGCACTCAAACATCAAGTGGTCAACTTTTTCCTTGATTTTATTGCATAACACATACTCGGATGGGCCAAAAGTTCCATTACATCTCATATTATCAAAGGTAAGAATTCCATTGTGCATGAACTACTAGGTAAAAAAGTTTAATTTTAGCAAACCCTTGAAATTCCAAATATTTCTCCAATTATCAAACTAATATGCATGAGGAAGTTTTAGAAGGATCTCTTCATATCCATCCTTCACCATTTAGAATTTAAGGCTGTCATTACTCCAAGATAATTCACCCTCCTCATCCCTAGCTATGGTAAATATTTCTACCAAGATTTTAGTCATAACAAATACCGATTTCATAGGGATTTGATTTGGGCACTCATACAACTTTCTAAGTTTCTTAAACATATAATACTTAAGTTGGTTTATGTTGAAATAAATTTTAATATTGATCCAACACTTGTTTTCCATGGTTTTTTATTGATTATAATTTTTTAAATTCAATAATGACAAGTGGATATCGAACCCATAAATCTATCCAAATTCATGCCTTCTCATCTATCTTTGTTTTAAGAAAATAATATATATGTCACTACCTAAGATCCTAGCTTTAGTGTCTGTCTCACTAGGGACCCATTATCATCCAAAGAGAAATGACTCACCTTATTTTGGTTTACCTATCCTAAATATTTACTAGTTAAAACTTTGTTGAATAAAGAAGTTGTTTGGGAGATCCGTTTCCAATAAAGCTTTTCATAAAAAGCTTTATTATTTAACTTTGATCTCCTAAACCATAAGCCTCTCTTCACTTTGTGATGACTTAATTTCTCCCATCCTACTAATACCCCCTTTCTCTCTCATTTTATTCCTCTCCTATAGAAATTAGCTTTCCTTTGTCTTAAAGGTTTAATTTAAACTTTGTATCCTCTTATTTTATCTTGTAATATCTTGGAACTATTGTTAGGCGGTCTCTAAGAAGTATTAAATTCTATATTTTCCTTCTTGTAGTTGGTTTTGTTGGTTTTTTGCTAGATTTTCTTATATTTTAGTAAAATAATGTACAAGACTTTTTTCAAATACTTGGTACATAAACTTGTTTATATGTAAAAAGTACAAAAATATAGAAAACCTCACACAAGATTCAAGAAAGCATTTTTAGTACCATACAATGTATGACATCATCTCAATTAAATCATTCACACAAATCTCTCTTCATACATATTTAGACAACACAATTTTTTTTTTTCAATGCATCAAAACAAGGACAAACATAGTTGGGAATTGCATAGGTAAAATAGCAATGAATTAAATATCAAGTGACAAGGAAATCACACCCAATAAAATAATAATAACACCATGATTTATGTAGTGAAAATATTCCAGGGGAATAAAACCTACAATAGTATATTGCTAAAATGTATATTATTAGAATACAAATGAGAGTACAATGTGAATAAGTTGAACAATGTATTTCCTAGAGAAAGAGAGAAGAATACACAAAAATTCATATAATTCAAAATTACTCCTAAAATTTTCTACCTTATGGCTAGAAAATATAACAACTCCTATTTATGTATTTTCAACAAGAGGAAGCAAAGGAGGGTATGGAAGGTCAAATGTCATGAATTTTTCTCATTAATATTTTTCTCTAGTGACATATATTTTCTCATTTCTCTTTAAATCTAAAAAGATAAACTTTCCTATTTGATCATCCTTTACTCTTGATCAATTACAATAAGGTAGTCATGTAGACTTTACAATTTATGCTCAAATCCATGGATCATACCCAATATAAGATAAATATTCTACCCATTTAAATAAAAAAGGGTAATAGTCTTACCTATGATGAAACTTTCTATAAAATATTTGACATACATGAAAAGATTGCATGCTTACTATGTGATTGAGGTTATGAAATTGGACTACATTGTAATTTAGAGGACACAATTATTACTCTTTTTTTTTTTTTTTTTGGTGGTGGCCACAAGGGGTAAACAGACTGTGACCACAAGGGAACCATTACATAACATATCCGCAACATGTGAGGCGAGAGATTTGAATCTGGGCCTCTCAGCAACTAGAGAGGTTTAACTACCCACTTGCTCTCCAACTCCTCTACATGGGCGGATAACACAATTATTACTCTTAATCCTAGATGTGAAAAAGTATTTAAAGAAAATCAAGTTCTAGATTTTAGCATTTTATTTTTCATGTAAAAATCAAGGGGACTATCTATGGTTTAAGGATATTTCTCATGCTATTAGTATCTACATCCTTGTTAGTAGTATTCTAGTTAATTTATTTTCTATTTTTCATGGATTACAAACATTCAATCCATTACTAACACATGATTTGATAGCATATGTATTATTAGACTTGTGTAAGTTGCTCTTAAAATGCTATAATTATGTAAGGTGCATCTTACAATGCTTGTAAATCATGTAAAGTTAATACATAATTTCTACTTTTTTGAAGTAAAAAGTATGAATAATAGAGGTAAATATAAGAAACAAGCTAAGAATGTTTGTATAACATTTCACCAGGAAGGAATATGAAGCTTGGAAGATTTTAAATACCTTTCCATTTATGAATTTTGAGGTAACAAACTCTTGTTTAACTCTATAAAGAGTGTTATAGGTTGATGATGCTTCTTTGTTCTATTTGGGTGTTAAAATGTTAACTTTAGAAGGAACTAACTTTACTACCAAATCATCAAATTATGAAGAGACATCCAACGAGGGTTATGCATTGTGGCTAATCATTGTTATTTAATGAATATTGGGATTTTTGAAATTTGGAATTGGCTAATATTGGGGACCCTTGATCGGGGTCCATTAGCCCAAAAAAATTGGGTGTAATTTTGTTTTGGGTAGATTTACCCCAATTTTATAATAATTGGACCTTTTTAAGTTTAAGTCTCCAATATTACCCCTAATAATAGGGGACCATTTCACCTTGAAATTAAAAATAATTTTGGATTTCAAAACTATATTGCTCCATTTTTATAAATAAAGGGAAACCAACACAGATGGATTGGCTGAATTTGTTTCTCTTAACAATATCAATTTTTTGATTTGATTAGTTGGCTAGCATTATGCTAATGTCATTATTTTTGCAAATTGACACTGCAAATAAATAACTCATAAATCAAATAATCCAAAAACTTGGAGATTTAAATCAAAATTTTAATATTATCTTTTTTTTGGTTGATCCCATGATTTTATTTGAAGGATGCAAAGCTTAAAACTATGTATTTTGGATCTATTTCTGTTTCAAACCTTATTTCAATATTGCTCTCTTTCTTGTTAGCAACATTAATAAAAATGATAACACAACCTTATTATATTATTATCACTACAAACTTTAAATTGATTGATTAATGCAATGAAGGATAGTTGTTAATTTATGTTATAGGTAATTTATTGGTCACTTATGCTAAGAATAAATGGGATCACACTTGAAATTTATGGATAACCATTAAGTTATTTATGTATTAATTTTTTTTACATGTACTTGTTAAGTCATCGAACCACCATATTTGTATGTCATTTATATATTTGTATCTATAATACTATAATATATATCATTATTTTAATAATACAAAAACTTTAGTCATTTTTAGGATAGAAAATGATTATAAATCCAGTCTTCTTCTATTTTTCAAGAGGGGGTAGATAGTCTATGTTCTATAGGCATATAACGCTACATGAATACCTCCTCCAGATATAGTGAAAACATAAGAGTATAAGATGGTCTAATATGCACAATATTTATGGATTTGAAAGAGATTGTTTTTGAGGAAAAATATTAATTAGTACCTATCTTATTTTTCCATTCATTTAAAATTATTTATCTTTTAGTTTGAATTATCTAAGTAAAATAATAAAAAATACTTAATAATATAAAAAAATTTGGAATTAACTCAATGCAATTATTGAAGTACTTCATTTATGTTTGTTTTATATGTACTAATCTATTTCCTATTTGTGAATTACTATGTTTTCCATTATTAAATTTGCTTAAAGAAACATTAATATGTAACCAATTTTGTCTAACTAATATTGTAGAACAATTGCACCTGGGTGCAGTGGCTCTTCTTTGGGAGGTCCAAGGTTCAAATCGTGATGTGGGTGAGGGGGTGGGTGTGTGGTGGTTTTGTGTTAAATTCTCTATTGATAAGTATAGCTCTCGGCTTTAAGAGGGGTCATGGTTGGAAGGAGACTGCTCAACCCTATGCATCGGTCATAGAAGAATCTCACAGTAACCAAATCAAAAAAATATTGTAGAACAATTTTTCTATGTAATTTAATAAACTTGTATATACTTTAAATCGTTAACGAAAGTAAAATATTCATTTTAAATTTTTTTATGATAAAGAACATTCCACTTCAAAATTTTGTAGACACTACCAATCCAAGAATCTATGCTGCGAATTGCTTGCCTTCATATATGTTACACACCAAGACAATTTAAGAAGTCATAGTGCCCACCTTAAAATGTGTTTACATTATGATCGTTTTTCTTTTTGGTCTTATTTCACTCTAATGGTCAACTTGGGGTTGTGAAGTGATCCTAATGATTTTCATGATTTTGACATAGCATATATAGACAACTATCTTTGATCTTACCTTTTTGTGAATGTTTCTTCTCATCTTTACCCGTTTGGGTTTGGTAAAATCTTTTATTCACAGATTGTTTAATTCGTTAATCTTAAAACACTTAAACTCAATCAAACATAATTACTTTTTAATATAATTTTAATTTTTATTTAATTATTTTTTATTTATAGGTAACTTTTTTGGAAATACGACAAGAGAGTGTAAAGAATCTTGGGAGGTGAAGACCCGAGAAGAGTTCATTTACTACATATTTTTTTAGAACCATAAAATAAAATAAGGTGGAAAACGATAGTACTTTTATACAAGGATATACGAGTGTATACTGAAGACAGCGAAGAGCACTTAGGATTCGGTGTAGTTGTCAGGATTCGGTCTAGTTGTCAATAAGAAAAAGAAGGTAGAGGTTGTAGAGGCAGATGGAGCTTGAGAGGCTAAGAAGGATTGCCCTGTTCCTGTTTGGATTGGAGCTATTGGAGATTTTGCTGTTGGTAAGAACTCTGGTGAGTTTTTCATTCTCCTCTTATTTTCTTGGGAGATCTGTTTGGATTTTCAGACTTTTGTTGGGGAGAACAGGTTGACTCTCCGCTTTGTGTTTTTCGAGAAATGTTGACTCTATGGAGGAGATCCATATGAATGTCTTTTCTATGGACCTTAGGGAGAATTGTTTGAATTCTCCCTTATATCAAGTTTTTCTCTAATGGGAAAAGGTTTCTTTGTTCCATCTGGTTTATAACCGAGTGGTTGGTAGGCATCTTGAAAGCCCTCATCTTGGAACTAAACGAGATTGTGATTTCTGTCTCACTTATTAATGCAAATTGGTGTTCATCTTATTATTGTTTCTTTACTGACCCTAGATTTATTATGTTTGAGAACATGAATCTTGTGGTGGATTCTTGGAGGTTTTTGGAGGCCATCTTCCTCATGATGGGAGGGAGAAAATATTTTGCTGGAAAGGTTCAAGTTGTTTGGGACTTTGCAGCTATTTTTGGTGGCTTCTTGGTGAGTTTTGTTAGAAATATTAACCCAGATTTCACGCCTCAGTCGGACTGCGCTCGCGCAGTCAGGGATCCCGGCAAAAGTTTGACATGACGTCGCACCTACCCTCTGACAGATGTGACGTCTGACAGATCCGATCACCGTAGAAGTTAATGCCAGTTCGGCGATTGGTCAGAAACCCTAGTTGAGGGTCTGTCAGAACCTGTCAGAGGACAACCCCTATCTTCCTCTCCCCGTGGCTATATAAGGCAGTTCGGGTCTTCAGACATGTGTGTGGAAAGAGAGCGGAGAAAGAGAGGAGAGCGGGAGGAAATTTGGAGAAACAGCAGAGTAGGAGACGAGATCGTTTCAGTGAGCAGTGTGGCTCATCTGTTTAATGTCCGAGCAGCAGACTCGACATTTGTTTTCCGTCTCAGTTTATCCTGCAGCTTTAGCTTGCAGATGTTAGTTTTCCTCAGTTGAGGACTTTTGTAACCCTCGTCTTATATGAATAAAATTTCTTGTTGTTTTAAGGCATCTGTAGGGTTTGCAGTTATCTCTGTGTTGTTCTCTATACAAATCGCCTCAGAGCGATTTCTTTCGGGTTCTATAAGTTTGAGCTCAGATCTGAAATATTGCATTCAGATTCGGTGTTTCTCTCCTCCTATACAGTTCTTCCCAAGCCAGGGAAACCAACGCCGTAGCCGCGCAAGCCTCCGGACAACAAAAGTCTGCAAGGCAAAAATTTGGCTAAGTCTGGAGCTGTCCTCCCAACTTCGCAGCGAAGTCGGACTTCGCTGCCTTTGACCAGCGCAACCCGACATCGCACCTTTGACCAGTGCAACCCGACTTCGCACCTTGATCCGTGCGCAACCCGACTTCACACCTCGATCCATGCGCAACTCGACTTCACACCTCGGTCCATGTGCAACCCGACTTCGGGCCCTCCCTCCTTCGCACTTCGCACTTTGCACTTCGCACTTTGCACTGCGCTCTCCCGACTATGGCAAATAAAATTTTAATTAAATTCTTCAAATTGGTATCAGAGCCACTGATCCCTTGATGCGGAGACCAAAGTAGAATGGCTTCCAGTAGCAACAACTTGCAGTTGCAGATCCCGTGCTTCAATGGGAAAAATTACGATTACTGGAGCATCTAGATGAAGATCCTGTTCGGATCTCAGGAGCTGTGGGAGTTAGTCGAGAACGGCTACCCAGAATCGGTAGATGCAGTAGCACTGGCCGCCCTCTCTCAAGCAGACAAGGACCTATTGAAAGAGAACACGAAGAAGGACCAGAAGGCCCTCTTCTACATCATGCAAGCGGTCGAGGAGTCCATCTTCCCGTGGATCGCATCAGCCACCAAGGCGAAGCAGGCCTGGGAGATTCTGGCCAGCTCGTACCAGGGCACCAATAAGGTAAAGTTGGTGAAGCTACAGATGCTCAGGAGGGAGTTTGAAAATCTGTAGATGAGTGAGTCCGAGTCCATGAGTGATTTCTTCACCCGAACGATGGACATTATCAACCAGATGCGGTTGAACGGAGAAAATGTGCAGAGCCAGAGAATCATGGAGAAAATTCTCAGAAGTCTGCTTGCCAAGTTTGACTCGGTTGTGATAGCAATCGAAGAGTCGAGGGATCTGACAACCCTCTCGATAGACGAGCTCATGGGTTCATTGCAGACACATGAACAGAGGCTGAGCCGTTCATCTCAGACCTCTCTGGAGCAAGCATTCAGGGCTCAGGTCTCATTTTGAGACAACGACAGACAAGATTCCCACCATGGCGCCTCTAGTTCTCATGGAGGAAGAGGCAGAGGCAGGCATGGGAAAGGCAACAAGCAAGGAGGAAGGTCAAACCCTAGCGAAGGAGAGACCAACTGTAATTTCCATCAGCAAGGTGGAAGAGGCAGTTCAAAAAATCAGCAAGCTGGATCTGGTCAGAAGGACATGTCAAAGGTCCAGTGCTATTTTTGCAAGAAGTTCGGCCATTACATCTCACAGTGCAAAAAATGGATGGCCAAGGAGAACCAGCAACAAGCCCATTACACGGATGAAACCAAAAATGCGGTAGGAGGAAATGTGTTGTTGACTTGCAACATTGAGGAAGAGTGCCAGAAGAATGTCTGGTATTTAGATAGTGGGTGCAGCAACCACATGACGGGGAACAAGGAGATGTTCTCCCAACTGGATGAAATAGTCCAGTCTGAGGTGAAGATGGGGAACAACAACAAGGTTCCCATAATGGGGAAAGGAAAGATCCTCATCCGCACCAGGCACGATGAACGAAAGCAGATCTGTGATGTCTACTATGTGCCTGGCCTGAAGCATAACCTGCTGAGCGTTGGACAACTCGTGCAGAAGGGACATACGGTCCAGTTCAAAGATGGAGCTTGCACCATCAGAGACAAGTCGCATGGGCAGATTGCTACAGTGTCCATGACGAAGAATAAAATGTTTTCACTGCAGATTCAGAATGAATCATTGATGTCTCTGAGTGCAGTTGTGAAAGATGCTACCTGGCTGTGGCATCTCAGATTTGGTCACCTGAACTTTAGTGGCCTGAATCAACTGCACAAGAAGCAGATGGTGAAGGGTTTACCCTTGATAGAGCAACAAAATCAAGTTTGTGAGGGTTGCTTAGTCGACAAACAACATAGGGATTCGTTCCCTTTCGGTCAGTCTTGGAGAGCATCACAGCCATTGGAGCTGGTGCACTCAGACATTTGCGGTCCGATGCAGACCAACACGTTTTTCGGCAACAAATACTTCTTAACATTCATAGATGACTTCAGCCGGAAGACTTGGATCTATGCCATCAAGTTGAAGTCAGAAGCATTTGCCAGATTCAAGGAGTTCAAGGCTCTGGTGGAGAAATAGAGCGGATATCAGATCAAGACTCTCAGGACAGATGGTGGAGGTGAATACATCTCCAACGAATTCCATAACTACTACAAGCAACATGGAATTCGAAGGCAGTTCACTGCCAGATACACGCCACAGCAGAACGGCGTAGCTGAGAGGAAGAACCGGACCATCATGGAGATGGCACGAAGCATGATGAAGGCGAAGGGATTGCCGCACGAATTTTGGGTAGAGGCTGTAACATGTGCAGTCTACCTGTTGAACAGATGTCCCACCAAAAGCGTGAAGGACAAAATCCCTCAGGAGGCCTAGAGCGGTGTGAAGCCAAGTGTGGCTCACTTGCGTGTGTTCGGGTGCATTGCATATGCACATGTTCCAGAAGAGAAGCGGTAGAAGTTGGATGATAGAGCTGAGAAGTGCATTTTCATAGGGTACAGTGAGCAGGCGAAGGCATATAGGTTGTACAACCCTGTGACGAAGAAGCTCATCATCAGCCGTGATGTGAAGTTTCTTGAAGATGAAGCCTGGAACTGGAAGTCGAAGACTGGCTGGTCAGAGCCAACAGTAGTAGAGTCTGTTGACTTGGAAGAAGGAAGTGTGCAGCCACCTGCAACCTCCAATAGTAGCAACAGTGCCAGCAGTAGCACAACCACTCCATCTCGGTCGCCTCCATGTGCAAGTAGAATCCAGAACCTGGTGATGCCAACGAAGACAAGGAGCTTGCAAGAAATCTACGAGGCAACCCAAACCCATGTAGATGAAGAGTACTCTAACTTTGCATTCTTTACTGAAGTTGATCCAGTAGAGTTCGAAGACGCAAGTCAGAATCAAAAGTGGGTGCAGGCGATGGACGAGGAGATTGAAGCCATTGAAAAGAATGATACATGGCAACTGACAGATCTTCCAGTAGGGAAGAAGACCATTGGGGTCAAGTGGGTGTATAAGACAAAGTTCAACGCCCAAGGAGACGTTGACAAGCATAAGGCCAGACTGGTGGCAAAGGGTTACAAGCAGAAGTCAGGCATCGATTACCATGAGGTTTATGCGCTTGTAGCCCGACTTGACACAGTCAGGATGATCCTGGCATTGGCAGCCCAACAGGGTTGGAAGATGTACCAGATGGATGTCAAGTCAGCCTTCCTCAATGGAGTGTTGGAGGAAGAGGTCTACATAGACCAGCCACCAGGTTACGAAATTGAAGGCCAGGAGGGCAAAGTCCTGAAGCTGAAGAAGGCCCTGTACGGTTTGAAGCAGGCGCCCCGGGCTTGGTACAACCGGATTGACAGTTATTTTTAGGAAAATGGGTTTGTAAAATGCCCATATGAGCACACCCTGTACATGAAGACAAATGAAGTAGGTGAGCTCATTATCGTCTGCCTGTATGTGGACGATTTGATTTATACTGGCAACAACAATGTCCTGTTCGACCAGTTCAGAACAGCCATGAAGAAGGAGTTCGAGATGACGGACTTAGGGCTGATGAAGTATTTTCTCGGCATTGAAGTTGACCAATCGGCAGATGGCATCTTCATTTCTCAGGGCAAGTATGCGAAGGATGTCCTGAAGCGGTTCAAGATGGAGGACAACAAACTTGCCATCACACCTGTAGCCACAGGTTTGAAGCTGAGCAAGCTGGATTCAGGGAGGAATGTAGATCCAACCTTGTTCAAGAGGCTAGTTGGCAGTCTGATGTATTTGACTGCAACTCGGCCAGATCTGATGTTCGAGTCAGTCTGATCAGCCATTTCATGGAGACTCCGAAGGACACGCACTGGCAAGCAGGCAAGAGGATCTTGCGCTATGTCAATGGGACGCGGAACAATGGCCTATTTTATGCCAGACAGGACCAGTTGGAACTGGTGGGCTTCATAGATAGTGACTGGGCTGGCAGTACCGACGATCGAAAGAGCACCTCCGGGTATGCTTTCCATCTCGGATCAGGGGCAGTCTCATGGGCATCCAAGAAGCAACCCATCGTTGCGTTGTCCACAGCCGAAGCAGAATATGTCACCGCCACGTCAGCCGCATGCCAGGCAGTTTGGCTGCGAAGAGTTCTGAATGAACTGAACTATCCTTCGGAAGGCGCGACAACAATTTTTTGTGATAACAATTCGGCCATCGCACTGTCAAAGGATCCCGTGTTCCATGGCCGGACGAAGCACATCGATATTCGTTATCACTTCATCAGAGAGTTGGTGAAGTCCGGAGAAATTCAACTACAGTTTTGCAGATCCAAGGAGCAGTTGGCAGATATTTTCACGAAGCCTTTGAAGGAGGAAGACTTCAGCAGATTGCGAGAGCAGCTTGGAGTCAAAGCGCTCATGAAATCAGGTTTAAAGGAGGGTGTTAGAAATATTAACCCAGATTTCATGCCTCAGTCGGACTGCGCTCGCGCAGTCAGGGATCCCGACAAAAGTTTGACATGACATCGCACCTACCCTCTGACAGATGTGACGTCTGACAGATCCGATCATCGCAGAAGTTAATGCCAGTTCGACGATTTAATGCCAGTTCGGCGATTGGTCAGAAACCCTAGTTGAGGGTCTGTCAGAACCTGTCAGAGGACAACCCCTATCTTCCTCTCCCCGTGGCTATATAAGGCAGTTCGGGTCTTCAGACATGAGTGTGGAAGTGTGGAAAGAGAGCAGAGAAAGAGAGGAGAGCGGGAGGAAATTTGGAGAAACAGTAGAGTAGGAGACGAGATCGTTTCAGTGAGCAGTGTGGCTCATCTGTTTAATGTCCGAGCAGCAGACTCGACATTTGTTTTCCGTCTCAGTTTATCCTGCAACTTTAGCCTACAGATGTTAGTTTTCCTCAGTTGAGGACTTTTGTAACCCTCGTCTTATATGAATAAAATTTCCTGTTGTTTTAAGGCATCTGTAGGGTTTGCAGTTATCTCTGTGTGCTAAAATTTGTTGTTGTTCTCTGTACAAATCGCCTCAGAGCGATTTCTTTCGGGTTCTATAAGTTTGAGCTCAGATCTGAAATATTGCATTCAGATTCGGTGTTTCTCTCCTCCCGTACAGTTCTTCCCAAGCCAGGGAAACCAACGCCGTAGCCGCGCAAGCCTCCGGACAGCAAAAGTTTGCAAGGCAAAAATTTGGCTAAGTCTGGAGCTGTCCTCCCAACTTCGCAGCGAAGTCGGACTTCGCTGCCTTTGACCAGCGCAACCCGACTTCGCACCTTTGACCAGCGCAACCCGACTTCGCACCTCGATCCGTGCGCAACCCGACTTCGCACCTCGGTCCGTGTGCAACCCGACTTCGCACCTCGGTCCGTGCGCAACCCGACTTCGGGCCCTCCCTCCTTCGCACTTCGCACTTCGCACTTCGCACTGCGCTCTCCCGACGACGGCAAATAAAATTTTAATTAATTAAGTTTGCGGATCCTCTTTTCGGTCTAAGGAACTCTTCTATCGATTGGTTCATGAAACCTCAAAGATATATAAATTGAAAGATTTAAGCTCCTTCCGAGTAGATTGATAGTCCTGAATACACGATGCTTCTCAGCTTTTTACGAAAGCTTTTGGGCGGATTTGATGGATCCGGTTTTGATGGGTTTGAAGATCTATTTGCAGGAGTTTTCTTTTGTAAAATGGAAGAAGTTCCCTACTTCGCCTGTTGCTGTGGTCAAGGTTCTGGCTGATCTAAATTTTCCACCTCTGACATTTTTTGAAGCTGTTTTTTTAACCCTGCCTGATCATTCCTGTGATCTTTCAGATGAAGTTCTCTATTTTGAGCGGGCAAGTTCGTATTCTAGTGGAAGGCATGGATACCGTGCGAATGGGTAGGAAATTTTTTAAATGGTTTGATTGGGCGTTAATCCTGTTTGAAAAATCTGGTTTTAAATTTCCTCGTAGTTTTCTAAAAATCCAAATCTAATGCTTGGTGCTAGTTTGGCTGGGCGGAAAGCCTGTTTGAAAAAATTGGTTTTAAACTGTTAAGGCGGTTCTTTTAATTTTCGAATTTTAAATCTCTGCAGTAGTTCCAATTGTCTTACTGGATGTTGTTTCAGTTGGGTGGCATCCTAAATTTCGAATTTCAAATTTTAAAATTTTGCAGATGTAAGATCTGCCAGATCTCTCGCGGATCTCCCGAGAGATCATGTTTGTCTTTTTGCTAGATGTCATTGTATCTCGTGGAGATAAACCTCTTGATATCTCTTTTATCTCCATCCATGTTTGCAGGTTACCCGTTTCCATTTAAGGTTTTAATATGTGTTGTTACTTTCTTAGTGTTTTCTTATTTTTTCAAAAACTCCTCTATATTTAATTGATTAAAATAATTTTTTTTTTTAAATAAAAATCCTAAGGTGAAGTCCATAGAAAAATTCATTACATAACGAAGACTAATACTTTGCATCTAACTCTATTGCTTACGGTTTACGCATATAAATTAAAAATACATCTTATAATGCATAAAATCCAAACGTCATAGATTTGCATGTAAATATTATGATATTAAAGCGAATGTATTCAAATTAAAACAGTGAATATATATATAGATATGGATATTATTTTTCGATTTGGACCACATGATGGATAATATGTTGGAGAACACGACATCAGCAGCCATAGTTACGAAACAAGTATTCATCTTCAGCGATATTGGAGAGGTAAGGGCCCAAAGTCTCAAAGCCACGGCAATCGTCTTGCTGGTGTCATATCGTCGGGAAAATTGGTTTTGGTGGATCAAGGCCAGATAATCGTGGTGCAGTGGCTATGAGGCTATGATGGCTATAATGTTTCAGTGACGCTGACTAATTCTGGGTCGAATATGTAGCACGAAAACAGTATTGAAGAGGCCGATGCTAATTAAATAGCTCGGGCATTGCTATCTATTCCAGATCGTTTTTGGTTTTACTAATTATGTGAGAGTTTGAGAACGGAGATTATATTGTCAAGGAGGTTGTCGAACTAGAAGAAACAGCGGCAATATATACAATATGGGGTGCATTGAGGTTATTTTGTATGTTCCGAAAGAGATATATAGCTGATGACTGTTAGAAATATTAACCCAGATTTCACGCCTCCGCCAGACTGCGCTTCGAATTTGGGCGAAGCTGGACTGCGCTCACACAGTTGGGGATCCCGGCAAAAAGGTCTGACATGACATCGCACCTATCCTCTGAAAGATGTGACATCTGACAGATCCGATCGTCGCAGAAGTTAATGCCAGTTCGACGATTTAATGCTAGTTCGGTGATTGGTCAGAAACCTTAGTTGAGGGCCTGTCAGAACCTGTCAGAGGATAAGCCCTATCCTCCTCTCCCCACGGCTATATAAAGTAGTTCGGGTCTTCAGACAAAAAGGGGCAGATAGGCATGCAAAAGAGGAGTGAGGAGAAGAAGAGCAAAGAAAGTGAGAAGAGCATTTCAGTGAGCAGTGTGGCTCATCTGATTAATGTCCGAGCAGCCGACTCGACATTTTGTCTTTTAGTTTATCCTGCAGCTTAGTCTGCAGATGTTATTTCCTCAGTTGAGGACTTACTGTAACCATCATTTCATATGAATAAAGTTTGTTGTCATTTTAGGCATCTTTAGGGTTTGTAGTCATTTGGGCGTGTTAAAGCTTGCTGCTCTCTGTACAAATTGCCTCAGAGCGATTGTGTTCGGGTTCTAATAGTTAGAGCTCAGATCCGAGACTCAGATCACAGTTTCGGTGTTTCTCTCCTCCCAGCCAAGAAAGCAGTTGTCGCAGCCACACAAGCCTTTTGAGCAGAAAATATTGCAGAGCCAAAGTTGGCTAAGTACGAAAGAGTTTCCAAGTTCGCTGCCACAACCCGACTGCGCTTGAGATCCGAGCGTAGCCCGAGTGCGTGAGCGAACTCTGAAGTCGACCGCAGTTTGCACTTTGCCCATTTTTCAGGCGAAGTCCGTCGGTGCCCCCAAAGTTCGCACTTCACCCATTTTCTGGGCGAAGTTCGTCAGTGCCCCTGAAGTTCGCACTTCACCCATTTTTTGGGTGAATTTCATCGGCGCCCCCGAAGTTCGCTCTTCGCCCATTTTCGGGCGAAGTCTGTCGGCGCCCTCGATGTTCGCACTGCACCACAACCCGAGCATAGTCTGCACTCCGCGATTGGACGTCCAAACTTCGATGGAAGTTAGAAAAAAAAATTAAATTAAATTCTTCAAATTTGGTATCAGAGCCACTGATCCCTTGACATGGAGACCGAAGCAGAATGGCTTCCACTAGCAACAATTTGTAGTTGTAGATCTCGCGCTTCAATGGGAAAAATTATGATTATTGGAGCATCCAGATGAAGATCTTATTCGGATCTCAAGAGCTGTGGGAGTTAGTCGAGAACGGCTACCCAGAACCGGCAGATGCAGCAGCACTGGTCGCCCTCTCTCAAGAAGACAAGGATCTGTTGAAAGAGAACAAGAAGAAGGACCAGAAGGCCCTCTTCTACATCATGCAAGTGGTCGAGGAGACCATCTTCCCGCGGATCGCATCAGCCACCAAAGCGAAGCAGGCCTGGGAGATTCTGGCCAGCTCGTACCAGGGCACCAATAAGGTAAAGTTGGTGAAGCTATAGATGCTCAGGAGGGAGTTTGAAAATCTGTAGATGAGTGAGTCCGAGTCCATGAGTGATTTCTTCACCCGAACGATGAACATTATCAACCAGATGCGGTTGAATGGAGAAAATGTGTAGAGCCAGAGAATCATGGAGAAGATTCTCAGAAGTCTGCCTGCCAAGTTTGACTCGGTTGTGATAGCAATCGAAGAGTCGAGGGATCTGACAACCCTCTCGATAGACAAACTCATGGGTTCTTTGCAGACACATGAACAGAGGTTGAGCCGTTCATCTCAGACCTCTCTGGAGCAAGCATTTCGGGCTCAGGTCTCATTTTGAGACAGCGATAGACAAGATTCCCACCATGGCGCCTCTAGTTCTCAAGGAGGAAGAGGCAAAGGTAGGCATGGGAGAGGCAACAAGCAAGGAGGAAGGTCAAACCCTAGCGAAGGGGAGACCAACTGTAATTTCCATAAACAAGGTGGAAGAGGCAGTTTGAGAAATCAGCAAAGTTGGATCTAGTCCAGAAGGACATGTCAAAGGTCCAGTGCTATTTTTGCAAGAAGTTTGGCCATTACATCTCACGGTGCAAAAAATGGATGGCCACGGAGAACCAACAACAAGCCCATTACATGGATGAAACCAAAAATGCGGTAGGAGAAAATGTGTTGTTGACTTGCAACATTGAGGAGGAGTGCCAGAAGAATGTCTAGTACTTAGATAGTGGGTGCAGCAACCACATGACGGGGAACAAGGAGATGTTCTCCCAACTGGATGAAACAGTCCAATCTAAAGTGAATATGGGGAACAACAATAAGGTTTCTATAATGGGGAAAGGAAAAATCCTCATCCGCACCAGGCACGGCGAACGAAAGCAAATCTGTGATGTCTACTATGTGCCTAGCTTGAAGCATAACCTGCTGAGCGTTGGAAAGCTCGTGTAGAAGGGACATACGGTCCAGTTCAAATACGGAGCTTGCACCATCAGAGACAAGTCGCATGGGCAGATTGCTATAGTGTCCATGACGAAGAACAAAATGTTTCCACTATAGATTCAGAATGAATCATTGATGTCTCTGAGTGCAGTTGTGAAAGATGCTACCTGGTTGTGGCATCTCAGATTTGGTCACATGAGCTTCAGTGGCCTAAATCAACTGCACAAGATGCAAATGGTGAAGGGTTTACCCCTTATTGAGCAACCAAACCAAGTTTGTGAAGGTTGCCTAGTCGACAAGCAACACAGGGATGCATTCCCTATAGGACAGTCTTGGAGAGCATCACGACCATTGGAGCTAGTGCACTCAGACATTTGTGGTCCAATGCAGACCACCACATTTGTTAGCAATAAATACTTCTTAACGTTCATAGATGACTTCAGTCGGAAGACTTGGATCTATGCCATCAAGTTGAAGTCAGAAGCATTTGCCAGATTTAAGGAGTTCAAGGCTCTGGTGGAGAAACAAAGTGGATATCAGATCAAGACTCTCAGGATAGATGGTGGAGGTGAATACATCTCCAATGAATTCCATAACTACTACAAGCAACATGGAATTCAAAGGCAGTTCACTGCCAGATACACGCCACAATAGAATGGCGTAGCTGAGAGGAAGAACCGAACCATCATGGAAATGGCACGAAGCATGATGAAGGTGAAGGGATTGTCACATGAATTTTGGGCAGAGGCTATAACATGTGCAGTCTACCTGCTGAACAGATGTCCCACCAAAAGTGTGAAGGACAAAATCCCTCAGGAGGCCTGGAGCGGAGTGAAGCCAAGTGTGGCTCACTTGCATGTGTTCGGGTGCATTGCATATGCACATGTTCCAGAAGAGAAGTGGCATAAGTTGGATGATAGAGCTGAGAAGTGCATTTTCACAGGGTACAATGAGCAGGCGAAGGCATATAGGCTGTACAACCCTGTGACAAAGAAGCTCATCATCAGTCGTGATGTGAAATTTCTTGAAGATCAAGCCTGGAACGAGAAGTCAGAGACTGGCCAGTTAGAGCCAGTAGTAGTACAGTCTATTGACTTGGAAGAAGGAAGTGTGCAGCCACCTGCAACTTCCAGCAGCAACAACGGTGCCAGCAGTAGCACAACCACTCCATCTCGATTGCCTCCACTTGCAAGTAGAATCCAGAACCTGGTGATGCCAGCGAAGACAAGGAGCTTGCAAGAAATCTACGAGGCAACCCAAACCCACATAGATGAAGAGTACTCTGACTTTGCATTCTTTACTGAAGTTGATCTAGTAGAGTTCGAAGATGCAAGTCAGAATCAGAAGTGGGTGTAGGCGATGGATGAGGAGATAGCAGCCATTGAAAAGAATGAGACATGGCAGCTGACAGATCTTCCAACAGGGAAGAAGACCATTGGGGTCAAGTGGGTGTATAAGACAAAGTTCAATGCCCAAGGAGACATTGACAAGCATAAGGCCAGATTGGTGGTGAAGGGTTACAAGCAGAAGTCAGGCATCGATTACCATGAGGTATATGCGCCTGTAGCCCGACTTGACACAATCAGGATGATCCTAGCATTGGTAGCCCAACAAGGTTGGAAGATGTACCAGATGGATGTCAAGTTAGCCTTCCTCAACGGAGTGTTGGAGGAAGAGGTCTACATAGACCAGCCACTAGGTTACGAAATTGAAGGCCAGGAGGGCAAAGTCCTGAAGCTGAAGAAGGCCCTGTATGGTTTGAAGCAGGCGCCCCGAGCTTGGTACAGCCGGATTGATAGCTATTTTTAGGAAAATGGGTTTGTCAAATGCCCATATGAGCACACCCTGTACATGAAGACAAATGAAGCAGGTGAGCTCATTATCGTCTGCCTATATGTGGACGATTTGATTTATACTGGCAACAACAATGTCCTGTTTGACCAGTTCAGAACAGCCATGAAGAAGGAGTTCGAGATGACGGACTTAGGGCTGATGAAATATTTTCTCGACATTGAAGTTGACCAATCGATAGATGGCATCTTCATTTCTCAGGGCAAGTATGCGAAGGATGTCCTGAAGCGGTTCAAGATGGAGGACAATAAACCTGCCATCACACCTGTAGCCACAGGTTTGAAGCTGAGCAAGTTGGATTCAGGGAGGAATGTTGATCCAACCCTATTCAAGAGGCTAGTTGGCAGTCTGATGTATTTGAGTGCAACTCGACCAGATTTGATGTTCGGAGTCAGTCTGATCAGTCATTTCATGGAGACTCCAAAGGACACGCACTAGCAAGCAGGCAAGAGGATCTTGCACTATGTCAATGGGACACGAAACCATGGCCTATTTTATGCCAAACAGGACCAGTTGGACTTGGTCGGCTTCATAAATAGTGACTAGGCTGGCAGTACCGATGATCGAAAGAGCACCTCCGGGTATGCTTTCCATCTCGAATCAGGGGCAGTCTCATGGGCATCCAAGAAGCAACCCATCATTGCGTTGTCCATAGCAGAAGCAGAATATGTCGCCGCCATGTCAGTCGCATGGCAGTTTGGCTGCGAAGAGTTCTGAGTGAACTGAACTATCCTCCGGAAGGCGCGACAACAATTTTTTGTGATAACAATTTGGCCATCGCACTGTCAAAGGATCCCATGTTCCATGGTCGGACGAAGCACATCGACATTCGTTATCACTTCATTAGAGAGTTGGTGAAGTCCGGAGAAATTCAACTCTAGTTTTGCAGGTCCAAGGAGCAGTTGGTAGATATTTTCAAGAAGCCTTTGAAGGAGGAAGACTTCAGCAGATTGCGAGAGCAGCTTGGAGTCAAAGCGCTCATGAAATCAGGCTTAAAGGAGGGTGTTAGAAATATTAACCCAAATTTCATGCCTCCGCTAGACTACGCTCTGAATTTGGGCGAAGCTAGACTGCGCTCGCGTAGTTGGGGATCTCAAAAAAAAGTTTGGACATGACATCGCACCTACCCTCTGATAGATGTGACATCTGACAAATATGATCGTTGTAGAAGTTAATGCCAGTTCGATGATTTAATGCTAGTTCGGCGATTGGTTAGAAACCCTAGTTGAGGGCCTGTCAGAACCTGTCAAAGGATAAGCCCTATCCTCCTCTCCCCACGGCTATATAAAGCAGTTCGGGTCTTCAAACAAAAATGGGCAGAGAGGCATGCAAAAGAGGAGTGAGGAGAAGAAGAGTAGAGTAAGTTAGAAGAACATTTCAATGAGCAGTGTGGCTCATCTGATTAATGTCCGAGCAACCGACTCGACATTTTGTCTTTTAGTTTATCCTGCAGCTTAGTCTGCAGATGTTATTTCCTCAGTTGAGGACTTACTGTAACCCTCATTTCATATGAATAAAGTTTGCTATCATTTTAGGCATCTTTAGGGTTTGTAGTCATTTGCATGTGTTAAAGCTTGTTGCTCTCTGTACAAATTGCCTCAGAGCAATTGTGTTTGGGTTCTAATAGTTAGAGCATAGATCCGAGACTCGGATCACAGTTTCGATGTTTCTCTCCTCCCAGACAAGCAAGCCGTTGCCGTAGCCGCACAAGCCTTCTGAGAAGAAATATTGCAGAGCCAAAGTTGGCTAAGTACGAAAGAGTTTCCAAGTTCGCTGCCGCAACCCGACTGCGCCCGAGATCCGAGTGCAGCCCGAGTGCATGAGCGAACTCTGAAGTTGGCTATAGTTTTCACTTCACCCATTTTTTGGGTGAAGTCCGTCAACGCCCCCGAAGTTCGCACTTAATGGGCGAAGTCCGTTGGCACCCCTGAAGTTTGCACTTTGCCCATTTTTTGGGTGAAGTCCGTTGATGCCCTCGAAGTTTGCTCTTCACCCATTTTTGGGCGAAGTCCGTCGGTGCCCTCGACGTTCGCACTACGCCGCAACCCGAGCGCAGTCCACACTTCGTGATCGGACGTCCAAACTTCGGCGAAAGTTAGAAAAAAAATTGAAATTAAATTCTTCAATGACGGTATTAAACTCATATACTTTTATTTTTAAACCGGTTACATATCCTAAGTTGACCGAAATGTTTGGCGTCGATCTTATTATTAGAATAGTATGTTGGTAAAATATATATTATTAGAATACAAATGAGAGTACAATGTGAATAAGTCGCACAATATATTTCTTAGAGAAATAGAGAAGAATACACAAAAATTCATATAATTCAAAATTACTCTTAAAAGTTCCTACCTTATGGCTAGAAAATATAGCAACCCCTATGTATGTTTTTCTAACAAGAGGAAGCAAAGGAGAGAAGAATACACAAAAGTTCATATAATTCAAAATTACTCCTAAAAGTTCCTACCTTATGGCTAGAAAATATAACAACCTTTATTTATGTATTTTTAACAAAAGGAAGCAAAGAAGGGTATGGAAGGTTAAAAGTCATGAATTTTTCTTATTAATATTTTTCTCTAGTGACATTATATTTTCCCATTTCTCTTCAAATCTGAAAAGCTAAACTTTCCTATTTGATCATCCTTTACTCTTGATCAATTACAATAAGGTTGTCATGTAGACTTTGCAATTTATGCTCAAATCCATGGATCATACCCAATATAAGATAAATCTTCCATCCATTTAAATAAAAAAGGGTAATAGTCTTATCTATGTGTATCAATGGATGAAACTTTCTATAAAATATTTAACATACATGAAAAGATTTCATGTTCACTATGAGATTGAGGTTATGAAATTGGACTACATTGTAATTGAGAGGACACAATTATTACTCTTCATCCTAGATGTGAAAAAGTATTTAAAGAAAATCAAGATCTAGATTTTAGTATTTTATTTTTCATGCAAAAATTAAACGGACTATCTATGGTTTAAGAATATTTCTCATGCTATTAGTATCTATATCCTTGTTAGTAGTATTCTAGTTAATTTATTTTCTATTTTTCATGGATTATAAACATTAAATCCATTACTAACACATGCTTTGATAGCATATGTATTATTAGACTTGTGTAAGTTGCTCTTAAAATGCTACAATGATGTATGGTGCATCTTATAATGCTTGTAAATCATGTAGATTTAATACATAATTTTTACTTTTTTGAAGTAACAAGTATGAATAATAGAGGCAAATATAAGAAACAAGCTAAGAATGTTTGTATAACATTTCACCAGGAAGGAATATGAAGCTTGGAAGATTAAAACACCTTTCCATTTATGAATTTTGAAGTAACAAACTCTTGTTTATCTCTACAAAGAGTGTTAGAGGTTGATGATGCTCCTTTGTTCTATTTGGGTGTTAAAATGTTAACTTTAGAAGGAACCAAATGTACTACCAAATCATCAAATTATGAAGAGACATCCAACTAGGGTTATAAATTGTGGCTAATCATTGTTAGTTAATGAATATTGGGAATTTTGAAATTTGGAATTGGCTAATATTAGGGATCCTTGATTGGGGTCCACTAGCCCAAAAAAATTGGGAGTAATTTTTTTTGGGATTATTTAACTAATATTGTAGAACAATTGCAACTAGGGATGCAACGCAACAGTTCGGGCTTTGGCTCTTCTTTGGGAGGTCCAAGGTTTAAACCGTGACGTGGGTGAGTGTGTGAGGGGGTGGGTGTGAGATGACTTTGTGTTAAATTCTCTATTGATAAGTATAACTCTTAGCTTTACGATGGGTCATGGTTGGAAAGAGACTGCTTAACCCTATGCATCGTTTATAGAAATTTCTCACAATAACCAAATAAAAAAATATTATAAAACAATTTTTTTATGTAATTTAATAAACTTGTATATACTTTAAATCCTTAACAAAAGAAATATATTCTTTTAAAAAAAAAAAATTATGATAAAAGAACATTCCACTTCAAAATTTTGTAGACACTGCCAATCCAAGAATCGATGCTGCCAATTGCTTGCCTTCATATATGTTACACACCAAGACAATTTAAGAAGTCAAAGTGCCCACCTTAAAATGTGTTGACGTTATGATCGTTTTTCGTTTTGGTCTTATTTCACTCTAATGGTCAACTTGGGACTCTAAAGATTCAAATATTTAAAGCAAATCTTTTTCTGGCAAGGTTCAGGTCGTTTGGGACTTTGCAGCTGTTTCCGGTGGCTTCTTGGTGAGTTTGTGGATCCTATTTTGGGTGTAAGAGACTCTTCTGTGGAGATCTTCACAATTGGTTCATGAAACCTCAAAGATCTATAGATTGAAAGATTTAAGCTCCCTTCTGAGAAGATTGACAGTCTTGAATACACGATAATTCTCAGCTTTTTACGAAAGCTTTTGGGCGGATTTGATGGATCCGGTTTTGATGGCTTTGAAGATCTATTTGCAGGAGTTTCCTTTTGTAAAATGGAAGAAGTTCCCTACTTCTCCTGTTGCTGTGGTCAAGGTTTTGGCTGATCTAAATTTTCCACCGCTGAAATCTTTTTAAGCTGTTTTTTAACCCTGCCTGATCATTCCTGTGATCTTTCAGATGAAGTTCTCTATTTTGAGCGGGCAAGTTCGTATTCTAGTGGAAGGCATGGATACTGTGCGAATGGGCAGAAAATTTTTTAAATGGTTTGATTGGGCGTTAATCCTGTTTGAAAAATCTGGTTTTAAATTTCCTCGTGGCTTTCTAAAAATCCAAATCTAATGCTTGCTGCTAGTTTGGCTGGGCGGAAAGCCCGTCTGAAAAAATTGCTTTTAAACTGTTAAGGCGGTTCTTTTAATTTTAAAATTTTAAATCTCTGCAGTAGTTCCAATTATCTTACTGGATGTTGTTTCAGTTGGGTGGCATCCTGAATTTCGAATTTCAAATTTTAAAATTTTGCAGATGTAAGATCTGCCAGGATCCCGAGAGATCATGTTTGTCTTTTTGCTATTTGTCATTGTATCTCGTGGAGATAATCCTCTTAATATCTCTTTGATCTCCATCCACGTTTGTGTTGGAGCTTGTTTGATTTTTATTATTGGTGTGTTTTTTTTATTTTTTGATTAATATATTTTGTAAATATTTTTAGTTGTAAGAGGTAATATTTAGGTGGTTTGGTGTGATGTTGAGAAAATTTGATTCTCATGTATCTGTCTTTTATTTACTTGGAGATTCGTCAGTTACATTTCCAATCTATATATTGTAATGACTTATTATGAATAAATCAGTTAAGACTAATTCTAACTCACATGTGGTATCAGAGCAGTGTTGGTTAACTCACATGTGGTATCAGAGCAGTGTTGGTTTGAACAAGCTTGTGGTCTTTAGAACACGGGGAAGCTAACAACCCCCATCTGGGGACGCACGATGAGCACAACTACGAAGAAGATTGCGTATTGCAAGGAGTAAGCGATGCATTCTCATAGGTCAGCAAACGGAGGAGAAATCTAAAAATAAATTTTCATTTCGCACATTGGCCGCGTTGAGGCGGAGCATCAGCTGATTGGGAGGTGCTGGCCGGAAGCGCAAAAGACCCAACCAAGTGCGTCGAAGGGGAAAAGTTGCTAGAGAAATTCATCCAGCCCACTGTACAATATCTATTCATACAAGATTATTTTGCCATAGGAGAAATTAAAAAAATTGTCTCTGTTTTTTTGACACCCTCCGTTGGTGATCACAGCCATTTAGAGGCCGCTGCAGATCTGTGCAGGCTGCGAGTAGCAGAGATAGAGGCTAGGCCATTTCAGACTAGAACGAAATCCTATTCGTCGAAGCAGGTTGTTCAAGATCAGAAAGCGGGTACTGTCCAGGAGAGAACAACGAAGAAAAATGAAATAAAACAAATTTAACCTTATTGCTAAGGTTGAACCGTCCGTAGAAAAATGCCAATTCATCTACGCTAAGTGGAAATACGGAGTTGGTTTGTGCATAGGGAGATGACAATTTTTTGCAATTTGATTTGATGAATAGAAACACTTCTAATTGCAGTGACAATGTATGTAGTGTTTTTTTTTTTTTTTTTTTTGTAGAAAACCATTATAAAAGTGTTTTCAGGTTTTGCAGAACACCTTGTTTGGTGCCTGTTGGCATTTTTGCCACATTGATTTGGACTATTGAAGTATTAATGCTTAAGTTGTTGCATATCTAACTTCTATACTGGCTTTGATGCGGCTTTGATGCAAAAGGAGCAAAAAATGACTAAGTTCAAAAACTGTCACGATTTCGCGACGTGTCACGAAATCGCGGTCAACGCGGTCAATGGATGCAGTTAGACAGAACCGTCGCGATATCGCGACGTGTTCTATTTTCGTGGCTTGTGACGAGCAAAGGAGGGAGAGCGACAAACTGTCACGAAATCACGACAAAAACTCAGTCGAAGACTTAAACTCAAACCCCGTAGCGAAATCGTGACGAAAGGGGTCGCACAGTGCACAAAGTAAAAGACGTCGCGTTTTCGCGACGCGGGTGGCTTCAAAGGCTTAAGTTGAAAATGTGTAGCGATATCGCTACCGTTCCAAAACAAAGCCAAACAAAAGAAAACGTGTAGCGATATCGCTACACGTTCCAAAATCGCGGGGCATTTGTTGAAAAGGAGTCTAAGGTAAAACCCGTAGCGATTCGCTGCACTTTTTAGAAAAGGTTCCAAAGACATTCAAAGGCAAAAAGTGTCGCATTTTCGTGGCCTATGAGCAAGACCGTACCAAGTGCCGAAAAGACGTAGCGATATCGCTACATGTTCCATTTTCGTGGGGTAGAGCGGAGGAAAGAACCAAAAGACAAAAGGCGTAGTGAAATCGCCCAGCGTCTCATTTTTGCGGAACAAGCTAGTGATGGAAATAATAAAACCGACTATGCAGCGATATCGCGACAGGGAGAATTTTTGCGGGTTCCAGCAGCCAAAGTGTACGACGTAAAAAGATGTCGTGATTTCACGACCCGTCGCGTTTTCGCGACCTGCGACAGTTTCTCGCCAAAACGCAGTGTGAACGGCCCGATAAGGTTTTTCGATTTTCGAAGATTAAATGCTTGCCCGAATTTAATGTTTTGCGGATTTCCAATGCGGTCAAGGTCGAAGAGTGCCCAGGCTACCAAAATTGAAGATTTTATTTGTTCGAAGCTGTTGTTCGTGGATTGTTTTAACGGTTTCATGCACATGTTCAAAAACAAATTTAATGATGGTGACAGCTAACGTCTAATTGCATTCAATTTTATGGTTCTTCAAGGCTGCGATTAAGGGGATCATGTTCATTGTTTTCGTTGCACAAATTGTAGATCTCAAGGAGGTCCGTTGCAAATTTTAAATGCTGCATAGAGGTCGACCCTCTATAAAAACCAATGTAAATCTCATTTGCAAGTGTCGGGAGTTTTCTGCTAAAAGCTTGAAGTTCATTTGCAGGAATGAAAGAATTGGCCTCTGATTTTTCAAGCGGCTATTTGTGTGATTTTCCTTTCTGTTATTTACATTTCTAATAACACTCATATTCCTTAGTTGCTGTTTCATTTGAATTCTGCATGTTGGATTTGAATATTGCTTGTAAGGGAGTGAGTCCTGGAATGTAATCTTGGAGGGATTTCTTGCATACGGTTGTGCGGGAATTAAGTTAATATCTTTTGTTACTTGTTGTTGCTGTACTTTAAGTGATCTGCTGTTGCTCTTTTCGATCTTATAAATTTAGCTACGGCCATATTTCCCGTTTCTTTCTGCAACTTTATAATTTCTTTCCTGCAACTTTGATCTTAAAACAAATTTAGAATAGTAAGGGAACCAGCCCACTCTGGAGATTGGTCTGGGAGCCATTTCTTGTTTCCAGCCTTTCAATGTTGGCCGGGTCTAGGGTGCACATGTAAAAATCCTTTCCTGTGGCAGATTCGTGACCAACAGTTTTTGGCACGCCCAGTTGGACAGACTTCTTCTATCTCAGAAAGATCCACATTTGTTTAACACCCGGAGGTCTCAAGATTTTGATGAGCTGTCTTGGCCTCATAGCGGAGATTTGTAAGTTCATCTGGCGACTTTGCTGAGTTGAAGATCTGAATTTCTTGATCATGGACACCTGCATTTTTTTTTTTAAAAGCTAAAAGAATGTTCATCTAGCGACTCTGACTTAATGGTGATAGCCGTGATCCCACAGACCACTGCCATAAATGCGAGGGTTTTTCCTAGATGGGATGATCCTGGCCCTCTGAATCTCCAAATCTGGCATGAAATTCCCAAAGGTGCCCTGAAGGCCCTAGCAAAATATGATGGTACCGAAGGCATGGCTCTGGAGCATGTTGAAGACATTGCTACTTTGTCAATGATCCATGTCATAAATCATGAGGATATCATGATCAGACTTCTGGTCTTGTCTTTGGAAGGAAGGGCATTGCAGTGGTACAGACTGCTTAGGTGTCAAAGCATCAGCTCATGGGATGATCTAGCGGGAGCACTAATCAGAAGATTTGACAAAGATCCCTTTTACAGTTCTTTGGATCTCTATCAATTTTTAATGTACATCAAGCGAGCACCTCAAGAGAGCATCACGGACTTCAATGTCCGATTCTTGAGAAGCTGGAAGAGAATTCCAGAGAAGATCCGACCGACACCCACCCAAGCCCACCTCTTCTATGTTTGAGCTTTCCATTCTGACATAGGCCTCCTCTTGCTACAATCAGGTGAACGAAGGTTCCCGCAAATCTTTGAGGAAGCAGTGCGAGCGGAACAACTTTTGCTCTTATCAAGAAAATTACCGTGGGGAGAAACTCCATTACTTTCTCCGGTAGTTGTTGCTCCTGTCTATCCCGTGTAGTCTTTTTCATGCCAGATCCCTTATACTGAGCAAAAACCTGAGATGCAGTTGTGTGGAGCTCAAGGGAAAGATCTCATCCAAAGCCAAGGATTGGAATATGCAAGAACTTTCCTGGCAATGAACAATATGGTTGCTTGCAGTTTTCATAAGGAGATGGATCCAGAGGATATAAGCGAAGAAGAAGAAGAGATTCAAGTTCAAGAACCTTAGCACAAGGAGGGCACATCTTTGCACCCTTTTTGTATCCCAAGGAATGACACACAAGTATTTAGTCAGAACCTGTTAAATATGTCAGATCAATAGGTAGAGTCTGAAGAGATCCTAAAGAAAGGATTGTTGCTAGACAATTTTTGTGATCGGATCCAATAGTTGGAGGAACCTGTTCTCAGTTCACAATCAGAGAACTCTTCAAGATGGTGGGATTGGCTTCAGTCATTACTACAACTGGTATCTACGGGAGCCCGTCATATGGTAAATTTCTTTGCTCCATTATTTGTCAATTGTGTGGGTACTGGCATGCAGAATAACTTGCCCATGTCTGAAACATGGAGAACTTCAGGACAAAGTTCAAGGACCGACTTAAGTATGATCAGATCTGGTCGGGACACTGCAGATTTACCGGATAACCCTTGAGACTGGGTTTTTGGTGGCGACATGCCAATCATGTCATAAACTATTGTATATAGTATAAAAAAAAACAAAAAAAAATATAAAAGAGAAAAAAAAAAAAGAGGTATTGTTTTTATTTGTTCATCTCGACTCTTTTTGCCTGCGAGCCGTAGGTGCTTTTTTTTCTTTTGTTTTTCTTTTCCCAGCAGTTGGTGGCTTTCTAGAAAATTCTTCCTTTCCCTTCCCTTTTTCTTTCCTTCCTTTCTTCTTCTTCCTCCTTTTTTCTTCTGCAGTTAAAAAGAGAGCCACGACTGTTGTTTCTTTTCCCCTTTCCTATTATTCCCGTTCCTTATTATCCCTTTCCTCTAAGTTCTGTCTTTTTACGCATTTGCTTACATTTTAGTTCATTTCCATTCCATAAGTTCATTCACTTTCATTCCACATCCATTGCAGCTGGTAGTATAGTAGCATTCAATTGTTGTGTCTACCACATCACTTTGTCATTACATCGTTCCATTGTTATCATCATTCCATTTGCATTTCACCGCTTGCGCAATCGTAGGATCTCACTCCATTATCTCATTCCATTTGTTTCATTCCATAATCAGTTACATGCAGGTTCTTTCAGTTTTAGCTTTTTAGCAGAAGTTATTGCAGTAGTCCCCTGAGATGTATCACAGCAGCCGGCTTTCCGTTATAAGTTCTCATGACTCTGTGCCCAATGGATACAGACCTGGATTCTTGCATACAGCGAATTGTATACCCCGCGAGCCACCAAGAATGTTGGCATTTTTGCCACATTGATTTGGACTATTGAAGTATTAATGCTTAAGTTGTTGCAAATCTAACTTTTATACTGGCTTTGATGCGGCTTTGATGAAAAAGGAGCAAAAAATGACTAAGTCCAGAAATCGTCATGATTTCACAACATGTCATGAAATCGCGGTCAACACGGTCAACGGATGTAGGTTGGGCAGAACCGTCGCGATATCGCGACGTGTTCTATTTTTGCGGCTTGTGACGAGCAAAGGAGGGAGAGCAACAAACTGTCACGAAATCATGACAAAAACTCAGCCGAAGACTTAAACTCAAACCCCATAGCGAAATCGTGACGAAAGGGGTCGCACCAGTGCACAAAGTAAAAGACGTCGCATTTTCGCGACGCGGGTGGCTTCAAAGGCTTAAGTTGAAAACGTGTAGCGATATCGCTACCATTCCGAAACAAAGCCAAACAAAAGAAAACGTGTAGCGATATCGCTACACATTCCAAAATCGTGGGGCATTTGTTGAAAAGGAGTCTAAGGTAAAAACCGTAGCGATTTGCTACACTTTTTAGAAAAGGTTCTGAAGACATTCAAAGGAAAAAAGTGTCGCATTTTCGCGGCCTATGAGCAAAACCGTACCAAGTGCCGAAAAGACTTAGCGATATCGCTACATGTTCCATTTTTGCGGGGTAGAGCGGAGGAAAGAACCAAAAGACAAAAGGCGCAGTGAAATCGCCCAGCGTCTCATTTTTGCGGAACAAGCTAGCGATGGAAATAATAAAGCCGACTATGTAGCGATATCGCGATAGGGAGAATTTTTGTGGGTTCCAGCAGCCAAAGTGTACGACGTAAAAAGATGTCGCGAAAACGCGACCCATCATGTTTTCGCGACCTGCGACAGTTTCCCGCCAAAATGTAGTGTGAATGGCCCGATAAGGTTTTTCGATTTCCGAAGATTAAATGCTTGCCCGAATTTAATGTTTTGCGGATTTCCAATGCGGTCAAGGTCAAAGAGCGCCCAGGCTACCAAAATTAAAGATTTTATTTGTTCGAAGCTGTTGTTCATGGATTTTTTTAACGGTTTCATGCACATGTTCAAAAACAAATTTAATGATGGTGACCGCTAACGTCTAATTGCATTCAATTTTATGGTTCTTCAAGGCTACGATTAAGGGGATCATGTTCATTGTTTCCGTTGCACAAATTGTAGATATCAAGGAGGTCCGTTGCAAATTTTAAATGCTGCATAGAGGTCGGCCCTCTATAAAAACCAATGTAAATCTCATTTGCAAGTGTCGGGAGTTTTCTGCTAAAAGCTTGAAGTTCATTTGCAGGAATGAAAGAATTGGCCTCTGATTTTTCAAGCGGCTGTTTGTGTGATTTTCCTTTCTATTATTTACATTTCTAATAACACTCATATTCCTTAGTTGCTGTTTCATTTGAATTCTGCATGTTGGATTTGAATATTGCTTGTAAGGGAGTGAGTCCTAGAATGTAATCTTGGAGGGATTTCTTGTGTACGATTGTGTGGGAATTAAGTTAATATCTTTTGTTACTTGTTGTTGTTGTACTTTAAGTGATTTGTTGTTGTTCTTTTCGATCTTATAAATTCGGCTACGGCCATATTTCCCGTTTCTTTTCGTAGCTTTACAATTTCTTTCCTACAACTTTGATCTTAAAACAAATTTAGAATAGTAAGGGAACCAGCCCACTCTGGAGATTGGTCTGGGAGCCATTTCTTGCTTCTATCCTTTCAATGTTGGCGGGGTCTAGGGTGCACATGTAAAAATCCTTTCCTGTGGCAGATTCGTGACCAACAGTGCCTCTCAATCACACACGATGGTTGGAGAAGATCAAATAATATAGGCCAAGATTTATTTGGCTTTATTTTGCAGGAGATTTCAGAAACTGATTTCTGGTGTGGAGGATTGACGGACGGCTCAGTGCTTCAAATAGCAGATATTGATGTGTTGATTTATGCAAAGTTGAGGCAGATTTGCAGGTGCAGCCCGAAAGCTATTAATATCCATAGAGACGAAAACCATGTTTGAAGACTTATCTGTTCCCAAGTGAAAAATATGCTTATTGGAGCATAAGGATGAAGACCTTATTGATCGCCAAAGATCTTTGGAGCATTGTAGAAGAAGGTTATGAAGAACCTAAGAGCTGGAGCAGCCTTGTGGGAGAAGAAAGAAGAAAGAAGAAAGAGCAGCAATATCAAAATTGCTTAGCTCTCATGGATTTGAGGAAAGGCACGAAAGAGACAACTTTACCTCTCATTGTAAAATGTAGAACAACCCAAATGGCTTGGAAAGCATTGCAAGATGCTTATGGAGGAGATATGTGTAGCAATCTCCAAAGCAAGGAGGAGCCTTGCTTCTTTGAAGAAATTTTTGAAGAGTCTTATTGTGAAGACATGTCTTATGAAGAAGGCATGCATGATGAATTCTTCCTTATGGAGGAAGATTATGGAGAAATTCTTCTTGAAGAGAAGAGAGAAGAAGGTGAAAATGTAACATGTTTATCAAGCATGTACAAGGATGAGAAATGCTTCTTGGAGAAAGCATATGTTGATGAATTTTGTGATGAGAAGAAAATAAGAGGTGTGTATTCCTCAAGAGGAAGAGGAGGAAGAAGAGGATTTGCAGCTGATAGAAGGAAAAGCAATGAAGAGTGTCTCATGGAAAAGGCACAAGATGTTGAAGATTTTGTTTGGGAAGCACTTGAAGAGTGCATTGTTGATCTTGAAGTTCCTCTACAAGAGGAAAATAAAAGTGTTGAAGTTCCTCCAAAGGGGGAGAAAAATGATGAAATAGAAAATGGAGAAGAAACCAAGATTGGTGAACTTCAAGTTATCATGACTTTGGAGGCATCATCAATGAAGGAGGATGGAGATCACTCACATGGAGTGACTACAGTGAAGGATGATGGTTGTCTTGAAGAGGCAACATTGTGTGAAGAATCATCATTGCAGCAATATGGCATCTTGGAAAAAACAAAGGAAGGCTTGTGGATATCTACTCAACAAATCATTGGAGGTGATACTTTTTTGTTATTTGATTCATTTTTTATTGATTTCTTTGATAGATGTTTTGTGGATAGTTTTGGAGTTGTTGTTTTGAAGAAGAAATATGGAGAATATCTTATCAAGACATCATATGAAAACTTGCATTGTTTGCAAGAGGCACATCTCTCATGGAGAGCACAATTAGCAAGTTTTGAGACTTGCCTTATGAATATTTCTTTGAAGATAAAGTTTGGGAGCTTGAGTCACTTGGACTCAAATGAAGGCAATGAAAATGATGTGTTCAAAATTCCTTGGAAGGAGGAATATTGTAAAGACATTGTGAGGTGTGATTTTTTGAGTGATGATATGTGTGAGGTTGCATATGTAATAGGTCATTTCATGGCCATGTTTGTTTTGATTTTTTGTGTGGAGATTTGTGAGAGAGTAGTTTGGTATAATCATCAGTATGAGATGATTAACACATACTCATGCGAAGTATGGTATTGTAATGATGCAAAAGATGATGATTTGCAAGAATGGTTTAAAGACCATAGTGAAGATTTGAGAAAGTGGTTGAAGATCAAAATTGAAGGAGCTTTTGATGAAGGGGGAGCTGATCATCAAAAGGCACCCAATTTTATTTTGTTGAAGAAAGCAAACTTAATGGATAGCCAACAAAACTTTTTTGAGTTCTTGAATTTTCTACTTCAAAACTGGAAGAAGCATAAATGAAGATCAATTCATCAGTTTGTGATGCTTCAGAACTCATGGAATGAGTCCTTTCAAAATCAAGGGGGAGAATGATTGAATTGCATCATTGCAGCACTGAAGACAACATTGCAAATTTGTTCACCAAGGAAGTTGTCAAAGCTCAATTTTTGAATCTAAGAAACTTCCTTGTCAGTCCCCTCAACTTCAAGGGGGAGTATGTTGGAGCTTGACTAATTTCTATTATTAGTGCATTTGTCTATTTTCATGAGGCAATATTCCCTGTGAATATCTCCAGTTGTAATAGGTAATATATAGGTTGTTTGGTGTGATGTTGAGAACATTTGATTCTCATGTGTCTGTATTTTACCCACTTGGAAGATTCGTCAATTACATTTCCAAGCTATATATTATAATGACTTATCATGAATAAATCAGTTCAGACTAATTCTGGCTCATAGTTTGTAGGTTACCCGGTTTCAATTTATTTTGAGGTTTTAATATGTATTGTTACTTTATTACTTTCTGAGTTTTTTCTTAAAATAAAAGTTTAAAGATTTTTTCAAAAACTCCTTTATATAATAAAAAAAATTAAAATAAAAATTTCTAAAAATAAAAACCATAAGGTGAAGTCCATAGAAAAATTCATTACATAAGGAATACTAATACTTTGCATCTAACTCTATTGCTTACGGTTTACGCATATAAATTAAAATTTGAAATAATAATAATAAAATTAAAAAAGTAATATTAAAAATTTAAAATAATAAAATATAAATATATAAAACTTATTTATTTGTAACCAAGTTATGATGTAATCCAAGTTCAATCCCTATATAAAAAGTATTATTCTAAAATATATATGTTATAAAAAAAATTATTTATATATAAAAATAAAATTTTATATTAGTGTACAGTATATCTTCACATTAAACAATACTTTCATGCAGCTCCCTTTAAATGTCGCGAAAACTACTTTTAAAAGCTCAATGAACATGTAGATACGATTAAACAATATTTTCATTGCATGGAAGGCTACTTTCGGTATAGTCAATCCTCTTTTCTAAGCTCAGTAAAATGGAAAATTGTCGATTCAGCTGCCATCAGGCGGTTCTTATTCACTGTCGACTGGGGCCACGTGCGATCCCTGTTCATCACATTTCTCTTTCATGGACCGACAGCAGCGCAGAGCCGCAAGCAAGCCAATCATCGTTATGGTGACAACAGCAATCATGAGCCAGTCGTGCAACAAGTTCGCTAGAGCACCCGCCTTGCATGAATTACAGTCATAGCACAGCCGATCCTGCTCGTTATTCCACATGGCACAGTCGGGATCCGAGCTGTTATACGAAGTGGCAGAAGAAGTCCAATACGTGGCGTTCACAAATGAGAAGCCGCACGTGGTCGGTGGCTTGCAGCAACCCGACTTCACAATTCAAAGAAATTGAACCATTAATAGCTAGACCTCAACAAAATTTAAAACAAATCAAGTTTTTCATCACACCATTAGAAATGAAAGGATTACCTCGATTGGGATTAATTTTTTTCTGTAGAATTGCTCTTCTTCAGTGACAGAACTGTTGGCGAGACTTTTGCAGACTTCAATGTCCCGAATGCACTTCTTCGTCGTGTGCCACTTGCTGTTCTTCTTGATGAGATTCCAAAACCAGTGGGAGTAATCTTGGAGGCCGTATTCCTTATATCCCCTATTGGACACCACATGTCCATCCCCTTTGTTTCTCAGCACCAAGGTTAAAACCATGAAGCAAAAGAGTAGTAACAGGAAGGAAACAACGAGATATTTGATACATGTGATACCCCACAGTTTGAGTAGACATATCAAGGTTGTGGCGAAGAGAACGAGACCTGTTACCATGAGAATGATCACCAGATTTTCTGTGTTATAGAGTAGTAACATGAAAAAAACGAAGGGATATAGGATCCAAAAACCAATGAGATATAGGATCCATTCCTTGATATAACATACCACCATGATAGTGAAGATAATGAAGCCCAATGCTAAGAGAAGGATCCCCCCATTTTGATAACAAAGGTAAACCGGGCTCATGCCCAAACTTAGCACTATTCCAGAGAAGACAGCTAAAAACAGAATAGTGGCGATTTGAAGGATTGGGATGGAGATGTTCAGAGGGACACGACGCATATTGAATATTAGGTCTATTGAAAACAGCTAGCTGGTAGCTAAAGTGTAACCACTGTTTCAATCTGAGAAGGGACTGGACTGTGTTACTGTAACCACTGTTTCAATCTGAAAAGGGACTGGACTGTCAAGGCTGCTGTTAAAATCCCCACAAGTATCTGGACTCCCATGGTCCACTTCACACCATATATAAACAATTACCCAACAACCTATGATCTACTAATGTGTCGATCTATTTTTGCAAGTATGCATGATTGATGAAGTTTTTCAAAAACAAATAAATAGTTATTATAAAAATAACTAAAACCAAGGAAAAAAATAAAAGTAAAAGTGAAGTTATAATGCATAAAATCCAAACGTATGTGTCGATCTATTTTTGCAAGTATGCATGATTGATGAAGTTTTTCAAAAACAAATAAATAGTTATTATAAAAATAACTAAAACCAAGGAAAAAAATAAAAGTAAAAGTAAAGTTATAATGCATAAAATCCAAACGTCATAGATTTGCATGTAAATGTTACGATATTAAAGTGAAAGTATTCAAATAAAAACAGTGAATTTAAATTTATAAAAACAAATAAATAAATAAATAAATATATATATATATATATATATAATTAATTAATGAAAAACAAGTTTTTTTGACCATATACATGACATTATATTAAAATATTAATGTAAAATAATTTTATAAATGAAAATGGAATATAATTTTTTATTTTTATATTTGATTATATAGTACTAAAATAGATTGCAATATTATACAGTAGTATTGATTATGTTTGTTTTTATATTATTATATAAACTATAAATTTATATATATATAAATATTAAAAATTATTCATGTTATTTTTATTAAAAAAAATTAATTATATTTATATTATTTGATTTTTTTATATTTTTAATGACTAGAATATAATTAATTATTAATTATTAATTAAATTTAAATATAAATAATTCGTACCACGTACCTTAATAAAAAGTTCATTTATTTTTCAAAAGGAGGCCCGGGTTTCAAGCTTGGCGGCCTACCCTGGATACAAAAATGCCTCTCGGCTAGCCTGAGGTAGAAAGAAAATTCCTAGCGCCCAACAGATACAATGAATAGGTTTCTTAACATAAGGTTTTGTCCTAATGGGGAGAACGCAAAGGTTTGGATTTTGGCTCTTCTTCGAGAGGTTCAAGGTTCAAAACGTGGCATGGGCAAGTGTGTGGTGGTTGTGTGTTAAATTCCCTAATGATAAGCATAGCTCTTAGATTTAGAAGTGGTTGGACTTTGGTTCTTCTCCTAGAGGTTCAAGGTTCAAACAATGTTGTGGGCAAGTGTGTGAAGGGGTGGTTGTGTGGTGGTTATGTGTTAAATTCCTTAATGATAAGCATAGATCTCATATTTAGGAGGGTTCCTGGGGGAGCATGCTTAGGCTTGTGCGTTGGTCGTAGGGCTTTCTCACACTAACCAAAAAAAAATTAAATATAGATATTGTAATAATTATATATAAATTAAAATAAAAGAGAATTTGACAAAGAAATGATTTTTTCTTTTTATTAATTATAATAGAGGAAGATTATTTACGAGTTGGGATGAGACTCTTCCCAAAATTAACCAACAAGAGCACGTGTTTGTTCTTTTTAAATTTTCGAAAGACTTTCATAATTTTAAAGTCCAAGATCCTAAGAACTAATCACTTCTGGTTAAAACACTAAAAGTATATATGCATTAGAGCCAAATCTTCTCAATCATGTGTGTGTGTTGGTTGTCCAAATTATCCAGATGGTTGATTTGTTTTCTAACCTATCCATTCCTCTTGTTCTAAGTAGCCATGCGAGAGTGCCACTAAACCCCTACCTCCTTCTTGATACCCATATTAGCCAGAAGTTCCTCCATTGTATTTAGAGTTTACTCAAATAAATTAGGATCACATCATCAAATTCTTTCCACAATGATTTAATTTAGATGACAAGAATCCTCAACCTCTATGTCTCCAAATCAAATTTTCTCATAAAATCTATAGCTCCTACCAAGATTTGAGAATGTGTTTATACAATTATTCCCCTATGACCCGGTCTCATTGCCTAGATAGAAGCAAATTTGAAAACTAAGACTTTTACTTCATTGTTCATGGAATTTTCTAGGCCTATTAACTCCCAATAAAACATAGTCCCAACATGGTTTCTAAAAAGCACTCCAATTTTATCCCTACCTAGATTACCTTTTGTTGCTTCATTAGTATAAATTTTAATCCATCTATTCAGGGGTGCATTCCAACTTACTCTATTCTACCTCTTCTACAATTTAGCTTCCTTCTCCATCATCTTTATATTAGCCTAAATTTCCTCTTTAGTATATACTATCATAGTTTCCATGATATTTCTCTAAATGACTAAACAGATGTCATCTAAAGATGAAAAGGTTTCTCTAAACATTCTATCATTTCTCTCTAGCCATAATCACTACCAAATAAAATTTGATTCAAGCTTAAATCCACCTCTCGTCCATATTTACCAAATATTAATCTAGTTTAGATCACATTGGCACAGATTTTATAAGATAATAACCATCTCTCTCAAATCTAACATGTGAATAGGCACTCAATCATCAAGTGGTCAAATTTTTCCTTATTTTTATAGCATAACACATGTTGTAATGGATCAAGAATTCCCATACATATCAAATTATGAAAGGTATGAATTCCATTGTGAATGAACTACTAGGTAAAGAAGTTTAATTCTAGCCAACCCTTGGACTACCAAATCTTTCTCCAATCCTTAAACTAATATTCATGAGGATAAGGGTATGGAAGGATCTCTTCATACCGATCCTTCACCATGTATAATCTAAGGCTCCCATAGCAACAAGCTAATTCACCATCCTCATCTCTAGCTATGATAAATCTTTCTACCAGATTTTTAGTCATGGTAAATGTCAATTTCATAGTGATTGGAGTTGGGAACTCATACAACTTCTTATGTTGCTTAAACATATAATCCTTAAGTTGGCTAAAATTGAAATAACTTTTAATATTGATGCAACCCTTGCTTTCCATGGTTGTTTTTACCCGTTGTAATTTAAAGAATTGAACAATGATAGGTAGATATTGATCCCATAAATATATACAAAATCATGCCTTCTCACCTATCCCCATTTTAAAAAATAATACATTTTCACTACCTAAAATCCTGGCATTTGTGCCTACCTACCAAAGTACCCATTGTCATCCAAAAAAAGACTAATTTCATTTGGGTTCACCTATCCTTATATTTACTAATTAAAACTTTGTTGAATAAACATGAGAGATCAATCTCCAATAAGGCTTTCCATCCAAAGTTTTATTATTTAACTTTCACATCAGTTCACTTTGTGTGATCGTTTACTTTCATCGATCCTACTATAATTTTCTCTTTACTTTTATTCCTCTCCATAAAATACTTTTGTACATTTTGTCAACTCCTTTTATATGGTATGTAGGGCTGTAATGGTAGAAAATATATTTACCAATGGTAAATAATGGTGAAAATTAGAAGCAAAAGAGTAGTAACAGGAAAAAAAACAATGATATATTTGATACATGTGACACACCACTGTTTAAGTAGACATATCAAGGTCGCGTCGAAGAGAACGAGACCCATTACCATGAAAATGATCACCAGATTTTCTGTGCGATAGAGTAGTAACATGAAAAAAAGGGATATAGGATCCAAAAACCGATGAGATATAGGATCCATTCTTTGAAGATATATATCCCGATCGTGGTGAAGTTGATGAAGCCCAGTGCTAAGAGAAAGATCACCGGATTTTGATAACACGGGTAGACCGGGCTCATGCCCAAACATAGGACCATTCCAAAGAAGGCAGTTAAAAGCAGAATAGTGGCGATTTGAAGGAATAGGACCATTTCAAAGAAGGCAGGTAAAAGCAGAATAGTGGCGATTTGAAGGATTGAGATGGAGATTAGAGTGACACGATATTGAATATGAAGATACTCATAGGATGGATAGGTCAATTGAAAACAGTCTTGGTAGCTAACTTGTAACCACTGTTTCAATCTGCGAAGGGACTGGACTTTTAAGGTTGCTGTTCCAATCCCCACAAGGATCTGGACTCCCATGGTCCATTTCACACCATATATAAACAATTAGCCAGTAACCTATATCTACTCAATACTCATTATTGAATCAGTGGATCTATTTGTAAAGTATGCATGATTGCTGAAGTTTTTCAAAAACAAATAACTTGTTAATATAAAAATATCTAGAAACAAAGAGTAAAATGTAAAAGGAAAAAAAAAAAAAAAATTAAAGTTATAATGCATAAAATCCAAACGTCATAGATTTGCATGTAAATATTATGATATTAAAGTGAATGTATTCAAATTAAAACAGTGAATATATATAGATATATTATTTTTCATGAAAAACAAGTTTCTTGTGATCATATACATGATATAATATTAATGCAAAATAATTTTATAAATGAAAATGGAATATAATTTAATAACTTATTTTTATTTTTATATTATTTTAAATTAATTATATAGTATTATAGTATTGATTATGTTTGTTTTTATATTATTAAATAAATTATAATTTTATTTATAATAATATTAAAAATGATTAGGTTCTGAGGGTTTGATTCCAAGGTCAAAAAGGTCTGGAGACCAACTACATAAAAGGTTTACCTATGCAATTGGAGGTTATAATGGGGACATGGACCGTGATTCAAAACCATGGAGAAGCGTAGAAAATTGTAATATATATATATTATTTTAATATATATATTGTAATAATTATATATAAATAAAATTACTATTAAAAAAAAACAAAAACCAATCAAAAAGAAAAAAAGAAAAGACTAAATGAGAAAGTTAAAGGAATTATTATTTTTTTAATAGATTATAATAGAGCAAGATTATTTACAACTTGGGATGAGACTCTTCTCAACCTTAACCAACAAGACCACTTGTTTCTTCTTTTTGAATTTTCAAAAGACTTCCATAACTTTAAATTCCATAGATCCTAAGAACTAACCACTTTTGGTTACAACACTTAAAGGACATCTACATTACAGCCAAATCTCCTCAAGCATGTGTTTGCATTGGTTTTCCAAATTAGATAAATGTTGGATTTGCTTGCCAACATACCCAATTATCTTTTTCTTAGTAGCTATTCCACAATGCCACTAAAACCCTACCTCCTTCTCGATACCCATCTTAGCCAAGAAGTCATCCATTGTTTTCATAGCTCTACCCATATAAATTAGGATAACATTATCCAATTCCTTCCACAAAACCTTAATTTGGGTGACAAAACTCCTGAACATCTATGTATTCAAATCAAAGTTCCTCATGCAATCCATATCTCCTACAAATATTGGAGAATATGTTTCTATGATTATTCCCCTATGACCTAGTTTTACTACCTATATAGAAGCAGATTTGATAACTACGACTTTTGTTTCATTTTTCAAGGTATTGTCTAATCTTGTTAATTTCCAATAAATCACAATCCTAACATGAATCCTATAATCCACTACAATTTTAGCCCTACCTATATTTCCTTTTATTGGTCGATTAGTATTAATTTTAATTCATCCTTTTAGGTGTGCCTTCCAATTGACTCTATCCTGGCTCTCGTACACTTTAACTTCCTTCCCCTTCACCCCTATATCAACCTAAATTCCTCTTTAGCAACACTACCATAGTTTCCATGATATTTCTCTAAGTGGCCAAATAGATGCCATCCAAAGATGAATAGGTTTCTCTAAAAACTCTATCATTTCTGTCTAACCACAATCACCAAAATTTAATCCAAGCTTAAATTTATCCCTATTCCATTTTTCCCATATATTAATCTAGTTTAAATCACCATTGGCCTAGATTTATAAGCTAATAACCATGTCTCTCAAATATAATGTGTGAACAATCACTTGAACATTAAGTGGTCATATTTTTCTTTTTTTATAGCATAACACATCCTTGGATAGGCCAACAATTTTCCTACATCTCAGATTATCAAATATAAGAATTTTATTGTGCATGAACTACGAAGTTACGAAATTTAATTTTGGCCAACCCTTGGATTGCCAAGTCTTTCTCCAATCCTCAATCTAATATGCATGAGGAAGGTATGGAATGATCTCTTCATATCCATCCTTCACCATGTAGAATCTAAGGCTCCCATAGCCCAAAGCTAATTCATCCTCCTCATCCGTAGTTGTGATCAATATTTCTACTAGGATTTTAGTTATTACAAATGCAATTTTAGAGGGATTATAGTTGGGCACTCATATAACTTTTTAATTTTCTTAAACATATAATCCCTAAGTTGGATTATGTTGAAATAAATTTCAATATTAATTCAATTCTTGCTTTCCGTGGTTGTTTCTACTATTTGTAATTTTAGGAATTCAACAATGATATGTGGCTATTGATCGCATAAATCTATTCAAATTCATGCCTTTTCACTTGTTCCCATTTTTAAAAATAATCCATCTTTCACTACCTAATATCCTAGCTTTAGTGCCCACCTCACTAGGGATCTGTTGTCATCCAAAGGGAAATGTATTACCTCATTTGGGTTCACCTATCCTAAATATTTACTAGTTAAAGCTTTGTTGAATAAAGAAGTTATTTGGAAGACCCATATCCAATAAATATTTCCATCAAAAGCTTTATTATTTAGCTTTGATCTCCTTGGAAAAAATTCGTCCTTCACTTTGTGATGGTTTACTTTTTCCCACCTACTAATACCCATTTTTTCTCTCCTTTTGTTCCTCTCCATAATTTTTTTTTGTACATTTTATCAACTCTTTCTATAGATACAAAATTTTATACTCAAATTTCTAAAAATTCACCAAAGCCCCCAATTATCACAAAACCCTCAAATCCTATTTAAATTCATCCAAATTCCTTCAAATATTCAATTTACTATCCAATTCTTCCCACTTTCTCCAAGTTACCCCATTCTACTTCTAATTTTCCAATTCTCCCAAATTCTTCTAAATTTCCCTAATTTCTAACAATTCCTCTAATATCCTCTCATATCCTTCTAATTCCTTTCAAATTCTTCTAATATACTTTTATTTCCTCTCTAATTGACTCAGTTTCCATCTAACCTCTTCTAATTTTTCTAAAAATATATTTTATCATCTTTAAAATTATTTAATTTTCCCCTAATTTTATTTTTGTTTCTCCTAAATTCCTTTAAATATTTCTAATTTCTTCTAAATCCTCATAATCCTTATAAATACATCTTAATTCTCCCTAATATCTTTTAATTCCTCTAAATTTCCTCCTATTATCACCCAATTTCTCTACTCCCCTTCTAATTCCTCTAATTCCCCTAATTCTCCTTAATCTCCTTTAATATATTCTAGTCCCCCTTTAATTTCTCTCCAAATCCTCCTACATCCACTATCCACTTTTTAGCAATTTAAATTTATTTCCAACTTCCTCCCCATAGCACCTAACACGCCACTTAGAGATTCCAATTCCCTCTCCATTTCACTTGGAACCTCACTAGGGAATATTAAACACACTCTCATACCTCCTTTTCTCTCACTCTCACTCCATGAGGGAATATTAAACTCACTCCCATACAACTTAGCACTCCACGAGGGAATATTAAACTCACTCTCATACCACTTCCCCACTATGTAATATTAAACTCATTCTCATAACCATATAACATTCCACTATGGAATTTTAAATTTGCACCACCATGAACATTGGTCCCACACTAACCTTATGTGGAGGCCACCTCACCCCCTCCTCTATCTTAACTAAAATTATATAAATGTCCTTCCTTCTCATGATGAAGACAAATGAAAATCTGCACACCCTTCTAATACTTAAATTCTATAAAACCTATTGTCTTCCTCTACTAGTGCTTAGTATTGTAAGCTCAAGTGTCCATACTTGAAGGAATTAAGCCACGATCAATCATGGGGATTCTTGGATGACCTTGATAATATTTATCTCATGGTTGTACATCTTCCTAGTGGACATCTGATACCAAACTTTTAGCAAAGGCAACATTTCCACAATGGAAGATCGACCAAGAGTTTTAAATCATCGTTGATACTTTATAACCCAGTTAGTAATCCCTTGATGACTGAAAAGTTAGGATTTTCAGCCCCTTGATGACTGTGTAGAGCCAGTTATCAGTCTCCTCTAGTGACTACATAGAGCCATAACTGACCAATCTATTTTCGATATATATTTCTCATGCATAATTATATTGACCTAAAAATTTAAGGGTGGGTTATTGAAAATCCTTAGAATATTCCTACCAAATTTTGAATCATTTGGAGCTATAGAAGTTCAGTCAACACCCCTTAATGGCAACATAAATAGAGTAGCTACCCCCTGATGACTAGACATTGGTAGTAGGTAAAAGTTCATAATTAGTGGGAGGTAAATCAAGCCTCTTTTCTAAGTTTTTATGAAGTTTTGATTTGATTTTGTAACCCTTATCTAAGCTTTTGTGAAATTTGCAAATCATCTTCCTAGATTTAGGGCCTTAACTTGGAATACCCTCTTGTTGTTAGTAACTCTTTATATGAGTTATGCATAGGTATACTAAGGCTAGAATTTGCAGAGGGGTAGGTCCAAAAATGTTCAAAAAACACCTACACCTGACATCATGAAATCATATTGTTAAATTTGTAAAAGGAGATATTGTTGGTTATAGATTTTATTATAAACCACTTTGGTGGGTACATTGTAAAAATAAAAATTGTATAATAGAAGATAATTTATATTTTTCACTTGTATGATGTTGCTTTATTCTCACTATAAAATGACACAACCTATGGGACCCTATCCATAACACTTAATATTTTGAGATTTTGTAAATTATTTAAAGAAATATCAATTTTGTGCTTCTCATAATATGTTAGGTGTGTTTTTCATAGGGTTTCATGTATCTTCATATTTTATTTATTTGCCTTTCTGATTTTTTTTTCTATGTTGTAGGCCTTTGATAGCATAAAGGGAATCTATATCACCTGATCCAAGATTCACCTAGGCTTACTAACTCATTCCTTGGTTGCCCCTAGTAATCCTTAATCATCCTTGATGACCCTCAATCATACTTAGTGACCCTAAATTACCTATGATGGTTGCCAATTACATTTGATTGATAATTTTGGAGGGGTCTAAGGTAGGGTTATGCATAAAGAGTTGGATTCAAAATGTACTTGTAAAAAAATGGCAATTCCTAATCAAAATCAAGTTGAATCATGTAGAATTCTAGGCAAATCAAATCGAGCATCTTTACACCAAATTTTGGGGTATTTGAAGCTCTAAAATATAAGATCATATTTTGGTCTACGTTTGACCTATGAAATCATCTTACAAATTCATAAAAACACTACCATTAGACTAGGCTTGAAAAAATCTTTCCAACGAGTACAAATATGCCTATGTCTGAATATATATTGTGGCAAATTGACTCTAAGAAAAAACTGGTCCTGAAAATTTTAGGCAAATGTACTAGCATCGAGGGTCCTCATATTTGCCAATTTCCAATTTTGGGAATCCTAATATTCACCCAATTTGTGAATATTCACCACTATGCATAACCCTAGTCTAAGGTCCAAAAGTTGCTTGCAACCTTATGCCACATCAACAACTACATAGATTCATAGGTTATAAGGTCTTCATTACTTTTTTTCCTTTGTTTTATTTTTGATTTTAGGGTTCATAAGATAGGTGTCTTTCCTCCATCCTAGTTTAGGGGCTTTTTGAATTCTTATAATAGTTGTTTTATATGTCTTAGTTGTTGTAAAATAAGAGTTTTAATAGCATAGTTCTTTTGTATTTCCTAGTAAAAGTTGTTTTATTTTGCTTAGAATAGTCACTTTGATTTTGTTTTAGCTTAGCTATCCTAATAGCCCTAGCATAGTCTTAGTGTTTGCCTCTTATAATAGTTCCTTTCTTTAGCATAGTCATTTTATTTGCTTAATTTAGTTGATTTCTTTTATCTAGTTTAGTTACCTTACTTTCTTAATTTAATTATTATTTCTTTTGTAGCATAGTTGTTGTTTTCTTTTGCTTAGTTTAGTTGATTTTTATTTTCATAGCATAGTCCATATTGTTTTTAGCTCATAAACACATGCTTTTCATTTAAATAATTTAGTTCGTGTTCCCTTTATAGATTAGTTGTTTTCTCATTTCGTTATAATAGTTGTTTTCTAGCCTTAGATTAGTCACCTTCTTTTTGATAAGATAGTTACTTGTTATTTGTTGCTTTAATCACATTTCATTAAAATAGGTTAGGTTTTCTTTGCATATTCTTAGAATAACTCTTCAATAGGTTTAGTTAGCCTTATTTAGAATAGAATTTTGTGTTTTAAGTGTCTTCATAGTTTCCCCAGGCAGGATTTGGCATCCTTATAGTATCTTCCATAACATAGGCTTATTTCTATTGTTTCTATCAATCTCTAAGATAGACTAGGACCATTAGGTTAGTTAAAGCCACTACTATTAGTTCATCCATTAGCTTCTACCAAAACTACTCCAATTTTGTATTTCTTTGAAACCTGTTTATGAGTCATAGTCCTAGTCACCCCCTATGACTAAGTACTCAACACCTGTGACTACACAATCACCATATATAGTTGCACATTATAACACATATACCAACTGAACCTGTAAACCATTTTTGTACAAATTGTTAATTCTAGGGACATTTTGGAGTCTTTCTATAACACTTTTTCACTCTATCATTAACTTTATTCTTTATATTTTTTAGATTATTCTCCTTCAATCTAGGTTGACATAGTCACTCCTCCTTGTTCTCTCTAGGGTTGCTTGCTCTTCCTTTAGGCATATGTATTTCTATTCCACCATAGCTTAGGTCCTTTTGTTCTCCATAGACTCTAGAATAAGTCTATTGCTTCTTTCTCTTTTAGCTAGTATGATTCATCATCACCTTTTTGTTCAATGCTAGTTGCATTTTGGCCAAAAGCATATCTTAGGTATAGTATTTTATTGGCATTATTCAAAGAACTGTAGTTAAATTTTTCATTCCACATAACCATTTAAAACACCAAACATCCAAAAACACCTCACATATTTTTGCACAATATTTTTTTGCAATAATAATTGTGAGGATAACAAATTATTGAGTTGGATGTCATCACCAACCAATGGTTTTCCTTAAATACCCTAGTGTAATATGCATAGTTTCTTGGATTTCACCACTGGAAAATTGGTTATACTTGAGAAGAGTTTGGGATAATCTTTAGGTTATATGCCCTTTGACCTGATGCTTAGTAATTAGTGTAATCATAGCTATCATTTTTGTTCGAGCCTAGTTGAGGGTGAAGTGAAATCCCAATTGGGAAAATAGTAGGATGTACATAGTACAACCTCTATCGAAAGGTACTTTTTGTCCCATTAGGATACCCATCACCTAACCCTCCATCCTAGGAATCCTCTTAGTCATTTTTGTTCCATTCCTTGTGAGAGGGGTGGGCATAAACACACCTTTTCCTTAGACTTCATGCCACCCATATATTAGTATTTCCTAGGTTTAGCATACATCAAACACAAAAAACATAATAGTAACCCCTCAAACCTTCCTTCATCCAAGCTAAAATATCAAAACATAAAATGGTAAAATTCAAACAAAAATCAACACCATTTTTGTTTGTTAGATTATTTTTTTGATTTCTTTTGTATAGATAGTATTCCTCATTTTCCAATACCATATGAATCTTCCAAATAACCCTAAAAAACTTTCCAAAACCACATTTTGTCATGATTTCCTACTAATTACCTCCTATCCTTCTTTATCCATTTTTTCTCTCCTTTTCTTATGGTCCAAACCTGAATTCAAGCACATGCTCGGGAACAACTTGTCATGGAGTCTTCTACCCAAGCCCCTCCTATTTCATCCACTTTTCTCACCTATGCTGAGGATGTTCCCCATCCATTAAATGGTGACATGTCCTTTTATCATATCCCTTACCTTCTTGAAGAACATCATACCATATATTATTTAGATATTATGCATCATGCTACCATGATCCTCTTCGTAAATACCCCAACACTACCTTGTTCCCAACTGATCCCAATTTCACACCTTTTGATATTACTGATGTTTGTGTTATACACATTTTCCCTTTGACTTGTCATTTCCAAATACCCCCTTTTAGCCATGATCTCCTTTTGCATCATATTACCCCACCCTATTCATCATGATCATCCTTAATTCCAGTATGCATTCTAGTCCACATTGTCTCCCCTCCCTAGGATCAAACTTATTCCAATATTTTTTATCCTTCTTCACATCCTCCCATGTTCCATGTAATCTCCCACATTTCTTTGGTATTTGTTCCTAACTATCTGTTAGAGTATATTACATTATTGGGTACATATCAATGTACCACCTTTGGTACATTACTAGAGTAGGAGTTTGCTTTAGAGTAAAGTTAAGTAGTTACTTCAAGCAATGTAATAAATACACAAGTGTTAGAATGTGCAATTATGCAAATGTGCATGTAGTCCTCATGTACATGAGTCATAGGATAAAGTCAAAGGTAGAGTGAGGACCAAGAAACTTATCTTCCTATATATAGGCCTTATAATGGGTGAAATTATGAGAGTATATAATATAGAGAGTGCATAGTATATATTGGTAGAGGAGTACAATGTAGTTCCTTAAAATAGTTTATGGATCGTTAATATCCTCCATTATATTAAATTGTACTATTTTCATAAGATTTCATTAATGGTATATTTTTGAGTTATTGTAAAAGTTTATCTCTTTAATATTCTGCATATTATAGTGCCATTATTATATAGTCATCTTATATTTTTTATCTTACATATTGTGGTTGCATTTCTTATATCATATACTTAGAAAAAGCTAACAGTGGTATCAAAGCGTGTGATAGATCGGTAGGAAATAGGGAGAGCCACAAGTGAAATTGAGATAAATTCATAAATATCATTTTCAAAATTTTTGAGATTGCATTTGGCTAGACTCTTTCTATAGAGTTGTAGAAAAATTTGTGAATACTAAGACTCAGCATTGATTTCACTAGATTGATAAATCAACTAGTGAATATTGATTATCTCTAGATTTATAATTTATTCCATTATAGTCCTAATACTTTATTGCAGGAAAAAGGAGATTCAAAGAAAGTTGGGAAGCTTCCTACAAAATATCTAGGAGGAATATCTTCTTTGGAATCAATCCAATTCTAGAATCAACAAATAAAATATATAATATATAGAGGCCTGAAGAAATGATCTCATTGCTAGAGATCGCAGAACTGTAAAGTATAAAAGTAGATAAAAAGTCATAGGAGCCTTTTCGTAGATTTGAGGAAGAAGATACCCAAGGAGAAGAGTCCTGGTGAATATAGGAGATTGGTGATCTCCATTGAAGATTGAAAAATTCACTTTGAAGGAGTTGAAGAGACCCATAGAAGGTCCGATCAAAGGAATTCTAGATTTGGAAGCTTAAATATAGAGAAGGACTAGCAAAAGTCCTATTCTTGAAGCAGTAGATTTTAGATATCCAAAAGGGATATCTCATTGCCAAACTTCCACAGTAGAAGTCTGAAGAAAATGTCCCATTGAGAAATATCAAAGAAGCTACGATATTGAATAACCTAGAGAAGAGGTCTCAAGGAGAAACAAGGAGAAGGCTTGGATAGCCTCATTGAAGGATATTTAGAGAAGTCCATCAATTCCTAGGAGAACTCATTGGATAAATTTACCACTAAGAAGAAGTTCCTTATAAAGGAATATTTTGGGATAATTTTCACCATCCAACAACAAGCCCAAATGGAGATATATTTGGTAAGGATTTTATCAAATTTTAAAGGATATTGGTGAAGACTTCAAGAATTTTAGATTCTTGAGAAGAAGGCCTAGATTGAAGTCAAAGTTTGACAATGAGAAAGGAGCTAGAAATTACTACCAAACCTAATAGGTTTGAAGATTACCTTTTAAAGCTAGAAGGATTATTTAGAGAAAGGATATATGTTGGTTTCTATAGTAGAAATTTGAAGAGTTATTCAAGTAAAATCTTAGCTAAAATTTGGAGGAGTTCCCTAAATTTTTTTTTAGATTCAAGGAAAACATTTCAGTGTAGAGATTGATTGATTTACAATCTAAAAGTTTTATGTTTGAGGACAACAAGAAAAAAAAATCTGGATAACATCAATAGCTACTAAGTTTTAGATTTCTAGGACATATACTAAAGGAGAGTTGAAGCCATAAAACTACAGTATTAGGTAGCAATTTAGATAAGGTACAAAGCTACAAATTGGTGTGTTGAGAAGCTATTTTGGATAGCAAAGAATATTTGCAAGATCATTTAGTAAAAGGCAATGATAAGGTGAATCTAATCACATTGCAATCCTTCATTAAGGTAAGCAACTTTGGTGCAAAATATTCATTAGTTAAAATTTAGATTTGTTATTTATTATTAAGATTAATTAATCACCATATTAGAGTTTTAAAATTGCAAGGAGAAGGTTGCATATTAAAGTCTTAAAAGGAGTGCAAAATATAGTTTCTTATAAGCTTAATACCTACACATTAAAATAGAAGTTAGATATATTTACAGAGAAATAAAAATATCAACTTTCTTTTACATTGGAATCAAGAATACAATATCCATAAGTGCAATTTGAATAGATTATAGTACATATTTCAAGTTATTTTAAGGATTTATTTATAAAAGTAGTACGAAGAGATTACTATTGCACTATACCGGTTATTAAAGATGCACTAAGGTTTTTAGTTAAAGTGAACATTAGTGCAAAGTTAAACCTTTCAAAAGGCATATTAGTTGCATGGTTAATAGCTTGGATTCGTTATTACTAAGTTAACCAAGCAATTGAAATAGTTGTCTAGTAAGGAGGACAACATGAAATCTTAGTTTATTATCAAGAGAAAAACAAGTATTTACCTCATCAAAGAAGAAAGAAAGCATACAAAAGGAGACTTAAAGACCTAAAATATAGGTGCAAATTTAAGTTATTCTACTATAACTATTGCAAGTTGTTTGCATTATATTATTTCACCATAAAATCCTTGTCCTACGTAGCAAAAGAGGATAAATCTAAATTGTCACAAAGATACTGTAATATCCAGCAAGATACATATACTAAGAAGCCATCTCAACTGGGTAAATAAGTAAATTTTGAGTAGGTAAGAGAGCCAATGAAGTGCTCACATTTGCAAAGGATCAAGGTGTCTAAAGATACCAAATTTTATCATCGAATCCAATGCATACAAAAACATCAACCTACAACATAAAAATGATCTATGTAAGGTGAATATCATCCATTGCACTCGATATAAAAACATAGCACTAAGGATAACGCATTGTAAGTGTAGATAAGTGAGGTATAAGGTGAAAACAAGGTGCATTACCAAATCTCCAACTTGTATGAACCACCAACCAAGAAATTTATTGAAATCCACCATTGGAACACAATATAGAACCTCCATTGCAGCACTTGAGAACCACCATTGCTATCACTAGCCTCATAGCATCACCATTTAAAAGTTTTGAAGACAAGATACAAGAATTCATTCACTAGTAAGAAATAAATGCAAAATAAGAGATTTTGAGGAAGACTTACATACATGATGTTGGAGCGCCACTTGCAATTTATAGACAAGGCATATTGTGCCACTTGGCACATTCAAACAAGGTGCTCATATTTTATTTCTAAATTCTATGAAGGAGCACTCAAATAGGAGTAATTCTTAAGCATTGAAGATATATTTTAAATATTACAAGGTATATTCATCATTGGATACCATTCAAGGAGGAATTGAGCATTAGAGTTATATAAATGATATTCATCAAGATTATAACCATTATTGGATACTTGAGTAATAAAATCAATAAGGGACAAAGGACCTATTAAAGTGGCCAATATGAAGATGAGCATAGAGATAATTCAAGACATAATTGAGCAAAAATTTAAGGTATGATTGAGCAAGAATTTTAGGCACGTAGTCAATAATTAGAATAGGAGTCAAAGGTGCATTAAAGACTAATATAGGAGACATATGACGAACTCATTGCCATCACTGTCATACATCCTCCATCAAGGAAATACAACATCCACATTCAAGGAGACACAACATCATTTATCTCATTCATTCTAACTTATAAATGTAAAGTCTCACTTAGATTAAATTTTATTTCATTAAGGAGTGATAAGGTGTATAACATAAGGTTGAGTCCATTTATCATTTACGTTGAAGATACAAGCAAAATCAACCTTAGTAAACTTGAAAGCAAATTAAAAGGAGTTTATATCCTTAAATAGTATTTCAAAACACATTAGTTGAAATACAAGAATAATAATTTTTGCAATTAATATCATATGATATATATGGATTTCTTCTTGGTAAACCAAATTATTAATTGCAAATATCATCAATTTCTACAATTCTAAATTAGGGAGATATAAGGAGTGCTACATCAAATTTTAGTTTATTGTAATTTATAAATTGAACCTTTGGAAATTTAAGGAAAAAGAAGTAGAATTATTGCTTACACTTGTCTCATAGTCACATTAGGGGGACAAAAGAAATCCAACCATATAAAACTCCATCAAAGTGAAAAGTGCATAGTTCAATAGAAAAAATAAGGTGAATAGGAGTTGATTATTTTCATTCCCAAAAAATTACAAGATTAACATAAAAGAAATGTACAGTGCAAATAGTATGCAAAATAAATTTGAGATGTCAATGCTTGGAGAATTGTCTTTCTTTCTTGTCTTGCAAATTTCACAATCAGATTGAGGTATATTTCTCTCACAGACCAAGTATGTAAAAGAAATATTAAAAACAATTAGGATGGAGGATTGTAATCTTGTAAGTACCCCCTTGGTTATAGGATGTAAGTTAAGCAAAGATGATGAGTCTCCTAAGGTAAATTAGACATTGTATAGATCCATTATTGGGAGTTTACTATTGTCACAGCTACAAGGCCAAATATAATGTATGTAGTTGGAGTGGTAGCAATATTTCAATCTGCACCAAAAGAAGCACATGTATAGGTAGTTAAGATAATATTTAAGTATGTGAAAAGTACTATGAGTTTTGGACTGTGGTACCCCAAGTGCAATAATTTCACTCTCACAACATATACAGATGCAGATTGCGCAAACAATGTTGATGACAGAAAAAGCACAAGTGGAGGAGCATTCCATTTTGAAGATTTTTTAATCTCATGGTTGAGTAAGAAACAAGCATCAGTATCCTTATCCACTTCAAATTTCGAGTACATTACAACAATTTCTTGTTGTACATAGGTGTTATTGATGAAGCAGACCTTAAAGGATTTAAAATTAGAGCATGATCATCCTATATCCATACTTTTTTGACAATACAAGTGCCATCAATATCTTAAGGAATCCAATGATGCATTCAATGACCAAGCACATTTTAAGCAAATATCAACTTTTGAGAGAGCAAGTGATGGATCAACAAGTTAAATTGGAATATGTTACTACAAAGGAACAAATTATTGATATATTCACCAAGCTACTTCCAAAAGAGATGTTTGAATATATCAAAAGAAATTTGGGAGTAGTTTTACTCCCATCCCGAAATTGATCACCTCAAGAAATGAAGTGGCGAGAGGGCTATGATAAATATCTTATCTTTAGCCCCAAGGAGTCCTTTGCCATTGATGTCAAAGGGAAAAAGAATTTAGTAAGGGGGAGTATCTTTCTAGGAGGAGTAGATTTGGAATCTAGTTTTAGTAAAAGGAATTATTTTTTTAGAAGGGTTACCATCAATGACAAAGGGGAATATTGTTGGAAATACTAAGCATATTGGTTGTCATTGATGTCAAAGGTGAAATGGTTTATAATTATCTTCAAGGATAAAATAATAAGATGCAAGGCAAATATCATCAAAGAGTATATAAGGGAGACATATAATGATGTCAAAGATGAAAGAAAAAATATTCTCAATGGTTTTTTATAGTAAACAATAAAAAATCAAGGCAAAGATGGTCAAAAGTACAAGGTAAAATAAAGAGTTCAATATAAATGTTAAATTTAAATATTATGAAGAGGGTCAAAAAGGTTTAAAAGAAAGACAAAAAAATTGGAGGCATTGGACAAAGATTTTAAAAAGCAAATCATGTGACAAAGGTTTACAAGCAATATATTATAATATTTAAAACCTAAGGTTTAAATATTATAATAAAAATAAATTTGAATTTAAAAATGTGCCAATTCAAATTCAAATGGTGGAAATAAAATAAAGCGTCGACGTCTTCATAAAAATTTGAATTGCATATTTAAGGAGGAAAAATAAATCATTTGCCACTTGCATTATCGGTGATGTGACCCGATTTCAACCCCCCACGACGGATATGTATATGTATAAGAAGTATTTACTCAATAATAATAAAAAAAAAGGTTGAAAATAATTTTTGAACTTATGTACCCTCATGGAGCATTGGGGAAATGTGTCTTACGCTATGAGTCAGCATATATTGACACTATTTTGGCAGTTGTTATCTAGATTTTTATGGACTATTTCGGACACTCTTGTATACTCCTAACCATGGTGGTTAGTGTGTTGGTTTACAGGGTGTGCTAATCCTGACATTATTTTATTAATATAATGGCTTTTTCACCCAAAAAAAAGTAAGAGGTATAAGGTGTATAAAGTTGTATTAATATTGTAATTTGCACATTGGATTATTGAGTGATATAAGGGACATGGTATAGTATTGAATTTTTTTTTTTTTTGTGAAAGTAGGAGTTATAAGGTGTTATTGTGGTTTAATTATTGTTTGTATTTTTGCATGGTGAAAGAAAATTTGAAGGGTTTGGTTCTTTGTTAAAAAGCTTTATTTTTGGGAAATTAAAAGGAGCTATAAAAGCATTATCTTCAATATTTTTGAGCACATATTTTGAGAAAGGATTTAGAGATCTACTAATCATTTTTGAAGTGGCACATTATTTTTGAGATAGGTTCTTGAGGGCACATCTTCATCAAGGCAGTTTTAGAGGTATGATTTTTTTAATTCCTTTTATAAAGGGTGATGTTTGTTTAAATGAAATATTTGTGATATCATATGGTGGAGATATAAGGATTGATTTGATGTGCATAAGTCTTAATTAAAATTTGAAATATATGATCCAAGGTTTGAGAACAATTTGTGCATGGGTATTGAATGAAATTTGAGACATATGTGTTAGGGTTTGAAAGTAAACTTGTGCATTGGTTTTGAATGATATTAGGAATAAAAATGCAAGTGTGTGAGAATATCATTGTACATTGCTTTTGATGAATCTGAAATGAAAGTGCAAAAATTGTAGATCAAATTTGTAAAGTAAATTTGTATGTTGTTCATGTTTGGATTTGAGCATTGTTTGTATGCAAGAATTGGAAATGTTATGAGCAGATTTGAGCAAAGTTATGAGCAGATTTGAGTAGAGTTGTGAGCAAATTTGAGCAGAGTTATGTACAGACTGGAGCAGAATTATGAGCATATTTGATTAGATTTATGAGCAGATTTTGAGAAGACTTGTGAGTATATTTGAGCAAGTCTTGTGTGTAGACTTGGAGCAGATCTGAGCAGATTTGAGATTAGGATTTAGAACAAGTCTTATGTAAAGGCTTAAATATAACTAGAGTAGTGGTGATAGAGGTCTCCCGTGGATAGAGGTACACACACTAAAGGAGAGAGGATTGGTGTCTCTTGTGGATAGAGGTCCACAAACTTGAGCATAGGGGATTGGTGTCTCCTTTGGGTTTTTTCCCACAAATATTGTAATAGGGAATTGGTTCCCAAGAGATTGGTTGAGGAAATTTTATAATAAATATTTTATCTGTGGACGTAGCCCACATTGGGTGAACCATGTTAAGTCTGTATCTCTTATGTGTGTGATTATTTGTGCATTTTTTCATTTACTGCATTGATATTATTGTTGTTATCATTTGGAAAGAAAGGTAAAAGTTTGATCTTATACTGTTCACCGCCCTCTCAATATAAACTTGTGTTATTCAATGTCATCAACATGTGAAATGATTTAGGTAGAGCTTTGAGGATATCAGAGACTAAGAACTTGTCATACATGTTTTCTTTCATGGTGTTCAATTTTTTTGTCAAGTCTATAATTCTTAATAGAAATTATTCTATACCCTCTCAATTCTAGAATAGCAATGTATGTAGTTGTGACTCAATATGTAGGATTGTTTCTTTACTACTTCCTTAAAATATTTTACAAAGTATCTTTTTATGTATTTTTTAGTTGATATGTGGTTATATTTTATTTATCACTCTAAAACTGATGAACACAAGTGACATTGCAATTCCTTTTTCATATATTTGCTTATCTATAGTCTCCTCAAGTTGAGTTTCATCACTTTTAACTATGTCCTATAGTCTATTGACCACTAGTATTATCCTCAATTTTGTTTTCCATGGTGCAAAATTTGAACCTTTAAGTAATTAATATTCTATAAGAAACATTTTGTATGTAGCCATCATGAATTTCCCTTATATATTCCAACATATTTCCCTTTGCTATATACCACCAATATTATATATTGAACCTTTTGATATATTGACTCTTCCTATATACCCATCAATACATGGAAGAGGCTAGTCCTCTCAATATACATGGTCATAAATGAGAGAGACCTTAAGGTATGTGGAAGGGAGTGATACATGGTGACAATATAGTATTAAATTTTTTTTCTATAGATGATACTGCTTAAAGAGAGATACTCATACATGGGAATAACTTTCCTATATACTCAAAATTTCTGGCTTTCAATATTTACATCTAGCAATAGTGTCAAAAAACAAATAGATAATTTTTTTCTTATTTCTCCTTGACAATTTATAGGGCAAATGCCCAAACATTGTTATGACAACTACATTAGGTGCTAGATGTTATAACTTAACATGATAACACTTAAAAAACTTAAATAAATCAAACATAATTGCATATAAATTACTACAAAAATTCTTTAAAATATATTTTAATATAAAACCTCTTTTTAAATTTTTTTATTTAATTATTTATCTTTATGGATTACCTTCTCTTTAATCAAAGAGTATGAAGAATATTTGAAAGTAGACACTATAGAATAATCTATTAAGTATTATATTTTTAAAACCATAAGAACAGAAGATTTTGAAAAATTTCTAGGGGTGAATACCAAAAAAAAGTATATTATCTATGATTTGTTTTAGAACCATGAAGGTACAAACAATATAAAAAACCTTCAAAGATAAAACCACATACTAGTTCACTAATTACAAAGAAGACTAAATATTTTATATCTAATTATAACTAACATAAATATATTAGTTAAAACATAATGCACTTTAAAAAATTTGTGATATATAAATTAAAAATATATTAAGAACTTTTAAAATATAGTAAAAAATAGAAATAATAATACTTTGATTGTTGATCGAAGCAACCCTTTTGAAACCCTTGAAATATCAAAATAAAAACCTAAAAAATGTAAACCCTAAGAGTTTAGGGTTTGTTTCAAAATGTATCGAAGTAAGATGGACCAATATTTGCATACGATTAGGGGCAAGATACTTTTAAAAATGTGTAGAAGTTGGGAGGTGTCTTATTAGGGTGATCGGGTGTTACATCATCAATATGGTGGTTTTACTGGAAATTTACAGCAGAGGGGTGGATTTTGTAGTTTGTAATAGGATGGTGGGCCTGGCAACTTGCAAGGGTGTGGCAGGGCTAGTTGTCAGAAGGAAAGTGCAATCAACGAGGGGTCTTCTATAGAGAAAATATAAAAAGTGTTGTTCGTGGATCTTGAAGACTCCTCAAGCGAACCCATGAGGGGGTACCCTAGATTGGGTCACTTGTTTGATCTAGGTGATTCTTATTTTACCATGGTTATTGCTAGGAGTTTATTTTCTCAAGGTTCAAAACCTCTTTTCGACCTCTCTTCATATAGCAACAATCTTATTATTTTATATGAACTCGTGGATGCAACTATGGAAGAGGAATCATGGAATTTGTTCACCAAGTTCCAAGGAACCAAACATGACTTAAAATTCTATTCAGTGTTGTGTATTCTTCAAGTGGAAACCCTTGGTCTTACTAGATATTGTCACCATTTCCAATGCCTTCTTCCTTATCCAGTTGAACTATGAAGATGAATCCAAACACATTCTAGGATGTGGTCCATGGTTTTTCTACAAGAGGGGTCTCTTTCTATGCAAATGGGGCCCTTATTTCAACCTTAAAACTCAAAATGTGAATCTGACTTCCCTTTGGGCGTGTCTTTCTAATTTATTATTCCACATTTGGCACAAAGATATATTTAGAGGCATCATAAGAGCCATTGGAAACCTAGTTCTAATTGACTCTGCCACCAAAGCCAAGCTTAGGATGATTTTTGCAAGGATGTGCATAATGCTTTAATCACATGTAGATCTTCCTGGTCAAATAGATCTTGTTTCCAAATAGGGCCCCTAGCTGCAGCTAATTACCTATAAAAATAGGCCCATTATATGCTCTTCGTGAAAGTGATTTGGGAACTTGGTGGGGTCTTATTATTGTAAAGTGCATGCTAGAAATTATCTAAGAAAGAACTAGTCTAAAAATCCAGTTGACAAGTATTAGGATCAAATGGACCCTTCTAGGACAACTCAACTTGAGCCCCCAATTCTGGATTTTCTTGGAATGGGAGAAAATATCATTGATTTAAATTTTACAAATGATTGTCTTTGAGTTAGGGAAATTAATGGTCCAAGCCCTAATGCAAGATTTCAACAGGAATGTAGACCAAGTAAATCCAACTGATTTGGTAACAAAAATTCTTATCCCTTCAAAATTTCTTAAAAAATCCATTCAATGTGTGGCTTCGTAGGATCCAATCATAAAAGAGCTTGGTTCATTTCATATGGTCAGGGATCTTGTAGTCCTGGAGGAGTCTCCAACTCTCCTTGAGATGAAAATTTATATGTAGCTCGGTGAGGGCTCTTTAGGAGCAGCCAATTCCAAACCCAAAACAAGAACTTCTACTAAAGATAAAATGGATGTGGGAGTCAGCCAAAAGGTAGGTAAGCCTTCTAACAAATCTATGAGAATTAAAGAGGTAGAATCAAATATCACAAATGGAATCCAAACTCAACTAAAGTTTAAAAAGGAGAAAGATAGCAAAAAAAAATAACTAAAACTAGAATCTTTCTATTGCTCCCCCCAATCTTTGAATGAGGAAAAACTTTCCAAGTCTTGTAAATGAAGCTCCTATCATGGAATATTAGAGGCCTTAATGGATGGGATGGGATTGTGTTTTCTCTAAGTGCTCCTAGGGTTCTAGATTCCTTCCTTTTTGAGTGCTCTATTTCATTTTCTATCATTTTTTATCTCTGGGTGAGATTTGAGGGCTTCAAGCAAGCCAAATATTTTATTTAAATCTTTTGTTTGAAGCTTTTGGTAGGTTTGAGGAATTTTAATATATTTTTAATGGAGCTTTCTTCGAATAGGTTGGATGTTCTCTTTTCAGTGTTTTTAGCATTCTAATATTTTATTGGTTATTTATGTTTTTACCCCTGAATAGGAGCTCTTCTTCTTGTTGGGTCACATCTCAAGGAAATCGAGCTACATGTTTCCTTTGCAGCATTGGTTGCCATTATTGGGGTCCTATTTCATAAAATGGTTGATGAGATCACATGATCTTCCAGCTTTGTTTCTATTGCAGGTTGTTATATCTAGATTGGTCTCTTTGTGTAGTTTTCAATTTCCAGTTGTTTGTGGAACCAATCTGCATGGGATTTCTCTATTTTTTTGGTTCAATTTTAGCTTGTTAGTTACTACTATTAGAGTTCTTAGATTTTCCAGCTGTAGGATTGCTTTGGTCTAAATTTTGTTCGTCTGGACCTCCTAATCCAAGGTTCCTAGGCAAGAATTTTGAAATCAGTCATCATTTGGTGCTCTTGTTGAGTATATTTATGTTTTTAATTTTTTGTGCCTTATGTTTCAATTTGGGTTTCTAGATCCAAGGTTCTTGTCTTGGGTGGGAAGTTCAAATTTTGTTTTGAGAAGCTTTGCTTGGACTGGTTTTTTCTTCATTCACCTTTAGTATGTGGATTCATCCTATATTGTACTCCTTTTTAATTTTAAACTGTTATTAAAAATATTTTTTTTTTTGTAAAAAGGTTTGTAGACCTTTCTTAAACACCTTATATAAAAGGTATGGGACACTTTCAAAATCCCCTTAATCTACCAATAAAAATTTTAAAAAATAATAAAATGATAAATACACACGTAATCATAAAATATAAATATTCTAAATTTTTTATGCACCTAGTTTTTTTCTTTGGAGTTATATTTCTGATGAGAAATGAACTCGTCACATCCACCACACAATATATCTTCACATTAACCAATACTTTCATTGCATTGAAGGCTCCTCAAGATATGGTAAATCTACTTTTTAAATCTCATTAAAGAATATTTTTGTTGCAGGGAAGGCTCCTTTCGGTGCTAATACCACATTTGAAAATATGATGTTCTTAGTACAGATATGTGAAATTACAGTATCAGTTTGAAAGAGATCGTAGACTCATGCACTATTGACTGGGGTGACAGGCAATCCCTCTTCATGAGATTTCTTGTGCATCAACCAACAGCAGCACAATCAAGATTATGATAAGGTTCCAAAACCAATGGGAGTAATCCTCAAGGCGGTATTCTTTATACCTCCTATTGGAAACCACATGCCCATTCCCCTTGCTTGTCACCACCATGGTTAAAACCATGAAGCAAAAGAACAGTAAAAGGTAAAAAGTGAAGGAAACTTTTAAATTTTTGTACCCGTCAGGTGTCGAATCTCAGACTGCACCAGGCACAGGAGGGAAGACGGATGTCGCTGGCGAAGTCCGCACAGCGTCGAAACTTCGACTGTCGCAGGCTAAGTCCGCACAACGCAGGAAGTTCGGCTGTTGCTGGCGAAGTCCGCACAGCGCCGAAACTTCGACTGTCACAGGTGAAGTTTGCACTACGCAGGAAGTTCGACTGTCATGGGTGAAGTCCGCATAGCATCAAAACTTTGACTATCACGGGCGAAGTTTGCACTGCATGCAACGAAGTGCAAAATGGGGATAGCGGGCTTTGCTTGTGCACTTAGGCTGTGCTCAGATCTCGAGCACAGTCGGATTGCGACAGTGAAGTCGAAAGGCTACTTCAAACTTGGCCAACTTTGGCCTTGAAGACTTTCTTTGTCTTGCGCGACTGCTGCTAGGTTTTCCTGGCTTGGCAAGACCCGTATGAGAGGAGAGAAACGTCGAAACAAAGAACAACATACTTTAGCACATAAACTTTTGCAAACACTAAAGATGCCATAAACAACAACAAAATTTATTCATATGAAACTAGGGTTACAGTATTCTTGAACCAAGGAAATAACATCTGCAGGCTAAGCTGCAGGATAAACTAAAATGGGAAATGTCGAGTCTGCTGCTCAGACATTAATCAACTGAGCCACACTGCTCACTGAATCGCTCGCCCTCCTTTCTCTGCTCTATTCTCTGCTTCCTCTTTTATGAACTTCTCTCACACACACTCCTTTGTCTGAAGACCCAAACTGCCTTTTATAGCCGCGGGGAGAGGAGGATAAGGGTTATCCTCTGACAGGTTCAGATAAGGGTTATCCTCTGACAGGTTCGGATAAGGGTTATCCTCTGATAGGCCCTCAACTAGGGTTTTTGACTAATCTTCGAATTGGCATTAACTCGATATCGAATCTGTTAGGTGTCAAATCTGTCAGAAGGTAGGTGCGACATCATGTCACACTTTTGTCGAGATCCTAGACTGTGGGAGCGCAGTCCGACTTTGCCCATGTCTGGAGCGCAATCTGGTTTCGCCCAAGGTTCGGAGCGCAGTTGGGCATAGGCATGAAATCTGGGTTAATTTTTTTAACACCCTCCTTTAAACATGATTTCATGATCGCTTTGACTCCAAGCTGCTCTCACAATCTGTTGAAGTCTTCCTCCTTCAAAGGCTTCATGAAAATATCTGCCAACTGTTCCTTGGATCTGCAAAACTGTAGATGAATTTCTTCGGACTTCACCAACTCTCTGATGAAGTGATAACAAATATCAATGTGCTTCATTCGGCCATGGAACACAGGATCCTTTGACAGTGCAATGGTCGAATTGTTATCACAAAAAATTGTTGTCGCACATTTCGGAGGATTGTGCAGTTCACTCATAACTCTTCGCAGCCATACTGCCTGGCATGCGGCTATTGTGGCGATGACATATTCTGCTTTGACTGTGGACAACGCAACAATGGGTTGCTTCTTGGACGCCCATGAGAATGCCCCTGATCCAAGATGGAAAGCATACTCGGAGGTGCTCTTCTAACATCGGTACTGCCAGCCCAGTCACTGTCTATGTAGCCGACCAGTTCCAACTGGTCTTGTCTGGCATAAAATAGGCCATGGTTCTGTGTCATGCTGACATAGCATAAGATTCTATTGCCTGCTTTCCAGTGCGTGTCCTTTGAAGTCTCCATGAAATGACTGATTAGACTGACTCTGAACATCAGATCTGGTCGATTTGCAGTCAAATACATAAGACTACCAACTAGCCTTTTGAACAAGGTTGGATCTACATTCCTCCCTATATCCAACTTGCTTAGCTTCAAACCTGTGGCTACAGGTGTGATGGCAGGTTTTCTGTCCTCCATCTTGAAATGCTTCAGGACATCCTTTGCATACTTGCCTTGATAAATGAAGATGCCATCTACAGATTGGTCAACTTCAATGCCAAGAAAAAATTTCATCAGCCCCATGTCTGTCATTTCAAACTCGGACTTCATGGCTGTTCTGAAATACGCAAATAAGCTGCTGCTATTGCCAGTATATATCATGTCATCCACATATAGGCAAACAATGATGAGCTCACCTACTGCATTTGTCTTCATGTACAAGGAGTGCTCATATGGGCATTTTTGAAACCCATTCTCTTGAAAATAGCCGTCAATACGGCTGTACCATGCCCTGGGTGCTTGCTTCAACCCATACAGGGCCTTCTTTAGTTTCAGGACTTTGCCCTCTTGCCCTTGTATTTCATAACCAGGTGGCTGGTCTATGTAGACCTCTTCTTCCAACACTCCGTTGAGGAAGGCAGACTTGACATCCATATGGTACACGCTCCATACTTTTTGAGCTGCCAGTGCCAGAATCATTCTGACTGTGTCAAGTCGGGATACAGGTGCATACACCTCATGATAGTCAACTCCTGACTTCTGCTTGTAGCATTTCACCACTAATCTAGCCTTATGCCTGTTAACTTCTCCTTGGGCATTAAACTTCATTTTATATACCCACTTGATCCCAATGGTCTTCTTTCATGCTGGAAGATCTGTTAGCTACCATGTCTCATTCTTCTCAATGACTGCTATCTCCTCATCCATCGCATTCACCCATTTGTGATTCTGACTTGCCTCTTCAAACTCCACTACATCACATTTAGTAAAGAGAGAAAAATCAGAATAATCTTCATCTAACTAATTATAGGTTACCTCATAAATGTCTTGCAAGCTCCGAGTCTTTGCAGGAGTCCTTAGGTTTTGAATTCTGCTTGCAAGTGGAGGTGACCGGGATGATGAGGTTGTGCTACTGCTGGCACCACTATTGCTGCTTGAAGGCACAGGTGGTTGGACACTGTCTTCCTCCAAGTCTACAGATTCAACATTTGCTGGTTCAGACTGACCAGTCTTTGAATTCCAGTTCCAAGCTTCATCCTCTAGGAACTTCACATCTCGACTAATGACAAGTTTCTTTGTCACAGGATTGTATAGCCTGTATGCCTTTGCTAGTTTGTTGTACCCTGTGAAGATGCATCTTTTAGCTTTGTCATCTAGCTTTTGCATTTTCTCATCTGGAACATGTGCATATGCTATGCACTCGAAAACTCAGAAATGAGCCACACTTGGCTTCAACTTGCTCCAGGATTCCTCTGGAATTTTGTCCCTCACACTCTTGGTGGGACACCGATTCAGCAGATAAACTACACAACTTACAGCTTCTGCCCAGAACTCATGTGGCAAACTTTTTGCCTTCAACATGCTCCATGCCATCTCCATGATAGTTCTATTCTTTCTCTCAGCTACGCCATTCTGTTGTGGCGTGTATCTGGCAGTGAACTGCCTTCGAATTCTATGTTGTTTGCAAAAGTTGTGGAATTCATTGGAGATGTATTCTCCACATCCATCAGTTCTGAGAGTCTTCACATAATAACCGCTTTGTTTCTCAACCAGAGCCTTGAATTCATTAAACCTTGGAAACGCCTCTGACTTCAACTTGATTGGATAAATCCAAGTCTTTCGCTAAAGTCATCAATGAAGGTCAGGAAGAACTTGTTGTCGACAACTGTGGTGGTCTGCATGGGACCACAAATGTCTGAGTGCACTAGCTCCAATGGTTGTGATGCTCTCCAAGACTGTCCTACAGGGAATGCGTCCCTGTGCTACTTTCCGACCAGGCAACCTTCACAAACTTGGTTTGGTTGCTCAATAAGGGGTAAACCCTTCACCATTTGCTTCTTGTGCAGCAAATTCAGACCACTAAAACTCAGGTGACCGAATCTTAGATGCCACAGCCAGGTAGCATCCTTCTCAACTGCACTTAGAGACATCAAAGATTCATTTTGAATCTATAGCAGAAACATTTTGTTTTTCATCATGGACACTATTGCGATTTGTCCATGCACTTTGTCTCTGATGTAACATACACCATCTTTGAATAGTACAGTGTGCCCCTTTTGCACAAGCTATCCAACACTTAGCATATTGTGCTTCAACCCAGGCACATAAAAAACATCTTGAATTGTTTTTCTTTTATCGTGCCAGGTTCGGATGACGATCTTTCTTTTCCCCATCATAGGAACTTTGTAGTTATTCCCCATCTTGACTTCGGACTGGACTGTTTCATCCAGTTGTGAGAACATCTCCCTGTTCCCAGTCATATGGTTGCTGCAACCACTGTCAAGATACCAAATGTTTTTCTTGCTCTCCATTTCAATACTGCAAGTCAGTAGCATATTTCCTCCTACCACATTTTTGGGTTCCTCCGTATAATGGGCTTGTTGTTGATTCTCGTTTGCCATATTCTTTCTATACTATGAGGCATAATGGCTGAACTTGCTACAGTAGTAGCATTGGACCTTTGACATGTCCTTCTTCTGCTGAGAGCTTCCTTGCTAATTTTTGCCAGTGCCTCTTCCTCCTTGCTGATGAAAGTTGCAACTTGGCTCAGCGTCTTAAGGGTTTGATCTTCCTCCTTGCTTGTTCCCATGCCTGCTTCTACCTCTTCTTCCTTGAGAACTAGAAGCACTATGGTGGAAGTCTTGTCTGTCGTTGTCTCACTAAATTGCTTGCCCTCCTTTCTCTGCTCTATTCTCCGCTTCCTCTTTTATGAACTTCTCTCACACACACTTCTTTGTCTGAAGACCCAAACTACCTTTTATAGCTATGGGGAGAGGAGGATAAGGGTTATCCTCTGACAGGTTCAGATAAGGGTTATCCTCTGACAGGTTCGGATAAGGGTTATCCTCTGACAGGCCCTCAACTAGGGTTTCTGACTAATCATCGACTTGGCATTAACTCCTACGGAGATCGGATCTGTCAGGTGTCAAATATGTCAGAAGGTAGGTGCAATGTCATGTCACACTTTTTTCGGGATCCCGGACTGCGAGAGCGCAGTCCGACTTCGCCCATGTCTGGAGCGCAATCCGGTTTCGCCCAAGGTTCGGAGCGCAGTTGGGGATAGACGTGAAATCTGGGTTAATTTTTCTAACAAAAAGCAATGAAATATTGGATGCATGTGACACCCCACATTTTAAAAAAGTGTATCAAAGTCGTGGCGAAGAGAAGCGAGCCCGTTACCATGAAAACAGTGAAGGGATTTAATGACATGAAAAATACTATGGGATATAGGGCCCAAAAAAGAAAGACGTATATGATCCATGTTATATCCCACACTTGACATACAAATATCAAATTCGTGGCAAAGAGAATGAAGCCCATTACTATGAAGATAATATTCAGATTATGATAACACCAGTAAACCGTGCTCATTCCCACACCCATGGCTATTGCGAAGATTATGATTGAAAGCATAATATTAGCTATTGGAAGGATTAATATGGGGATGCTCAGACTGACACGAGGCATAGGCATATTGAGTATTCTGATAGGAGGGATAGCTAATGTGTAACCACTGTTCCAATCTCAGGAAGGGACTGGACTCTTAAGGCTTCTATTCCAATCTCGGGAAGGGACTGGACTCTTAAGGTTGCTGTTCCATTCCCCAGGAGGAACACTGGACTCTTAGGGTTTAAGATAGCACCTTCTCGGATGACCCGCTCTCACACCATATAAAAAACAATTACCCAACAACCTATGATCCACTCATTATTGAATTGGATCTATTTGTATGTACTAATAGGGTTGCTCAAGCATTTTAAAAATAATAAGGAGACTAAAATTAGAGATTAAAAGGGGAAAAAAATTGGTAGGGTTTTATTTTTTTGAAAGTTTAAATTATTTTATATTACTTATAACATAAAATAATATATTGTTTATTAAATATAAATAAAATGTATATAAATAAAATAATAACTAAAATTAAACATTAAAAGTTAAAATAAATTAATAAAGTGCATAAAATCCGAACGTTATAGATTTACATGCATGTTTTTGTTACAATATTAAAGTAAAGTATTTAAATTAGGAAAGTGAATTAAAATGAAAAAAGTTAAACGGGTAGAGAATTTTCATAATGTTTCTTTAGATAAACAACCAAAATCAATGTTAATTGGATCTTAATCATGGGCTACTATGATTAACTAGCCTATCTTTTTTCAGAAAAATATTTATTATATTATATTTTTCAAAGTTTCGGATGAACTGTTCATAACCATGGCATTATTTTTATTTTTTATTTTTATACGCATAGGGAAATTGGCAACTACTTTTTTTTTAACAACTAGTTAAAGTGTCAAATCAAATCACATTCCCTCGTAAACATGGTCAAATCATGGAACCACCACTATAACCCTTACCTTACCTCAGTAAACATGGCCAGGAGTTAGGGATACCCCGGTGACCCAGGGTTGGTACCGTCGTCATCAAGTTGACGCACACTCAGTGGATTCTAGTCAAATTACTACCTTTTCCCTAGAGTGGACATGCCCATAAACCTAGGTCTCCTCTTGGTAAGTGCCCAACGTCTTACCAATCCACCTAGCCCTCACGAACAACCATGGCATTATTATTAAACTACCAATGTCAAATATTTTTATGAGGTTTGAATATAAAATAATAATTTATTTTTGTTTTTATAATATTAAATACATTTATAATATGTTATAAATGTAATAAAATTTTAATATTTTCATGGGGCACTTTTTCTATTTGGTCATGAGAAACCCCTACTACTAATGTATAGGGTTAAGTAATTTCCTTCCAACCATGATCCCTCGTAAAGTCAAGAGCTATACTTACTTATCAATAAGGAATTTAACACACAACCGTCGCACATCCACCCCCTCAGACACTCACCCAAGCCACATTTTGAACCTTGGACCTCTCGAAGAAGAGCCAAAGCTCGAACCATGGAGTTTTCCCCCTAGGAGAGGCACTTTCAATAATATATTACATTTGTACAATATATATTTTTCACAATTTGTTCACTTTCATTAAAAATATTACATTTCTTTTCCATATTTTTTCATTTTTTTTTTTTTTTATATATACTTTACAACTTTCTGTAAGTGCCATATTTTCACAATTAGCTTATTGACATCATTTTAATTAAGAGATAGACTTTAACTTGTAATGTTTCCTATTAAAATTTGAACTTCACTACCACAAAAATCAAAGATCAAATATCAACACTTAATTCATTAATTTATTGCTACTCAATTTCTTTCTTTATAGATATTCTCAATATTCCAAGAAATTGCCACTAGTAATAGATAATAATCATCAATAATATTAATATTTATCTAGTTTCCACATCTATTTTTTTATTTGGTGAACAAAGGGGTTTTGAAGGGGTTCTTAAAACTTTTACAAAGGGCATTTTAAAAGGTCCCCAAACCTTTTACACAACCATGATTTTCAAAAACAACCCATAATGAAGTACAATACAAAATGAATCCAAAAATATTGGAAGAAATCCACAAAAGAGACCAAAGATGAATAAAATAATATGAGCCCAAGCAAAGCTCTAAACTTCTTACCCAATATAGGAGCCATGAATCTATATTCTAGGATTTGAAACAGAGGTGCTGAAATAACAATGCACCCAAATGAAGATCAAATTCAAAAATCCCACTCATTATGGGAACCTTGGGTCAGGAGACCCAAGCCAACAACCTCAGACACCCAATGATCCTATAGTTGGAAATATTTAAGCATGCAAAGAGAACACCTACCGCAGGAAATATCAATCTAAAATTCAAATAAAACAAAAAGTCATATGCAAAAATATTTCACAAATAAAGTTAATAAATTTCAGCCCAATGGCTTGTCCCCTGTAGTAAACCCAAAACTATAACTATAATATGAGATCAATCGAAACTAGAACTAACATCCAAAAATAAGCACCCAAAAACTATTAAACCAAAAATCATCCCAAAGTCATGGACCCTATTGAAAACTATGGAACTCTAACTTAAAATTTAACAAGCACCCATAAAACAAACCTACAGATCTAGCGAACTTGTGCTCCCACTAGCCATCCCTCGAAATAAGACTCCACAACTTATTAAAGATCCAACACCGACAAGAGAACCTCCAACTAGGCTGAAAATAGTTTTTGTTAAACAAATATCAAAAACCCTTTGTTTTACCTAAATATTCTAGGCAAAGCTTCAAATAGAGGGTTTACTATTTGGCTTACTTAAAGCCCTAAAATCCACCCACAAATCAAAATAATAGGAAATGGAATATAGCAATCAAAAAAGAAAGAGTTGAAAACCCTAGGAGCACTTAGAATAACATAAATCCATCCCAGCCAAAGGAGTTGGTTCTATCAATTGTCCCATCCCCAAAAATCCAATCCCACCAGGAAAAATGGTCAAACAACATCAACAAGTCTCCACTAACCATAAATGTATAAGATATCCCCTAGAAATCAGTTAGAAAAGGGATAGAACAAAAGGATATTATAGAGGGAGCTCGTCTATCCACCACTGCAATGAGCCACAAGGCCACAAGAGGGTAGAATAAGATCGGTAGAGCCCCCATATTCCTAGTAGTCAAGGTGGATCCATCAACTTCACAACCATCCCCCTAGACCCCAACTAGGGTTCTAGCTAACCCAACCTTCTTTCAGGTTGCAAAATGAAATAAGAAAACAAGACTGTCAACCAAATACCTTCACTGCCCAAAAGGGCCTCCACCAAGTTGCAAATCCATACTTCAAAAAATCTTGACGTGTGCACGGCAGCTTAGGGTGAGGGCTATGACACTACCAACCACATTAATTTCTTCTAATTGCATTGATGATAATTTATGAATCTATCTCACTTGAAATATATTTTCATCCTTTTTCTACTACCTTTGCATAGTTGTTACTTAAATTTCCACATAATTTTGAATAAGTGAGTAGAATTTTTCCTTCATTATTTCTAAAAACACACCTTCACTAGTTTTTCCTAAATTTCCTTTAGAAACACAATCAAAATTAGTTTCAATAAATCTAATTTTTGAACATTTTCTTTGCATCATACATCAAGGTATATCCTTAATTTTAAATCCATTATAGCAAATGACTCTTCCTATGATGAGTACAATACTTGTAAACATTCTACAAGAGTGACAATAACATGGTTCTGAACTTGGACATGATTTTTTACTTTTAAAAAATTTTGTTATTACTTTCCAACCATAATTTCTAACAAATGATCTGAGGATCAATCCTCCAAAAATACACAATGCTTTAGTTTAAAAATAAATAATCCAACATTTAGTCAACTATTTCAATGTTGATGGAGCTATTTAGTAAAATTTCATGTTTAAAAATAAAGCTCAAATGGTGTGAGCAGATGGATAATGAAGAAGTAAATGGTTTGATGTTTCTAAATCCCTCTCAATAATGTATATCTTAGTTTGAAATGCTAACAAGGCATATCCTCTTCTTCTTAGACTTCTTTATGTAAGAATCTTACTTTGAATTGCTAACAAAAGGAATGTTGAGGCCTTAAGGAGAGTCTCTAATGATGAAAAGTTCTTTCAAAGAAAATATTTAATCTAGATCTCTTTTTTAAAATAATAAAAAAATAAATAATTAAAATTAATTTAACTCATATGATTTGAATTTTATATTTTTTTACTTGTTAAATTTTAATTAATAATTTATTAAAATTAGATATAAATATTATATTTAATTATGTAAAAATAAAATTTATAATTTAAATATTTATTAGGGTGAGAGGTAGTCATGAGAGGTGGAGGTAGAGGTAGAGGTAGAGGTAGTGTGAGAGGTCATGGGAGATTGAACGTGGGTAGTTCTCTAATCTGTAAGCCTCGGATTTTATGAAGTTACACTCTCACTTCGAATTTCGATTATGAGAAAATTCATAGTCAAAGACTTAGTGCTAAATGGCTTCAAGTTGCCCTAATTACTTAAGTTGAGTTGGATCCTACTGGTATTGACACTATTCTTGATCCATCTCTTTGCAATTTATCCATAGGTTTCACTTGGGTGTAGGTGGAGCCAAACACTCTTTTGGTGGTGGTCTCTTGGCTAATTCCAATGGTTTTATTTGCAATTTGTTGGCCTAGCTTTGAAAATGTAAAGGCCCATGAGCTCCTCTATGACTAAGCCCTGGCTTGTCTTTTCCGATCTCTGTCATGGATATTTGTCCTTCTCTTACAAAATTTTCCAACCTATAGGTGTTTCCTCAAGAGTGGTCATGGGGTGAGATTCTCTCACCTATTTTGGTGATAAACTTAAATGAGTTTTTGGTCACATGTGAAGGGATTAAAGGTGAATATGGTCAGTTAGACATAGCTCAATCCTCAAAATTTTAAAAGGGATGAAAATTTAAACATTTCTAGAAAAGTGTTTACAGAGGAAGAGAGGAAGAGTTTTGAATGAGGGTGTTTGAGGAGTTAGACATAGCTCAATCCTTAAATTTTGAATAGGATTTTAAAAGGGATGAAAATTTAAACATTTTTATTTTCGAAAAAAGTGTTTATAGAGGAAGAGTTTTGAATGAAGGTGTTTGAGGTTTTTGTGGATCTGGCCTCAATTGTTGAAGTGAGAAGTGAGACAGTTTACTCATATTATTCTTCATAGTCAAGTTAACTTGATAAATTGAATCCTAATTCTGCTAATCCTCTAGTGGGCCCTTCTAAGACCTCTGTTTCTCACCCTCTTATGAAAAAATATAATATTGCGATTAGATAAGGAAGTTCATCTAAACTGCTTTTTTGATCTTGATAGTATACAAAGATCATTATGTATACTTTGAATCTTTTAAAACTTACTATAAAAGACGAGGACACTTCCCTTGCTAGAAAGTTTTTGAGGATCTTATTAAGAAAAACTTTCCCTAAATAATAAAATACGATAAGTTTTTTTATATGAACTCGTATTTCATTAGAAATACCTTTTGTATGATCTTATTTGAATGTCTTTTCTACTCTTTTAGCTTACAACTTTCATCTACTTATATACATAAGTATATTTTTAAACACATATTTATTTTTAAAAATTTATAATAAAATAAAAGACTATATACACAGCTCTTCCGTGTGATGCTTGATCAAAACTATATAGCTATCCCTTCTTGTCATGGATGAACCAAACTATACATATGGCAATGTATCTTTGAAGCCCAGACATCCCTATGGGAATTCCCTTGCTACCCAAGGCGCAACTACTAGTATACTAAGGTGCTAATACCACATTTGGAAATATGATGCTCTCAGTCCACATATGTGAAATTACAGTATCAGTTTGAAAGATCGTGGACTCGTGCCATCCGGTGGTTCTTGTTCGCTATCGACTGGCATGACAGGCAATCCCTGTTCACGACATTTCTTGTCCATCAACCAACAGCAGCACATAACCGCATGCAACACAATCAACATTATGCTCACAACAGCAATCTTGAACCAGTCGTGCGTCAAGTTCGCCAGAGCACCGGCCTTGCATGAATCACAGTCATAGCACAACCGATCCGGCTTGTTATTCCACAAGGCACAGTCGGAATTCGAGCTGTTACTCCCTGTGCAGAAAAAATCCAATACATGGCGTTGACAAAAGCCGCACAAGGTCGGCGACTTGCAGCAACCCCACTTCACAATTCAACGAAATGGACCATTAATAACAAGACCTCAACAGAATTTAAAACAAAAAAAGTTTTCGTCACATCATTAGAAATGAAAGGATTACCTCAATTGGGAATTGATTTCTTTCTGTAGAATTGCTCTTCTTCAGGGACAGAATCGTTGGCGAGGCTTTTGCAGACTTCAAAGAACTGAATGCACTTCTTGATCTTGAGAGACTTCCTGTTATTCTTGATAAGGTTCCAAAACCAATGGGAGTAATCCTCAAGGCTGTATTCTTTATACCTCCTATTGGACACCACATGCCCATTCCCCTTGTTTAAAACCACCAAGGTTAAAACCATGAAGCAAAAGAATACTAATAGGAAAATAAAATTATATATATATATATATATATATATATATATATATATATATATATATATATTTATTTATTTATTTATTTTAATAAATATTATTTATATTATTAAAAAGAATTCATAATACAATTATTAAAGTCTTTCATCATCAACCTCTTAAACGCTCTATTGATATTGCATATCAATAACAACCCTAGAAGCAATCCTCAAAGCACTGAGTGCTTCATCCTTGAAGACCAAACTGCACCTGACCCTCCATATAGCATACATAGTTGTTGCTCTAATGGAAGTCCACACACCCAACATATGTCAAGGATAGCCAAAATCATCACCAAAAAAACCATTTTCCAGCTAAACCGATCCCCGAGAATAGGGAAGTATGTCGACTCGAGGTTCTTTCAAACTTTCTTTGAATTTTTGCAGTCCCAAAAGATATGTTTCATAGTTTTATTCCTTTCGCAGCTACTGCATTGATCTGAAATCCTCATCCATTTTGCCAATCTAGCCTTACAATGAATACCCTAAAAAATTAATAACCATAAGAAGACTTTGAGTTGAGAAGCTATCCTGAACTTCCATATCTAGGCAAGTCTTGTTATCCATTTCCTTTCAAGGCAAACAATTTCCCAATGCCTATTCAACACAATATGAAAGGAAACCTTAGGCAGAAGAGCTCTCTAAATCTTGCCAGATTTATAAGAAGTAATAATACCATGAAAACTCCAATGCCAGTCGTGCCATATGGGACCCAAAAATGCACCATTTAATTTAAAATGTTGCTCGGACAGAAGAAGAGAATGAATTTGCATAATAACATCTATGTTAGAAGATATTAGCTTAAAATTACTACATAAATTAGTCCACTTGACCCAACCGCCAAACCCTAAATCCCAAAGAGCTGACCATTTCACAATCCATTTTTTAAGCAGCCTCTTACATCTGAGGTGGGGGAGTTTTGAAGCATATACTCCATTCTTATTCCAAACCCAAATAGATCTATCCAAAAGAACCCGGTCTCTACATTCTTCCATATAATCCTAGTAAATAGTTGAACCAACAGTCTTCCAAGCCTTCCAAATCCTCTTAACAAGAATATAGCCTCTAATTTTAAAATTGTTGGGATGACCCCAAATATCCTCGATATGAAAAACTCCTTTTGAACCTTCAACATGCTAAGCATTTTGAATTTTGAACCGCAAAAGATGTTGCCAAGCATCATTCCCTTCCAGATACCTAACCACCCATTTCGCAACCAAAACCTTACCTTACATCTAAATATCCAACAAACCCAAACCTCCTTCATCCTTGGGAACAATGCAAAAATTCCAAGAAATAGATGGCATTTTATTTGATCCATCAAAATTAGATCATAAAAAACCACAAATAAATCTTTCAAGCTTCCCAAATTGTGAAGCATTAGGTAGAAAACATGAGGAATAGTAGAGGTGACAAACTTGGATAACCTTCCCAACAATGACCACTTTTCTAGCAAAATAAATAAGTTTGTTTTTCCAGAGATGAATCTTTTTTCAAATCTAGAAAGACACCAATCCCACATTTTTTTCAAAGAAAGAGCCTTACCAAAAGGGATTCCTAGGTACCTAACAATCTCACCATCCTTCGCCCATCACCAAAGAGGGAAAAAATCAGAAAGAAGAGAGTCACTACCAATCAACTAATAATCTGACTTTTCCTTACTAATTATAGCTCTTGAAGCTTTGCAAAACTGATCCAAACATCTTTTAACATTAGTAAGGGACAAAGCATCCAGCTGAAAGGACAACAAAGAATTATCCATAAAATGATTATTTAGAATAAAACCTCCAAGATTATCAATTCCCTTAATCAAACCAACACATATTCTCTCCTCCAACATATAACCCAAGACATCTGCTAAAATCACAAAAATAAGTAGAGCAAGGGGAAAAGGCTAATATTAGTAGTGAGCTTACCATTAACAACAACTTTAGTATAAGCAAAAGTGAAAAGAATCCAAATTTTATCAACAACTTGCTTGGTAAAACCAAGCCATTCCAACATACTAAAGATAAAGGACCAATCCACTCGATCATATGCTCTATAAAAATCATTCTTGAGCATAATCACCTTTTGCTTGCTTTCTTGAGCCCACTCCAAAGTCTCCCAAGCCGTGAAAACCATGTCTAAAATAAATCTCACCTTCACAAAACCATTTTGTTCACGTATCACAATCTGAGTAGGAATAATATTGAAATGAAGATCCAAAGCCTTGGCAACAATCTTGTAAGAAACATTCAATAGGGTGATGGGCCTCCAACCCCCCATAGTATCCTTCCTATTGCCCTTCGAAATAAGCTTAATCAGAATTCAAAAAGCTAGTTCCTCAAAAATAATTATGATGGTTCAGAAGGAAGGGCTAATCGAGAATCCTAGAAGGATCATTCAAAAAGTTATGTGGATTGGGGTATCATAGGAATCCACCAAACATCCTCAATAAAATAAGAAGCAAAAGGAACCGATTATTAATGAGGATAAAATGGTTCATATGGTGCAATTATTACAGGAGTAAGTGAGCCAATAGAAAGAGCAAATGGAGCAGCAAAGTGCTCAAATGGCTGAGCACATAGCTCAACAAAAGATCCAAATGATACAACACATGGAGCAATAAAAATGTCAACTGGCTCAACAACAAGAGATGATTTCCCATAGGGTTATGCGTAAGGGGTTGAACTCAAAATATACTTGTAAATAAATAGTGAATCCTAATCAAAACCAAGGTGAATATTAAGCAAATCAATTCAATCATCTTCACACCAAAATTAGGGGTATTTGAAGCCCTAAAAATTAAGGTCATATTTGGGGTGCATTTTGACCTATTAAATCACCTTATAACTTCATAAAAACACCACCATTAGATCAGGATCGAAAAGAGATTTCCAATGAGTACAAATATACCTATGTTTGGATATATATTATGGTGAATTGACCCTAAAAATAAATTGGTCCCAAAAAATTTAGGCGAATGGGACGATAATGAGGGTGACCATATTTACCAATTTTCAATTTTGGAAATCCTAATATTTGCCACTATGCATAACCCAGATTTCCCATCAACAGGAAACAATAGAAAATTTGTCCAAAGGAAAATATACGGTAATAGTTGAGGATGAGATAACTATTGACCCAGGAAGTATAAAATTACGTTCAAAGTTGGACAAGGATATGCAGAGAATTGATATAGCCAAATTTGATGGAAAATGTGATGGGGAAGAGGCTGAAAGATTGTTGAATAGTGTGGAGGCATATTTTTCAGTTAGGAACCTTTCATCTAAATTGAAAACCTCATGGGTAGTTTTTTGTTTGACTAGAGATGTTGGTGATTTGTGGGATACATATATAAAAACTCACAATGTGGAGGTTGTCGATGTTCAATGGAATACCTTTGTATTTGCATTCAAGGATAGGTTCTTAACACCACAATTTTACCTTGAAAGGAAAAAAAAAAAATTCAAGGTTAATGTAGGGAAGTATGTTCATAATTGAGTACTATCAACGGTTTGTGCAATTTATCAAATACATGTCTGAATATGAGCAGTGGAATGAGATTAAAATTTAAAAATTTCTCCTAGGGTTACATAAAAAAATGGCACACTTGATTCTTATGTTGAAACCTACTACTCTAACTGTTGCCTTTGAATTGGCTTGACAAGAAGAGGATAATTTTAAGTCCAAGAGATCTTATTATCAATATTTTGAAAAGGAAGAACCATAAAAAAAGAAAAATGTTGGTCCAACCAAAGGAGACAGGGGTTGGAGCAAGAATCGTGGTAATGGGAACACAAACATGTTTGATAAAAATAAGAATAGGTACCAAGGAAATAGAGGAAATCAAAACTATCAGGGTGGCCAAAGAAATTTCAGAGATAGGTTTGCTCAAAGAGTTAATGCACCAAGAGTTGGTACTTAGGAAGCTAATGAGGGAATTAATAAAGAGAGAGCACCGTGAACTGGTTGCTGGATTTGTCAAGAACCTCATTATGTTGATAAATGTCCTTTGTGAGAAGATAAGAGAAAAAAACCTATGGAACCTGCTCATAAGATATATGCAACAACAAGTAACTCTAAACTCAATGGTCAAGCAACACCTTTTCTATTGAAAGGTAAAATTTATAATAGAAATGTTTATATTTTGGTTGATTTTGGAGCAATTGATAGTTTTATTTCACAAAATATTCTGAGGGACATACCGGAAGAACCTGGATTTATGGCTAATGGGTGGAAAGTTGAGTATGGGTCTAGGAAAACCTATACCATTAACCAATGTCTATTTGACCCTCAAATATTGCTACCTCAAGTACAAACCCGATGGTATATATATGTAGCACCATTATATGCCTTTGATATAATTCTAGGTATGGATTGACTCAAGTCACATAAAGCATTGCTAAATTTTGAGGAAAGATGAATGGAATTCACTAATAACACCAAACAGAGTATTCAAATTTATTGTGAACGTGAATCAGTGGAACCACAACTTTTGACAATAATGCAAGTAAAAAGAGCATTGAGAAAGGGTAGTAGAGTCTTTGTGGTCAAACTTAATAAAATTAAATAAAATGAATCCGAAGCAAGTCTTTTCCAAACTTATCTAGTGTTAAATTATTTTTGAAATGTCTTTTCAGAAGAATTACCTAGAATTCCATTGCAAAGGGAATTTAATTTTACTATAGAACTTTTACCATGAGCAACTCTGATAGCTCGAGCACCATATAGGATGACTACAATAGAGTTTCATGAAATTAAGACTCAACTTTAGGAAATTTTAGAAAAATAACATGTTCAACCTAGTGTTTCACCATGGGGTGCACCAGTTTTGTTTGTGAGAAAGAAAGATGGAACATTAAGGCTATGTATTGATTACAAAATTTTAAACAAGATGACTATTAAGAATAAGTACTCTCTACCTGGAATAGATGATTTTTTTGATCAATTAAAATGAGCCACAATTTTTTTCCAAAATTGATCTTAGATATGGTTATCATTAGTTGATGATTCGAGAGGAAGATACCCATAAAACTTCTTTTTGAACCAAATTCACAGTGTTACCTTTTGGATTGACCAATGCTCCAACAACTTTTATGAATTTGATGAATAGTGTGTTTTGAGAACAACTAGATCGGATTGTATTGATATTCCTAGATGACATATTGATCTACTCAAAAATCAAATAAGAGCATGATCTTCATATGAGGACTATTCTTGAAATACTTAGAAAGAATCATTTATATGTAAAAATGTCCAAGTGTGAGTTTTACGCAACCCAAGTACAGTATTTGGGTCATGTAATTTCTTCTGAAGGGGTGTTTGTTGATCCAAAGAAAATTGAGGATATTATTGATTAGCCTACTCCCACAGATGTTTCTAAAATATGAAATTTTATGAGGATGGTTGGATATTATCATAGTTTTATCCAAAATGTTTCTAAAATAGCTTATCCAATAACCAATTTCCAAAATAAAGGAAAAACTTTTATATGGACGGAACAGTATGAATAAGCATTTAGAACTTTTAAAGAAAAGTTAACATCAACACCTATTATTAATAGTAGATCCCAAACAACCATTTGTTGTATGCACTTATGCCTCATTGGATGTATTAGTTGGGCTTCTCATGCAAGAGGACGGTGTTATTGCTTACAAGACATGCAAACTTAAGAAGCATGAATTAAACTATTCTACACATGACTTAGAATTGGCTGCGGTAGTGCATGCTTTGAAAATATAGCATCATTACCTACTGAGCTGAGAATAGACCATCAAAGCCTAAAATATATTTTTACTCAACCAATTCTCAATGCTAGACAAAGGCGATGGATGGAGTTTTTCGTAGAATATGATTTTGGCATAGAGTATATAAAAAGGAAAGAAATTAAATTAGAAGATGCTCTTAGTATAAGAAGGTATATCAATGCTATGTCACATTGTCAATCTGCTATAATTGATCAAATAAGAAAACTACATATTCAAGATGAGTTTTCTCAAAAGTACTGAGAATTGGTTTAGCAAGATTTTGACAAAGCAAAGGAATTTAAAATTTGGGAGGATACATTATTCTTCAAAATAGAATGGTAGTGCCTAATGATCAGAACCTGAGAAATGTGATACTGCAAGAGTCATATATTGCTCCTTATTCTGCTCACCGAGGCTATGTAAAGATGTATGAAACCTTGAAAAAATAGTATTATTGACCAGGAATGAAAAATGATATCATTGAATTTTTGGCTAGATGTTTAGAGTGTCAAAAAGTTAAGGTGGAACACCTACATCTAGCTGGATGATTATTTTTGCATGACATTCCACAATACAAATGGCAGGTTGTGACTATGCAAATTATTTTTGGATTGCCTAAAAATGGTTTTCAACATGATGCCATTCTGGTAGTATTGGATAAATTGACTAAAGTGGCACATTTTCTGCCTGAAAACATAAAATATGGAGCTCTTGCTATAGCCTATAAATTTACTAGGGAAGTGGTACGGCTACACGGATTCCATAAAATAATTATATTATATAGGGATTCTCGATTCACATCTGAGTTTTGGTAGATATTGCATTAGGAATGGGGAACAACATTTTGAATATTTTGAGCTCATTTAGTTGCCATTGATGTCAAGCTGAAAAGTCATCATTGATGCCAAAGTGAACAAATGAAGATGTTGTTAGTACCATGGAGCACACCATCATCAATACCAGGAACAATGCGAAGAATTGCAGAATAAGTTGGAAAAATAATGTTTTATGAGGTTTTGTGGAAAACCCATGGTGGGAGATTAAATTATTTTTATTAAAATCATTTACATTTTGATATGGCAATTAAAATTTTAAAAGACCCATGGTGGCAGAATAATTTATATCAATCCAATGGAGCACAAATTAAAAGTTCAGGTTTGACCCAAGGAAAGTTTTTAAAGTTAAAGTTTATAATTATAATTTATAAAATTTAAATTCCTTAGAATTTAAATTATTTATAAATTATAAAGGTTTCAAATGTGTTGACATCATCAAATATTATTGAGCGCCATTTATAAAATATAAAGTTTTAATAACGCTGACATATTTGTAAAAATGGAGCACCGATGCCAAAGGTTTATGATAAATTTGTGTATAAGTGGTGGCCAGAAAGACATTCAAAAACATCCCTCAATCGAATTATTTTATGCAAGAAAATTTTGAAAAAAAATCGTGTGAATTCATTGCTTCATTGAGGAAGAAGATAAAAAGTTTTTGTCTTAAGTGTCAGGTATAAAGCAGAGGGATTTTGTTGTTTAAAGCATGTTGGACATAGTGGTCCAATGGCAGTGCATGTTTTATGAAAATTTTGGTGAATAAATAGCCTGCGATCGAATCTCGTGGAGTGGTAGCACCAAAGAGAAAGTTTTGCTTGCATTTTCGTTTGGCTGCCAGGATAGAACAAGGTGCACAAAGAGATTTTTAGATCTTAATGTGCATCTAGTGCACATGGTTGTTGAGCATGTGGCTAGGGTGCTCAAAGAAGTAGAGGTTAAGGGTTTGAAATCCGCTAGTGGCAAAGGTAACTTTTTAATTAATTTTTTATATTGCCTAAGTTTTGTTAAAGGTTGTTTTGGGAGTTATAAGGGTGTAAAGAATTATGTTAATTGGAAATTAATTTATAATTAGGAGATATAAGAGTGAAAGTGAATTGTTTATATTTTGAATTGTGATTTATAAAAAGGGAAAATATTCTTTTTTTAAGTTGGAGTAATAAGGTAATAAGAGAGTTTGAATATTAGTGAGTGTTCTAATTGAAGAATTATAAGGTGTTACCTAAGGGCTTATTTTTGGGTGTTAAATATAAATTTTGAGATTGTGGAGATTATAAGGTGTATGTAAGAATTGTTATATTTGTATGAAAAATAATTATGGATCAAGTATTTACAGGGGGTTTTTGAGTGAATATTTTCTACCTAACCATTGAAGTTGTCAAGGAAAATTGAGTGTGATTGAATCAGGTTTTGAGTTCTATTATTTTAGGCCAAGCAAAAAGGTATGGGCAAAATTCTTCCTTGATTAAGTTGATTGGTTGGTTTTATGAAAACAACTTTGAAGTGAAAAGGAATTGTTAAGGTTTCTTTTGAGATTCTTATTGAAGGTTGATTGATGAGTATGGTTTTTGAAAGAGAGTTGATGCTACATTGTTTAGTGAGTATTGAATTAATGCCTCAAGTTTTTCTCGAATAAAGAGGTGTTATTGAAACCTTGTTTGACTAGCATTGTTGTTGATGCCATTGACTATGTGGAGGACTTGAACAAGAGTTTGATTGCTATAAGCATTGTTGTTGAAGTAAGTTTTTAAGCAAGGTACATGCACTAGGGTTTGAAAGATCATGAGTATCATAGTTATGTAATAATAATTATTGTTGAGCATTATTGGAAATATTTTGAGTTGATGGCTATGTGCTTGGACTACGGTTTGTGAGAAAGGAGTGCTTCATTGAGTTTTTGAGCCTAGTCAAGTGATTGAGTGAAGATATTGTTCATGTCCAATAAAACAAACTATTCTATATCCTAAATTGAGTTGAGAAAGTAATTGAAGCATATTGAGTCTCTAACAATTCTCCTTATGTTTTTGTGAAATTGATTGAGCATTAAGTTGAAACTGAAGCATATTGAGTCTCTAACAATTCTCCTTATGTTTATAAGAGCATGATTGACAGTTCTTAAGCAGATTTTGAGCAAGTTCTGTGTGGACTTGTTGAACAGATTTTGAGCAAGTTCTGTGTGGATTTGTTGAGCATATTTTGAGCAAGTTTTGTATAGACTTGTTGAGCATATTTTGAGCAAGTTCTATGTGGACTTGTTGAGCATATTTTGAGCAAGTTCTATTTGGACTTGTTGAGCATATTTTTAAATAACACAAGATTATACTGAGAGGGGCAGTGAGAAATATAAGAGCACTTTTTACTTTTCTTTTCAAATCAATATTATGTAGTGTATAGATAGCAGTATCAATATCAATAATCAAAAAAATGAACAAACACAATACACAATAGAGACATATATTTAATGTGGTTCACCCAAATATGGTGACCTCCACAGAGAAAATATTTCTTCTAAATATTTCTCAAATAATCTCTTGGTAATCCTTCCCAATTACAATGTTTATGGACCTCTATCCAAAGGAGATGTTGATCCCCTAAATTTGGTTTGTGGATCTATATCCATAGGATAACTCCTCCTCTACTCTATCTGGTGATCCTCTAGAAGACTACTGCCTCCACTACACTAGATTGTGGATCTCTATCCACTAAATACTCTTATCCCCACTCAAAAGACTTGTCCTCACTGCCCTGGATGATGGATCTCTATCCACTGGAGAATATTGTCACCTCCAAAGCTTTATCTCAATTATGTACTAAACACATTCTAGTCGGTCTAGCATAGCTCTACTCAACTCTTGCACTAAACATAGTTCATTCGGTCTAGCACAAGTCTGCTTAACAATATCACTCAAATATGCACTAAACATAGTTTATTCGGTCTAGCGCAAATCTTCTCAAATCTTGCACTAAACACAGTCCAGTCGATCTAGCACAAGTCCACTCAAATATGCACTAAAAATAGTCCAGTCAATCTAGCATAAATTTGCTCAATAGGTCCACTCAGAACCTACTTAAATATGCTCAATAGGTCCACTTAGAACCTGCTCAAATCTACTCAATAGGTCCACTTAGAACCTACTCAAATCTTCTCAACAGGTCCATTCATAACCTGCTCAAATTTGCTCAATAGGTCCACTCAGAACCTGATCAAATATGCTCAACAAGTCCACTCATAACCTGCTCAAATCTGCTCAATAGGTCCACTCAGAACCTGCTCAAGTATGCTCAATAATATCACATATAACTTTTCCAAATATTCTCAACAATATCACATAGAACTTGTCCAAATCTGTATTGTAATCTTACACAAAAGCTCACATAAAATCAGTCCACAAGTCTTCTCAAAGACTTACCTCAAATCTACTTAACAAGTCCACACAACTTGTCCAATCTTGTAGAAACATAAATATAATTGTTAGAGACTCAATATGTTCTATACTCAGTGCTCAATCATTGTCTCAACTCAAATCAATATCATAGAAGCATAAAGAGAATTGTTAGAGACTCAATATGTTCTATACTCAAAAATCAATCACTTTCTCAACTCAATCTCATAGAAGCATAAAGAGAATTGTTAGAGACTCAATATGTTATATACTAATGCTCAATAACTTTCTCAACTCAAATCAATCTCATAGAAGCATAAAGATAATTGTTAGAGACTCAATATGTTCTATACTAAAAACTCAATCACTTTCTCAACTCAATCTCATATAAGCATAAAAAGAATGGTTATAGACTCAATATGTTCTATTCTCAAAACTCAATCACTTTATCAACTATGTCTCATAGAATCATAAAGAGAATTGTTAGAGACTCAATATGTTCTATTCACACAACTCAATCTCTTTCACAACTCAAATCAGAATATAGAATAGTTTATTTTATGGAACTTGAACAATCACTTCATTCATCCACTTGACTGGGTCCAATCAACTCTACTCAACAAATCACTCAAGAAACAACTCTTGCTCACAAACCCTAGTCCAAGCATGTATCATCCAACTCAAAATATTTCCAACAATGCTCAAAAATAAATCTCACATAACAATGATACTCATGATCTTTTCAAATCTTAGTTCAAGTTCTTTGTATAACAACTCACTTCAACAACCATGCTTATCAAAAAGGTTTTAACCACAACTCTTAATTTCATAAAATCTTGAAGCATTAACTCATACAATTTCTAAAAATAAAACCTAATCAAATTCTTTTGACTCCAAACTTAATTTTTCAATAAAACCAATCAACCAACTCAACCAAAGAAGAATTTGCCCATACCTTTTTGCTTGACAAGGAGTTGATCTCACATATCTGCCACACTCAAAAATTTCTTTTTTCCAATCTCAATAAGGGTTAGAAGACTTCAATAATAACACAATGCAAAATGATAACCCAAAATACACCTTATTACTCCAACTCAAAAATAACATTCACCATATTATTATTTTAATAGAAAAACCCTTATACAAAAATAATGCTCAAAAAGTCTTAATAAGAATTTAATCAAGACTTTACTAAAACTCCTTATTACTCCTAAAATAATAAATCTCAAATACCAATACCTCAAAAATAATCCTCAACAATCATTCACCATAAAATTTTATGCCTTCATGTATATTCAATAATAATAATCAATTATGCATCCTTATTCCTCCAACATTAGGCAACTAATAAAAATTAAAATAAAAAAAATTTGTGCTTCGTATTCGGAGGGAATCGAACCCTCAACCTTTGCCCCAAGGCAAGCACCTTAGCTACAGCCAATGTTTCCACACGAGCCATGCACTAGTTTGAGATTAAAGAAGCACCACATGATTCTTAATATCTAATATCCTTATGCCTAAGCAAAAGGATGTGTGCCTTGGGCACCTCAATCAACACACCAAACAATGCACCACAGAGATTTGAATGTAAACCTTCTCGATTCCAGCACCTTCACACTTTCCAAACTACCACCAAGCCATGCTTTCCCAATGTGATTTCTAGGATGATGACTTCCTCCCTTATTCACTTCATTGCCACGATTTTATAATACACGAGCTCTCTTTTCGCATGCCACCAATTTTTTATTCGAGAAAGGGTGAATAAAACATAGGACTTTGGGCATATTTATATGCTCCTCCATTGCATTAACAATGTCGGCACTCACCATGCTCTCTTCCATGATGTCGGCGGTAAAGGCTTCGAATGCCTTTAATTTAAACCCAACCTTTGGGTTTAATCAACATTAAACTTTGTGCTTTGAAATATTTTTCCTTTCAAAACCCAACCTTAGGGTTTATAAAAATAATTAATTGACCTTTGTAAACCCAATAATATTATAATTATAATTATAATAATTTATTTGGGTTTTTCACCAACTTGGTTAAATATTATAATAATATTATAATATTATATTCTTCCACTGCTTTGGATACATCTGCTTCCCAAAAAGACATGAAACCACTTTCTGACCTATTTTTTTAGGTGTAAAATAAAGATATTTTAACCCATTATAACTTCCATTAAAATTTACACTCAAACTGAGTTAGATCTATCACTGGAATATTAACATCAATGACAACTTTGACTTAGGGACTCAAAATGTCCAACAATCTCCCTCTTTTTCATTGATGGCAACCCATACTCTTCTTACTAAAACCTGACCTTTCTCTTTATTCTACTCCCCTTGGTACATTGCTCCCCATGTCTCAATGCTCTCTTAAAGATCAAATCTCTCCCCATTACACAAATATCTCCCCCTTTGACATCAATGTCAAAGGGTCACCTTTGGGGCTCGGGGCTAAGAATGAGCCTCTTAGATTAGCCCCTCCCCAACCTTTTTTTGAGGTAGTTAATTCTAGGGTGGGAGTATTTCTACTCCCAAAAGGCATTATTCTTTGCCTTTATCTTCTTCCCTTATTTTTTGAATTTTTTGATTATTTTGATTGTTTCTATTCGTGTCATCATTCCTATTCCTATCATTATTCATGTTCCTATCATCATTCCTTTTCCTATCATCATTCCTATTCCTTTCATCATTCATGTTCCTATTTCTGTTCCTGTTCTCATCCATGTTTTTGTTCCTGTTCCTATTCCTATTTACATCCAAGTTCCTATTCTTGTTCTTGTTCCTGTTCCTGTTCCTGTTCCTATTCCTATTCATGTTCCTGTTCCTATTCATGCTCATGTTCTTGTTCATGTTCATTTTCATGTTCATGTTCCTGTTCATACATGTTTTTGGAATGTCTACTCTACACCATTTTGTTATGTGACCATCATTATTGCACTTATAACACTTAATGTTATTATTCCTTGGAGGTGCAAATGTCTTAGGATTTCTTCTAATGAAGTCATATCCTCTTCTATCATGAATTTGGAAATTCATTGCCTTGTGACCAAACTTATTACATGAGTGGCAATACCCATGGAAAAGCTATCTATTACCATATTCCTATCTTTCATGTGTCTTGCACTGTGAAGCCATGTGCCCAAACCTATGACATGAAAAACATATTCCATTGAAGCTTCCTTGTATTGACCTCATTGGTCTCTTGTTATGATTGATGTTCTTGTAGACACCAAAACAATGCCAATCTGATTATGCTACCAAGGCATTGACAAAATTGACGCACAAAGCCCTTAGGGCATCCCTCAGAGGTCAAGCAGTGGTTCTAACCACTCCCAAAGTAGTTTTGGAAGGTCCCTAGGTCATTTGGGGGCTTTTTGAGGCCTAGTTCCTATTCATCCCACCCCGGGATGAATGGCAGTTCCTATTCATCCCACCCCGGAGCGAATAGCAACATTCATCCCGGGGTGGAGCGAATAGCAAGTTTGACTGGCAAAAAGTCAAATCTGGACAAGTGGCCACCAAAAAATGCCACTTGCCCTGCTCTTCGAGGCATGCATGTCATAACCCAGGGCATGCCTATGACAACCCTCATCAATGAGGCCATTTTGGGGAGATTCTCTTCCCCCTCCTATGCATGCCACCCTGGTGGACAAGTGGCCCCTTGGGCCTTGCATGCCCTTTGCACATTTGACCTCCTAGGTCTATAAAATGGATGACATTCTCATCCAAAGAGAGGAGGGTTTTTTCTAGGATTTGCGATGAAGTGCTACCGAGTTGTTACCTCACCTTTATTGCTCCCTTTTCATCCATAATTTCTCTTTAGCAAGAGAGGTTATCGGGTGGTACAAGAAGGCACAATTCGACCCCAAAACTGAATCCATAGTTCGAATACCCACACCAAATTTACCTAAAACACTTCCCCTATAGTTTTGCATCAATCCTCATTGGATTGGCGTGAAAATTTAGGAGATTTTGGTGGGCATCCCACCCCCGGCGCCCCCAATCTGTGATAGTCGAATTCGTCCCACCCCCAGATGAATAGAAATTCATGCATAATTTTATGACTATTTTTAATTTATTATTTTATACATGTCTATGAGATGCTTCAGTTCAAATTTTATTGCTTTCTGACATGTATTGACTGAGATATAGCTATTTTACGATTTTGTATGCATGTGGGTCCCACTTTTGCATGCAGGAGGATTTGGGAAGAATATCTAGAATCTGATCATATGGGTTCTCTCAAAATATCATTTTATGCTTACTCACCAAATTTTGTAGGTTTCTGACATGTTTAGATAGGATAATCGCTCGTTTGCCTTTTGTAGGTTCACCACGGGCGATGGGATCTAACGCAGTGATCGATGCACAATAATTTTACAAAACTAGGTGATATCATCCCAAAACCATATCCTTTACATATATCTTGAGTTTCGTCTCATTTGGAGTCCATTTACTATCTATACCTCACATGCGCCTTTTCAGGTTGTGGGGATTGCATGTTTTAATATCATACACATATGCTTTTGACTCTCTCTTGCTTTCCTGTGTGTAGATTCAGGTGCAAAAATATGATAGGAAACATCAGAGGATGAGGATCACATTGACGTAAGCGATGGTGACATTGAGCCCGCCCACTTCGAGTGTGGGCATGCGAAAGAACAATGGATGTGCACCACGTTCTTTGAGAGATTGATATCTCTTGGCACCCATTTATTGTAATATATTGTATCAAGTTGATTCAAGTCCTTGAAGGGAGGAATTGTAACTTGGTTTGAAGTTATCTAATAAGGAGAACACCCCATTTGCTTTATTACTTGTTATACATTGCCTCTTGCTTGCATGCTTTGATTTACGCTTTCATAGGACTTATAATGCACATTTACATTCTATTGCTTCGGTTGAGGTGCACCATTTTTCCATTGCTACAGTGGCGATCATGGTGGGACCTAGTCCCTTTTTTCTTTAGGTGAATTTCTAACTTGGTTTTTCACCTTTTCTGATTGCAGGTTCTAGTCGCTCTAGACCTAGGTGAACTCAGGACTGCTATTCGTGCCACCCTGGGATGGATGCAAATCCGTCCCTCCCTGGGATGAATGCAGACCTGCAATTCATCCCACCCTAGAATGAATAGAAAATAGTAGGTTTTCTGAGCTAGATTTTAGAACCAGTAGACAATGGGAGAGAAGAGGTAGGGTCTAAACTATTTCCTTTCTATTTTTCATTTACAGAACCCTATTTTCTATCGATTTTTGCTTTGTGTGCTTAAGTAGGAAAATTAAAACTATCACATTTCCTTTTCTGAAAATGCAAAAATACAAAAACATACATAAAGTAGAAAATCATAACTAGGATTGCATCTTCCTTGGCTTGCTTGCATGTTGCTTGCCCATCGGTGAGCTTTCATTTAGGGTTGCTTTCCTAGCTTAGTGTAGTGGTTTCCATATTTCATATTTTAATATTCTGAAAGTAAAATATTGCTTTAAAGCTTGCATTTAGTGAAAATTCATTGAATGCTCTATTGCTTGCTTTATTTTGGATTAAAAGGAATCACACACACCACGATCCACTTAAACGCTAACGAGTTGGACTTCATCCCCAACCGTTGGTAGAGCGCAAGTGATGGTGGGTTTCATCTCCATCCACTTGGCTCAAATCCCATGAACCCGATCCATATTGCCAAGGTCGGTTCCAAGATCCGTCATAGCCCATGGGTTATAGCATGCATCACCCTTCGGGGAGGTGTATCATAGACTATGGGTGAACTGGGTGAGGAACTGGTAGGACCTGTGCTCCCTGGCCATGTGTGGGCTTCATTACCACACATTATAGGTGGGATAACATGACCTGGAGTTCATAGCCAGGTTGTCGAGCTATGAGTATACAGGTGAAATCCATTAAACTCAAGAATACAATCCAACAATTATCAAACATGCGACACAAGGTCTCTTTACAACAAATTTGAAACACACTGAGACCAGTTTTAGGATACACACCTAATACATTAACAAAGATAAACATCTGTTTGATTGTGTGTTTCCCATTCTGGTATATTGTTTCATGAAATTTGTAAAGAAGATAAACATTAAATATTTGATAGAACCTTCTTGCAATGGTTTTCACCCATAGCCAAGCCCAATCAAGGGCGGAAGCTGTGGAGAGTGTACATGGAGACACAAGTCACCTCCGTTATAGCCCCCGAGATTTGGTTATACCACCTTGGAGGGCTGACACTCACCCCAGTCCATGGACCGCTAGGACAGCTAGGATAGAGCAGGGTCTCCAAGAGACCCCCAGATGGGATGCCCCCATGCACCAAGAGCCAACTTAGGGAGAATGCTCCCATTATATGGACATGTCAAACACTCATTTTGATGATGACTGGCTAGTGCACGAAGAGGCACATGGAGATAGGGTAGTACCATGCATTCGCATGCCTGTCAGAGCAGAAGCGCCCACTCAAGGGCTGGATCCCCACAATGATCATTGGGTGGGGCATGATGATCACATCTTACCCTCGCACCACCCAATTAGGACTAGGGAGCCCAGATATCAGGATGAGTATGAGGCTCATCATGCAGGGTGAGCTAATTCAGCCCTACCTTTCCTCGTTCATGAGGGAATATACGAGGAAGTCCATGACATTCCTCAAGAGCAATTCACTATGCGAGGGCATTGTACCTCCACACCTACTGAGTATAGGGAACACCTACCTCATCTAGAGCCATAGGTGAATGCAACCAACCTCGATAGAGGGAAGCATGTTACAGACATCTCGGATCATCATGATCGAGAGAGAGATCGAGGGGAACCATCTAGGCCACCTAGACCTCAAACAATAGATCAGATTAGATAGGCAGTTGCCAAGTATGCAAAATGCCAAGCTCAATTTAAACAACTTCGGCATGACAAGGAGCAACTAGACCACCTGCATCAGCTCAAAAAGGAATGTATTCAATGTCAAACCAATGAGCTATTCCAAAAGACCCTACATGAGCGGGTTCCAACCTCGAGTACTCATAGGGTGGAGACCTATCGGAGGCAACAACCCCTAGTCTGAGAGAGGTCACCTAGACCCTATAGAGGATTACCTCCTAGACCTCCTAGGTCTGATCGAGATTTGACTCCTAGGACTGATGTGGACCGCCCTCCATGGGTGACTACACAGGTTTATAGACCAGCTCTAGAGATGCCTTATGAGGCATGCGATGGGTACGAGCTGGAAGAAGTGCACATGGAAACGCCATATCAAGGTAGGGGGTTGTCCCACAACCGCCCCATAATAGGCCTCACGTTCCTCGCAACCCATCGTAGGAATATGATAAATAAGAGGAGATCAAGTCCTTCGATGCCTACAAGGCACTGCTAGAGCATCTCGAGTCAGTCAAGAATAGAACCTCTGGGTCCCAAAAGCCTACGTTACATCAGACCCATAGTAACCCTGTGCATCCATCGGTTCCTATGCCTCCCTACCCTAAACAATTCAAGATGCCTCAGCTAGCCACATTTAAGGGGGAAGAGGATGCGCAGGAGCATGTCACCCATTTCTTGAGCCAATGTTTTGGTATCCAGGATGATGATGCCTTGCTTCTAAGGACTTTTGTGACCACCCTCGTGGGCCCTACCTTCGATTGGTTCACACAGCTCCCGAAGCACAACATTCATAATTTAGATCAGCTCGTGGATGCGTTCCTAGAACATTTTGCCTTCAACACCAAGAGGAAGGCTACACTTGCTGACTTAGCTGGTCTCAAGCAGTATGATGATGAGTCAATCAACAATTATGGCAACAGATGGAGGGCTATGCTTTCAAAGGTGCCCTATCTACTCCCCATGTCAAATTTGACCCAGATGTTTACTAAGAGCTACCTAAAACCCATCTCCTTGCTACTACAACTTTAGTAGTATGTGACTCTTGAGGATGCCCTAGCATAGGCTAGGACCATCGAAGAAATCAAGATCCAAGAGGGCGAGATTGCAAAACCTCGCAAGAAGGAGTGGACTAAGACCACTAAGACCAACACAGCACAACCAAAACCCATCGTGGTCAATCAGGTTGCCATTAGTGTCCCAGGGCCGACACAAGCACAATAGCCTCAAAAGGTAGAATATCATGCCATGCCCCTTGCAAACTATGAGAAGGAAAATAAGAAACAAGGGTAGAACCAACAATGCCACCCCAAGCGATAATTTATGCCCATAATAGAATCTATGGATTCCTTGTTTGATCACCTCTACATGGCCATTTTGGTCCACCTACCTGAGAGTAGACCTATAGATCCTAACGCACCAAAGCCTAAAGGATACCGGGAAGACTTGTATTGCAAGTACCACCAGAAAAAGGGTCATGACATCTTCGGATGTTACAAGTTCAAGAACTTGGTGCAGGACCTAATCGATAGCAAAGCTCTCATGGTAGACAACCTCGTGGCACCAAACAACCAATGGATGGAGGTCTACAAAGATCCCTTGCCTACCCATGGGGAGCAGGCCAAGCCCACACCACAAGTAAATGAGGTCCATCAGGCCTATCCCAAGCAGGGATTTGTGGGCATGGTGAGCATCGTGACATGGAACAAGAAGTACCCAAGTCCAGTCGTAGCTCCGATGGCTCCAAGTGACATTCCATCGACTTCATGAGCTGCACCACCATCAGTACAAACTCCCCCACCTTGGCCTATGGCCATGATCTAGACCAAACTCACTCAAATTTTGAGGACCACATCGGCTAGGCTCTCCATCTATGAACTAATTCAGCAATCACAGCCTCATAGGGAGGCCTTGATGGAGATTCTAAAAGCCATTGAGCTGCAACCCCAGGAAGCGAATTCATTCAACAATTTCATGGGGCATGTATGCCAATGCACCGAGCCAGTCATCACGTTTAGGGAAGATGAACTAAGGCCTGTCCCCACTGACATAGTGGACCCACCTTTGCACATCATCACATGTGTGAATGGGACCCCATTCAAGAGAGTTCTGATAGACACTGGTTCATCCAGTAATATCATTACCACAATGGTACTAGAGCATCTTAAACTACCAGCATCACACATTATCACATCCACATACACCCTCTGAGCATTCAATGATACTATATGCTTGATAGTTGGCACAATTGTCCTACCCATTCAAGTCGGGCAAAAGACCATTCTAACATTGTGTCACATACTAGAGGGTGAGATGGCGTACAACATCCTGCTGGGTAGACCCTGGATCAGGAACATGAAGTGTGTCCCTTCAATCATGCACCAGTTCCTAAAATACACATATGAAGGATAGGTTCACATCATCTTGGTAGACCTGGAACCCTTCAAATACTACAACCTAGTGCAGTAGTTGCCTGAATCGACCCTACCATCGCCCCATCTGGACTTTTAGTTGAACAAGTCCCATTTGGGTCTGATTCTAGCATCACCCCCTCCCATAGATCGATCTTCATCATAGTCCATCCCATCATCATCGTCAGCTCCTTCATAGGCATCATCATCACCCATGACCCCATTGTCAAAGGACATAGGGAAGAGACTCATGGAAGAGATCCCCCCAATAGTTTCCACCATCTCCTCTGAAGAGATGCCTAGCATGATGGAGGAACGGTCGATCAATGAGCCCATCATGGAATGGGCCCAAGAGGCGCTCCATTTCCCCCTTCACCATGATCATCGATCATAGTTGAGTTGGCTAACATAGGTCTGGGGGAGTACATAGTCTGGAATGTCATGGCTACACCTGTAGTTGAGTCAGTACAGGACATGGGCAGACCTCTCCTTCCGAGGGGCACCATTATTCCTTTAGGTCTCCCTCCTAATTAGATAAATTTTGTATATGGGGGCCTTGATTATGGCATAGAGCCCTATCAATAGGAAGAGGAGGATGAGGAGCCTTTCAAGGAATGGATCGATTATTTGTCTAACCCAAACTTCATGCTGAAGTATTTTGACCTATGCAATTGGCATGGTTATGGGTTAGGCCGATATGAGCAAGGCATGCATGCCCCATTTTAGCCACAATATCATATGTCGTACGACAAGTCAGGATTAGGGCATAACAACCCCTTGCCCCTAGATGTCCTCTTGGATGGCATGGATCACCTATGCATAGGATAGAGAGATGAGTTGGCTCGAGACCCGTACGCCAACCCGCATACCATCTACTCATTGGGGGACTATTTCTCGATATCGGATGGGAGCCCTATGATTTTTAGTGACATCCTCCCACATTTTGAGAGAGGTGAGAGCTTACAAGCATGTCCTCATATTTGTGATGATGGCTCCTCTTATGAGTGGACCTCAGGAGATGAGTTCGATTATGAGGTAGCACCATATGATCCCTTTGAGTCAGACAATGATCATTCGTAGGTCATCCCCATTGATGATGAGTAGGAGGACTTCATGTGCATGTTCCCCATAGATGACCCTATTTGGTAGTAGCTCCTACCTCCTGAAGAGCCGGTCCACCCTCAAGAAGTTAGACCACCTGGTGAGGGCACCATCCATTTGCTTGAACTACTCGATCCTCACGTGCCAATGGCACCACAATATGGGAGTGAAGAAGTCCTCATCCATGATGATGATTATGAGGAGCGAGCATATATGGGACCTCATCAGCTTGATCACCCAATTCCTATGGGTAGAGGTGAAGGATTCATATACGATAGTGATGATGAGGATGAAACAGAGAGGGCCTATCTTGGTCCTCCTTATTTGTGTCATCATCATGAGCCCATCGACATAGATGAGATATATCATCAGCTGCACGTTGGCCCACGCTTAAGGGCAAGACTAGTCAATCGAGACTAGATTTATCATGTGGTCTTTCTTGACCCATCGACATATATGGAGCTCCTTGAGCCCAATGATCCCATCCTACAGTCTGTTCATAGATAGGATCCGGTGATCCCTATTCCCCCATCACCACACTTGGGGGTAGGAAGTGATACTGATGAGAAGTCTTTCACCCATGGTCCTGGAGAACAAATTCATTCCATCAACATGATCTCCATTGATTTGACCACACCCCTCCACAATCCAGTCGATCCTTCTAAGCCATTGCATCTAGACCTAGATGCTATCGACTAGGATCATGCTGGTTCACCCCCATCACCTTCTGAGTATTGGCCATGTGGTGGGATGTTCCATTTCACCCCAAGGTCTACTCAAGATGTCTTTCATGCTGAAGTGGAACCTGACATTCCTATTGATGATCTTAACTCAGCAGATGACATCCACCTGATCCCGACTCCACATCAGTTGGAGGATGGATCACATATGTCAGTTGAGCCAATGATTGACCAAGACATAGGCTCAGATCCAGATAATCCATAGTTTATCAAGCTAGGGGAAGGCTTATCCCTTGAAGAGCAAGCCATGTACCTTCATATTCTCATGGAGAGAAAGCAAGATTTTGCATGGTCCTATAAAGATATGTCAGGACTAGACCCAAATCTGGTCATGCATAATTTAACACTCAACCCGATAGTCAAGCCGATAAAGCAAAAGTTGCGAAAGATGCATCCAATAGTAGCCTTGATGGTGAAATATGAGATATAAAAGCTCTTGGATGCCCAATTCGTTATCCCCATAGATTATCTGCCATGGTTGTCCAACATGGTTCCCATCAAGAAGCCTGATGGGAGGATTCACATATGCATAGACTTCAGAGATCTAAACAAGGCGAGTCCTAAGGATGATTTCCCTTTGCCTAGAATTGATGCATTGGTAGATGCCACAATAGGCCATGAAATGCTTTCCCTCATGGATGGTTTCTCTGGGTACAATCAGATCTATATCAACCCAGAAGACCAGATCAAAATGACATTTACAATGCCTTGGGGAACATTTTGTTATAGGGTCATGCCCTTTGGCCTCAAGAATGTTGGTGCCACCTATCAGCGAGCCATGACATATATCTTCCATGATTACATGCACAAGATTCTGGAAGATTACATGGATGACTTATTGGCTAAGTCTCTATTACGTCATGAGCATCCCGATGTCTTACGCAAAGTCCTCGACCGCCTCATTGAGCACAATGTCATGCTGAACCCCAAGAAGTGCATCTTCGATGTCACATCTAGAAAACTCTTGGGTTTCATAGTCTCCAAGCGAGGCATCGAGGTGGACCCTAAAAAATTCAAGGCTATCCTTGAAATGCCTCCCCTGACTACCATCAAGCAAGTGCGAAGCCTGCAAGGCAAAATCATATCTATCAAGCACTTCATAGCGTAGTTTTTGGATAAATGTCGGCCAATGAATAGACTATTGCATAAGGGAGTCACATTCCATTGGGATGATGAGTGCCAAGAAGCCTTTGATGAAATAAAGCAATACCTAGTTTTTCCACCAGTCTTGGCACCCCCTCGACTAGGAGTACCATTCTACTTATACATCTCAGCCACTGAGATCGCACTGGGAGCCATGCTAGCCTAGAAGAATGAGTTTTTCAAAGAACATGCTACTTACTATCTTAGCCGCACCCTAGTCAGTTATGAATTTTGATACGCATATGTCGAGAAGTTGTGCTTAGCAGTGGTTTTTACCACTAGGAAGCTACGCCATTACATGCTTGGGCATACCACATATGTTGTGTCGAAAGAGAATCCATTGTGATACATGATGAGTCACACTTATCATAGTAGTCGCATGACAAAATGGATCATGTTGTTGACGGAGTTCGACCTAGAATTCATCAAACAAAAATCTATCAAAGGTCAGGTCATAGCCGATCAGCTTGTAGAGGCCCCTCTTGAGGATGATCAACCTCTTAGCATGGAGTTTCCCGATGATGGGGTCTTCCATATCTCAGAATCACCAAATTCTGATGAGCCTAAAATCCAGGCCGATATGACCCTATTCTTCGATGGCTCCAAGTGTGAGCGAGGGGGTGGCATGGGAGTCATGTTCTTTACACCGCAAGGGGCTCCATTGCCTCTATCATTTAAACTTGATTTCCCATGCACTAACAACAATGCAGAATATGAAGCCTTGCTCATAGGTCTTCAAGCAACCATCACCATGAAAATAAAAAAGCTTAACATTTTTGGTGACACCTTGCTAATTGTCAACTAGGTCAAAGGGATTTTTTAGTGCAAATGTCTAGTGCTACAAGCTTATAAAGCCCTTGTGGATAGATTCCTAGCAAATTTTGAATGGTATGATATCAAGGCAATCCCTCGATCATCGAATCATTTTATGGATACTATGGCCTCCTTGGGGTCACTTATCCCGTAGAACCCTTCAGATGACATAACCACCATTCATGTTAAAATGCTATCACAACTTGCGATGAAGCACGAGAGCTCTGAAGCCATGCCAGACATCCACATGATTCAAATTGAACCATCTCATGATAGGTTCTCACAAATTCATGATCACTTGAATCATGTCGATTGGGGGTCCTTGTTCCCCAAAACCCTTTTGATAGTAGCACCATGCTATTTTTACAAGTTCTCCCATAGTCAACATTCGCTAGGGATGAACCTTTAAAGGGACAGGCCATTCATGCCATCGAAGCTTCTACGTAGCAGGACTGGTATACTCCCATTCGAGACTACCTCAAGCTTGGTAGCCTCCCACCTAGATTGTCGCATGCCACCAAAAGGACACTCAAACAGAGGGTGAAAAAGCATGTCTTGTTAGGAGACATTTTGTATCATCGAAGCTATGAAGGAATTCTCCTTCGTTTCTTAGAACAACAAGAAGCTACTTGGGCCATTGCCCAAGCACACGATGGTACATGTGGTGGCCATTTTAGCGGCATGGCCATCACAAAGCGCATTCTTCGCATGGGCTATTATTGGCCATCCTTAGAGCGAGATTATTGCACATATGTTAGGAAGTGCATGAAGTGTCAACACCATGCTAATTTGACACACGTACCTTCCTAGGCCTTGCAACCAATTCAATCGGTTTGGCCATTTTCATAGTGGGGACTCGATTTGATCGGGAAGATCTCCCCTGCATCCTCGGGTCATCACACGTTTATCATTATGACGACCGAGTACTTCACCAAGTGGGTGGAAGCAGTTCCCCTTACCTCGATGATAGGACCCCACATAGTGGAGTTCATAACAAATCATATCATTTGTCATTTTGGTATTCCATCCAAAATCATTTTGGATAATGGAACATCATTCAAAAACAAAGTTGTGCATGCTTTAATGAATAAGTACAAAATCAAACATAGTTTTTTGACACCATATTATCCGCAAGAAAATGGGCAAGCAGAGGCTTCGAACAAGACATTAATTGCCATCCTTAAAAATATAGTCAATGGTAATCATAAGGATTGGCACACACAAATCCCTCTTGCCCTATGGGCTTACCGCACTAGTATTCGGATGCCCACTGGGGCAACCCCATTCTCACTAGTGTATGGTGTAGAGGTAGTCATGCCTCTAGAGCTAGAAATCCCCTCACTATGCATATCCATGCAAGAATTCATTGATGATGATACTGTGCGGTAGGCTCGACTAGACCAACTTACGTTGCTTGATGAGCGACGCGTGCATGCCCTGGAGCATTTACGCATTTATCAGGAGCGACTGAAGAGAGCCTACAACATGAAAGTCCACCTCAGGGACTTTCAGATTGGTGACCTCATTCTGAAAGAGAACCAACAAAATTCTAATTTGCCATCCCACCTAAGGGATAAGTTTACGGTAAACTGGTTAGGTCCCTTTGTCATCACCAATCAGATAGGACCCGAAACATATCGACTAGCCTCTCTCAAAGGAGTCAAAGATCCTGAGCCCTTGAACATCATCCATTTGAGGCTTTTCCATGCTTAGAGCACCATAGTGCCCCAAAATGCTCCAAGGGTGCCTTAACCCGCTTGGTCAACCTAAAATGCTCCTAGGTGGTCTAGAACCATCTAGGTCACCCCAAAAATGCTCCAAGGGTGCCTTAACTCACTTGGTCAACCTAAAATGCTCCTAGGTGGTCTAGAACCATCTAGGTCACCCCAAAAATGCTCCAAGGGTGCCTTAACCCGCTTGGTCAACCTAAAATGCTCCTAGGTGGTCTAGAACCATCTAGGTCACCCCAAAAATGCTCCAAGGGTGCCTTAACCCGCTTGGTCAACCTAAAATGCTCCTAGGTGGTCTCGAGCCATCTAGGTCACCCAAAAATGCTCCAAGGGTGCCTTTATCTCGCTTGGTCAACCTAAAATGCTCCTAGGCGGTCTAGAATCATCTAGGTCAACCAAAAATCCCCAAAGGCATTCATAAGCCCTTTGGTCACCCCAAATGCCCCAATGGCCCCCAATAAGCCCATTGGTCACATGTACATACATATATATCAATAAAAAATTTAAAAACATCATCAAAATATAAAAAATACAAAAACATTGCAGCCCATTACATTTCTATCATCGCTTGCATTTAGGCATCCTCATCAGTAGCACTTTACATTTTTAGAGTTGCTCATATATGTCTAGCACCATGATGGTACACTACTTATCGCTCAAAATTAATGTTGTGAAAGTAATCATAGTTCAATGGTTCGCTTATCATTATCACCCACATTTTTCCATATTTGTGTCCACTCCTTCACCTAATCATTTGTTTTAGAATGTCATTAGGGGTTTTGGTCCCTCAACCATTTCTAGCTTCTCTTCAGGTTTGGTAGAAAGCTATCTTGATTTTTAGGAGGTAGAGTCTTGCCTAGATTATGCCTTGTGTACATCATATCCCAAACACAGTTACAAATTAACAATCCAAAGTTTTGCACAAAGACAGATGAAATCCATGAAGTGGTCTAGGTTACCTTACGTGAAAAGGTCATCCTACTCATCCCCCTATGCGAATGGTTTAAAAATGCTGAGAGTTGGCAAAAGGACAAGTTCTCCCCTACCCAATTCCCCCCACAATAATAAGTGGTTTTCCCCCCTTTTTGTCATCAAAATCCCACATTGTCACATGTTTGCAATAGTCTAAATTTGCAAACCCCCACAAAGCAAAAATTCAAAGTACAAAAATACAAAAATAAAAAAGTGCACACATCAAAAAGCACAAGAAACAATAATCCCCATCACTCAAAATTCAAATCCCTTGCTCAAGAGAAAAAGAAAAAACTCAAAATAAATAGTGATTATTGTCACTAAAAAGAGAAAAATAAATAGTGATTTTTATCACTATATATGAGAGCAAGTATCCCAATAAATTGAAGAAAGTAGGGAGTCAAACTTGAATCCCTAGAACTCTCAGCATTTGGAAAACCATAAGGTGATCCTCAGTACAGGTTTGGTTGATAGCCTACTTGGCACTAGCGGTAGCCTCCTGCATGATGATATGTCTACCACATTAGCTTTTGGGCATGTGTGTAGACCAATGTTTGCATGTGGATGAGCTAGCTTTGGTAACCTAGATTGCCTATTGGTCTAGTCATACTTAGTACAAAATCTAAGATGGTGGCATTCATTTGGTGATCCTCAGTATAGGTTTGGTTGAGAGCCTGCTTGGCACTGGCGGTATCCTTATGCGTCTCACAGGAATGAACTCACTTGCACACATAGGGATATGAAGTACCTTGGTCATCCTAGCAGATTCATACCTTGTCATAAAATCTTGCATAGTCAATATACAACCTTTGATCACACCAGCTAGAGTGTTTGAGTCCCATAAAAACCTCACCTACATTCTTTAAACATGTCAGTTCATTTACTCCATTTCACCACATCACAATAATGGTTTCACATTTCCATTACAAAAAAAAAAAAAAAAAAAGAAGCAAAAACAAAGAGCGTTAATGTGTTTTACAGTCCATAGTGCTAAAACATGGTAGATCAAATCATTAACCACATTCATTTTTATCAATCATCCAAATAGTTCATCTCACTATGCATCCATGCATATAGATAGCTTCACATCCAAATCAAATCAAAATACACATGCATACATGATATCTATCTATCACCATTTCATTGCATCCATATACATACATATCAAGCATCTAACACATCATCAATAAATCCATACACACATTGCATTCATACAATAAAACAATAAACAAAACACATGATGACCACAAAAAAATCTCATATATATATATATATGGGGTAAAATTATACATCATAGTTTCCAAAATACCCATAGGCTACAATAAAGTGGGTCCTCCGACCTCACCAATACCAAAAAGAAATCCCTATCCATGTCGGCCACCATGATCATGTAGGATCGGTGCTATGACTAGTACTACCCCTTGTGGTGTGCATCCATTGAGACCTCTCCAATCGGTTGCTACCCACCTAGCCTCTTGTTAGCTCCCCCTACCCACCTCAATCCTCTTCTTGGACAAAGTGGACTGCTCCATCTCGCTCTATCGGGTCCGATGCAAGGTACTACCCTCATCAACCTCTAGCAACTATCCTCCAAGTCGGATCACCTCCCTCTCTAGCTCACTCCTATAGAGCTAAGCCCGAGCCTCTCGAGCCTGGTATGTATCCACCACCCATAGCACCTGGGCCCATAGTGACCCTACCTCAGCCTCCAACTCCTACACTCATGCCCATAGAGTCCTAACCTCTGTCGGGTCACCCTACCCCTACACCTGTACCCATAGGAGATCCCTCTCCTGCCTAACCATGGCTAGCTTAGTCTATAGACCGGCATCCTAATCCACTGGTGCATCCTGCTACTCAGGAAACCCCTGATCACCCACATCCTCATCTCCCTCATCACCCTGATCATCCATGATCAGGAGGTCCACCTACTCCTCCATATGGTAGGGAGCCTCCACCTGATCCTCCTTAGGTACATCTTGAGGCATATCCTCAACTGCTACCATTGCATCACCCCCAAGGGCCTCCTCAACCTACCATCATCGCATCACCCACCAAGTATCATACTCAACTATCATCCCGACATCATCCACATCAGGGACCACCACAGCTGGGTCTGCCGCCTCATCCATCTCCACCATGGTTGGCCAAGTCAAGGCCCTCTCATCCCCATGGTGCCTATAGATCATGGGCACCCCAAGAAGCCCCTAGTGTACCTCAAACTACCGTGTCACCCGCTCATAGGGGAAGAACTCCTTCTCTATGCCATGCCTCCCTATCAACCATCTACCTCACCTGCTCCTCCGTAGCCACTCCCCAGACTCAGGCCACATTAGGCAGTCTCTGTAAGGCTGCCATCTCACATCACCTACTGTCAACTCAACAAAAGCCTTAGCGTAGTGACCTACGTCACCCGCCCAGTGCCTACTCTACCCAACCTCCTGTGTCCTCTGCCAGAGGATGGCATACCCGATCTCTCGATCTACCAGCTCACCCCGGGTCATCCATGGTAGTCCCTATGGCCGCTCCACAACTATGTGCTCCCATGCCCAACATTGTAATAGATAGCTGCACCCTATCCCCTTCCACCTCTGGTAATGGATCTCGTACAACTCATCGTAGAGCTATGCCAGTAGTGTCATCCCCCATGCCATCACCAATGGGTCCTCCTTAGTGCTTGCCACCAAGGCAAACACTAGCTCCAATAGGTTCCATGGGAACCTCGCTCTTGAGGAGTCAGGTAGAAGCATATTGGAGATGAGAGTCATGAGTAATGCATGCCTCACCTTCAATACCTTCTCCCCATACCAATACCCAACCAGTATCCCTCCCTTCATACAGTCATCCTCCGCATCCTCCACCCGACCACCAAAATACCGAGTCAACACTGCACCTCTCAGGTCATGGTGCGTAGTCCTGATGGGTCACCCTTCTATCGAAATCCTCAGAATCTGATAGACATCGTCTAAAGTCACCGTCATATCCCCTTTTGGGAGGTGAAAGGTATTAGTATGAGGGTCCCACAAATTGATCAAGGCAATCAAGTAGGCACGATCACCTATCACAGGCTCCAACCGTGTCACTTGCTTAAGGCCCAAGGCAGCCAACCACTCCCAATCCGCCTCGCTCAAGGCATCCCTGGTGGTCTCAAAAAGCTTTAGCTTATGATACCGACCCCTCACCACCTAATAAGCAACACCAAACAAGGTCAGTAAGCATTCCTATGCTTCACAAAATGACCTTTTCAGAGGCCTCAAAAATAAAAACAAATAACAAAATAAAACAACAAAATTAAAAAATAACACTAAGTACGATCGAGGAGTCAATACATACCCATGTGGTGCCAGCTCCTCCACTGGATGCTCTAGTTTTCTGACTCATGGTGTCCTGGATCGAGTTCGATAGCGCTTCACTACACACAATCGCTCTCCTCCTCCTCACCACTCGAATCGCCAAAGAAAACTTGCAATAATGGCCCCACACCACGATTTTAGGGGCTTTATAGGCTATTATGGGTTGTACTCATCCCAGGGTGGGATGAGCACATTATTTTGTGATCATCCCACCCTGGGATGAATACAAAAATTGCATTCACCCCACCCCGGGATGAATACAACTCAAAATTTTCAAAACAACCAAAAATAGCTCCAAACGGGCTACAAAAACAACATAAAAGTGCCTAAACTTGGTCGATTTCACACCCAAGCATAATGGCATAATAAACCACCATCGGGGTCATCGAGAGACTCTAATTCACTCCCTAAGAAGGCTAGCATAGCTAGACCACTCCACGGGAATGAGGTTTTCTATCTCTCTCACTCCAAAAGGCGCCAAAAAAATGGTTTAAAACCCACCAAAAACAAGTCAAATTTGATGGAATTTATTCGAGCTCAAGATAGAATTTGAAAGTGCCATAGAGGTACCAAGAGTTACTCCTTCAGTCCCTAAGAAAGCCTTAAATGGCTGGACCGCTCCATGGGAATGAAGTTTTTGACTCTCTCTCCTCCATGCGACATCTATCGGATCGACAATATCCTTCCAAAATTGCCATAAATCTTCATGAGTACACCTCGAGGCAACCCAAAAAAGTCATCTAGGTCAAGAGACTCATCACTTTTCTCGCTAGGTCCTTCCCTCATCGACTCGTCACTTGAGGGGGTAGTCATACTCATAATCATAATCAACAATTAAACACTCAATCATGCAAATTGCGTTCGTCCAACAAATCTTTGACAAAGACAATCACGCTCCTGCTTAGGGTAGCAAACAAGCACAAAGTATTAAATTAAAATGCTTGGCATCTAGTAAGCATGTGTAACATCGAGGAACACCCGTTTCATGGTTGAATGACATCCAAGATAAAGCAAGTTCCTTAGCTCATCAAAAGCAAGGATTCAAGAACGCATGCTCTTTCCATGATTGGGGCATTCAAAGTTGGTTAGGTTACTGAATAACCTTAATCATTGAGCACTTTGGTCATCTATTTTTGCTCAACGCTGTGCTGCACATAGCGCTTCTCAAAAAGGGGCATCTGTAGACACCAAAACAATGCCAATCCGATTATGCTACCAAGGCATTGACAAAATTGACGCACAAAGCCCTTAGGGCATCCCTCAGAGGTCAAGCAGTGGTTCTAAACCACTCCCAAAGTAGTTTTGGAAGGTCCCTAGGTCAGTTGGGGGATTTTTGAGGCCCAGTTCCTATTCATCCCACCCCAGGATGAATGGCAGTTCCTATTCATCCCACCCTAGAGCGAATAGCAGCATTCATCCTAGGGTGGAGCGAATAGCAGGTTTGACTAGCAAAAAGTCAAATATGGACAAGTGGCCACCAAAAAATACCACTTGCCCTACTCTTCAAGGCATGCATGTCATAACCTAGGGCATGCCTATGACAGCCCTCATCAATGAGGCCATTTTGGGGAGATTCTCTTCCCCCTCCTGTGCATGCCGCCCTGGTGGACAAGTGGCCCCTTGGGCCTTGCATGCCCTTGCATCCTTTTGCACATTTGACCTCCTAGGTCTATAAAATGGATGACATTCTCATCCAAAGAGAGGAGGGTTTTTTCTAGGATTTGTGATGAAGTGCTACCGAGTTGTTACCTCACCTTTATTGCTCCCTTTTCATCCATAATTTCTCTTTAGCAAGAGAGGTTATCGGGTGGTACAAGAAGGCGCAATTTGACCCCAAAACCGAATCCATAGTTCGAATACCCACACCAAATTTACCTAAAACACTTCCCCTATAGTTTTGCATCAATCCTCATTGGATTGGCGTGAAAATTTAGGAGATTTTGGCGGGCATCCCACCCCCGGGCGCCCCCAATCTATGACAGTCGAATTCATCCCACCCCCGGATGAATAGAAATTCATGCATAATTTTATGACTATTTTTAATTTATTATTTTATACATGTCTATGAGATGCTTCAGTTCAAATTTCATTGCTTTCTGACATGTATTGACTGAGATATAGCTATTTTACGATTTTGTATGCATGTGGGTCCCACTTTTGCATGCAGGAGGATTTGGGTAGAATATCTAGAATATGATCATATGGGTTCTCTCCAAATATCATTTTATGCTTACTCACCAAATTTTGCAGGTTTATGACATGTTTAGATAGGAGAATCGCTCGTTTGCCTTTTGTAGGTTCACCACGTGCGACGGGATCTAACGCAACGATCGGACGCAATAATTTTACAAAACCAGGTGATATCATCCCAAAACCATCTCCTTTACATCACTCTTGAGTTTTGTCTCATTTGGAGTCCATTTTCTATCTATACCTCACATGCACCTTTTCAGGTTGTGGGGATTGCATGTTTTAATATCATACACATATGCTTTTGACTCTCTCTTGCTTTCCTGTGTGCAGATTCAGGTGCCAAAATATGATAGGAAACATCGAAGGATGAGGATCACATTGACGTAAGTGGCGGTGACATTGAGCCCGCCCACTTTGAGTGTGGGCATGCAGAAGAACAGTGGATGTGCACCACGTTCTTTGAGAGATTGATATCTCTTGGCACCCCTTTATTGTAATATATTGTATCAAGTTGATTCAAGTCCTTGAAGGGAGGCATTGTAACTTGGTTTGAAGTTATCTAATAAGGAGAATGCCCCATTTGCTTTATTACTTGTTATACATTGCCTCTTGCTTGCATGCTTTGATTTACGCTTTCATAGGACTTATAACGCATTTACATTCTGTTGCTTCGGTTGAGGTGCACCATTTTTCCATTGCTACAGTTCCATATGTATCTTATCTATGCACTATTCCTATCTTTTTTGAACCCCTCATCCTCTGATGTCTCACTCCCTCTTACACTTTCTTCTTCTAATTTATCTTCATCTAAAGTTTCTTCTTCAACTTGAAGTAGACTCTTCTTCCCATTTATTTTGAACCTGTTTAAAACCAAGACCTATTTTTTTTGTTTCTCCTCTTTGTATATTGATTATTTTATCCACTTTCTTTGCACTATTCACATATTTTTATAGCTTATTCTTGGAGTCTTCTAAATATTATTTTAGAATTGCCACTTCTTGTGCTAACTTATCACATTCCAAGATCTTTGCTTCTAACTTATATTTGAATTTATTTGCCTTAACCTTTGATTTTTCTAAATCCTCTATGAGAAATATTTTTTCTTCATCACATTCTTGAAACTGAATTTCAATCTTAGAGTACTACTTCCTTACCTTCTTTACCATGTCAAGGGCATATATGAGTTCTCCCTTGAGATCATAACCATTCTCTGCTGAATAATCCTCTATTTTTTTACCTTTGTCCATATCATTACTTTCTTTTGGTTTATCTTCTATAGGATCACTCACTTATCCTTCTAATGCGATTAGAATATTTTCATCTCGTCCTTCAAGTGTATTTTCATATTCATCATCACTGAAACTATAACCATCCATTATGCAATAATCTTCAAGATGTCTAAAGTTACCACATCTAAAACACTTGAGAATAACTGGAGTCTTTTTCTTAACTGGTTATTTCTCTTCAATCATAAATAGGACTTCATCTCTATCATTGTCTAAAAAGCTATCATCACTATCATTTGAATACTTAGTTGCATTATCTGTATAGTAGCTCCTATTTTATCTTTGGGAGAACTTATTTCCTTGTTTGCTTTGTCCATCCTTTTTTTTCTTTTGATGCCTATATATTTATGACTCCCTGTATCTATGATCCTATTTTTCTTCACCATTGTTGTTCTTTGGTTCTTTACAATCTATTGCAAAATGTCCATACTTTCCACAATTGAAACACTTAACTGATCTTAGATATATGGGTCTTATGGAAAATTTATCTCTTCTACCATAATTGGATTCTTCATCACTAGAAGACTCATTGATTGATTTTGAATTCTTACCCTTTGTTTCCTTGATTGCTTTGAATGCTGCTTCCTTTTTGGAAATAGGATCTTTTGTTCTTATCTCAAAAGCTTTTAGCATACCAAGCAACTTATCTCTTGTCAAAGTATCACCATCCAATGATATTTCTATAGCATAAACCTGTTCACTAAATCTATTTAGAAGAAATATTAAGACTTTATCACAAACATCTGATTCATCAATATTCATTCCAAGTATTTACATATCATTAACAACCTCATCAATTCGAATTAGATAAGAACTAATATTTTCATCATCATTCATTCTCAATTCTTCAAATTGACCTTTGAGATTTCATATTTTTTCTTTCTTGACACTTTTACCTCCCTCATATATACATTGCAATTTATCCCACATTTCTTTTGCAATTTTACAATGCATAACCTTCATAGATTTTGATCTACACAAATCTCTCACAAGTGCATTCATTGCTTTTGAATTATAGTGTTGTAGCAGCTTACCTTCCTTATCTGTAGGAGGATTGAATCCTGAATCATATCCAAATTCCACTGCATCCTAAACTTCATTGCCAAGTACCATCAATTAGAACCTCATCATCATACTCCAATACATGTAGTCACTTCCATAAAATATTGGTGCTAAATTTCTTGAGGATGCATCCTTAGGATCCATTGTGTTCTTGTTAGCTTTTACTTCAATATGTTAAACTCTTCCGAAGGAACCCACTCTGATACCAATTGAAGAACACAAGATTATACTGAGAGGGGGGTGAATAGTATAAGAACACTTTTTATTTTTCTTTTCAAATCAATATTATGTAGTGTATAGATAGCAGTATCAATAGCAATAATAAAAGCAATGCACAAAACATCATACACAATAGAGACACAAATTTAACGTGTTTCACCCAAATATGGCTACCTCCATGGAGAAAATATTTCTTCAAAATATTTCTCAAATAATCTATTGGGAATCCTTCCCAATTACAATGTTTATGGACCTTTGTCCAAAGGAGATGTTGATCCCCTAAATCTGGTTTGTGGATCTCTATCCATAGGAGAACTTCTTATCCTCTACTCTAGATGGTGATCCTATAGAATACTATTGCCTCCACTATGTTGGCTTGTGGATCTCTCTCCACTTAAGACTCTTGTCCCCACTCAGAAGACCTATCCTCACTACCCTGGCTGATGGATCTCTATACACTAGAGACTATTTTCCTCTCTGCTCTATCACCTCCAAAGCTTTATCTAAATTTTATACTAAACACAGTCCAGTAGATATGGCATAGCTCTTCTCAACTCTTGCACTAAACACAGTTAATTCAGTCTAGAACAAGTCTTCTAAAAAATCTCACTCAAATCTACACTAAATATAGTTCATTCGGTCTAGCTCAAATATGCTCAACTCTTGCACTAAACACAATATAGTCAGTCTCTAGCACAAATATTCTCAATAGGTCCACTCATAACCTACTCAAATCTTCTCAACAGGTCCACTTAGAACTTGCTCAAATCTACTCAACAGGTCCACTCAGAACCTGCTCAAATCTACTCAATAGGTCCATTCAAAACCTACTCAAATCTGCTCAACAAGTCCACTTAGAACCTTCTCAAATATTCTCAATAGGTCCACTCAGAACCTACTCAAATTTGCTCAATAGGTCCACTCATAACCTGATCAAATCTTCTCAACAATCTCACACAGAACTTGTCCAAATATTCTCAACAAGCTCACACAGAACTTGTCCAAATTTGTATTGTAAGCTTCCACAAAATCTCACACAAAATTAGTCCACAAGTCTTCTCAAAGACTTGCCTCAAATATTCTTAACAATTCCACACAAAACTTTTCCAATCTCATAGAAACATAAAGAGAAATTTTAGAGACTCAATATGTTTTATACTCAATGCTCAATCACTTTCTCAACTCAAATCCTCATAGAAGCATAAAGAGAATTTTTAGAGACTCAATATGTTCTATAATCAAAACTCAATCACTTTCTCAACTCAATCTCATAGAAGCATAAAAATAATTGTTAGAGACTCAATATGTTCTATTCTCAAAACTCAATCACTTTCTCAACTCAATATCATAGAAGCATAAAGAGAATTGTTAGAGACTCAATATGTTCTATTCACACAACTCAATCTCTTTCACAACTCAAATCAGAATATATAATAATTTGTTTTATGGAACTTGAACAATCACTTGATTCATCCACTTGACTAGGCCTAATCAACTCTACTCAACATATCACTCAAGAAACAACTCTTGCTCATAAACCCTAGTCCAAGCATGTATCATCCAACTCAAAATGTTTCCAACAATTTTGAACAACAAATCTCACATAACAATGATACTCATGATCATTTTAAACCCTAGTTCAAGTTCTTTGCATAACAACTCACTCCAAAAACCATGCTTATCAACCAAGGTTTTAACCACAACTCTTAATTTCATAAAACCTTGAAGCATTAACTCATACACTTTTAAAAAGGAAACCCTAATCAAATCATTTTCACTCCAAACTTAATTTTTCAAGAAAGACAATCAACCAACTCAACCAAAGAATAATTTTCCCATACCTTTTTGCTTGACATGGAGTTGATCTCACATATCTGCCATACTCACAAATTTCTCTTTTTCAATCTCAATAAGGATTAGAAGACTTCAATAATAACACAATGTAAAATGATGACCCAAAATACACCTTATTACTCCAACTCAAAAATAACATTCACCATAGTCTTCTTTTAATAGAAAAACCCTTATACAAAAATAATGCTCAAAAAGTCTTAATAAGAATTTAATCAAGACTTTACTAAAACTCCTTATTACTCCTAAAATAATAAATTTGAAATACCAATACCTCCAAAATAATCCTCAACAATCATTCAACATAAAATTTTATGCCTTCATGTATATTCAAAAATAATAATCAATTATGCACCCTTATTCCTCCAACATTAGGCAACTAATAAAAATTAAAATAAAAAAAAATGGTACCTCGTATTCGGATGGAATCGCACCCCAACCTTGACCCAATACAAGCACCTTAGCCATGGCTAAAGTCGTCGTATGAGCCATGTGCTCAATTGAGATTAAAGAAGCACCAAGTGCTTATTAATCTCTAATCTCCTTCCGCCTAAGTAAAAGAATGTGCGCCTTGGGTGCCTCAATCAACACACCAAACAATGCATCACAAAGATTCAAACGTAAACCTTATAGTTTCCAGTGCATTTGCACTTTCCAAACTACCACCAAACCATGCTTACCCAATGCAATTTTGAGGATGATGACTTCCTCCCTTATTCGCTTCGCTGCCATGATTTTAGAATACACGAGCTCTCTTTTTGCATGCCACCAAATTTTGATTCGAGCAAGGATGAATAAAACTTAGGACTTTGGGATATTTATATGCTCCTCCATTGCATTAACAATTTTTGTGCTCACCATGCTCCCTTCCATGACTTTGGAGGTAAAGGCTTAGAATGCCTTTAATTTAAAATAAACCTTTGGGTTTAATCAACATTAAACTTTGCACTTTGAAATATTTTACCTTTCTAAACCCAACCTTAGGGTTTATAAAAATAATTAATTGACCTTTGTAAACCCAATAATATTATAATTAAAATTATAATAATTTATTTGGGTTTTTCACCAACTTGGTTAAATATTATAATAAAAATTATAATATTATATTCTTCCATTGCTTCGGATACATTTTCTTCCAAAGGAGAAATGAAACCACTTTTTGACCCATTATTTTGGGTGTAAAATAAGTATATTTTAACCCATTATAACTTCCATTAAAATTTACACTCAAACTAAGGAAGAGCTATCACTGGCATCTTGCAATCAATGACAAATTTGACTTAGGGACTCAAAATATCCAATAATTTTGAGCAAGTTTTGTGTGGACTTGTTGAGCAAATTTAGACAAGTTCAGTGTGGACTTGTTGAGCATATTGAACAAGTTATGTGTGGACTTGTTGAGCATATTGGAGCAAGTTCTAGAGAGGACTTGTGGACAGATTAGTGTGATATTTTGTGGAATATTGCAAGACAAATTTGTGCTAGACCAAAGGACTGTGTTTAGTGTAGATTTGAGAGCAAAATTTGGTGCAGATTTAAGGATAGGTTTGTACCAAATTAGAGACAGATATTGAGCAGATTTGTGCTAGACCGAAGGACTATGTTTAGTACAAATTTGAGATAGATATTTGGAGGTGATAGAGCAGAGAGGACAGTAGTATCCATTGGATAGAGATCCATCATCTAAGGTAGTGAGGATAGGTCTTTTGAGTGGGGATAAGAGTATTCAATGGAGAGAGATCCACAATCCAGTAAAGTGGAAGCAGTTATCTTCTAGACGATCACTAGCTAGATCAGATGATAAGGTGTTCTCCTATGTATAGAGATCCATGAAATTTATTTAGGGGATTGATATCTCCTTTGAATATATATCCATAAACATTGTAATAAGAAAATAATTCCCAAGAGATTGATCGAGAAAATTTTAGTGAAATATTTTCTCCGTGGAGTAGCCCACATTGGGTGAACCATGTAAATTGTGGTGTCTCTATTGTGTGTGGTGTTTTTTGCATTACTTTGATTACTACTTTTTATATATCTATCTATACATTGCATATATTTGTTTGGAAAGAAAAAGTAAAAAGTGGTCTTATACTATTCACCCCATTTCAATATAAGCTTGTGTTCTTCAATTGGTATCAGAGTGGGTTCCTTCAAAATATTTTAACAGCTTTATGAAAAGCTATCAAGAACATAATTTATCCTAATGATGTGCCCTCAAATAATTTAGCACCAATATTTAATGAAAGTGACTATATATTTTGGAGTATGATGAGGTTCTACCTGATGGTACTCGACAATAAAGTTTTGGAAGCTGTGGAATTTGGATACGATTCCTCAATCAATCCTCCTACAGATAAGGAAGGTAAGCTTCTAATTATCTAAAATTCAAAATCAATGAATGCAATTGTGAAAGGTTTGCATAGAACAGAGTCTATGAAAGTTATGCATTGTCAAAATATAAAAGAAATGTGGGATAAACTGTAAAACATATATGAAGGAGATAAATGTGTCAAGAAAGCTAATATTAGAAATCTCAAAGGATAGTTTAAAAACTTAAGAATGAAGGATGAGGAAAAAATTAGTGCTTATCTAAATTTAATTGATGAATTTGTTAATGATATGAGAGGACTTGGAATGAAGATTGATGAATCTGATGTTTGTGATAAAATCTTGAGAAATCTTCCAAAAATATATAGTGAAAATGTTTCTGTTGTAGAATATATAGTGATATTTTGACAAGAGATTAATTTCTTGGTATGCTCACAAAATTTGAGATAAGAACAAAATATCCTATTCCCCTGAGAGAAGCAACATTCAAAGCAATCAAGAAGACAAAGGGTAAGCAACAAGAATCAAGAAATGAGTAATCCAGTGAGGAAGAAGCTAATTATGGTGGAAGAGATAAGGACTATAGAAAATCATGAGATCTAAAATTTGTTAAATTTTTCAATTGTAAGAATCATGGACATTTTGCAACAAATTATCAAGAATCCAAGAATAACAATGGTGAAGAAATACAATATCACAGGAACAAGGAATCAGATAGATACAAGCACCATAAGAAAAAGCAAGGATGGACAAAGTAGACCAGGAAAGAAGTTCTTTAAAAGGCAAAAGAGGAGCTACTATGTGGATAAAGCAATTAAGTACTCAAGTGAAAGTGAAGCTAGTTTTTCAGACAATGATAAAGATGAAGTCCTATTTATGATTGAAGAAAAAGAACCAGTTAAGAATAGGACTCCTATCATTCTCAAGTGTTTTAGATGTGGTAAATTTGGACATATTGAAAATAGTTGTACAAGGGATGGTTATAGTTTCAGTGATGATGAATATGAAGATACACTTGAAGGAATAAATTAAAATATTCTAATGGTATTATAAGATAAATAAGGTGATCCCATAGAAGACAAGTCAAAATAAAATGAATATGCAAACAAAGGTAAAAAATAGAGGAATATTCAAAAGAGAATGGATATGATCTCAAGGGAGAACTTATTTATGCCCTTGACATGGTAAAGAAGGTAATAAAGTAGAACTCTAAGCTTAAATTTTAGTTTCAATAATGTGATGAAGAAAGAAGACTGCTTATAGAGGATTTAGAAAAATCAAAGGCTAAGAAAAAAAGGATCAAGGATAAGTTAGAAGAAAAGACCTTAGAATATGAAAAGTTAGCACAATAAGTGGAACTACTTAGAATGGATTTATAAGACTCTAAATTCAAGCTAAAATGATTCAAAAATATCTCAAAGAACTTGGATAAGTTCATCAACATACAAAATCCTGCATCAAATAAAACATGTCTTGGATTTGAGCAGTTTCAAAAGAAATAAGAAGAAAAGTCAACCACAAGTTCTGAAGAAACTTTAGAAGAAGAACATTCAAAAGAAGAAAACAATGTAAGTGAAAGTGAGACATCTGAGGATGAGTTGGACAATAGAGGTTTCAAAAAAAATGGAAATAATGCATAAAGAAGATACAGATGGAACAACAATTAGAATAGGTCAAGTGAGACTATGAGACCAATGAGATCAAGACAATGAGGCTTCAATGGAAGATGTTTTTCATGTCACATGTTTGGGCATATGGCTTCACAGTGTAGGACACAAATAAGACAAGAATATGGAAATAGATAGCTTTTCCATGGGTATTGCTACTCATGTAATTGGTTTTGTCACAAGGCAATGAATTGCAGGGTTCATGACAGAAGAGGATATGGCTTCATTGGGAGAAATCCTAAGACATTTTCACCTCCAAGGAATAATAAAATTAATTTTTATAAGTACAATAACTATGGTCACACAAAAAAAATATGTAGAGCAGACATGCTAGAATCAAGCAGGAACAGGAAAAAGAATAGGAATAGGAACAGGAACATGGATAAGAATGATAACAGGAACAGGAATAGGAACAGGAAAAAAACATGGATAAGAATAGGAATAGGAACGGGAAAAATAATATGGATAAGAACGAGAATAGGAACATGAACATGAATGATGAAAATAATGTAGACATGGATAGGAACATGGACATGGAGAACAATCAGAAGAGTCATATAAGAAGGAAAGAGGATAAAGGTAAATAATAGTGCCTTTGAGGAGTAGAAATACTCCTACCCCAAAATTAACCACCTCATGATGAGGTGGGGGAGGGGCTAAGCTAAGAGGCTCATTCTTAGCCCCGAGCCCCAAAGGTGACCCTTGCCATTGATTTAAAATGGGGAGAGATTTGAGTAAGGGGTAGATATTTGATATGTTTGAGTAAAGGGGAGAGATTTGGTATTTGATAGAGCATTGAGCTAGGGGAAGCAATGTTCCAGGGGGAGAAAAACAAAATAAAGTTCAATTTTTTTGGTAAAAATAATTTGGGTTGCCATAAATAACAAAGGGAGAGATTGTTAGACATTTTGAGCTCATTTAGTTGTCATTGATGTCAAGGTGAAAATTCGTCATTGATGGCAAAGTGAACAACCATGGAGCACACCATCGTCAATACCAATAACAATGCAAAGAATTGCAAAATAAGTTGGAAAAATAATGTTTTATGAGAGTTTGTGGAAAACCCATGGTGGAATATTAAATGAATTTTATTAGAATCATTTACATTTTGAGATGGCATTTAAAATTTTAAAAGACCCACGATGGAAGAATAATTTATATCAATCCAATGGAGCACAAGTTAAAAGTTCAAGTTTGACCCAAGGAAGGTTTTTAAAGTTAAAATTTATAATTATAATTTATAAAATTTAAATTCCTTAGAATTTAAATTATTTATAAACTATAAAGGTTTCAAATGTGCTGACATCATCAAATATTATTGAGCGCCATTTATAAAATATAGATTTTTAATAACGTCGACATCATTGGAAAAAGGAAGCACCGACGTCCAAGGTTTATGATAAATTTGTGTATAAATGGTGGCCAAAAAGACATTCGAAAACATCCCTCAATCAAATTATTTTATGCGAAAAAAGGTTGAAATAAATTCGTGCAAATTCATTGCTTCGTTGAGGAAGAAGATGAAAAGTTTTTTGTTTTAAGCACCAGGTATAAAGCAGAGGGAGCTTGTTGTTTAAAGCATGTTGGACACAGTGGTCCATTGGTAGCACACGTTTTACAAAAAATTTGGTGGATAAATAGCCTACGATCGAATCCCGTGGAGTGGTAGCACCAAAGGGAAAGTTTTTCTTGCATTTTCGTTTGGGTGCCAGGATAGAACAAGGTGCACGAAGAGCTTTTTAGCTCTTAACATGAGTCTAGCGCATGTGGTGGTTGAGCCCGTGGCTAGGGCACTCACAAAGGTAGAGGTTAAGGTTTCAAAACCCGCTAGTGGCGAAGGTAACTTCTTAATTAAATTTTTATATTTCTTAAGGTATGTTAAAGGTTGTTTTGGGAGTTATAATAGTGTAAAGAATTATGTTAATTAGCAATTAATTTATAATTAGGGGATATAAGGGTGAAAGTGAATTGTTTATATTTTGAATTGTGATTTATAAAAAGGGAAATATTATTTTTAAGTTGGAGTAATAAGGTAATAAGAGAGTTTGAATTTTAGTGAGTGTTCTAATTGAATAATTATAATGTGTTACCTAAGGGCTTATTTTTAGGTGTTAAGTATAAATTTTGATGTTGTGGAGATTATAAGGTGTATGTAAGACTTGTTATCTTTGTATAAAAAATAATTATTGAGCAAGTATTTACAAGGGGTTTTTGAGTGAATATTTTTCTACCTAACCATTGAAGTTGTCAAGGAAAATTGAGTGTGATTGAAACAAGTTTTGAGTTCTATTCTTTTCTACCAAGCCAAAAGGTATGGGAAAAATTCTTCCTTGATTGAGTTGATTGGTTGGTTTTCTGAAAATAACTTTGGAGTGAAAAGGAATTGTTAAGGTTTCCTTTGAGATTCTTATTGAAGTTTGATTTATGAGAATGGTTTTTTGAAAGAGAGTTGATGCTACATCATTTAGTGAGTGTTGAATTAATGCCTCAAGGTTTTTTGGAATAAAGAGGTGTTATTGAAATTTGGTTTGACTAGCATTGTTGTTGATGCCATTGACTATGTGGAGGACTTAAAAAATAGTTTGATTACTATAACCATTATTGTTGAAGTAAGTTGTTGAGCAAGGAACTTGAACTAGGGTTTGAAATCTCATGAGTATCATAGTTATATAAAACTTATTATTGAGCATTGTTGGAAACATTTTGAGTTGGTGGCTATGTGCTTGGACTAGGGTTTGTGAGAAAGGAGTGTTTCATTGAGTGTTTGATCCTAGTCAAGTGATTGAGTGAAGAGATTATTCAAGTCCAATAAAATAAACTATTCTATATCCTAAATTGAGTTGAGAAAGTAATTGAATCATATTGAATCTCTAACAATTCTCCTTATGTTTCTATGAAAGTGATTGAGCATTAAGTTGAAACTAAAGCATATTGAGTCTCTAACAATTATCCTTATGTTTCTAAGAAAGTGATTGAGTATCGAGTTGAAAATAAAGCATATTGAGTCTCTAAAAATTCTCCTTATGTTTCTCAGATCGTGATTGAAAGTTATGAAGTAGATTTTGAGCAAGTTTTGTGTGGACTTGTTGAGCAAATTTTGAGCAAGTTTTGAGTGGACTTGTTGAGCAAATTTTGAGCAAGTTTTGTGTGGACTAGTTGAGCATATTTTGAGCAAGTTATGTATGGACTTGTTGAGGATATTTTGAGAAAATTCTATGTGGACTTTTTGAGAATATTTTTAGCAAGTTCTGTGTGGACTTGTTGAGCATATTTTGAGAAAGTTCTGTGTGGACTTGTTGAGCATATTTAGACAAGTTCTTTGTGGACTTATTGAGAAAATTGAACAAGTTCTATGTGGACTTTTTGAGCAGATTTGAGAAAGTTCTAGAGAGTACTTGTGGATATATTAGTGTGATATTTTGTGAAAGATTGCAAGACAAATTTGTGCTAGACCAAAGGACTGTGTTTAGTGTAGATTTGATAGTAGAATTTTGTGTAGATTTGAGGATGGGTTTGTACCAAATTAGAGATAGATATTGAGAAAATTTGTGCTAAATCGAAGGATTGTGTTTAGTGTAAATTTGAGACAGAGCTTTGGAGGTGATAGAGCATAGAGGAAAAATAGTCTCCAGTGGATAGAAATCCATCAACCAGGGCAGTGGGTACAGATATTCTGATTGGGGATACGAGTTTTAAGTGGAGAGATATCCACAAGCCAGTGCAGTGGACGCAGTTGTATTCTAGACAATAACTAGCCATAGTAGAGGAGAAGGAGTTCTCCTATGGATATATATCCATGAAATTTATTTAGGGGATTGATATATCCTTTGAATAGAGGTCCATAAACATTGTAATAGGGAAAGAATTCCCAAGATATTGATTGATAAAATTTTAGTGAAATATTTTCTTTGTGGAGTAGCCCACATTGGGTGAACCACGTAAATTATGGTGTCTCTATTATGTGTGGTATTTTGTTCATTGCTTTAATTACTATTATTGATATTGCTATCTATAAATTGCATATATTGGTTTGGAAAGAAAAATTAAAAAGTGGTATTATAATGTTCACCCCCCTCTCAGTATAAGCTTGTGTTCTTCATAAAAATCAATATTAGTACTACTTATCATCCTGAGATATATGGAAAAATAGAAAGGTTGAATCAAGTCTTAGAGGATATACTCAATATGTATTGTATGGACCATCAAAAAAAATGGGAATATTATCTTTTTCTAGTTGAATTTGCTTATAATAATAGTTACCATACTTTAGGTATGGCTCCATTTGAGGCTCTATACAAGAGGAGGTGTAGAAAACCATTTTCATGGAGTAATCCAAATGATCAGGTGATTATTGGGTCAAATATAGCCATAGAAATAGAAGACCAAATCAATGAAATTCAACAAAGGCTTAAAGAAGCCTCTGATCGACTAAAGACTTATGTGGACCTTAAGAGAACACCAAGGGAATTTATATTTGGGAGATAGAGTATTCTAAAGAGTTAAAACTACCAAAATTTCTATCAAATCCTCTAAGCTTAGTCCATGATTTATAGGGCCTTTTGAAATTGTTGATAAACTAAACCTGGTTGCCTACAAATTAGACTTGCCACCCAATTTGTCAAAAATGCATGATACATTCCATACATCCCTTCTCAAGAAATATGTTCCTGACCTATCACATGTTTGGAATATTTATTAATTGCAAATGAATGATCCCCTATGCATTGAATTACGACTATTTAAGATCCTTGGATATCAAAAAAAACAATTGAGAAAGAGGAACATTGAATAGTGCAAGGTCCAATGGGACCAGTTTTCTAAAATAGTGCCACATGGGAAGATGTGGCCATCATGAAAAGACAATTCTCATTTTTTTTTATTAATATTTGAACATTGTTATCATCATGTCATAGTTTTATTTTTGACTGAACAGTAAAATTATCATATCTTGGTTTGTGAAGTATGATACACATACTTGATATTTGTGCATGTTTTGATGATAAATGATGAATCAGTCTTGGAAAATGTAAATTTTTTGATGTATTGAAATGATTTTTAATTATCATGGCAATGTTGTTTCTTATGCTTCAATGGGAAATGCAAAAACAGCTTCTGTGTTTAATCTTAGGGGGGAGTATGTAACAACCCTCCAAAAACCTATTTTATTATACACCTAATTTATATGCAAGTAGGAGATACTACTAATGTATCTGTGGATGCAGGAGATAGGTATTGTTACTGGTGGGGCAATGTAAAGGAAGGAGTTCTCTTCAATGGGCAGAAGGTTTATTTTGGTTCAAGGTAATTCAAGGAAAATGATGAGCAATGGTGTACTCACCATTTCATAGGGACGAAGAACCCTATAGAAAATGTATTCACTAGTGGTGGTCCATGTAGAATGCATATCATGCAGTTGTATTTGTTGGAGTGTTTGATGTATGATGATTTGTGAATTTGTGATGTTTGGTTGGCAATGAAAATTCTTAAATGCATGGGATCCATAGTTTAAAATTAATGGGATAAATATAGAATAAATATATGATTAATATTGTTCAAAAATCTGAAAGGGAAATGTGTATTTTTGAGAATTTTATTTATTTAAAATTAATATATTTATATATATAATTAAATGAATAAACATCAACATATGAGTGTATTGAAAACAAATAATATTTAATGTTTTATTTTTGTTTTTGAGACAAGGTAAATAAAGTAATTTAAGCAATGGTATATTAAAATATAATAACAATAATAATACGATTGTTATGGAATATTGCTTTACATTATTTGAATGGGGTAATTAGGTAATTGTCAGCATTTTCTGGAGATTATTATTATTGTGATGGTTGTTGAATGTGGAAGAAGTGGATACAACTTGGCACATTTAGAATATATGGTTTTGAAAATAAACGCTAGTTGTCCATGCAAAGGAGAAGGAACCATATTCTAGATTGGGTAAAAGAAGTGAAGGAGAAAGTGTATGGTGGTTGGCATGGTTTCGGAAGCATGTAGCAAGAATGCAACGAAGGAGAAGGACTTAGGAAGGCAAGAAGTGCAAATAGTGCTAATCAATAATCTGAATTGGCTTAGTCTACAAAATAAAATGGGAATAATGGAAAAAGTGGAATTGTTTAATGCATTACTTGATTATGTCTTGTGTAAGCAATTAGTTTATTTTAGTCTGGTGTGTTAAAATAGAAATGATTACTTTCATTTCATGTGTGGAACTTAATATGTAATGTATGTTTGTGAATTTAGTTGAAATTTCTTGGTAAAACTATTGATAAGCTAAATATTTAAATATTTCCAAGCATGTATGGAATAAGATGCATGCAATAGAAATAAACTACTAAAAAATAAAAGTAAATTATGGTTGTTGTGAACCTATGATGAATAAGCTTTCTATTTTGCCTCCACATGCTATGTTGGAAAATTTATGTGACATTTGCATACTATTTTAAAAGCTCATGGTGTATGATGGCTTTTGAGTGACTGCACCTTTGCGTGCTATGTTGAAAAGTTTATGTCACATTTGTATGTTGTTTTAAAGCTATGGTGTATGATGGATTTTGAGTTTCTGCATGTTCTAATGGAAAAGAAAATGATGTATGCATGCTAGGATAGTTGCATGCCAATTTAGAACGACCACTCTGATTCCTTGAGATATTACTATTAAAACCACACCAAGACTGAAGCTCTATGGAATATATATATATATATATATATATATATATATATATAACCAAAGTCTTTGACTTGCCAATGGAAGCTTTAGTTTGCATCCGAACGTCGAAACTAAAACTGAAAATGCTTTGTTGTAAACTGTCGAGATTTAAGAGATTCACTCTAATGAATTTTATTTAACAGAAATTCAAATCAAATGCTGAGATATTAAATAATTGTATGCCAAAAAACATAGTCCATGAAGAGTTGCATTCTAGCACATTGTGGAAATTTAGATGTAGTGAATCAATTCAGTCTTATATTTGATGTATATTGAAGAATGCACCTATGTTCAGGGTGAAAGACATGTGTCTTTTATAAATGTTGTACTAAGATGATAAATCCTTTGATATGTGGAATAGTTTTTGAATTAAAATTATTTTAAAGTTTTTCTTTTTCATATGGAATTTGTCGATTCAAATGTTTTTAAAAACAAATCTGCATGTGTTCATAGAGCAATTGAATATAGATGATATTTTTATTAGAAAATGTACGTTTGATGAGTTGCCAAATAAAATTACAGTTATAAGGATAATTTACCTATGAGACAAGACACTGGTATACTGGTTGATGTAAAGCTTTTCAAATAATTTTTACAATATCAAATTTAGCTTTAAACATGAAATAACAAATGTGCATAGTAAGAACTACCTGTTTGGTTACTAGATAGGAAGGATATGCCCTGAAATAAAAAGATTTAGCAAACCAAACTAGGATGGAAGAATAGTTAGAGGGTTAGTAGTGCTCTTATGACACTTCGAGAAGACCATAATCCATATAGAGATAAACCAAACATGAGTTTAGAGTATAATGTATGTTATAGCATTATTTAGTTAAAATCCACCAATCGAGCCTAAGATTAGAGGAATTGTATGGGGAAATTTTGGATAAAATAATAAAAATATTTTACCAAAAAAACGATGATAGTATAGCTTTCAAAAATAGAGCATTCAACAAAAATTCGGATCTAGAACATGTTTACTTAGAATACTTAACACTATAATGTGTCTCCGTGTATAAAAGGAATTAAATTGTAATGGAAGTAGTCTTAACATTAAATTTTAAAGTGTGGGAGTGTAATCTTGGGTTCATTTTAAATTAAGCTTGTATGGCTGAATGATAGTGTAGTTTTGATACTCTTTAATTAAAACCTACATAATGGGTAGGTAAATCAATATGATTTTACCCATAGGAAACACATAACGGTATTATTTCAGATATTATATTTAAAGATAAATACACCATATATTAAAAAAATATAATAGTGTGGTTGCGTTGTGATTAAACTTATAGGTTAAACCTACTCTATTTCAAGGCTATGTAAAGAAAAATCTTAATATTATTGTAAATGTGAAGTGACTTAAGGTTTTATGATGTTGTTTTCAATATTTTTTTTCATAGTATATCTTCTGTTACTATTTTAAAAAATGTATACTTGTAACCAAATTATTATTTGTAAACTTATAATGTACATATATTTAAGCTTATGAACTTTTGAGAAAATTGTTACGTTGGCAAACCATTGCATAGATAAACTTTACTAAAAAAACAAAACTTAGATAAACCTTTGAATGGAAGTTTTTGAGATTCTGGGAAGGACAATCTTAAATCCCAACCTAAGGTTGTGGGTATAAAAACCATAATAATATATTAGGGTTGTGGGAATGACAATCCTATGAGATAATTATTAGTGATGCTTGCGAGCAGGAAACCATCATAAATTAGGGCTCTAACTATATTTTTGATGGAAAATGGTTAGAAAGAGAGGTAAAAAATGGTTGTATGGGCATCTCTTCTAGGTTATCCCTACTAATTATAAGTGGTGAATTGTGCTTGACTAGGTAATACTGACATCACGATGGTATGGGACATCATGTTGGTTAATCAACACAAAACATTGAGTGGTTACCAGGGTAATGGTAAGACCCTAGATGATGCTCCATGGAGATTGGATGATCACCTAGCTCGAGCATGTATGCACTAAGTATTACATGATATAAGTACAAGATATAAGTTTTTGGATTCATGTTAAGACATGGGAAATTTATGCATCACACCTCTAGGTGTTATGGTCCCCAGAGGAAAAGAAACCCACAACCTAAAATTAAGATATTGGGAGGAGATTAAAGTTCAAAATGGGTAACTATACAAGTTTTGGACAATATCGATCTCATGAATATTTTGACTACAGCAAAATTGCACTCATGAAGATATATTTAACATGCTCATACTAGAAAATGAATTAGAAAAGAATAAAATAAAGAAAAAAAAAATCTCATAATGAAACTTATGATATTGGAAAACCATGTGGAAATACTTGGGGTGATTGCACAACCAAGTGGGAAGACTTGGGGTGTTACATTTGTTATTAGAGCAAAGGTTGTGAAATTTTAGGTGATAAAATTTTGGAACACCTATGTCAAATCTAAATTGATGTTACCAATAGGTTCACCTAAGACTTGAAAATTTGACAAGGCTCTTTGTTTTGATTGGGTAGGCAATGGCATCCTGAAAAAAAGCTAGTTCCTCAAAAATAACTACAGTGATTCAGTGGAAAGGGCTGAACAAAAACCTTAGAAGGGTAATCTAAAAATTTATGTGGATTGGGGCATCATAGGAAGTCATAGAATGTCCTCAGGAAAAAATAAAGGAAAAAGAATCAGTTATTAAGAAGGATAAAATGGTCTGGATGGTTCAATTATTATGGGAGTAAGTGAACCAATAGAAAAAGCAAATGGAGCAAAAAAATACTCAAATGGTTGAACACATAGCTCAAAAAAATACACAAATGATATAACGCATGGAGCAACAAAAAGCTTAGCTATCTCAACAACAAAAGATGATTTCCCATAAACATAAAACAATAGAAAAAATTTCCAAACAAAAAGAAATAGTAATAGTTGAGGATGAGATAACTATTGACCTAGGAAGGAAACAAGTAGGTTCAGAGTTGGACAAGGATATGATAAGAATTGATATAGCCAAATTTTATGGCAAAGATGATGGGGAAGAGGCTAAAATATGGTTGAATAGTGTGGAGGCATACTTTGTGGTTATGACCCTTTCATCTAAATCAAAAACCTCATAGGAAATTTTTTGTTCGAATGGAGTTGTCGCTGATTGGTGGGATAAATATAGAAAATTTCACAATGTGGAGGTTGTCGATGTTCAATGGGATATCTTTGTAGTGGCATTCAATGATAGGTTCTTAACACCACAATTTTACCTAGAAAGGACAAAAAAAATTTCAAGGTTAATGTAGGGCAGTATGTCTATAATTGAGTACTATCAATGATTTGTACAATTGCTCAAATACATACCCGACTATGAGCAACGAAATGAGATTAAAATTTAGATATTTCTCCTAAGGTTACATCCAAAAATTGGACATCTGATTCTTATGTTGAAACCTACTACCCTTGTCTGGAACAAGAATCAGGGTAATGGGAACAAAAATAGGTTTGACAAAAATAAGAATAGGTACCAAGGAAATAGGGGAAATCAAAACTATCGAGTGACCAAAGAAATTTCATGGATAGGTTTGATCAAATAATTAATGCACCAAGAGCTGGTACTCAGGAAGATAATGAGGAAAATAAGAAAGAGAGAGCACTGTGAACTGGTTGCTAGATTTTTCAAGCACCTCATTATGTTGATAAATTTCCTTTATGAGCAGTTAAGAGAAAAGAACCTATAGAACCTACTCATAAGCTATATGCAGCTACAGGTAAATCTAAAATCAATGGTCAACCAACACCTTTTCTATTGAAAGGTAAAATTTATAATAGAAATATTTATATTTTGGTTGATTTCAGAGCAACTAATAGTTTTTTTTCTCCAAATATTACGAGGGACATACCAGAAGCACATGGACTTATGTCTAATGGGTGGAAATTCGAGTATGTGTCTAGGCAAACCTATATCATTAACCAATGTCTATTTGAACATCAAATAATGCTACCTCGAGGACAAACCCAATGACATTTATATGTAGAACCATTACATACCTTCGATATAATTCTAGGTATGGATTGGCTCAAGGCACATAAAGCATTGATAAATTTTGAGGAAATATGGATGGAATTCACTGATAACACCAAGCAGAGGATTTGAATATACTATGAACATGAATTAGTGGAACCACATATTTTGATAGCAATGCAAGTAAAAAGAGCATTGAGAAAGGGTAGTAGAGTATTTGTGGTCAAACTTAATAAAATGGAAGAAAATGAATCCAGAGCAAGTCTTTTCCAAACTTATCCAATGTTAAATATTTTTTGAGATATCTTTCCCAAAGAATTACCTCGTCTTCCACCCCAAATGGAATTTTATTTTACTATATAATTTTTACCAGGAGCAACTTCAATAGCTTGAGCACCATATAGGATGACTACAATAGAGTTGCAAGAACTTAAGACTCAACTTCAAGAACTTTTAGAAAAATGACATATTAAACCTAGTGTTTCACCATGGGGTGTACCAGTTTTATTTGTGAGAAAGAAGGAAGGAATACTAAGGCTATGTATTTATTAAAAAATGTTAAAGAATATGACTATTAAGAATAAGTACTCTCTACCTACAATATATGATTAATTTGATCAACTAAAAGGAGCCACAATTTTCTCAAAAATTGATCTTAAATCTAGTTATCATCATTTGAGTATTTGAGAGGAAGATACCCATAAAAATTCTTTTTGAACCAAATATGGCCATTATGAATTCACAATGTCACCTTTTGAATTGATCAATGCTCCAACAACTTTTATGAATTTGATGAATAATGTATTTCAAGGACAACTAGATTGGTCTGTGTTGATATTCCTAGATGACATACTGATCTACTCCAAAAGCAAAGAAGAGCATGATCTTCATATGAGTACTGTTCTTGAAATACTTAGAAAGAATCAATTATATGTGAGTATTACACAACACATGTACAGTATTTGGGTCATGTAATTTCTACTGAAGGGGTGTCTATTGATCCAAAGAAAATTGAGGCTATTATTGATAGGTATGCTCCCACAAATGTTTTTGAAGTACAAATTTTTATGGGGATGGTTGGATATTATTGCCATTTTATCCAATTTTTTTCTAAAATATCTTATCCAAAAACCAATAGCCCAAAAAAAGAAAAAGCTTTTAAATGGAAGAAACAGTGTGAAGAAGCATTTATAACTCTTAGAGAAAATTTAACATCAACACCTATTCTTAGAATAGAAGATTCCAAAAAACCATTTTTTGTATGCACTAATGCCTCATTGGAATGATTAGGTGGTGTTGTCATGTACTAGGATGATGTTATTGCTTATGATTCATGCAAACTTAAGAAGAATGAATTAAACTATGTCACACATGACTTAGAATTGGCTACGGTGGTGCATGCTTTGAAAATATGGCATCATTAACTACTTGGTAAATATTTTGAGCTGAGAACAAACCATCAAAGCCTAAAATATATTTTTACTCAACCAATTCTCAATGCTAGACAAAGGCGTTGGATGGAGTTTCTAGAAGAATATGATTTTGACATAGAGTATATAAAACAAAAATAAAATAAATTAGCATATGCTCTAAGTATAAGAAGACATATTAATGCTATGTCATATTTTTAGTCTACTATAATTGATCAAATAAGAAAACTATAGATTCGAGATGAGTGTTCTCAAAATTACCAAGAACTAGTTTAGCAAGATTCTAAAAAAACAAAGGAATTTAGAATCTGGGAGGATACATTTTTATTAAAAAATAGAATGGTAGTGCCTAATGATCAGAACCTAAGAAATGTGATACTATAGGAGGCACATATTGTTCCTTATTCCACTCATCCAGGATATGTAAAGATGTATGAAACCTTTAAAAAATATTATTATTGGCCAGGAATGAAAAAGGATATCACTAAATTTTTGGCTAGATGTTTAGAGTGTCAAAAAGTGAAGGTGGAACGCCTACATCCAGTTGGATGATTATTTTTGCATGACATTCTACAATACAAATGGCAAGTTGTGACTATGTATTTTATTGTGGATTACCTAAAAATCATTTTCAGCATGATGTCATTCTGGTAGTAGTGGATAAATTGACTAAAGTAGCACATTTTCTACATAGAAATATAAAATATGGAGCTCCTGATGTAGCCCAAAAATTTTCCAGGGAAGTGGTACAACTACACAGATTCCCTAAAATAATTATATCAGATAGGGATTCTCGATTCATATCTGAGTTTTGGTAGATATTGCATTAGGCATGGGGAACAAAACTCAATATTAGTATTGCTTATCATCCTAAAATAGATGTATAAATAGAAAGGGTGAATCAAGTCTTAGAGGATATGCTCCACATGTATTGTATGGACCATCAAACAAAAATGGAATATTATCTTTCTCTAGTTGAATTTTCTTATAATAATAGTTACCATACTTTTTTAGATATAGATCCATTTGAGGATTTGCATGAGAGGAGGTGCATAACACCATTGTCATTGAATAATTTGGAGTATCGGGTGATGATCGGGCTAGATATGGTCAGAGAAATGGAAGTCCAACTCAATAAAATTCATCAAAGGCTTAAAGAAGCCTTAGATTGATAAAATAGTTATGTGAAACTTAAGATAACACCATGGGAATTAACTGTGGGAGGCAGAGGATTCCTAAGAGTTAAACCTACCAAAAGTTCTATCAATTCCTCTAATATTAGTCCATGATTTGTAGAGCCTTTTGAAATTGTTGATAAATTGAACCTGGTCACCTACAAATTAGACTTGCCACCCAATTAGTCAAAAATTCATGATATGTTCCATGTGTCCCTTCTCACAAAATATATTCCTGACCCCTCACATGTTTGGAATATTGATAAATTGTAGATGGATGATCCTCTATGCATTGAAGTGCGACAAGTTAATATCCTTGGATATCAAACAAAACAATTGAGAAAAAATAACATTGAACAATGCAAGGTCCAATGGGAAAACTTTTCTGAAAATAGTGCCACGTGGGAAGATGTGGCCATCATAAAAATATAGTTCCTATTTTTGTTTGATTAATGTTTGAACATTGTTATCATCATATCATAGTTTTATTTTTTACTGAAAAAATAAAATTATCATATCTTGGTTTGTGAAGTATGATACATATACTTGATATTTGTGCATGTTTTGATGATAAATGATGAATCAGTCTTGGAAAATATAAATTTGTTGATGTATTGAAATGATTTTCAATTATCATGGCAATGTTGTTTCTTATGCTTCAATGGGAAATGTAAACACAAGGACTATATTTAATATTAGAGGGTGAGTATGTAACAACCCTCCAAAAGCCTATTTTATTATACGCCTAATTTTTCTACAAGGATGAGATACTAATAATGTATCTGTGGATGCAAGATATAGGTATTGTTACTAGTGGGGCAATGCAACGGAAGGAGGTTTATGGGTAGAATGTTTATTCCAGTGCAAGGCAAGTCAAGGGAAATGATGAGCAGGATGTATTCACCATTTTATAGGGGTAAAGAACCCTATAGGCAATGCATTCGCCAACGGTCCATGTAGAATGCATATTATGTAGTTGCATTTGTAGGAGTGTTTGATGTTTTATGATTTGTGAATTTGTGATTTTTGGTTGGCAATGAAAATGCTTAAATGCATGGGAGCCATAGTTTAAAATTAATGGGATAAATATGGAATAAATATATGATTAATATTGTTCCAAAGTCTAAAAGGGAAATGTGTATTTTTGAGAAATTTATATATATATATATATATATATATATATATATATATATATATATATATATATATATATATATAATTAAATGAATAAAAATAAACATATGAGTGTATTGAAAACAAATAATATTTAATGTTTTATTGTTGCTTTTGATACAAGGTAAATAAATTAATTTAATCAATGGTATATTAAAATATAATAACAATAATAATATGATTTTTATGGAATATTGCTTTGCATTATTTATTATGGAAATATTACTTTGCATTTTTTGAATGGGGTAATTAGGGAATTGTCGGTATTTTATTGATATTATTATTATTATTATGGTTGTTGAACGTGGAAGAAGTGGATACCACTTGGCACATTTATAATAGATGGATTACAAAATAAATGCTAGTTTTCCATGCAAAGGAGAAGGAACCATCTTCTATATTGGGGAAAAAAAGTGAAGGAGAATGTATATGGTGGTTGGCTTGGTTGCAGGAGCGCGTAGTGAATGCAACGAAGGAGAAGGACTTAGGAAGGCAAGAATTATAGATAGTTCTAGTCAGTAAGTCAAACTGGCTCAATATACAAAATAAAATGGGATTAATGGGAAAAGTGGAATTGCTTAATGCATTACCTGATTATGTCCTGTGTTAAAAATTAGTTGATTTTTTTTTGGTGTGTTAAATGGAAATGATTACTCTCATTGCATGTGTTGAAGTTAATATGTAATGCATGATTATGAATTTAGTTGAAATTTCTTGTTAAAACTGTTGATAAGCTAAATATTTCCAAGCATGTATGGAATATGATGCATGCGATAGAAATGAGTTGTTGAAAAATAAAATAAAAAAATGGATGTTGTGAACTTATTATGAATACGCTTTACGTTTTGCCTCTGTGTGCTATGTTGGAAAATTTATGTGACATTTGCATGGTATTTTAAAATCTCATGGTGTATGATGGCTTTTGAGTGACTTCATCTTTGCATGCTATGTTTAAAAGTTTATGTGACATTTACATGATATTTTAAAGATATGGTGTATGATGGCTTTTGAGTATCTGCATGTTGTTATGGAAAAGAATATGATGTATGCATGCTAGGATAGTTGCATGTCAAGTTAGAATGACCGCTCTGATTCTTTGAGATATTATCGATAAAACCACACCAAGAATGAAGCTTTATGGAGAATATATATATATATATATATATATATATATATATATATATATATATATATATATATAGCCTTTGACTTGCCAATGGAAGCATTAGTCTACATCCTAACATCAAAATTAATACTGGAAATGCTTTATTGTAAACTATCGAAATTTAAGAGATTCACTATGATGAAGTTGATTTGATAGAAATTCAAATCAAATTCTGAGAGATTAAATAATTGTATATCAAAAAATGTGGTCAAAAAAGAGTTGCATTCTAGCACATCATGAAAATTTAGATGTAGTGAATCAATTTAGTCTTATATTTGATGTATATTTAAGAATACACCTGCGTTCAGGGTGAAAGACTTGTGTCTTTTATAAATGTTGTACTAAGATGACAAATCCTTTGATAAGTGGAATAGTTTTTGAATTAAAATCATTTTAAAGTTTTTCTTTTTCATATGGCGTTTGTCGATTCAAATGTTTTTAAAACAAATTTGCATGTGTTCATAGAGCAATTGAATATAGATGATATTTTAATTGGAAAACGAAGTTCTGATGAGTTGCAAAAGAAAATTCTAGTTATAAGCATAATTTTCCTGTGAGACAAGATGTTGGTATACTGGTTGATGTAAAGCTTTTCAAATAATTTTTACAATATAAAATTTAGTTTTAAACATGAACTAACAAACGTGTATAGTAAGAACTGCCTATTCGGTTAGTAGATAGGAAGGATTTGCCATAAAATAAAAATATTTAGCAAACCAAACTGGTATGGACAGATAGTTAGAGGGCTGGTAGTGCTCATACGATGCTTCAAGAAGACCATCATCCATATAGAGATAAACCAAACATGAGTTTAGAGTACAATGTATGTTATAGTATTATTTAGTCAAAATCCACCAACTGAGCCTAAGATTAGAGGAATTGTATGGGGAAACTTTGGATAAAATAATGAAAATATTTTACCAAACAAACGATGGCAATATATCTTTTGGAAATAGAGCAGTCAGCAAAAATTTAGATCTAGAACATGTTTACTTAGAATACTTGACACTATAATGTTTCTTCGTGTATAAAAGGAATTAAATAGAAATGAAAGCAATCTTAACATTAAATTTAAAGTGTGGGAGTGTAATCTTGAGTTCATTTTAAATTAATCTTGTATGGCTGAATGATAGGGTAGTTTTGTGATTCTTTAATTAAAACCTGCATAATGAGTAGGTAAATCAATATGAGTTTACCATAGGAAATGCAGAATGGTATTATTTTAGATATTATATTTAAAGAGAAATAAATGATATATTAAAAAATAAAATAATAGTGTGGTTGCATTGTGATTAAGCTTATGTTGGCAATTTTGGGTTTGAGATCCTAGCTTCTTGTCTATGAGTTGTCATTGATGTCAAAAGGAAATGGCATTAATGTTAAGAGGATGTGTTGGCTTCAAAGGTGGAAGATTCCAATAGAATATTTTTAAGAGAATCCGGAGAGATTCCATTGGCAAGGGTTTTTCATTAAACCAACCGGTTTTTATTAAAACCAAGTTAAATGGTTTTTATTAAAACCAATGGAGGTTCTCTTTATTATTTATTTAATTATTATTTAAAACCCTTCAAGGTTTTAATTAATTAATTATTTAATTAAGGGAGAAATTATTTTTAATTTATTAAAAATACTTAAAGGTTTTTAAACCTTTTTTTATTCTTAATTTATTAAAATTATTTAAGGGTTTTTAAACCCTTTTTGAAAAGACTTTTGATTAATTTCGAAATGGTCTTTATTTCCGCCGACGTCAAGGTGTCTTCGAAGAGACTATTTATTCTCCAACTCCTAAGGTTGGAAGGCTAATTAATTTGAAATTCCCCGAATGCAATTTGCGGTGTTTGTGCTCTGTATTCGCTGCGATCGAAGGAAGACTTAGAAGCACGTGCGGTTGAAAAGTCTTCGAGAGTTTTTTTGAGGGTGAAGTGGAGGGAAGTTCACTTGTGAACTTCGTAGCCCGCGTGGGCTAGTGGCAGCGAAGGCTGCTGTTGGGCGCTGCATTGGCGGAGGTCATCGTTTCGAGTCTCGCGGGGGTGCTTTGCTAGAGTAACACACGTTTTTATTAAAACGTCTTTATGCCACGAAATTCGGAGTTTCTTGGACAACGATTTATAAGCTTGAAGGTTCAATTATCTTCTACTCCAATAAGGTATGGGCACATTCTTCTTATGAGTATGATTGGTGTATGTTTTCTGAAATAAGGTTGGAGTGAAAAGGTATTCTACTAGGTATCCTTTGGCTAGGTGTAAATCCTATTTTCTGGTTTGTTGAAGACTACTTATGCATTGTTATCCTTAAGGAGAGTTTTTGGTGAATGCATAATTTTTGGTTTGAGATAGTGGAAGCTTTGTGCACTAGGGTTTATATTTGTGAGTCTAGCTACTTGCATTGAGTTGGTGGAACCCTTGGTTGGCTGTTTTGAGTTTGATGGTTGAGTTGCTTCCATAGAGGTTGTTTGATCAAGTTATTGCTTTACTTGATTCATGATATTGGGCTTACTCCATTGAGTTGATTTGAGCAAGTTATTCTTTGCATTTGGTGATATTGTGTTGGTGGCTGTTTTGTTCAAATATCTTTGGAGGGAAAAGGATTTCTACTTGTTTCCTTTTCTTGTGATGATTGGTTGAATGCTTCAAGGTTGATGTTGAGTTGAATGGTGTTGGTTGACTAAACCTTGTTTGATGAGCATTGTTGTTGAAACCCTAATTGATGGTGAAAAGAACATGAGTATCATTGTTATGTGATTCTTTGCATAGTTGGCAATTGTTGGGGTTTCATGTTCTTGAAAGAAAACATTCTATCCTATCCATTTCAGATATTGAGTTGAGTTTTCAGATTTGAGATTGAGATTGAGCTGAGTTGATTTGAGTTGAGTTTTGAGATTGGGATTTGAGTATAGAACATATTGAGTCTCTAACAATTCTCTTTATGCTTCTATGAGTTTGACAAATCACATTGGGTCTCTAACAATTCACTTTGTGATTTCCTACTAAGAAAGTTTTTCTTGGTGAGCTTGCTGAGTTTTTGGACAGGTTTCGGTGGGGACTTGTGAGCAGATTTGGACAGGTCCTAGCAGAGGACTTGTGAGCTGAGTTTGATAGTTCTATCAGAGAACTTGAGGACAGAGGTGCATTGGTTCTATGAGAAGAACCTCGAGGATAGATTTGGCAAGTCTTTGAGAAGGCTTGTATGTAGAGGATTGATTTGTTCAAGAGTTGGACAGATCTGACAGATAGAGGAAGACTTGTACTAGACCGACTGACTATGTTTGGTATAGGTTGCTGAGCTACTGTGGACGTGATCATAGAAGGCAGAGGTCTCTTAGGCTAAGCATTGAGGACAGGAGGTCTTCGATGGAAAGGAGTTCCACGTGCTGGCAAGAGGTAGAGGCAGTTGATCTTCTGAGGGATCATTTCCAGCAGGGGAAGGGGTTTGGGGGAAGGTATCTCCTTTGGGCCGAGGCTCATAAACATTGTAATTGGGAAGGATTCCCAAAGAACTTTGAGATAACTTTTAGAGAAAAGTTTTTGTGGACGTAGCCCAACCATTTTGGGTGAACCACGTTAAAAATGGGTCTTCAATGTGTGATGCTTTCTGTCTTGATTAATGTTGTGTTGATGCCACTGCTATCTAAAGTTAAAATTATTAATTGGTTAAGTCTTATACTGTTCACCCCCCTCTCAGTATAAGTCCATGTTCTTCAATTGGTATCAGAGTCGGTCTCTCCAGAAAGAGCCTAACAGCTTGGAGAAGGATCTATCAGAGGAACATACAGATTTAGAAAGAGATGAAGAGGTTGAGTTCGATCTCAAAGGTGAATTCTTCTTGGCTTTAAGAAAGCTTGAGAAATTTAGGGAAGAGAATTATGTTCTCAAGCATCAATGTCAGGAAGAAGAGATAGCAAGATCAGAATTGTCTCAAAGTGTTATAGACTTCAAAATTCTAGCTGAAGAAGGGAAGAAGGTTGAAAGGTTCTGACAGAGGCTCTCAAAGGAAAGGAAGCTGATTGCGAGAAACTAGAAGAAGAGGTTATGTCTCTTAGAGTGAAGTTGGAACATTTGGCTCTCAGACAGAATACTCCATGTGAAAAGCAAAAGAAGGATTGTATCACCATTCATGAAATAGGGTCTTCGAGCAAGATCAATCTTCATCCTGAAGAGCGGTGGATTCCAGTTGGTCACAAGAAGAACAATCATCCAAGGCATCAAAACAGGTTACATAATACTTTCCATGGCTATTGTTTTTCCTGCAAGAAATTTGGTCACAAAGCTATGCATTGCAATAAGTCTTTGAATAGCCATAGTAAGGAAAATGTTAACTCTTTTGCACCTCTTATGAATAAAAATGTCATGTGTTACAAGTGCAAGAATTTTGGGCATATAGCAAGGATGTGCAGTTTGGATAGATCTAGCCTTGAGTTCACTAAAAAGAGAAATGAGATCAAATCTAAGTCAATGATAGTTCAAACTGCTTTTCATGCTCAAGACAAAGTAGAAAAATGGTATCTTGATAGTGGTTGTTCAAAACATATGACTGGTGAAAAGGAAAAGTTTTTGGTCTTAAAAGAAACAAACAGAGGAACAATCAGTTTTGGAGATAACAGGTCAGCTAAAATCTGTGGTAAAGGGACTCTTAGTTTGGATGGGAAATCCAAAATAGAAAATGTGCTTTATGTAGAAGGCCTAAGACATAATCTTCTAAGTGTGAGTCAACTTTGTGATCAAGGGCACATAGTATCTTTCTTTTCAGATAGATGTGAGATAAGTAAAGAAAAAAATGGAAAACTCATTGCTAGTGCTACAAGGACTCCAAACAATCTTTACATGCTAAGTGAGATAAAAAAGGAAAAGTGTTTTCTAACTCAAGAAGATGAGAGTTGGTTATGGCATAAAATATTGGGGCATTTGAGCTTTGATAATCTTGTCAATATTAGTAACAAGGAAGCAGTTAGAGACTTGCCCAAAATAAAAAGGCCCCATAACATCATTTGCGGTCCTTGTCAACATGGAAAATAGACCAGAACCAGCTTCAAATCAAAAGGGTATACTTCTTCAAAACCATTGGATCTTATTCATACTGATTTATGTGGCCCTACCAGAACTCGGAGCATTCAGGGAGAAAGCTACTTCATGCTGTTTATAGATGATTATTCTAGAATGACTTGGGTTACTTTTCTCAAAGAAAAATCTGAAGCTTTTGAAAAATTTAAAGCTTTCAAAGAAATGATTGAAAATGAGACTGACAAGAGAATCAAATGCTTAAGATCAGATAGAGGAGGAGAGTTCACTTCAAATGAATTTGTGGAATACTGTGAGCAACAAGGAATCAAAAGAGAATATTCAGCAACAAGAACTCCTCAACAAAATGGAGTAGTTGAAAGGAAAAATAGAACTATTGAAAATATGGCTAGAGCTATGTTAAATGAGTCAAAACTTTCAGATGGTTTTTGGAAAGAGGCAGTCAGTACGACAATCTACATTATCACCAGGGCCCAACTTAGAGTCAATCATCATAAAACTCCTTATGAGTTGTGGAAAGGAAGACCAACTACAGTAAAATACTTCAAAGTGTTTGGGAGTAAGTGCTTCATCAGAAGGGAAGATCAGAATTTGGGTAAGTTTGATCCTAGGTGTGATGAGGGAATCTTTCTTGGATATTCCAGCAGAAGCAAGGCCTACAGATGCTTCAACAAAAGAACTCATACAGTTGTAGAGAGCATAAATGTAACAGTTGATGAAAAGACAGGGATAAGAGAACCAGTCAAGGAACTCAGTGATGAAATTTGTCAAGAAGAATTCAGAGAGGTTTCAGATGAAGAAGAGGAAAGACAACAACTGCTTCCCAAAACTCCTTCACGATATGTTCAGAAACATCATCCCAAAGATTTGATCATTGGTGATCCAAATAGCAGGCAAACAAGAAGAAGAGTCATTCCTTCACATGATTCTACAAATGTTTCATTATTATCTCAGATTGAGCCAAAAGATTTCAGTGAAGCATGTGCAGATAAGTTTTGGGTAAAAGCAATGGATGAAGAGCTAAATCAAATAGAGAAAAGTGAAACTTGGGAATTGGTTCCAAGACCTAAGGACAAGAATGTCATTGGCACAAAATGGATATTCAGAAATAAACTCAATGAGGATGGAAAGATTGTCGAAAACAAAGCTAGGTTAGTCTGCAAAGGTTATGCTCAAGTAGAAGGTGTTGATTTCGAAGAGACGTTTGCTCCTATTGCTCGTCTTGAAGCTATCGAAATATTTTTGGCCCTTTCAAGCTTCAAATCATTCAAGGTATATCAAATGGATGTAAAGTCAGCTTTTCTAAATGGGGTGTTGGTAGAAGAAGTCTACATAGAACAGCCAGAAGGAGTGTCTCTCTCGGAACAATCAGACTATGTGTGTAAACTAAAAAAGGCCTTGTATGGGTTAAAGCAAGCACCTAGGGCTTGGTACTCAAGACTTGACAGGTATCTTCATGAGCAAGGCTTCAGGAAAGGCGTGGTGGATAGCAATTTGTATATTAAGAATGAAAATGATGATATGTTGATTATGGTTGTCTATGTTGATGATATTATTTTTGGGGGAAATAATACTCGGATGTGCAAAGTTTTTGCTAACACCATGCGAAGGAATTTGAGATGTCTATGATTGGAGAGCTGTCATTCTTTTTAGGTCTTCAGATTGCTCAATCAAAGGATGGTATATTTCTCTCTCAAGGAAAGTATATCAAAGAAATGTTGAAGAAATTTGGGATGATGGAAAGCAAACCAGTGTGTACTCCAATGATTACAGGGTGCAAGATGAGTAAAGATGATGAATCTCCAATGGCAGATCAGAGGTTGTACAGATCTATGATTGGCAGTTTATTATATATTACAGCTACCAGACCAGATATCATGCAGGCAGTTGGGTTAGTAGCAAGATTTCAGGCAGCTCCAAAAGATTCTCATGTTATAGCAGTTAAGAGGATATTCAGATATCTGAAGGGCACTATGGACTTTGGGCTTTGGTATCCCAAAGGTGATGATTTCACCCTCACAGCTTATACAGATGCAGATTGGGCAGGCAGTATTGATGACAGGAAAAGCACTAGTGGTGGAGCATTCTTTCTGGGAAAGAGTTTGGTTTCTTGGCTAAGTAAGAAACAACCTTCAGTTTCCTTATCTACAGCAGAGGCTGAATACATAGCAGCAATGGTTGGGTGTACACAGGTTTTATGGATGAAAACCACCTTGGAGGATTTCAAAGTCAAGCATGAACAACCCATCTCCATACTTTGTGATAATACAAGTGCCATAAGTATTTCCAAAAATCCGGTAATGCACTCAAGGACAAAGCATATTTCCATCAAGTATCACTTTCTAAGGGAGAAAGTGCAAGACAAGCAGGTCAAGGTAGAGTATGTGTCTACTAAAGAGCAGATTGCAGATATCTTCACCAAACCTCTTCCAAGAGATACGTTTGAGTATCTAAGGGAGAAATTGGGAGTTGTACTCCCACCCCAGAATTAATCACCTCATCGAGAGGTGGGGGAGGGACTAAGCTAAGAGGCTCATTCTTAGTCCCGAGCCCCAAAGGTGACCCTTTGCCATTGATGACAAAGGGGGAGAGATATGAGTAAGGGGGAGAGCTTCAAAGTGAAGAGGAAAGCCTCAAGATAGGGGGAGCTGTTTATGTTGAGTTTCTGTGTTGTTGAGAAGCATGGTTTGCCATCAATGACAAAGGGGGAGATTGTTGGCAATTTTGGGTTTGAGATCCTAGCTTCTTGTCTATGAGTTGTCATTGATGTCAAAAGGAAATGGCATTAATGTTAAGAGGATGTGTTGGCTTCAAAGGTGGAAGATTCCAAGAGAATATTTTTAAGAGAATCCAGAGAGATTCCATTGGCATAGGGTTTTTATTAAAACCAAGTTAAATGGTTTTTATTAAAACCAATGGAGGTTCTCTTTATTATTTATTTAATTATTATTTAAAACCCTTCAAGGTTTTAATTAATTAATTATTTAATTAATTAAGGGAGAAATTATTTTTAATTTATTAAAAATACTTAAAGGTTTTTAAACCTTTTTTTATTCTTAATTTATTAAAATTATTTAAGGGTTTTTAAACCCTTTTTGAAAAGACTTTTGATTAATTTCGAAATGGTCTTTATTTTCGCCGACGTCAAGGTGTCTTCGAAGAGACTATTTATTCTCCAACTCCTAAGGTTGGAAGGCTAATTAATTTGAAATTCCCTGAATGCAATTTGCGGTGTTTGTGCTCTGTATTCGCTGCGATCGAAGGAAGACTTAGAAGCACGTGCGGTTGAAAAGTCTTCGGGAGTTTTTTTGAGGGTGAAGTGGAGGGAAGTTCACTTGTGAACTTCGTAGCCCGCGTGGGCTAGTGGCAGCGAAGGCTGCTGTTGGGCGCTGCATTGGCGGAGGTCACCGTTTCGAGTCTCGCGGGGGTGCTTTGCTAGAGTAACACACGTTTTTATTAAAACGTCTTTATGCCACGAAATTCGGAGTTTCTTGGACAACGATTTATAAGCTTGAAGGTTCAATTATCTTCTACTCCAATAAGGTATGGGCACATTCTTCTTATGAGTATGATTGGTGTATGTTTTCTGAAATAAGGTTGGAGTGAAAAGGTATTCTACTAGGTATCCTTTGGCTAGGTGTAAATCCTATTTTCTGGTTTGTTGAAGACTACTTATGCATTGTTATCCTTAAGGAGAGTTTTTGGTGAATGCATAATTTCTGGTTTGAGATAGTGGAAGCTTTGTGCACTAGGGTTTATATTTGTGAGTCTAGCTACTTGCATTGAGTTGGTGGAACCCTTGGTTGGCTGTTTTGAGTTTGATGGTTGAGTTGCTTCCATAGAGGTTGTTTGATCAAGTTATTGCTTTACTTGATTCATGATATTGGGCTTACTCCATTGAGTTGATTTGAGCAAGTTATTCTTTGCATTTGGTGATATTGTGTTGGTGGCTATTTTGTTCAAATATCTTTGGAGGGAAAAGGATTTCTACTTGTTTCCTTTTCTTGTGATGATTGGTTGAATGCTTCAAGGTTGATGTTGAGTTGAATGGTGTTGGTTGACTAAACCTTGTTTGATGAGCATTGTTGTTGAAACCCTAATTGATGGTGAAAAGAACATGAGTATCATTGTTATGTGATTCTTTGCATAGTTGGCAATTGTTGGGGTTTCATGTTCTTGAAAGAAAACATTCTATCCTATCCATTTCAGATATTGAGTTGAGTTTTTAGATTTGAGATTGAGATTGAGCTGAGTTGATTTGAGTTGAGTTTTGAGATTGGGATTTGAGTATAGAACATATTGAGTCTCTAACAATTCTCTTTATGCTTCTATGAGTTTGACAAATCACATTGGGTCTCTAACAATTCACTTTGTGATTTCCTACTAAGAAAGTTTTTCTTGGTGAGCTTGCTGAGTTTTTGGACAGGTTCCGATGGGGACTTGTGAGCAGTTTTGGACAGGTTTCGGTGGGGACTTGTGAGCAGATTTGGACAGGTCCTAGTAGAGGACTTGTGAGTTGAGTTTGATAGTTCTATCAAAGAACTTGAGGACAGAGGTGCATTGGTTCTATGAGAAGAACCTGAGGACAGATTTGGCAAGTCTTTGAGAAGGCTTGTATGCAGAGGATTGATTTGTTCAAGAGTTGGACAGATCTGACAGACAGAGGAAGACTTGTACTAGACCGACTGACTATGTTTGGTACAGGTTGCTGAGCTGCTGTGGACGTGATCATAGAAGGCAGAGGTCTCTTAGGCTAAGCATTGAGGACAGGAGGTCTTCGATGGAAAGGAGTTCCACGTGCTGGCAAGAGGTAGAGGTAGTTGATCTTCTGAGGGATCATTTCCAGAGTAGAGGGGAAGGTATCTCCTTTGGGTTGAGGCTCATAAACATTGTAATTGGGAAGGATTCCCAAAGAACTTTGAGATAACTTTTAGAGAAAAGTTTTTGTGGATGTAGCCCAACCATTTTGGGTGAACCACGTTAAAAATGGGTCTTCAATGTGTGATGCTTTCTGTCTTGATTAATGTTGTGTTGATGCCACTGCTATCTAAAGTTAAAATTATTAATTGGTTAAGTCTTATACTGTTCACCCCCCCTCTCAGTATAAGTCCATGTTCTTCAATTGGTATCAGAGCCGGTCTCTCCAGAAAGAGCCTAATAGCTTGGAGAAGGATCTATCAGAGGAACATACAGATTTAGAAAGAGATGAAGAGGTTGAGTTCGATCTCAAAGGTGAATTCTTCTTGGCTTTAAGAAAGCTTGAGAAATTTAGGGAAGAGAATTCTGTTCTCAAGCATCAATGTTAGGAAGAAGAGATAGCAAGATCAGAATTGTCTCAAAGTGTTATAGACTTCAAAATTCTAGCTGAAGAAGGGAAGAAGGTTGAACAGGTTCTGACAGAGGCTCTCAAAGGAAAGGAAGCTGATTGCGAGAAACTAGAAGAAGAGGTTATGTCTCTTAGAGTGAAGTTGGAACAGTTGGCTCTCAGACAGAATACTCCATGTGAAAAGCAAAAGAAGGATTGTATCACCATTCATGAAATAGGGTCTTCGAGCAAGATCAATCTTCATCCTGAAGAGCGGTGGATTCCAGTTGGTCACAAGAAGAACAATCATCCAAGGCATCAAAACAGGTTACATAATACTTTCCATGGCTATTGTTTTTCCTGCAAGAAATTTGGTCACAAAGCTATGCATTGCAATAAGTCTTTGAATAGCCATAGTAAGGAAAATGTTAACTCTTTTGCACCTCTTATGAATAAAAATGTCATGTGTTACAAGTGCAAGAATTTTGGGCATATAGCAAGGATGTGCAGTTTGGATAGATCTAGCCTTGAGTTCACTAAAAAGAGAAATGAGATCAAATCTAAGTCAATGATAGTTCAAACTGCTTTTCATGCTCAAGACAAAGTAGAAAAATGGTATCTTGATAGTGGTTGTTCAAAACATATGATTGGTGAAAAGGAAAAGTTTTTGGTCTTAAAAGAAACAAACAGAGGAACAGTCAGTTTTGGAGATAACAGGTCAGCTAAAATCTGTGGTAAAGGGACTCTTAGTTTGGATGGGAAATCCAAAATAGAAAATGTGCTTTATGTAGAAGGCCTAAGACATAATCTTCTAAGTGTGAGTCAACTTTGTGATCAAGGGCACATAGTATCTTTCTTTTCGGATAGATGTGAGATAAGTAAAGAAAAAAATGGAAAACTCATTGCTAGTGCTACAAGGACTCCAAACAATCTTTACATGCTAAGTGAGATAAAAAAGGAAAAGTGTTTTCTAACTCAAGAAGATGAGAGTTGGTTATGGCATAAAATATTGGGGCATTTGAGCTTTGATAATCTTGTCAATATTAGTAACAAGGAAGCAGTTAGAGACTTGCCCAAAATAAAAAGGCCCCATAACATCATTTGCGGTCCTTGTCAACATGGAAAATAGACCAGAACCAGTTTCAAATCAAAAGGGTATACTTCTTCAAAACCATTGGATCTTATTCATACTGATTTATGTGGCCCTACCAGAACTCAGAGCATTCATGGAGAAAGCTACTTCATGTTGTTTATAGATGATTATTCTAGAATGACTTGGGTTACTTTTCTCAAAGAAAAATCTGAAGCTTTTGAAAAATTTAAAGCTTTCAAAGAAATGATTGAAAATGAGACTGACAAGAGAATCAAATGCTTAAGATCAGATAGAGGAGGAGAGTTCACTTCAAATGAATTTGTGGAATACTGTGAGCAACAAGGAATCAAAAGAGAATATTCAACAGCAAGAACTCCTCAACAAAATGGAGTAGTTGAAAGGAAAAATAGAACTATTGAAAATATGGCTAGAGCTATGTTAAATGAGTCAAAACTTTTAGATGGTTTTTGGAAAGAGGCAGTCAGTACGACAGTCTACATTATCACCAGGGCCCAACTTAGAGTCAATCATCATAAAACTCCTTATGAGTTGTGGAAAGGAAGACCAGCTACAGTAAAATACTTCAAAGTGTTTGGGAGTAAGTGCTTCATCAGAAGGGAAGATCAGAATTTGGGTAAGTTTGATCCTAGGTGTGATGAGGGAATCTTTCTTGGATATTCCAGCAGAAGCAAGGCCTACAGATGCTTCAACAAAAGAACTCATACAGTTGTAGAGAGCATAAATGTAACAGTTGATGAAAAGACAGGGATAAGAGAACCAGTCAAGGAACTCAGTGATGAAATTTGTCAAGAAGAATTCAGAGAGGTTTCGGATGAAGAAGAGGAAAGACAACAACTGCTTCCCAAAACTCCTTCACGATATGTTCAGAAACATCATCCCAAAGATTTGATCATTGGTGATCCAAATAGCAGGCAAACAAGAAGAAGAGTCATTCCTTCACATGATTCTACAAATGTTTCATTATTATCTCAGATTGAGCCAAAAGATTTCAGTGAAGCATGTGCAGATAAGTTTTGGGTAAAAGCAATGGATGAAGAGCTAAATCAAATAGAGAAAAGTGAAACTTGGGAATTGGTTCCAAGACCTAAGGACAAGAATGTCATTGGCACAAAATGGATATTCAAAAATAAACTCAATGAGGATGGAAATATTGTTCGAAACAAAGCTAGGTTAGTCTGCAAAGGTTATGCTCAAGTAGAAGGTGTTGATTTCGAAGAGACGTTTGCTCTCGTTGCTCGTCTTGAAGCTATCAGAATATTTTTGGCCCTTTCAAGCTTCAAATCATTCAAGGTATATCAAATGGATGTAAAGTCAGCTTTTCTAAATGGGGTGTTGGTAGAAGAAGTCTACATAGAACAGCCAGAAGGAGTGTCTCTCTCGGAACAATCAGACTATGTGTGTAAACTGAAAAAGGCCTTGTATGGGTTAAAGCAAGCACCTAGGGCTTGGTACTCAAGACTTGACAGGTATCTTCATGAGCAAGGCTTCAGGAAAGGCGTGGCAGATAGCAATTTGTATATTAAGAATGAAAATGATGATATGTTGATTATGGTTGTCTATGTTGATGATATTATTTTTGGGGGAAATAATACTCGGATGTGCAAAGTTTTTGCTAACACCATGCGAAGGAATTTGAGATGTCTATGATTGGAGAGCTGTCATTCTTTTTAGGTCTTCAGATTGCTCAATCAAAGGATGGTATATTTCTCTCTCAAGGAAAGTATATCAAAGAAATGTTGAAGAAATTTGGGATGATGGACAGCAAACCAAGTGTGTACTCCAATGATTACAGGGTGCAAGATGAGTAAAGATGATGAATCTCCAATGGCAGATCAGAGGTTGTACAGATCTATGATTGGCAGTTTATTATATATTACAGCTACCAGACTAGATATCATGCAGGCAAGTTGGGTTAGTAGCAAGATTTCAGGCAGCTCCAAAAGATTCTCATGTTATAGCGAGTTAAGAGGATATTCAGATATCTAAAGGGCACTATGGACTTTGGGCTTTGGTATCCCAAAGGTGATGATTTCACCCTCACAGCTTATACAGATGCAGATTGGGCAGGCAGTATTGATGACAGGAAAAGCACTAGTGGTGGAGCATTCTTTCTGGGAAAGAGTTTGGTTTCTTGGCTAAGTAAGAAACAACCTTCAGTTTCCTTATCTACAGCAGAGGCTGAATACATAGCAGCAGTGGTCGGGTGTACACAGGTTTTATGGATGAAAACCACCTTGGAGGATTTCAAAGTCAAGCATGAACAACCCATCTCCATACTTTGTGATAATACAAGTGCCATAAGTATTTCCAAAAATCCGGTAATGCACTCAAGGACAAAGCATATTTCCATCAAGTATCACTTTCTAAGGGAGAAAGTGCAAGACAAGCAAGTCAAGGTAGAGTATGTGTCTACTAAAGAGCAGATTGCAGATATCTTCACCAAACCTCTTCCAAGAGATACGTTTGAGTATCTAAGGGAGAAATTGGGAGTTGTACTCCCACCCCAGAATTAATCACCTCATCAGGAGGTGGGGGAGGGACTAAGCTAAGAGGCTCATTCTTAGTCCCGAGCCCCAAAGGTGACCCTTTGCCATTGATGACAAAGGGGGAGAGATATGAGTAAGGGGGAGAGCTTCAAAGTGAAGAGGAAAGCCTCAAGACAGGGGGAGTCTGTTTATGTTGAGTTTCTGTTGTTGAGAAGCATGGTTTGCCATCAATGACAAAGGGGGAGATTGTTGGCAATTTTGGGTTTGAGATCCTAGCTTCTTGTCTATGAGTTGTCATTGATGTCAAAAGGAAATGGCATTAATGTTAAGAGGATGTGGAGGGATTCCATTGGCAAGGGTTTTTCATTAAAACCAAACCGGTTTTTATTAAAACCAAGTTAAATGGTTTTTATTAAAACCAATGGAGGTTCTCTTTATTATTTATTTAATTATTATTTAAAACCCTTCAAGGTTTTAATTAATTAATTATTTAATTAATTAAGGGAGAAATTATTTTTAATTTATTAAAAATACTTAAAGGTTTTTAAACCTTTTTTTATTCTTAATTTATTAAAATTATTTAAGGGTTTTTAAACCCTTTTTGAAAAGACTTTTGATTAATTTCGAAATGGTCTTTATTTTCGCCGACGTCAAGGTGTCTTCGAAGAGACTATTTATTCTCCAACTCCTAAGGTTGGAAGGCTAATTAATTCGAAATTCCCCGAATGCAATTTGCGGTGTTTGTGCTCTGTATTCGTTGCGATCGAAGGAAGACTTAGAAGCACGTGCGGTTGAAAAGTCTTCGGGAGTTTTTTTGAGGGTGAAGTGGAGGGAAGTTCACTTGTGAACTTCGTAGCCCGCGTGGGCTAGTGGCAGCGAAGGCTGCTGTTGGGCGCTGCATTGGCGGAGGTCACCGTTTCGAGTCTCGCGGGGGTGCTTTGCTAGAGTAACACACGTTTTTATTAAAACGTCTTTATGCCACGAAATTCGGAGTTTCTTGGACAGCGATTTATAAGCTTGATAGGTTCAATTATCTTCTACTCCAATAAGGTATGGGCACATTCTTCTTATGAGTATGATTGGTGTATGTTTTCTGAAATAAGGTTGGAGTGAAAAGGTATTCTACTAGGTATCCTTTGGCTAGGTGTAAATCCTATTTTCTGGTTTGTTGAAGACTACTTATGCATTGTTATCCTTAAGGAGAGTTTTTGGTGAATGCATAATTTTTGGTTTGAGATAGTGGAAGCTTTGTGCACTAGGGTTTATATTTGTGAGTCTAGCTACTTGCATTGAGTTGGTGGAACCCTTGGTTGGTTGTTTTGAGTTTGATGGTTGAGTTGCTTCCATAGAGGTTGTTTGATCAAGTTATTGCTTTACTTGATTCATGATATTGGGCTTACTCCATTGAGTTGATTTGAGCAAGTTATTCTTTGCATTTGGTGATATTGTGTTGGTGGCTGTTTTGTTCAAATATCTTTGGAGGGAAAAGGATTTCTACTTGTTTCCTTTTCTTGTGATGATTGGTTGAATGCTTCAAGGTTGATGTTGAGTTGAATGGTGTTGGTTGACTAAACCTTGTTTGATGAGCATTGTTGTTGAAACCCTAATTGATGGTGAAAAGAACATGAGTATCATTGTTATGTGATTCTTTGCATAGTTGGCAATTGTTGGGGTTTCATGTTCTTGAAAGAAAACATTCTATCCTATCCATTTCGGATATTGAGTTGAGTTTTCAGATTTGAGATTGAGATTGAGCTGAGTTGATTTGAGTTGAGTTTTGAGATTGGGATTTGAGTATAGAACATATTGAGTCTCTAACAATTCTCTTTATGCTTCTATGAGTTTGAAAAATCACATTGGGTCTCTAACAATTCACTTTGTGATTTCCTACTAAGAAAGTTTTTCTTGGTGAGCTTGCTGAGTTTTTGGACAGGTTTCGGTGGGGACTTGTGAGCAGTTTTGGACAGGTTCCGATGGGGACTTGTGAGCAGATTTGGACAGGTCCTAGCAGAGGACTTGTGAGCTGAGTTTGATAGTTCTATCAGAGAACTTGAGGACAGAGGTGCATTGGTTCTATGAGAAGAACCTGAGGACAGATTTGGCAAGTCTTTGAGAAGGCTTGTATGCAGAGGATTGATTTGTTCAAGAGTTGGACAGATCCGACAGACAGAGGAAGACTTGTACTAGACCGACCGACTATGTTTGGTACAGGTTGTCGAGCTACTGTGGACGTGATCATAGAAGGCGAGAGGTCTCTTAGGCTAAGCATTGAGGACAGGAGGTCTTCGATGGAAAGGAGTTCCACGTGCTGGCAAGAGGTAGAGGCAGTTGATCTTTTGAGGGATCATTTCCAGAGCAGATAGGAAGGTATCTCCTTTGGGCCGAGGCTCATAAACATTGTAATTGGGAAGGATTCCCAAAGAACTTTGAGATAACTTTTAGAGAAAAGTTTTTGTGGACGTAGCCCAACCATTTTGGGTGAACCACGTTAAAAATGGGTCTTCAATGTGTGATGCTTTCTGTCTTGATTAATGTTGTGTTGATGCCACTGCTATCTAAAGTTAAAATTATTAATTGGTTAAGTCTTATACTGTTCACCCCCCCTCTCAGTATAAGTCCATGTTCTTCAGCTTATAGGTTAAACCTGCTCTATTTCAAGGCTACGTAAAAAAACTCTTAAGATTATTTTAAAGGGGAAGTGATTTAAGGTTTTATGATGTTGTTTTTAATATTGTTTTTCATAGTCTCTCTTTTGTTACTCTTTAATATATATATATATATATATATATATATATATATATATATATATATATATATGTTTGTAATGAAATTATTATTAGTAAAATTATAATGTACATATAGTTAAAATTATGAAATTTTGAGGAAATTTTTACGTTGGAAAACCATTGCATAGATAAAATTTACTAAACAATCAAAACTTAGATAAACCTTTGAATGGAATTTTTTGAGATTTTGGGAAGGACAATCTTAACTCGCAACCTAAGGTTGTGGGTAGGAAAACCTTAATAATATATTAGGCTTGTGGGGAGGACAATACTATGAGAAAATTACTAGTGATGCTTATGGGTAGGCAACCATCATAAATAAAATCTCTAACTATACTTCTAATGGGAAAAGGTCAGAATGAGAGGTAAAAAAGGGTTGTATGGGCATCTCTTCTAGGTTATCCCTACTAGTGATGAGTGGTGAATTGTGCTTGACTAGGTAATACCGACAACACAATGGTATGGGACATCGTGTTGGTTAATCAACACAAAAAATCAAGTGGTTACCAGGGTAATGGTAAGACCCTAGATGATGCTCCATGGAGATTGGATGATCACCTAACTCAAGAATGTATGCACTAAGCCTTACATGATATACGTACAAGACATAAGTTTCTAGATTCATGTTAAGACACAAGAAAGTTATGCATCACACCTCTAGGTGTTGTGGGTCCTAGAGGAAAATAAACCCACTACCTAAACTTAAGATCTCAGGAGGAGAGTGAAGTTAAAAATGGGAAACTATACAGTATTTGGCCAATATTGATCTCATGAGTATTTCTAATGTAGTGGAATGACACTCATGAAGATAGATTTAACATGCTCATACTAGAAAATGAATTAGAAAAGAATAAAATAAAGAAAAAAATTTCTCATAATGAAACCTCTGATATTGGAAAACCAAGTGGGAAGACTTGGGGTGATTGGAAAACCAAGTGGGAAGACTTGGGGTGTTACACAATGATACCCTCATTAGGTCCTAGCTACAACAAGTTTTGGGTCCACATGGTGTGGTATTTGAGAATGTTCAAAATCTCACCAAGGTTTATTTCCTTTTCGCTTCCCTAATCCTGCTCAAGCTCAAAAAGTGTTAGCCAAAGGTCCCTGAATGGTGAGAAATTCCTTGTTAATTTTGCAATATTACACTCATGACTTCACATCTAGTGACCAAGTTGAGCTAGAAGTTCCTATGTGGATTGAGTTCCTAGGTTTACCTATCCCCTTTTGGGATTTTTTTGCAAATGCTTGCCTCTTCCCTCAACAAGTTTGTATGTCTTGAGCCTAAACAGTTTTTCTTAGCTCACCCTACCAAGCGAGCTTGTGTCAAATTCAACCTCACCAAAGACCTGTTGGATTTCATAGATATCCAAATTAGTGATACCTCCATTAGGCAACCTATTTCCTATATCAATTTATCGAATACTTTTTATCATTATCAGTCTACTACTCATAAGATTTGAGATCACCCATTTTTGGAGTGGAAGTTCAAACAAACCCAACCCCCTTCAACTGCCCTGATAGCTCAGTATAATGGGGCCAAAGAATGCCAATGTGACTGGAAAATGGTTACTACCCAAAAAAAGTATGCTTCTAAGCACTCTGAGTAGGCCAATACCTTTGTGTAGCCTACTCAGACCAGGGTCATTGATACCCAAGATATGCAAGCCCCCACTAGCTCTATGCAATATTCTAAAACCATCATCTATTGTTAACATGCAACCCATCATGCAAGGTGTAGGGATCTTGAATGCTACTCCGGATACCCCTACAATTACTCAATTCCAACCTTTTTTAGCTTCTTTTTTGGCCTTGATTATTGCAGAGGCTCATCCCACTACCATGCCAAATTTTTCATCGATGCTTCCCACATACTCCATGGCTACGAAGGAACAAGATTTTAAATTTCATCATTCTTGAAGCCCCTCAAGGGATAGCTTAGGCTTGATATTTGACAAGCATCACCAAATATCCTTGGGCAAGGGTAATTTTAGTGGAGGCACTAATTCCTTTAGTTCACTTTGGGGCCTAGGTGATTCCAAGGATGTCATGGATATTATGAATCCTGACAAGTCCTCATGCAAATTGTGCTGATAAAAAACTGACCAAAGCCCAATGTTTGAAGCAGAGAGTTTATTTAGGTATAACTATCAGAGTCAATAGAGGTCACAACTTAAGTGTAACATGTATTCTACCAAGCATTTACCTAGGAAATGAGGAGCTATCCTAGAGGTAGAAGAGGTCGTAGCTTACGAGCAACATGTATTCTACCAAGCATTCCAAGCTGAGTCAACCAAGGTCCTCCTCAACGGACTCTAGTTGGTGGTAATGCAAATGAAGGATGGACTACCCTAGTCTCTTCGAATGGTAGTTGGTAGTGTGTCAGTGAGGAAGATAACTTTCATCCCACTCCTTGATCTTTGTTTACTGATTATGTCTTGGGATATATGTGTAATGATTGCTCGTGGTAGCATGTAGTAATGTTTTTTGGACTTTATCTTTATTTTGGAGGTGTGACTTCCTTCACCTAGTAGTTTTTATGGTTTGTGGGGTGTGCTAATTCCTCTCGCACTTTTATGTATGGTTAATATTAAATAATATAAGGGTTTTTAATTAAAAAAATGAAAATAAATAACAAATAACTAAAATCAAAGATTAAAAAGAAAAGGAAAAAAATGTATAAACTTTGAACGTTGTAGATTTTCATGCACATTTTTGTTGCAATATTAAAGTGAAGTATTTAAATTAGAAAAGTTAATTAAAATAAAAATTTTAAATGAGTAAATAATGTTTATAATATTTGTTTGAATAAATATGAAGTTAATGTTAATTGGATTTAACCTTTGGCTATTGAAAATTGACCTGGTGAAGGATAAACAATAATCTATTGTGGGGTATTTGAAAATTGTTTTTGCAATTTTGTAGAACATCTTTTGCCATATCAAGAAAGTCATATTAGAGATGGAGGGTGGTTTACCCATTATTTATTTCTGTTGGCATGCCACCTTGGTCTTTTCCTGTTGTGTCATTATTTTTTTGTCTTTCTAGGCTGGTCGTTATTGTGTTCTTGGGTTGTTGCTGACTGGTTTTTTCTAGTGTACTTCTAGTGTGTTTTTCTCCTTTTGGAGATGATGTAAAAGGTTGAGGGAATCCTTTCAAAACCCTTCTTTTATAATCTAACCAAAAAAAAATATTTCATATATTTAAGCAATTAGTATCGTAAGTTGTGTTACATGCATTGTTCATGTAATATTCAGGCTATTATATCATATTTCTACTTATAATGAATGTTATTTGATATATTATAAGCCTTTATATACATATTAATTGTATCATATTATTCTACTTACATCATTATTTTGATCTTACTATATTGTGGTAATCTTATATTTGATCCTATAGAATTTATCTGATGAGTTTTATATTAACATTAAGGTTTCAAAAGACATCACTATATATATATGTACAAGGCTATGCATAGTGGCAAATATTTGCAAATTGGGCAAATGTTAGCATTTTTGAAAATGCAAATTGACGATTTTAGAGGACCCTGCACATCAGCCAATTTGCCTAAAATATTTGGGACAAAAATGTTTTAGGTGTTGGTTCACCATGCGTTGATAATAGTATTATGAATTTTTCAAAAAATTCACCAACACTTCTGCCTAAATCATGGACCCTTTTTGCCTAAATTTTTTTAAAAATTTAACTTATCCTGCCAATTTCACCAACTAAACCACTATATATAATTAAAACATAAATGATACTTTTTCATGTAAAAAATTCAAACTATTAGAAAATAAAGTAGCTGCAGTGAAAAGTAAAACCTTCCAAGTGAAAATATGAACTGAAACATTCAATTTATTGTAAAATTCCATCGTGTTGGTTGTGGAGTCTGATTCACTCTCTAATTTGAAGTTCTTGTTTTTATTCCAACTTAGACCCACTCCACGAATGGGGGTGTAAGGGGGTAACACACCCCCTAATTATGTCATCGAGGGAGTTTTAGCGCTCCCAAATCCAAAAAATAGATGTATTTTTCCCTTTGTAAATCCACCCGATCTGTGAGTTGGATTTTGTTTCACCCAATTTGTTAACTAGACCTTGTATTCCACATGGTCCATTACCTAGATATTATTTTTCACCCGATCCATTAATCAGACCTAGTATTCCATCCGATCCATTAATCAGACCTTGTTTTACTCGTGATCCGTTAATCGGATGAAGTTTTCCACTCGAACCATAATCAGATGGAGTTTTCCACCCAATCTATGGTCAGATGGTGTTTTCCATCCAGATCGTAACTGGATGAAGTTTTCCACCCGGTCTGTGGTCAGAACATGTTTTCCACCTAGACCATAGCTGGATAGAGTTTTCCACTTGATTTGTGGTGGGACCATGGTTTCCAACCGATCTATAACTGGATGGATTTTTCCACCCAGATCATAGTCGAATGGAGTTTTCCATCTGGTTCATGGCTAGATCATGTTTTCCACCCGATCTGTGGTTGTACTATGTTTTCCACCCGATACGTGGTTGGACCATATTTTCAACCTGGTCCGTGGCCGAACCATGTTTTCTACCCAGATTGCAGTCGAATGGAATTTTCCACCCAATCCATGATCGAATCATTTTTTCCACCCGATCAATATCTGGATGGATTTTTCCACCCAATCCATGGTCAGACTATGTTTTCCATCCAGATCGTAGTTGGACCATGTTTTCCACCTAGTTCATGGTCGAACTGTATTTTCCATCCAACCAAGCCAAAAATGTTAAATTCGCCAAGGTTTTACAATTTTTGGTGAACAAATAAGGTAATTCACCATTTCTTCGAAACAAATTCGCCAAATTTTTACAAGTACATTTCAGATACGACCCCTTATGCATAACCCTGTATATATATATGTATGTATGTATGTATGTATATGCATGTATATATATTATATATAAGTATGTATGTATATATACATATATTTATATACTTATAAATACATAAATATAGCTATATCTCTATCTATCTATATATAGATAGATAGAGTACATGTACTTATCAAGTTATCCAACCACCATATTTGTATATCCCGTAGATTTAAAATAGTTACTCAAGTTACTTTTTTGTATGTCATTCATATATTTATATCTATAATATGGTAATAAAGTTACTCAAGTTGATTCTATTTGAATGGTGGCTATGTTGCTAGGACCCCTTGTCATTTGTGGGGCTTGGGTGGTTTTCTTAGTGCTTCTTATGGTTTGTGTTTTTTTCATTAATATTTCTAGCATCTAGGCCAAATACCAACCCAAACTTGCTAGGGTACTATGGGTTGTCTTGCAATGAAGGATTCTGGCTTTTGGCCCATGTTCTTGGTTTGGTTCCCTAGATTTAGTCATTGGTAGAGATTTCAACCTCCAGTTCTAGCAGTGGTGGTAGTGTTTAATCCCAGGATTCCAAGGTTTTCATTTTTTTGGATCTTTCCCATTTCTTGCTCAGGATCTATGTTGAATTTTTAAATTTATGTTTCCTTTGTCCTTAAGTACATATGTTCTGCAATGAATCTTTTAGATTTGTTTATTATCTAGTTTGGTGGGTTGCAATCCTATTTTATCTAGTGGTATCTGGTTGGAAGGATCCATAGGTGGTTAATAATTTTCTTTTTCATATTGGTGGATCTTCTTTTTATTCTCTATTTTCCCAATCAATGGTTGGGAGGGTTTCAAGAAACATGAGTAGGAATTGGTGTGGTAATTCTTTGGTTTCTCTTCTAGGTTACCAATTTTTTCTCAGATATTTACCTTTATTTAGTGGTAAAGATAATTTGTACTATTTTGTGGCCTGGGCATTCAAGTTAAAATACTAGTGTTCAGATGCAAGCCTCTATTCTATGGTAGAGGCGATTTTTTGTTAAAATGTTGGCCAGTTTCTTGGGTTCCTACAACCGATTTCATTTCATGGATGGAGCAATATTTTCAAGCTTCAATCCTTCTTCTACACTTTGGCTTTTTCCTAGTTTGTGGTAGGATTTACAAACCTACTTCTAGATTTATGGTTCTATATCCTGGGTTCTAGTTTTTGCTCCTGGGTGGTTTTATAGCCTAGAAGTACTCTAAAGAGTGTTTTTAATAAAAACAACTAAATCTTGTTATTCTATTAGAGGTAGGATTATGCTTTTTTTATTCCTGGCTTTTAGGTTTTGATTTCTATGATCAATTTTTCAAGGCCCACTTGCTTCAAATGTCAAATTTGGTTAGAGGTGGTCATTCAAATTTTAAATTTCAAATTCTTCTTTTTGGAGTTTCTTTGCCACATGTGGGATCTTAATGTTATATATTTATAACCTACCTTTGTAAGGAGTTTATATCCCATTTTATGGGGTGCCAATTGGTGCCTTTGATCTGGAAGTTGTATTTTCCACAAACATTGTTTTCGTTGTTTGGCCCCTTTAGAGTTTTTTATTGTTAGACTCTGGTTGGATTTTGTTATAATGGTTCTGGGATCCTCTCAAAAATCTCATCTTAGGTTGTGGATCCCTCTCAAAACCTTCACCATTAATTATTAAAAAATATATGTATATAATCATTTTAAAATAAAAATACTATTTAGTTATTACTTCATCATTTTTAGGATACAAAAATATTATAAATCTAGTCTCCTCACTCTATTTTCTAAGAGGGGGTAGGTAATATATGCTCTATAGGCATATGACACAACATGAGTGCCTCTTCAACATATAGGGAACTCATAATAGTATAATATGGAATAATATGCACAATACTTGTGGACCTAAAATAGTTAATTTTTAAGGAATAACATTGATTAGTACTTGTATTTAGTTTTCATCCATTTAAATTATTTATCTTAATTAGTTTGGCTTATCCAAGTAGAGTAATAAGAAATACTTAATAATATAAAAATTTGAGAATTATCTTAATTCAATTGTGTTTTTTTATCTAAGTACTTACTAAATTCTAGTTTATTTTATACATCCTATCTCTCTTTTACATTCATTTAAGGAGTACTATATTTTTTATTTTTAAATTTGTGTACAAAAATATTAACATGTAGTAAAAATTTTCTAACTAATACTGTAGAACAATTTTTCAATATGAGTCAATGCACTTGCATATATTGTAAATCCTTAAAAAATAGTTTTCTTTTTAAGAATATTATTATGATAAATAGCATCCCACTACAAAATGTTTTCGACACAATCAATTCAATAATTTGTGTTTCCCCCAATTGCTTGCATTCATATATGTTAAGTACCAAGTATATTTAAGAATTCATAGTGTCCACCTTAAAAATGTGTTTATATTTTGACACATTTTTACTTTTTGGTCTTATGTCATGTCATAATATTCACTCTAATGATGCACTTTTGGTTGTCAAGTGATCCTAATGATTTCCATTATTTTTAGATAGTATTTCTTGAGAGCTATATTTAATCTTACAATTTGGTGCATGTTTCTTTTCATATCTACTCTAAAAGTGATTTGTTGTGTATCAAAATAAAATTTATCTATAATTTTAATTGGCTTATCATAAATAATATAGCATTAACTTTGTAGTGATGATGAGAATAAAGAAAAAAACATTGATTGGAGTATATTTATTAAATCGTAACGTACATTTATTTCTTTATATGAGTATTATAACATTATTTTTGCAGTGATTGTGAGATTAAAGAAAAATGATTTTCTTGGGGTACCATTTTTTGAACAAGAACCCACATATACAATTTGAAATTCAATTATGTATAATTTTAAAATACTTAATAACATTTTAGACTACCAATATAATGGTTAAGTATGAAAATACATAAAATATATCATCCTTAAATTGTTAGAATCAGGTGTAAAGAAATATTTTAAAGAAAAAAATATCACATAATTTTCTTCATAACCAAAACTATTGTACATCTTACAAATTTATACAACATGATCTCTTCTAAATTTAAAATACCCTTGGTGTTTCACCTTTTTATTTTTATTTCATCTTCTCTCATGCTCATGGGTGATGTGACTATCCAACCTCATATTAGGTGAAATCATTGATCGTCCTTTAATAATTATATATCTTCAAATAATGTAATAATGGATAGAACCCCCTTATTACATTATTTGGTATAGGAGCATTACTCTCCATTATTACTAGTATTGGTAAATTGTAATTATTCTTTGGCTCTTGCTTTAGGTAATCTCCATTGTGTCTACCTATTTGTTCTATATTAGGATATATCTCTAGGTCATTACCTCTGGGTTACCTCTAAGTCACTATGAAGAGTATTGTTTATATCCCTACATCACTAAAAGAAGACTCAATTGAAAGCAGGATAAGCCAAAGAATATAGTAAAAAAAGGTTGCTTGGCTTTAGTTAAAAGAAATAAATATTAATAAAGAGGTATATGAATCTAAAGGTCATACTAACCATTAGAATATTGATCAATGGTCAATACTTATATTATGATCCAATATCACCACAATAAGAGTATTAAGGCTTGTGGTATCTTGAATTTCAATCCAATGGTCTATGTGGTTCTTTCACCAAAGGAGAGTGTGGTAAGAAAAAATAAATCCACAACAAAATATCAAGTTGGACATGTGGTGACTAGCCAAGATATCAAAGGGGAAGATGACAGTGCCTAGGTAGAGAATGCTTGATATTGCATGAAGGAGGTTCTACCCCAAGAAAATACAAATAATGTTCACACGTATTAGGAAGGAAGTATGAATATCATCATTTAAAATAATTACCTATCATTGGTCATATAGGTTGACTTGACCAGCCTAATCCTATCAAAGTCAATCATATGGAATTTATGGTGACTTCTTAATTCTTTTCATACACTTGAGCCTTCCTTATCGATATACGCTAGTCAAAAATGTCGTGTATACTATGTCATCTAGTAGGGTATCCAAAGAGAAACATGAAAAGGACCTAATGGAACAACCATCCCCATAACAACAACATAATATAGTTTAATAATTTTCTAAATCCAAATATTATTAAACCTTTGTTTTCATTTGAAGACCTTTAATATTGGATGACCCTAAATCCAAATACCTTGAAGCTACTATTTATATTTGTAGAATAATTTTATCTATAAATAATAGGATAACTTATAGGTATTTTGCACAGAGTCTAAGAGAGAAATTACCTTCCTCTTACCTTATAAATAGGACAACATTTTCATTGTAAAGGTATTCAGAACTACTTGTTCATGATAAGTATCTAGCCTAGTAGGATATTCCTTTCAACCCCATTATTGTTGACTATAATAAGAAAAAATTGAGCCTTAATGTTTTATCTAAGGAGCATAAATAATCTAGGCTACATGCCTTGTCATAATTTCTTGCATATTTAATGGAAGCCATGACTAATTTTTCTTTATCCTCATTTATCTGATGTATTTTTTATTTTTATTTAGGTGAATTTTTGTTGTGTTCATTTTAGCTATTAGTTGATACCTTCCATGTTCATTTAATACCACTTTATTTAATAAAATTTGGGAATTATAACTCTTGGTGCATCACTCTCATAACTTAGGTTTTAACTTTTTGTAAATTTTTACTTTTATATTTTTACTTTCATTGGAATTTCTTTCCCTATAAAACCCCATAGCCTTAGCTCATGAATATATTTTTGCATAAAGTATTAAGTTTTATGAGGATACAAACTTGATTAAAAACCATGGAGGTTACCCCATAATCATTATTTTATCCATGATACTTCCTACTAGTTCACTTTATGCAAGGTTTGGTTGCCATTGGCATGTTGGGTTTTTTATCCAAATAGGCTAGCACATTCAAATATGACAATATATTTTTATAGCATACCTAGAGTGATGAGATTTTATGTTTATCCTAGGAATTTGAGAATAATAATATCAAATTTAATCCTAATGGAGGTCATAGTCTATCTGCATGAAGAGAAGCATTGAGAAATTTACCTATTAACTCAACTAAAAATAGGACTTAAAGAAGTTTGAAAAAAAATAGATTGATATTCTAGTGAGGTTTTCTATATCATAAGTTTTTTTAATAACTATCTCCTAACTTGTAAACTTTATTATTAAATTAAGGGCTAAGAATAACTACATCCTTTGACCATAATTATATCCTTCACCCAAGACAATTAGTAAGGGATGGTGTCGGTATTAAACTAAATCAAAAGAATGATAAAATAATGGCACAATATTAAATCCAAGTACACCACACTCCTAGAATGTTTTTAGTGTAGATTGATAGAGGTCCCCTATTTCCACTAGTTTTTCTTGATGTATAGGACCTAATTCTTGCCTTAGTAGTCCTTACCTTATTTCTTAGGAGAATATATTATCAACTTGATCAAGTGTATGGACCACCTAGTGAGATTATGTTGCACACTCCATTGAGAAAATCATTATAGCCCTAAGTCTATTGGAAGGCTCTTTCATAGGGAGATTTTATGAATAGTACCTCATCCTCATCCTACAATTGGTCAAAAATTGAGACCAATTGGTAAAGTTTATTATAAATAGATTTAGAGAGAAGATAAATGAAGCATCTCACCTAGAGAAACTCATGAACATAAGGAGGGTACCTAAAAAATAAATGGATTATTTTAACATTATTTTCCACAATACTTGGCAAAGGATCCTATATGAAATATGATCACCTTATGTTATTGTATTTATTTACTATTTTAAAGCTTTCAATTTTAAAATTGCCATGATTGTCAATTCTAAGGGTGAAAATTCACTACTAGAGGCCTATGAGATAGTCATACAGGATGAAAAATATCTAATCCAAATAGGAATACTAGCCCCTAGACCACCTCTATCATTATTTTCTTCCATTCATCCCTCATGCCATCTCCTCCAACTATTCAAGCCATGAGCCTCGAGCAATTTCTACCCTTTTATACAAAGATAGAGGGAATGTATAATATGATGAGAAAATTTTCTAATGATATCATAGCCTTAAAGAAGTATTAGAATTTCCAAATGTTTTCCTATCATATTTATCCAAAACATCCTTTTCAATAGGAAAATCCAAATGTCTTAATACCTCAAGCTAGATATCGTAAGCTTCTATTTTTGACCAATAGATATCTTAATTAGTCATAGGTTTCAATACAGTAGATAGTACCTATGTTAGTAATAGTCCAATAAATGCCTACAAGCCTAGCTAAGGAATTTATTACCACCCAAAACAACTATGTTAAAGACCCTAGTATCTAGTACTATGCTAATCCAAAGTATCTCTCTTTTGAATTCTATGTCAAAACAAAATGTTCAACTATACAAATATCTCTTTATAACCATAATATTGCATATTCTTATGAATTAGAACCCCCAATACAAAGTCCAAAACTCTCCAATCAACCATTAACTATACTATCATCTACCAATTCACATCTCTAGATAAAACCTTTGTTACCAAGTAGTGAAAGTGTATGCCATGTTGAAAGAATCTAGACATCTCAATCATAAGAAATACATAATATTAACAAGAGTATAACACTAGGGACAATATAAGGGTCATAAAAGAGTAGAGGGTACCTACTCTGATAGGTACTAGGCCCTACAGGAGAGAAGTAAATAGTTAGAGGGTTATCCAAGAATAAGTTACGCCATAGATCCAAGATTGAGTAATTAAGATAGGTATAAGAGCATCCCTTAAGCCTACAAGGTAACCCATTGCAAATTCATTAAGGCCACCTCCAAAAACAAAAATGACCATGCTCTCAACATTTTCAACCTTTCCAAGATCACATTTGTCAATTACTTCAATGTGGTGGAGCACTTAAGGAATTCTATCATAACTATACCTCTTTGGGATGTCCTCTCTATTCTAGAATAGATAAAAACTTGGAAGAAATCCTAAATAAGAAAGGAAATTGAGTAGACGGGGTACACCTATTGTGCCATAAATTTTAAGCCTATATTCTAGTAGGCCCTAGCTTATGTCATCCTACTTGACCCTAATCTGTATATATAAGTTGATATACAACTGCATGGTAGACTCAAGGTCAAGAACATTGGTCATCCTAAGAAGGATAGTAGAGTCACTTGGTCTATTTCTTAAGCATGCTAATAATAGGTTAGTCTAGATTGATGAAACTCTAGTGCTAGTATTTAGACTAATTTGAGACCTTCCTCTCAAAGACTAACTATACCATGACCTAAAAATTCACTAATAGATAGATATGATTTATCTTTTTGTCACATTTGGCATTTGTCTTTTATGGTATTTCATGATATGGATATTCTATACACACAAATATGATAAATTATTAAACTCTAGTCAAATTTTCATTAACAAAAAGGGCTATAAATAGCTTGCTACATTTATGTATGGGTAGCCACATCAAAGCATGACAAAGATAATTTAACGTCCATGTAAATGTTTACATGGGTAGTAAAAAATATGGTCACCATAAAAATAAAATGTGTACATTAATAAAAAGGTTTCCATGCACCTTTATAAAAAATGACTTTTTATATTTTTATATATTATATTTGAATATTTATATTTATTAGTTATTTATAATCATGTATTATATATTGATCTTTATCATTACTTCCCACTGTATGAGAATTAGAATCCAATGTATACAAAAGGATGAACAAAAGGGAGAAGGAACATGTTGAACAAAAAGAACAACTAGAACTGTATGGAAACAGGATTAACCTAAGGTGCAAAAGCTAGAATAGGAGAAAAAAATCTAAAAACAAAAATATCCACTAAAACTAGAACCAACGTATCAACAACAACAAGAGTGACAATAGGTGCAGAAGCTACAACAAGATCTAGTACTAAAACAACCAAAACAATATCCTAAGAAAATAAAGCAACTTCAACATCTAGAGTAGTAGGAGGAGTAGGAGTAGTAGGAATTGAAGTAGAAGGATCAAGAATAGTTGTAACTATAACATGAGGAGTAACAAGTGATCTAGGCTTATTTAATTGTAAAGGAGCAATACACCAAGTGGATAAAAGGGATTTAAAATAGGAACACTAAATCTATTGTCAACTAAATATTAAGGTAGTGTTGGGTTACTAAGGTGGAGTAAGATGAGATTGTGGTAAAATATAAATAAGGAAAGAGTTATGGTCATACTAGGAAGTATAAGTGTTATGATATGGATTATATGAAACTTGATTATAATACTGATAAGGATTACCTAGCAATAGATCACAACAGTCCATGGGAGTGATATCACAAGTGACAATATCAACATACATAGGATGGCCAAAAATAAAGGATAAGACACAAGTGTGTGTGATTATGGAAGAAGTGTTATGGTATTTTCATCCAAGTTGGTACGAATGAGGATGTGGATAAGTAGGTAGCTAAAACCTATCGATAATGGACTATGTCATGAAGTTTTGCTATAAGCCATTATCGATGATACAATATTCAAAGAAATTAAGTGTAAGATGAGCATGAGTGAAAAATAAATTATCATAACCTCTAGCAAGAGATTGTTGAGTTAATAAGAAAATATTATTCAATTTACCTTCTAACTTATGATCTAGATAGGATTTTATGGATTTCTTATCTTTAGAGTTTTATTTTTTGGTGATTGTACATATAATTGATTTTTTTTCTTCTTTAGACACACATATGTCATATGACCTAGATTTTTATAATAATTACAAGATACATGAAAAAAGAAGTTGATTAAGGAGAAGAGTAAGAAGAATGAGAAGAATACTTAATTAGATAAGGATTTTACCAACTTTGAGGTTTATAAGGTCAAAATATGCCTGCTAAAGAAGTAGACTGATGAGTTACTGAATAGGATGAGGTGCATGAAATTGAAAAAAAGGCTTCTTATATATAAAATAATCTTTACTAAAAGGTCTACCAAGTGTGTTAAGTCAACTATAGTTCAACTCATAGAATAAGTTCATCTAGACGCCACTCTTAAACTTATAAAAAATATTAGGCATAGGATCTTGAACATTAAGTAGGATGCATAGGTGGTTGAACTCATAGATGTAGTGTTGAACAAATATTTAGCTTCCTTTCCTCAAAAATAGGTAATGGATGATTCAAACCTCATCATAATTAGATGGATAAAAAATAGCCTTCAAGGTAGCTATCAATTTGTTAGAGTTAAAGTATATTACATCATTTGGATCATGTAAATGTGCCACCTTAGGTACATAGTTAGGGTAGGATATTACTTTAGTGGGAATTTATCTAGTTACTTCAAGCAATATAATAAATGCACAAGTGGCAATGTGAAATTTGTAATGTGCAAGGTGTCCCCTTGTACAATTAGGTAGAGTGTTTCCCAAGGAATCTATCTTCCTATATAAAGGGCCTCATAGTGGTAGATTATATATCAAGCTCACATCAAGTTCATATCAAGTTCATGTCAAGCTCTTGGAAGTAGTACTCCTGTATGGAGTACAATGTAGATCTTTGGCACATATTAATGGAGTGACCATTTCCTCCATATTGCATTGTATTTTCATCATTTCTATTTATAGTATATTTTAGTCATATTGTTGTTTCACTTTCTTTCATATTTTCTATATTTTATTAGGGAATATGTTAAATATCTCCACTACATATATCCTCAAAATCTAACAGTGGTGTCATAGCCACAATTATATCAATATAGGAGGACCTACATCCATAATAATAGAATTATAGTACGTCAATAGGAATAGGTAGATTCAACATTACTACTATTGGCCTACACCTTTGCAAAATGGATCTACCATTGAGTTCTACTACATGCAAAAGCTACCATTAGAATTATTTGATAGAAATAGCCATAGTAATCAACAGGATTAGGAAAGTGAGGACTGAAATAAATCTTAGCTATAGAAATATTAAGATATTAATTGGCTATAGTGTTTCCACGGAGTTGCAGAAAAACTCGTGAAGACTAGGCCTCAACATTCAAACCACTATTTTGACAAATCAACTAGTGAAAATTATTATCTCCAAAATTACAAATTATTCAATTCTAGTTTATAACAACTTGTTGTAGGAAAATGAGATTCAAGAAAAAATTGGGAATATTCCTACAAGAGAGTTAGGAATAATATCTTCGTAGAATTATTCCAGTACTTGCAACATCAAGGAAGAAGACTAAGTATTTCAAATACCTTGAAGAAGGTCCCATTACAATAATTGTAATCTTTCAAAGTGTAGAAGTAAATAAAAGGCCATAATAGCCATATAATAGACTCAAAGAAGAAGAGACTTTAAAATTTGAATCAAGGAGGATATAGGAGATTGGTGATCCCCATTCAATATTAATACCTAGAAATTGTAAAAGCAGAAAATACAATAGAATCCTTGATCAAGAAGAAGGCCATAGAAGCCTTAATCTAAATAAAAGTTTAGAAAAGAATTCCTGACTCAAAAGAAAACTCCAAATAAGAGTTTCTGAAGAAAATTTTAGATAAAATATCCTAATGTAGAAGATAATTTTTTTATTCAGATAAGAATCGAAATAAGAGATCTCTAAAGAAAATTCCATAAGAAATTTCCTGATTCAGAAAAAAAAGTTTCTAATTCAGAAGAAAACTCTAGAAATGAGTCTTTGAAGAAGACTCCAAAGGAGAGTCCAAGAAATTGAAGATTGTTGATCTCATTTATTGATTAAACATCTCCTTAAGAAGTACCAAAATCAGAGATCTAAGAAAGAAGATCTCATCACCAACAATTCTAAAAGTAGAAGGTTGAATAAAAGGTCTCAATTGGAAGACCTTAGAAGCTACCAGATAAAATATCTTGGAGAGGTATCAAGGAGAAGAAAAAGAAGAAGGCTTGGATAACCTTGTTGTAGAGATCATAGAAGCATCATCAGAAGAATTCCTAGGATAACTCTTTGGAGAAATTCACTACCAAGGATAAGCTCTTGATAGTGAAGGACTTGGGACAATTGTCACCATCAAACAAAAATCCCAAGAGAAGAATTTAGCAAGGAGTACCAAATCCTAGAATAATAATCTAGTGAAGACCTCAAGAAAATTAGAATTTTGAGAACAATATCCTATTTTAAGTTAGAATTTGACAAGAAGCTTGAAGGAATATTTAGACAGAAGAAGCCTACCAAATATAGTATATTTGAATATTACCTCTCATAACAACAAGGCACAGTTCAAAGAAAGGGTTTCTTTGAATATACAATAAAAAGAAAAATATCACTAGAAGGAACAAACCACCTAAACCAATGCTCTAGATAAAAATTTTGAGGCTACAAATTGGTGAAGTAAAAAGTTGTTTAGGATAGACAATAAAGAAGATGTGTAATCATCCACTACAAAGTAGCAACTTGGTGAATCAAAACACCAAGATCTACATATTCTACAAAATTCATTAATGGTAAGCAACTAGGGTGTAATTAGTTGAACTTCAAATTAGGGTTCATTATCAAATTGCATTAAGAACTATATTTGGATTAAAATTTGTAGAAGAATAAGTTGAATTATAGTCTTCATGTGCAAAAATAAATAATTCCTTTTAAGGATTATTTTCACATTAATAGGAGTTGGATATTTTTGAAAGAAAAAATTATCTGAAGAACACAAGTTTATACTGAGATGGGGGTGAATAGTATAATACCACTTTAAAAATTTTCTTTCCAATTCAATTATGCAATGTATCAATAGCATAAATACCAATACTCAAAGCAATGCACAAGATATCACACAAGATAGATACACCAATTTTTTACAAAACTTTCTCAATAATTCTTTGTGGGAAACCTTTCCCGATTACAATGTTTATGGACACCTATCCAAAGGAGACACCAATCCCCTAGATCAAGTTTGTGAGCACCAACTCATAGGAGACACCAATCCCCTAATTTTTGATTCGTGAGCACCAACTCACAGGAGACACCAATACCCTTTGTTGGTTCATGAGCACCAACTCATAGGATATACTAATCCCCTTTGCTAGTTCATGAGCACCAACTCATAGGAGACACCAATCCCCTTTGCTCTAGTTGATGATATTATAGAATATTTGTTGTCCCCACTTCCCTAGACTTTGGGTTCCCTATCCAATGAAGACACCTATCTTCACTGCCTCAGTTGGAGACTGTCATCGTCTATACTCTATCACCTTCCAAAGCTTTAGCTTCAAGCTCAGATCTGATTTGGTATAAAGTTGTCCTCAAGTCTACACTAATATCTATCTTCAATCTATATTCAAGATTTATCACAAATATTGATCAATCTTACATCAACTCTGCTCACAAGCCTTCTCAAAGACTTGTCTCAAATATGCTCTACAAGTTCACTCTAGAACTTGCACAATCTGCTTCAACAAGTTTAACCTAGAACTTGCATAATATGCTCAATCAAGTTCATCATAGAACTTGCACAATATTCTCAATAATTTCAACATATATCTTATACAATCTTCTCAATCAAGTTCAACCTAGAACTTGCACAATCTTCTCAACAAGTTCAACCTAGAACTTGCACAATCTGCTCAATCAAGTTCAACCTAGAACTTGCACAATCTGCTCAATCAAGTTCAACCTAGAACTTGCACAATCTCATGGAATCATAAAGAGAATTGTTAGAGACTCAATATGCTTCCTATGCTCAATCACAATAGTTCTCAAATCCTCTTCAATTCAATTTAGTATTTGATATAATTTGTTTTGTTGAACTTGAAATTTCAATTTATAGCATCTAGTTGACTATCCTCAATCATTCACACAAGGAGCTCAAAATGATTCCAACAATGCTATCCTCAACTATCAAAGATATTCAAGGTCTTTCAATCAATTAGTCACTATGCTTGCAAGCTTCACATAACAATGATACTCATGATCTTTCCAACCCTAGTTCAAGTTCAACAATACTGATTTTACTTGCAAGCTTCACATAACAATGATACTCATGATCTTTTCAATACTTGCATAAGTTTCACTCAACCATTCACTATAGTCACAATGCCAATCATACAAGATGCATAGCCTTTATTTCAACACCCCAATGAGGAAAATTTAACTAATCCTTTTCACTCCAAAATTTATTTTCATAAGCAATCACACAACTCAATTTTGGAAGAATATGCCCATACCTTTTTCTTGATAATAATGACCTTCAATAATCTGCCACAATAACACAATACTTCTTTGCCAAACTCAAGAAGGTTAGATGACAATACAATGCATATATTAATTCATGAGTATACCTTATTACTCCAATATTTAAAATAATATCCAACACCACACTAGTTAGAATATTCACCTCTCAAGCATAAGCCACTTCACAATTTTATTTTTCAAAGCCCAATGCAATTTCTACTTATAACTCCCTAACTTATTATTGCATTCAAAGATAAAATAATGCAATAATTTGTCTTTCCTTTTTCTAAGGTAAAAGTATTTTACCCACAAGTAAATCTTTTCACCTCAATAATATAATAAAAACTCCCTTTTAATTTAGGCATTCATCAAATCAATTACCACCTTATTTCTCCTATGTACAACCTTAGCCTAAATTAAAATCAAATATCACAATAATCAAAACGTTACCAGATTTATTCCATACAAAAAACACTTATTCTTTCAAGCACCTTTCTTCTTGGTTATCACCAATGTGGAGCTACATTCTCCCTTGTATCCTCCACACCTTGCACCTTCGCTTGCTTCATGCCACTCCTTTCTTCCTTTCGTGCAAGTTGTCTCAAGCCATTCCTTGGCTATGTTCACTGCCTCAATCCATGCCTTGCTACCTTTCACACAAGCTATCTCAAGCCATACCTTGGCTATGTTTGTTGCCTCAAGACATGCCTTGACTATGTTTGCTGCCTCAAGCCACATCTTGGCTTCTCACACACGCTGCCTTAAGCCATGCCTTGGCTTATTTTTTCAGCACACTAACTCAAGCAACACCTTGGTTTCTTCTCTGAGCATGCTACCCTAATTCCACAGCATCTGCTGCTTCCTTGAAACAATATTTCATAGGCTTCGAAAATTTTATTTTTGTCGATGATTCGATCATTTTACCTTAGCAAATGTTATGGTATTAATATGCAAAATTCCCTTCATTTCATTTATGTCGGCTGTGAAATGCAAATACGTCGACAGATGAGGAGGGCACTCCTTGCCCTTGGTTTACTTGGCATCCATGCTTTAATTCATGCTCAAACCTTATACCATGCACCTTAATTTATTAAGTGCTCAAACCTTTGGCTCTAATTTAATTTATTAAATATAATAAATTAAATTATTTTAAGAATTTAATTATTATAATTTAATAATTAAATAGCCCAACTTTAGGCCTTTTTGGTTTTTAGAAAAACCTTATAAATTGCTCATATGGTTTTAATAAAAACCGATTAACTCAACATCATTGGTTTTAACAAAAACCATTTAACTTGCCACCTTTGGTTTTAATAAAAACCATTAAAATTATCACCATTGGTTTTAATAAAAACCATTAATAGTGCCACCATTGGTTTTAATAAAAACCATTAATATCTACCATTCAAACTATTGCACGGTGTACTTTGATGTCTTTTCACTTGCACCTGATGTCAGTGATGGTTCACTATTTGGCTTCAAGACAACTTCATCAAACAACACTATCATATTTCTATCTTGACATCAATGACAACTCTCATGGACTCAAAATGTCCAACATATATCATTTGCCTATTTTCTATCTAGAAAGAAAGAATACTATATCCTACAATATTGATTGTAGTGAAAATTTACATAATACTTATGAAGGGTTCATTACAGATTACTCTTAAAAGTTGTTGATTATTAAGTGCATTTAAAGTTATTTGAAGATTTTATTGGAGTGCTAAGGTGATATTATTAGTGCATAAATTTAAAGTATTTTTAATATTATTTGAACTACACTAATTACTCTCAAAAAAGTTAGTTTGTGTTTGTTGATTGTTAAAATATCAAGGACACAAAAACTAGTAGATTAATCGAAGTGTCTAGAGATAGTATTTGGTGCACATATCCTACAGCATCTCATGGCCCAAATAAGCCACCAAAATCAAATCAGATTTCTCCAAGGAGTGGAGAAGAAAGACACTATCAAAATCAGCAATATAATCTTCAAATCAAGACTTGGTGAGTCTCAGATTCAAAATGCACTAAAGGCTATTTACAAAAAAAGGTGTATAAATCACTTCTACAAAAAAGAGTTTTTACTCCAAGTGGTTATTAGCTTGGTTTTACTACCAAAATAACCAAGCAATGGAGAGAGTTGTCTAGAAAAAGAGATAACATCAAATCCACCATCGCCTATCTCTAAAGCTGCCATAAGACAAAAAAAATAGATTGCAAAAGGAGGTGCAAAAAAAATATTTTATATACAAAGTATTTACATTTGTATTGCAATACTCTAATATGCCCTATGTAGAAAAAATGATAGGTATATTGTGCCAATAAGGTAAAATATATACAAGGATAAAAATAGTCCAAGGTAGCCATGCAAAATAAGCCTCCTTGCAAGGGAATAAAGCCACTCAAAAGGCTCATATATTCTACATTTTGGATAGTCGAACCTACAAGTAAACAAAGTAAGGAGAAGCATTATATTAAAGGGAAATATTATCTACAAAAAGGAGGTCATAATAGGTTGAAGGACATACGTCCAAGGAGCACCATTGGAGTAGCTCAAAAACTCCACACAAGCATTGGAAAAATGTTGCTCCAAGATCCCAAGGTGTTGCTTACTATTCCAATTGGAACCAACTCATATCAAGTGCCATTGAAAAAAGGAAGAGTTGACCACATGCAAATATATGTTGGAGAAGCATTACATAAAAACCCTATGCACAAAGGAAAGGTGACACTTATCACCTACAAGGAAAATCTAACATTTTTCTTATGAGCACCTACTTGTTACAAGCTTGAAAAGGAGAATGTACATGGAAGAATTTTTGTAAGAATGAGCACTCATTCAAGATCATAACACTAATCCTTTACCTGGTAGAGTTTTACAAGTGACAATAACCATCTCAAGTGCTCAAGGATAATCACCGTAACACTTGTCATATAGTCCAAGATCCTCCACTAATAAAAGATATCAAAAACCATGAAGGATAGTATTCAGAACATTCATAGTAGCCTAAATCACACTCTGGGAGAGGTAAAAAATATTAAAAGCTCTGGTCAAGGTATTTAGGAAAGGTCAAAAGTCTAGGGTTGAAGCTCCATCGTCCAAACATTGAATTCAAATGTGAATCAATGTATGCCATAGCGCTCAAGGAAAAGGTATTAAAGAGGACTTGTTAGTCTCACAATGACACTGAGAGGGGGGGTGAATCAGTGTAGCTGTTTAAATTCAAATCTACAAATATTAACATCGAAACAATGAAAATATAAAATCAGATAAAGCAAGTATAACAATAGATCATTCCACAAGATATGATGTAACGAGGTTCACCAATTTGGCTACTCCTAAAAAATGACTGCTTGGATTCCCGTCCAAATCTAGCCTTTGCAAAATACCAATTTTACAATCAATTTACCAGCACCCACTCGAAGGAGCACCAACCCATGATTTATCTACACCAACAGAAAGAAGCACCAACCCCTAATTTATCTACACCAAAAAAAAGTAGCACCAACCCCTAATTCCAAGTACCAACTTGGACTACAATTTTGAAACTATAAGATTGACATAAAAATGCCTTCACTTATACAAGACCCTGACTAGTCTATTGCTAACCCAACCTCTCTCGCTATTCACCAAAACACCACACACACTTAAGGCTCTGCTTACTACACTTTTATGGCCCTCTTACAACCCTCTTACTGTGCTTCTTACTGCACTCTTATGGCTCTCATGGCTCTGCTTAACGCTCTCTTTTGGCACTCTTCCAACCTTCTTTTTGAAACACTTTCCCTCTTTTTTAGCGTAGTAATTCTCCACGTAGACCTCATTTTATAACAAAGTTCTGACTCTATTTTTAACTTCCATATTTTCGCATGCAAATTATTAATAGAAACTTCTATGTGTAACTTATTTATCACAAAGTATTCTCTCATGCAGCCTATTAATAGTTACGGCTTTTTGTTTGGTCTTCGATTGATGACTTTCAGTTTAACCGTCGCTCGATGATTTCACTCCGTAACTGGCCCTGTAACTGTCGTTCTGACTTTAGTTCACTATTCTTATTTTAGCTACATGATTTTTCTCTGTAACTGCACCTGTAACTACCGTATAACTTCAGTTAACTATCACATATCTTATTTTGGCTAGGTTCTCTTCTTAGCTCGTGCCAAAGCGACCTGTCACAAAATCGTGACACTTCTGTCTCTTTGTCCTCTTCTCGGATTTCGCCCATGAAAAAACATGTCACGATATCATGACACTTTTGTCTCCTTGCTTCTTTTCTTGGCTTGTACCCGTGAAAACACAACATGTCGCGATATCGTGACACTTTCACCTCCATACTCTTCCTCTTTACTTTTGTCGCGATATTGCGACACTTCTGCCTTCTTACTTTCTCTCTCCTCCTTTAGTCACGAAAATGTGACATGTCGCGATATCGCGAAACTTTTTCTCCTTTGTTCTTTCTCTTGCCTTCGGGTCGCAAAAACATGACATGTCACGATATCACGACACTTTTTCTCTCAAAATCTCTCTCTTGCAATATGTCGCGATATCGCGACACTTTTTCTTTCGTACAATCTCTCTTGCAATATGTCACAAAATCGTGACACTTTTTCTTTTGGACTCTCTCTCTTGCAATATGTTATGAAATCATGACACTTTTTCTTTCAGACTCTCTCTCTTGCAATATGTCGTGAAATCGTGACACTTTTTCTTTCGGACTCTCTCTTGCAATATGTCGTGAAATCGTGACACTTTTTCTTTCGTACAATCTCTCTTGCAATATGTCATGAAATCGTGACACTTTTTCTTTCGGACTCTCTCTCTTGCAATATGTCACGAAATCATGACACTTTTTCTTCCATACAATCTCTCTTGCAATATGTCACGAAATCGTGACACTTTTTCTTTCGGACTCTCTCTCTTGCAATATGTCATGAAAATGCGACACTTTTTCTACTTGCCTTTTAATCTTTGAACATGTCACGAAATCGTGATAGTTTTTCTTGCTTGCGCTTTCTCTTCGAACATGTCACGAAATCGTGAAAATTTTTATTTCTTGCGCTTTCTTTTCGAACATGTCACGAAATCACGACAGTTTTTCTTGCTTATGCTTTCTCTTCGAACATGTCATGAAATCGTGACAGTTTTTCTTGCTTCTTAACATGTCGTGATATCATGACAGTTTTTCTTTCTTGCTCAACATGTCGCGATATCGCGACAATTTTTTTTTCTTGCTCAACATATCACGATATTGCGACAGTTTCCTTCCTTGTGATTTTCTTTTGATTTTTAGTATATGGGCCACTTCGATCTTTTGGAAAATCACTGTACATACTCTGAAGAACCTCTTAACTCCTGTCCACTGCATCAACTGATCTGTCTGACTATGTTTACAACAATGACAATATTGTTGTTGCACCTTGCTCAACAATCTCCCCCTTTGGAATTGTTGGCAACACACATGCAATTTCCTATCATTCTTCTCCCCCTTTGACAATAATACCAAAGGGCTGCTGCAGACTCCCCCTGAGTCCATGCACAACATTCTCAGCCACAAATTATTATAGTTAGCAAAAATTACAAACATGAGCAAAAAGATAATCAAATATATAAATGCTCCCCCTGAGAATGTGGTCTCGATAGCTAGTCAGTTCTTGGGAAGCGTGACCACTCCCAATTTATTGCGAAGGTACTCAAAAATTTCCTTGGGTAGCGGTTTTGTGAAGATATCTGCTACTTTCTGTATAGTTGGGATAAAATCCAACTTAACCTCACCTTCCGCAACTTTCTCCTTTAGAAAGTGATATCGGATAGCAATATGTTTTGTGCAAGAATGCATAACTAGATTCTTTGAGATGTTAATGGCACTGGTGTTATCACACTTAACTGAAATTGGCTCACTAAAGTTAATACCAAGATCTTTCAGGGTTTGTTTCATCCATAAGACCTATGTACAACACATAGTTGCTGCAATATATTCTACCTCTGATGTGGATAAGGAGACTGACTCTTGTTTCTTACTGTGCCATGTGACCAACCTATCTCTAAGATAGAATGCACCTCTACTGGTACTCTTTCTATCATCGACACATCATGCCCAATCTACATATGAATACGCAATAAGGGTGAAGTCCTTATCTTTCAGATACCATAACCCATAATCTATAGTACCCTTCAGATACCGAAGAATCCTCTTCACTACTTTCACATGAGTCTCCTTGGGACTAGCCTAAAATCATGCTACCATGCAAACTGCCTACAAGATATCTGGTCTGGTAGTTGTCAAATACAGTAGGCTCCCAATCATTGATCTGTACATGGTTTGATCAACATCTCGGAGATTTTTCATCTTTGCTCAACTTGCAACTCTGTCGTCATGGGAGTGCTAACAGACTTACAATCCTCCATTGTGAACTTTTTTAGCATCTCTTTCACATATTTAACTTGAGAAATAAAAATGCCCTTCTCATTTTGATTAACTTGCAGTCCGAGGAAATACGAAAGTTCACCAATCATTAACATTTTAAATTCTTTTTGCATCTTATTTTCTAAATATTTAGACGACTCATCATTGTTTCTGCCAAAAATGATATCATCTATGTATACAACAAGGACAATGAGATGGCCATTCTCTGTTTTGACATAAAAATTGCTATCCACCATACCTTTTTTGAACCCTTATTGAGTAAGATAGTTGTCTAGCCTTGCATACCATGCTATGGGTGCCTGTTTCAAGCCATACAATGCTTTCTTCAACTTGTAGACGAAGTTGAGATTATCACCGAGTTGGAAACCATCTGGCTGCTCAATATAGACATCTTCAAGTTTTCCATTAAAAAATGTTGATTTCACGTCCATTTGATAAACTTTGAAATTCTTGTGAACTGCTAAATCCAGAAACATTCTAATTGCCTCTAGTCTAGCCACTAGTGCAAATATTTCCTCAAAGTCAATACCTTCAACTTGTGCATAGCCTTTACAGACCAATCTTGCTTTATTCCTGACTACCTGTCCATCTTCATTCATTTTTTTTGAAAAATCCATTTAGTATCGATTATATTTTTATTTGTAGGTCTTGGTACTAACTCCCAGGTTTTGTTTTTCTCGATCTGATCTAATTCTTCATTTATTGTCGTCATCCAACTTTCATCTTTGTTTGCTTCAACAACATTTTTGGGCTCAATGCTAGATAATAGAGAGTAGTTACTACTTTTCTTCTTGTCTGAACACCAACTATGGGGTCTCCAATTATTTGCTCTCTAGGATGATTTTTTTGCTAGCTGCCTATTTTGAATTTCTTGTTTTCTTCCTCTTCTGAATCACTACTTAAATCATTTGAGTCAATTTTCTATTTCTTTTTTGTTTCCTTTTCCTCATCTCCTTCAATAACCTCTTCATAAATTGGGTAGTTTTCTTCATAGCTTATTTCTCGTTCCCTACCTTCATCAACTTTAACATCGACACTCTCCACAATTTTTTTTAGCCTCTTGCTGTAGCATTTGTAGGCTTTGCTTTTTGTCGAATAGCCAAGAAAAATACCTTCATCAGCTCTATCTTCAAACTTACCAAGATTATCTTCAGTTCTTTTGATGTAACACTTGCTGCCAAAAACTTTAAAGTATTTTGTTGTTGCCTTTTTACCGAACCACAACTCATACGGAGTTTTTCTTTCATGCGTCCTCAACATGCACCTATTTTGGATGTATACCGTAGTATGGACTGCCTCTTTCCAAAATCTTTTTGCTATTTTGCTCTCAGTCAACATAGTCCGTGCCATTTCCTACACTGTCCTATTCTTTCTTTCTACCACACCATCTTGTTGAGGTGTCCTTGCTATTGAAAATTGTCTCCTAATCCCATATTTTCACAGTACTCTACAAACTCCTCTGAAATGAACTCTCCTCTATCTAATCTTAAAGATTTAATATTTTTTCTGTTTGATTCTCAACTTGTTTTTTGAAAATCTTGAACATCTCAAAGGCATTTGATTTAAGCTTCAAAAATAGTACCCATGTCATCCTGGAATAGTCATCTATGCACAACATAAAGTATTTGTCACCATTTATGCTTTGCATTCTCATGGGTCCACATAAATCAGTATGTATTAGTTCTAAAGGTTTGCTTGTGAAGTACTCTTTTATTTTAAATGTGTCTATAGTTTGCTTCCCCTTTTGGCATGAAGCACAAATGCTATTTAATGGTTTGCCAATGATGGGAATATCTCTCACTGCCCTTTTTGAGCCAATTTTTACTAGATTGTCAAAAATGATATGACCGAGCCTCTTATGCCATAGCCAATTTTCTTCTTCCTATCCAATCAAGCACGCTCCTTCTGAATTCTCTGAGAAAGTATACAGGTTTCCATATGTCCTTGATCCAGTTGCTATCAATTTTCCACAGTTTGTTGTTCTGACTTCACAACCATGCTTCTTGAAAATTACTTCATGACCTCTATCACAAATCTGACTTACGCTTAACATGCTTCAGACCAATCACAAACAAGACTTCTTTTGACTTGATTTTTCCATCACTGATCTTAACTGATCCCTTGCCAACTATCTTAGCTCCATCATTATTTCTAAATTTTATAGAACCACCTTCATATTTTTGTAACTTCTCAAATTTTTTTTTGTCACCTATGATATGACTGGAGCATCCACTATCAAGTATCCATGGTGCAGATTTGTTCTATGCTTTAAATGTTGTCTGTACAATCAAGGATTCATTTTCTTCCTTGGGTCGCTCCTTTTCTTTCCACTCTGGTTTGATTACAGTTTTGGTCACTTGTTTTGACTTTTCTTTGTCAATAGCCTGTGCATGTTTTTTGGGAAATTTTCTATTTTGTCTCAAACCATTTGGTTGAAATTTTCTTCCCTCATGTTTATTTGCTGCAAATGTACTTTGACAATTTCTTGCAATGTGCCCAAAATTATGACAGTTATAACATTCTACTGCATAATCCATCAACGGTGAAAAAATATTTCTACTGGTAAAGTTCCTTTGTCCTACATTATACTTGCAATCTGAAATATTATGTCCATAACCATTGCATTTAAAACAATAACCAAAAAATAAATGAGTGAACCTGGGTGATGGTCTTTACCATTTTGCAGTGGGAGCCATAAATCTTCTTCTCCTTTGATGAGTGACATTGGTGAATCCATCATTGTCAATACTCCTCTCGTGCCTGGCATTATTGCTTTCTTTAGCATGATTCATTTTTTCTTAATCAACCCTGATCTTATATTCATTCTTTATGGGTTCTATAGTTATGGCATTTGATCCATTTGATGATTCTCCTTCAACGAAACCTAAACTAAATTTGATGCCTGTAGTCCTTTTGTTATTTATAATCTTATCCAGCTTCACAGAACTTTCTTCAAGTTTGTGATAACAACTCATTTTTTGATTCATCTCTTCTAGCTACATCCTTAAACCAACAATCTCTTCTTCTAGCTTGCTGCACTCATCTATTTTCATGATTAATTGTACTTTGATATCTTTAGATATTTTCTAAAATTTGTTTATCTATACTTTCAAGCCGGTTATGATTTCATTGTCATCCTCAATATTTCTTGAAATTTTCTTATTCTTTTTTCTTTCTATACTCAGCTCTTTAAGTGCAGCGACCAACTCACCTTCCAGATCTACTTTAGCTTCAACCTCAAGTTTTTTATTACATTCATGTTTTTCCTCTATTTTTTCTTCTTCGAATTCCATGAAAAGAGCTTCACCTTTTTCTTCTTCAGAATCCTCACCAGAGATGTCTTCTGAAGGACTGACATTCTTGGATATGAAACTTTTCTTCTTGAAGTTGCCTTTTCTAAAATTTGGTTTCTTCTTCTAGTCACTTCTTTCTTGGTGTGAACCTTCATCACTTTTTTTTTTCTCATTAAGAGGACATTTAGCTACAAAGTGCCCAATGCCTCCACAGTTGAAACACTTAAATGGTAGCTTTCCTCTGTATTTTCCTTTTCCCTTGATTAGTTTCTGAACAAATTTTGCTTCCGTTTCATCTGATGTATCTTCTTCCTCAGATTCTTGTTTTGCTTTTATATTTTTATGTGCTTTAAAAGCAACTTCTCTGTCTGTGGGTTTAGTTTTTCCTATTCTCATTTCATATGCAGTCAAATAACCATGCATCTCATCCATACTAAAAGTATTTAGATCTTTAGCTTCTTCTATTGCTGAAACTTTAGAATCAAATCTTTGGGGAAGAGATCTTAGTACCTTTTTTATGATGATAGCATCTTCCATTTCCTCGTTGAGTCCTCTAATCGCATTAATGATTCCATTAACTCTTAGCATGTATGCCTCTATGTTCTCATCATCATTCATCTTTAATGCTTTGAACTGAGCTCGATGCATTTGTAACTTGGCCTCCTTGATCTTGTTGTCTCCTTCATGAATGCTCCTTAGTTTGTCCCACATGTCTTTTGCCATTTTACAACTCATAATATTTATCAGTTTGTTGTCCACTAAACCACACATGATAGCATTCTTTTCTTTAGAGTTATTCTCAAACAATTTCTTATCGGCAACATCGATTGGAGGAGTGGTGGATATTGTGTATCCACTGTCTACTGACTCCCAAATTTTGTATCCCAAAGAACAAAGATATGTCTACATCCTGAGTCTCCAAAATACATAATTAGTTTCATCAAATAATGGTGCTTTGTTTGATGAGAATCCTTCACCACCTGCCATTGTCTCACTTCCAATATCACCTTAGCCGATTAAGCTTATTCAGGAACTTGGCTCTAATACCAATTGTTAGTCTCACAATGACATTGATAGGGGGGGTGAATCAGTGTAGCTATTTAAATTCAAATCTACAACTCTTAACATCAAAACAATGAAAATATAAAATTAGATAAAGCAATTATAACAAGATATCATTCCACAACACAAGATGTAATGAGGTTCACCAATTTGGCTACTCCTCAAAAATGACTGTTTGGATTCTTGTCCAAATCTAGCCTTTGCAAAAAACCAATTTTACAATCAATTTACCAGCACCCACTGAAAGGAGCACCAACCCTTGATTTATCTGCACCAACAGAAAGGAGAACCAACCCCTAATTTATCTGCACCAATAGAAAGGAGCACCAACCCCTAATTCCAAGTACCAACTTGGACTGCAATTTTGAAACTATAAGATTGAAATAAAAATGCCTTCGCTTATACAAGACCCTGACTGGTCTATTGCTAACCCAACCTCTCTCGCTATTCACCAAAAAACCACACACACTTAAGGCTCTGCGTACTACACTTTTATGGCCCTCTTACAACCCTCTTGCTGCACTTCGTACTGCACTCTTACGGCTCTCACAGCTCTGCTTAACGCTCTCTTTCGACACTCTTTCAACCCTCTTTTTGTAGCACTTTCCCTCTTTTTCAATGCAGTAATTCTCCATGTAGACCTCCTTTTATAACAAAGTTCTGACTCTATTTTTAACTTCCATATTTTTACATGCAACTTATTAATAAAAACTTCTATATGTAACTCTTTTATCACACAGTATTCTCTCATGCAACCTATTAATAGTTACGGCTCTTTGTTTGGTTTTCGACTGATGATTTTTAGTTTAACCGTCGCTTGATGATTTCACTCCGTAACTGGCCCTGTAACTATCATTCTGACTTCAATTCACTGTTCTTATTTTAGCTGCATGATTTTTCTCTGTAACTGCACCTGTAACTGCTGTATAACTTCAGTTAACTATCACATATCTTATTTTGGTTGGGTTATCTTCTTAGATCATGCCAAAGTGACTTATCACAAAATCATGACACTTTCGCCTCTTTGTCCTCTTCTCGAATTTCGCCCGCAAAAACACATGTCACGATATCGCGACACTTTCACCTCCTTGTTTCTTTTCTTGGCTTGTACCCATTAAAACACATGTTGTGATATCACAACACTTTCGCCTCCGTACTCTTCCTCATAACTTTTGTCGTGACACTTCTACCTTCTTACTTTCTCTCTCCTCCTTTAGTCATGAAAATGCAACATGTTGTGATATCGCGACACTTTTTCTCCTTTGTTCTTTCTCTTGCCTTTGGGTCATGAAAACGCGACATGTCGTGATATCACGACACTTTTTCTCTCGGACTCTCTCTTGCAATATGTCACGATATCGCGACACTTTTTCTTTCGTACAATCTCTCTTGCAATATGTCACGAAATCACGACACTTTTTCTTTCGGACTCTCTCTCTTGCAATATGTCGCGAAATCGTGACACTTTTTCTTTCGGAATCTCTCTTGCAATATGTCATGAAATCGCGACACTTTTTCTTTTGGACTCTCTCTCTTGCAATATGTCATGAAATCATGACACTTTTTCTTCTGTACAATCTCTCTTGCAATATGTCGTGAAATCATGACACTTTTTCTTTCGGACTCTCTCTCTTGCAATATGTCACGAAATCATGAAACTTTTTCTTTCATACAATCTCTCTTGCAATATGTCATGAAATCGCAACACTTTTTATTTCAGACTCTCTCTCTTGCAATATGTCATGAAATCATGACACTTTTTCTACTTGCCTTTTACTCTTCGAACATGTGGTGAAATTGTGATAGTTTTTCTTACTTGTGCTTTCTCTTCGAACATGTTGCAAAATCGCAATAGTTTTTCTTGCTTGCGTTTTCTTTTCGAACATGTCATGAAATCGCGATAGTTTTTCTTGCTTACGCTTTCTCTTCGAACATATCGCAAAATTGTGACAGTTTTTCTTTCTTCTCAACATGTCATGATATCGTGATAGTTTTTCTTTCTTTCTCAATATGTCATGATATCATGACAGTTTTTATTTCTTGCTCAATATGTCGCGATATCGCAACAGTTTTCTTCCTTGTGATTTTCTTTTGATTTTTAGCATATGGGCCACTTCGATCTTTTGGAAAATCATTGTACATACTCTGAAGAACCTCTTAACTCCTATCCACTGCATCAACCGATCTGTCTGATTGTGTTGACAATAATGACAATACTGTTGCTGCACCTTGCTCAACAGGACTATCATATACATCCAAAACCTACACCAAATACATAGGGAGTACAACAATAAAGGTAAGGATTTTTTTTTTGTGGAAAATATCCCAAAAGGGATGCCACTTTCTGGTAAGACCCAAGGAGGCAGGGGTATCCATTCCGCCAAAAACACCTAGGACTCGGACCTGGCCTACCACCTTTGACATACTCAAGGAGAAAACAAACACACAAAACCAATTTAAAAATAAGTAAATAACAACAAAAATAATAAAATAAAATAAAAAACATGCTCCTTGAGTGTGTCAAAAACAAAAGCACAACCAAACACGCACAATAAGATAAAATAAACCACAACACTAACCACATAGAAAAACACAAGAACCACATAACAAAACACAAACAAGACAAAAACAACATAACACTACAAAGACATACCCCAAAAAAACATGAAAAATAAACACAACCAAAACCTAAAAAATTAAAAAATTAAAAATAAAATAAAATTAAAAAACAACCAACAACAGACAATAAAGAAAAACAAAAAACATAGAAAACACTCACACATAAAAATACAAAATAACACAAACAAAGAGAAACCCAAGAACAAGAACGAAATAAACACAAGAACAATAAAAAAAATATTAAAAAAAAACAAAACAACAAAAACACATGAACAACAAAAAACAACACAAAGAAAACAAAAACAAAACAAAACAAATGAACCCATCCACCTTAAAAAACAAAAAAAAAAAACAAAAAAGAACAAAAAAGAACATAACAATGACCTATCTAGACCAGAAAACTATTAAGGCAAGAATCAACAGAGGAAACAAAATAAAGAATAGAATGAGCTAGAGAACTAAAAAAAACTGAATGAACGAGAAGCAAAAAAAAAAGCAAGAAGAAACTATGTACCTTCAGAACTGGAGCCATCCAAATAAATGATAGAAAGAAGAGCTTCCCTAATTTGAGAAGCCCACCATATAGGAAGGTGGCCATAACAAGTAAGATCAACTTTATCCAAAGTCCAATTAGCTAAAGCATCAACACTGTTGTTTTGATCTCTGACCACATGATTGTAATCAAATTTCAAAAATCCCATCTGGATTAATTGAATCTTCTCAATAATTATTTTTATTCTCCAATCCACCTTATGATTCTTAGAAGGAGTCTTCAAGAGATTAATCATAAGTTGAGAGTCAGACTCAACTAACACCTTTTCGGATTGAACCTTAGTAGCCTCTTGAAGGCCTATAAGGATACCATACCCATCAACAAGGTTATTGGAAAGAACACCCAAATTATTATCAAAAGTAAAAACTAGGGAGCCATATGAAAGTCTACCAATTCCTCCCACACTGGCTTTTCCAGGGTTCCCTCTAGAGGCTCCATCAGTATTGAATTTTCCAAAATCCTTAGGAGGAGGTTGCGAATTTCTAGTTCTATCCATCTTACTAATACTCACATTCCCTTTAAGTTGGTTGCCCTTAGAATATTTAATCTTCAATATTTGCATCACTTGATCCCATCTTTGGTGGGAGTTTTGGGGGTGATTAAGGAGTTGATGGACTGATTCAACTAAGTTGGCTATGGTATTTTTCCAAATATAGTGAATATCCTTATTATCTTGATTAAAAATTTGGTTGTTCATTTCATTCCAAATATTCCAAAGAAGAATGGTAGAACCCATCCAAACTAACTGCCTAATAAAATGATCAACACCCTTTTGATTAGGCCAATCCCTCTAAAGCTGTTCAAAAGTAAAAAAATTGAACCACTGTAAGCCAAGTAAAGAGGTCATTCTACTCCATAGCTCAAAGGCTAAAGTACACTCAATAAAACTATGGTTGATATTTTCTACATTCTCTTCACACATTTCACATCTAAAAGGGCCATGAAAACCACGCTTCATAAGTTGCTCACCAGTAAGCACCCTACGATGCAATAAAATCTAATTAAATAACCTCACCTTAGGCCAGAGATTTTGAGCCCATAATCGAGAAAATATGTCAGAAGAATGGTTGGGATTATTATGGCATAAGGTCAAATAACCTTGAGCAACATAATACTCACCCTTAGTAGTGTTGTTCCATCTAAAACAATATTTTTCATGGGACCAAGAGAGGGATATCATATGAAGGATGCCTTAGATATCTTGTATTTGCCTTTATGGGATCTGAATAGGCCAGTCCTCAATAGGGATCCAATATCTACCAACCTTTGAATTACCAGTATGGTACCGATAGTAATTAGCCATATTTATCCAATTAGCTTGGTGAAGCTCCTCCATCCAAGGCCTCCAATCGGGAAACTGAGTTATCAAATGCTTGTGACCATCCCAAGAATATGTCCAAAAATTTTCCTGTTGACCATTATGAATGATCCAAAATAATTTTTTCTTTATCAAATTCTCACTAGTCTTAAGAACTGCTAAAATGGGAGAACCTTTGGCAGGAAGTTAATAGCAAACAAGGTCTTCAGGACTTTTGTTCTCAGCATATTTAGCACAAATATTATTGTTCCAAAGAGCATTGGGGTTATGCAACATCCTCCAATATAATTTAGCATCTAAAGCTTTGTTTTTATTAATAGAAGACCAGAATCCTAACCCCCCTTCACTCTTAGGAAGACATAAAGTATCCCATTTCCCCAAGGCCCATTTTATTTTCTCCTTAGTACCACTCCAAAGGAACGATGACTGATTTGATCCAATTCTCAAAGAACAACCTTTTGTATATTAAAAATGAAAGAAACATAAATAGGAATATCTTGAAGGACTAATTTTACCAAGGTGATTCTACCCCCAAAAAAAAGCCACTTGTTGGTCCACTTTCCAATTTTCTTCTTGACTTTGTCCAACAACCAATTCCAATCTTTAATTTTTTGCCTTTGAATATTTATGGGAATACCTAAATAAGTGATTGGAAGAGAGGTCTTCTTATATCTTAATTTATCCAATACCATGGATTCCTGTCTAGCAGAGTAGTGAAAGAAAATAACTTTAGATTTATCTTCATTGACCAACTGCCGAGTAGCCTTAGAAAAATAGCTAATGATTTGCTTAATATTAGAAGCTTCCTAAGGTAAGGTTTTTACTTTATCAAAATTGTTTTCAGTAATAGGGATTTATAAGGTGTAATATAAGGTTGAAACATTAAGGAAAATCAACCATATTTGAAAGCAATACTAAAAGGGAAAATATCTATTAAAATAGCCTAATATTTGCAATATTAAAACATAGGAGAAATAAGGATTTCTACTTGAAAAATTAGAATTTCTATTATTGCAAATAATTATTTTCTAATATTCCACATTAGGGAGTTATAAGGAATATTACATCAAAGTAGGAAATTGGAAGTTAGAAACCATAAATGTCAAATTATTAGAAACTATAAAAATAGTTTTATTAAGGAATATTAGGAGTTGTATATTAATTGGTATCCTTGTCTCAAAACAAATAAAGGGGACAAAAGAAATCCAACTAGTAAAACCTCATAAAAATAGAAAGTGCTTAAGTTCAATAGGAGTAATAAGGTGTAAAGGAATTTCATGTTTGCTATTCATAAAACTTAACAAAATCAAGTCAAAATTGAACAATTATTCTCAAAAGTACTTTATCTATTATATTGCATTTCCAAAATCACTAGGGGACATAAGGCATTCTACAAAACTTGATAAAATAGCATTCATTGAAGATTATCAAGTACTTAATCCATCTAGGAGTCTTAATGGTTCTACAAAATGTAGAATTTCACCAAGGCACCATCAAATCAATACTAGGGCAAATAAAATAATACTACAAGTATCATCATGGTATCAAATAAGTTCTTTCTTGCATAATCCCAATTACTTAAGGGACCGAACTATTTATCCTTGAAAAATGAGGTTAAAGAAATCTTAGTATATGAAAAATATTGGGATATAACTCAAGGAACAACCAAAATACCAAACACGGGTGATAATGAAATTTAGAAGTTTGATAAAAATGATGCAAAAGCCCTAATGATAAACATTTTCTATCATTGATGAAATACAACCTTATATAAGTTCAACAAAGACATCTAAAAAAGCATGGAAAATCTAAGAAAAGATATTTGAAGGAAAAAATAAAGTCAATATCCTTCATCTTCAAATTACACTACATTCTCTAAAAAGGAACAATGGCGAGAGCATATAACTATTCCTAAGTAAAGTAGCAGATATTAAAGGGAAATTATTAACCTCATGAGGAGAAATTAAATATGGGATTCTTACTCAAGTAACCATGAGAGCACTTCTAGATATCCACAAATATTTGGTTGTTAGAATTATTGAGTTGTCATTGATGTCAAAGGTCGATTTGATTGCTGGCAAGTGGTGGCATGTTTGGGAAAATTATTGAAAGAAGATATATCCCCAAGGATGATTTAATTATATGAGTATGCTTTAACATTTAAATTAAATATTTAAGTATTAAAGTGATATTTTTATAATTAATTTGAGCCAAAGGTTTGATATATTTAAATCAAAATATTTATATATAGTATGAATAAAAAGTTTAATTATTCAAATATTATATTATAGAAGCGATTTTAAAATATAAATTTGAGTGGTGCAACCTCAAGATAATTATGTTTGTTGGATATAAATACAAGGTTTGGAGTTCATTTCAAATCAAGCTTTCGATTGAAGATCCTCGATTCTGATGAGTGAAGAAGAAATGACGTGACAAGAACAAAGTGTGGAGTGATTTGATTGGTATTGGAGGTATTGGCAGATGTTTGAGGGTGGATGAAAGTTTTGAGGTGTTGGTGGTATCATGTGTTATCATGTGTTGTATTGTAATATGTTGGAGGAGTGAACTAAATTAGATGGATCCTTGGAGCAATGAAATAGCAAGACGGAAGAACACAACTTCTAGGAAGAGCATAGGTGATATTTGTATTTGACTCGCATACAATCAAATACATAATCGAGTAGCAACGTTGCTCTCCAACTAATACCAAAAAAAAAAAGGTTTTTGTAGGTGCCAATGAAGTAGACCCAATTTAAATTTAAAAACATAGAGGCAATGGGATTTTTCACTGTACTTAGAACTAGTGATTGAAATATCTTGCGTAGCATGAATTACATGGAGGTAACAGTGACGTGAAGGAAAATTCTATGGAAGAGATACAAATACTTGAAATTTTTAGAAGGGTGGTTGTAAGAGCGAGCGTGGGAATGAAGAGATAAGATGACCTATAAAACCTCACGTAGATAATGATAGGGGTCTTCTAAGAACAGAATCTTATGATCAAAGAAACATCTCAAGGCAAAAAAATTTGGTCAAATTAAAGCATCTACAAAATCAGATCCAAACTGACTTAGATGGCATGCAATAAGAAATATGTAGACCATAATAATATTTCCAGTGATTTCGGTGTGAAAGGACCAAGTCGAGCTAGTAGTAGAGTTATCTAAACCTCACATTGTATAAAAATGATAGGCAATGAAAGGTATGAATACATTATTTTGATCTTTAGTCTCAACCATTGGGTTAGCCCAGTCGATCACAAGCCAACATTAGGGTGCTACGATGTTGAAGGTCAGATGTTCAAATTTTTTCGATGGCCTGCTAAATTTTTGGTCAACAAATTTTAAATGATTAAAGTGTTAGAGTGCGTGCACTGATAAGAGGTATGTGAGTCAACTTTTGTACTACCATCAATAATTAAAGTATTAGAGTAGAAACATAATGTGTGCAATGATAAGAGGTATGTAAGTCATCTTTAGTGAAAGGTATAAGTTTATTTAATTACCTTAGAAGCATTTAAAGGAGGAACTATTTATAAATATCTTTGAAATCACCTCAATGTCAAAGTGAAGTGGATTATTTATAAAGATGGAATATACAATGTGGTAGACTTTCTATGAAAATATTGAAGATATTACAAGCACGCACATAGAAATGACTGCACTATTGAAGATATAGCTGGAAAGGACAAGAAATACTGACTTCATAAATATTTTAGAGTAGATTTGAGGAGTTCTTGTGATCATATTTGAGCAGTGTTTGTGATCAGATTTGGGAGTAGATTTGAGCAATGTTTGTGATTAGATTTGGGAGTAAACCTAAGAAAGTTTCAATATCATAATTTGAAGAGATTGATAAGGGCTTCATAATTTGGAAGTATAAAAGAGTGAAAGTAATGGTATTAGAGTCTCCAATTCAACACACAAGTAAGTTATCTTGTTCTAGACTTGGGTTACCTTTAAATGTAATAAATATGAGACATGTGAAAGTGATAGACTTAATGAATGCGAAGGATATTTTGGCCATTTGAAGCTTCCAATACCAATATATAATTATCTATTTGTTGATCAATATTGGTGCCTTTAAATCTAATTTTGGAGTCTCAAGGAGATTGGTGTCTCCTGTGGGTTGGTGCCCAGGAACTTGTATAAGGGGATTGGTGTCTACTATGGGTTGGTGCTCACAAAATTGTATAAGGGGATTGGTGTCTCATGTGGGTTGGTACCAATGAACTTGTATAATGGGATTAGTGTCTCTTTTGGGTTTGTGCTCATTAAATTGTATAAGGGTATTGGCGTCTCTGGTGGGTTGGTTCTCACAAACTTGTATAAGGCGATTGGTGTCTCTTGTGGGTTGGTGCTCAAACTTGTATAAGGGGGATTTGTGTCCTATGGGTTGGTGCCCATGAATTTTTTGAACAAAATATAGGCAATATTTTGTCATGGTCTTCTCCCAAGAGGGTGTTTCCACCTAAAACTCTTGTCTCTTATGTGTGTGGATTTTTTACATTAATTTATTATTTCATTCATATCATTACAGTTATTGATTGGAACAAAAAGTTTTATCTTATACTATTCACCCCCCTCTTAGTGCAAGTGTGTGTTTCTTCAATTGGTATCTGTAGACACCAAAACAACACCAATCCAATTATGTGACTGCAAACACTGATTGCATTAACACACACAGCCCCCAGGTCAGCCCCAGAGGTTAAAACAATGGTTCTAACCACTCACACAACAGTTTTAAAAGAGATCAATTTGGCACATTTTTGGCACTCTATTACTTATTCACTCCACCCAGGGACGAGTGCAGACTGGTACTCGTTCCACCCAGGAACGATTACCAGCGCTCACTCTGGGGTGGGATGAATGCCAGGTTTGATCGGCAAAAAGTCAAACCTCGGCACATGACAACTCAGAACTGCCACTTAGCTCTCCCTTCATGGCATAGAAGTGCGAGGGAGTTCTTTTGACAACTCATATCTGCCACTTGACTCTCCATTCACTGCATGGGAATGAGAGTGAGCTTTTTAGGACAACTCGGATTTGACACTTGACTCTCCCTTCATTGCTTGGGAGTGAGAGTGGGATTTTTCATGACAACTCAAATTAGCTACTTAACTCTCCCTTCATTGCATGGGAGTGCGAGTGAGTTATTTTGGGCATGCAGTAGGAGTTACAGAAGCAGTTATGGAGCCCTTGATCAGGGAGAAGTCTTCTCTTCCCTAAAAAAGCATTTATGCTAAGTAGCACTTTTGCATGCTAATTCAAAGAGACCCCTTGGGTCTATAAAATGGTGAGTTTCCTCACCCAAAAGGAGATACAGAGAAGGAGCATTTTGAACGACGAAGTGCTGCCAGTTTACTTACTTGTGATTTGTGCTTTACATCTATAATCTCTTTATCAAAAAGGAGGTTATTGGGTGACTTTGGAGGCATGAATCAAGACCTAAAACCCAATTTTCTGACCACAATATCCTACCAATTTGCTGAAAACACATCACAATAGGTTTCGGACTCATCCCAAGCGGATTGGTGTCAAAACAAAGTTTCAACCCGCGGGTGGTTTGCCTTCGAGCACCCCCTGCCTTATTGCAGGTTTACTCGTCTCACCCCGAGACGAATACCAAACTGTTGTAGGTTTATTCGTCCGACCTTAGGATGAATACAGATCTGTATCAAATTTAGTGACTGTTTCTTTTGTAGTATTTTTCTAGTTACATGATTATGCTTCTGTCAAATTTTTAGACTATTTAGATTCATTTTGATCATCGTTATATTTATCTTTTACATTCATTAATAGTACTCTTTTAGATTTGCGATTTTCATTATCATACACAGGTGCTACTGACGATTTTTTGTTTCTTTGAACGTAGGAGGAGCAACAAGGATTAAAGATTCATCAATACTAGTGGTGGCAACACTTTGGTCTGCCCATTTCACATGTGGGCATGCGGAAGGAGAAACACTAAATCTACGATTGTAATTGAAACTATGTTAACGCTCCTACCCCCTAAACAAGAGGAGACGTCTTTGTAACTGAATTGGAAGAGTATAAATAAAAAGGGTTGTGCTTTCTGTACTTCCTTTGATCTCATTTAAATTCATCTCTTTTCTTTCATTTCATGCATTTCACTTTATAGGACTTTAAGTGTTAACTTTGGGTTTTGAATACATTGCATTAGTTTTTCTTTCAATCTTCCAGAATCTCGTGCTTTCAATGGCGATCACGGTGGGACCTCTGTCCTATGTTTTTTTTTTTAGGTTAGATTTTTGATCTGAAATTGCTTGTTTTGATTACAGGTACCTATTTTTCAGTAATCAGACTGTTATTCGTTTCTATCAGTGACGATTATAGAATTGGGATTCGTCTCACCTAGGGACGAATAGGCATTCGTCCTACCCTGGACTGAATACTTTTCTTATATTCGTATCACATAGGGACGAATAGCATTTTGTGCATTTTACAGATCAGCAGATCAGAAACATCCTTTTGGGCAGAGAAGAGGTAGGGGTTTTTAACAAGCCTCTGTCAAATTTTTGTTTTATGTTTTCTAATTTTTAGTTTTTGTATGGCTTAGGGAAAGTTTCCTTTTTGTTTGCCTATTTCAATTTTTGCAAATTAAAATGAACCCCACACATCACGTGGTTACTTAAACCAAGGAGCTGGTCGTAAAACCCCAGCCCTTGAGCAAGACCAACAGTGGATTTCATCACCACGTTGGCTTGGATATTTGCATCCATTATCGCTATCGCGCCTATTGCTAGACGTAAATCCTAACGAAAGCTGACCAAGTGCAACTAGGGTGATTCCTAGCGCATGAGGATAAGTCTTCTATGGTAGGTGTCATAAATAGAGTGATTCCCCTTTCGTACCACCTATGTTCCACGTATCATCTGCTCTCATGTACCTATAGTCTCCCTCACATAAGGGCGGGTATATAGAGAGGTTGGTATATCGGTTCGGCAATGGTATATTGAAGGGGCAACCATTTTGGGAGTCATAAGAGCCTTCATAATTGCATTTAAACAGTTTTCAAAAAAAAAAAACTTTCAAAAAACAAACAACAAAACACACTAAACCAAATTTAGGGCACACTTTTAATCTTTAAAAGAGATAATCATTGCTTGTGTGTGTATGCTATTTTCTGTTTAAAAAAAAAAAAAAATTATAAAAAAAGAAAATCATAAAAATAATTTCCGCATCTTTATTTTAACATCACCATGGTGTACACCCGTAGCCAAGCCCAATCACGGGCAGAAGCTGTAGAGAATGCACCAAGGGGGACAAGTCGCCCCCGATATAGCCCTAATGACTTGGCCATCCCGCCTTGGTGGCAGGATACACAAGTTAGTCCACACCATGCAGTTATAGAACATGACTTTAGAGGCACCTCCTTGAGGGGCACTCCAACTCATGCCATCACTAGACAAGACTATAGAGGCACCTCCTTAGGGGGTACTCCTATTCAGCAAAGATCCTTTCAAGAAGACAACCAACATGTAGCACTTGACCTAGATATAAGGCCTCCCTTGGAAGCTGGTTATGGGTGGCCTAGTGATGAAGGGCTTGAACAACAAAGGGTCCACAAGGAGGAACCATATGATTTTGTTACTCCTAATTTACCCCTAATTAATGTTAGACACACTAGACCATATCCAGAATATCAGGTTCTCCCGAAAAGGCAAGACAATTCTGCCCACACCTTTTATGCCTATAACAGAGAATGTGAGGAAGATCACTACGTTCCTTAAGAATAGTACATAGCACAGGAACGATGCATGTCTGCACCCACTTTATATCCAGATCACTCATTGAGACCCGAGATTCAAGTCAATGCTGCTAACCTTGATAGAGGGAAGCAACATATAGGGGTCTCAGAGTACCATGATCGAGAACGATATGTAGGGGAGGCATATAGGCCTCCTAAATAAGAGACGACAGAACAAAATGGCTTGGCATTTGCCAAACTAGCCGCCTGCCAAGTGCAAATCACATGGATTAGGAAAGACCAACAGTAATTAGAACATTTGTGTCACCTTAACCAAGAGTGCATTCAGCGTCAGACAGCTGAATTGCTTCACAACAATGCACCTAAGAAGGCCCCAGTCCCTCGCGCATAGAATTCTGAAGTGAATGTGAGGCACAACCCCTTAGTGCAATACAGGTCTCCATGACTTCATAAAACACTACCTCTAAGACCTCCTAGACCTGAGCGAGAGGCCACTCCCTGAAATCGTGATGGGCATCCTCTGTGGGCACCTATCAATGTTTATAGGCCTAGGCCAGATACTCCTCAAGAAGCTTATGAGGATTATGAACAAGAAGAAGAGTGATCTGAAACGCCCTATCAAGGCAGAAGGGGTGCTACCCAGTTATCCCTCCAAAGGCCTCAAGTTCCCCACAACCCACAGCGAGAGCAAACCAAGGAGGAGGATATTAAGTCCTCTGATGCATACAAAGTGTTGTTAGAATGCTTAGAGACTATGGAACTCAAGACTTCTAGGCCCCAAAAGCCTACATTATGCCAACTCCGTAGTCATCTTGTGCATCCATCAGTGTCGGCACCTCCATACCTCGAACATTTTAAGCTGCCCCAGTTGGCACTCTTTAGAGGGGATGAAGATGCTCAAGAGCATGTGACTCGATTTTTGAGCCAATGCTTCAGTATTCAAGACAATGATGCATTGCTATTAAGAACATTTATAACCAAATTCGTAGGACCTGCCTTGGATTGGTTTACTCATTTATCGAAGCATAGCATCTACAATTTGGATCAGCTAATGGATGCGTTCGTAGAACATTTTGCTTTTAACACAAATAAAAAGGTGTCACTAAGTGATCTAGATAGCCTCAAGCAGTATGAATAGGAATCTATGGTGGCATATGGGAACTGATGGAGGACGTTGCTTTCAAAGCTATCCTACCTTCCTCCTATGTCCGACCTAACTCAAATGTTTGCAAAGAGCTATTTGCGATCGATCTCTGTGCTATTGCAGCTGCAATAATATGCCACTTTAGAAGAAGCTCTGGCACAAGCTAGAATTATCGAAGAGATCAAGATACAGGATGGCGAAATTGCCAAGCCTAAGAAAAAAGAATGGAACAAGAGCACCAAAACAGGGACTACACAACACAAACCTGCCACGGTCAATCAAGTTGCTATCAATGCCCCTAAGCCTACCCAAGAAACATAGCCTCCAAAGGCTAATTATCAGGCGGTGCCTCCCAATAACTATGAGAAAGATAATCAAAAATAGGAACACAATCAGCAGCGTCACCCTAGGTGGCAATTTACACCATATACCAAGTCTAGGGACTCCTTGTTTGACCATTTGTTAGTGGTAAACTTGATTAATCTGCCAGAGATTCAAAAAATAGATCCTAATGCGCCAAAGCCCAAGGGCTACAGATAGGATATTTACTGTAGATTCCACAGAAGGAAAGGGCATGACCTTAACACCTATTGGAAGTTCAAAGGTTTAGTGCAAGACCTCATTGACAATAATACATTGGTAGTGGATAATCCCATCGCGCCCAACAACCAACAAATGGGTGTTTTCAAAGATCCTTTACCCGCACATGATGCACAATAAAAACCTCTTCATGTCAACGAAGTGCAACATAATTGCCCCATGGAGGGATATGTTGGGATGATCAGCATTGTGACAAGGAACAAGAGATACCCAGGGGCTGCTCCCGTGATAGCCACAAGGGAAGTTCCATCCATGTCACAACCTCAAGTGAATCCTACACAGCTTCCCTCGCCTAGACCAATGGCCACGATTCAAACTAGACTTACTCAAATTCTAAGGACCACATCGGCTAGGATCTCCATATATGAGCTTATTCAACAATCGGTGCCCCATCGAGAATCTCTCATGGAGATATTAAAGGCAATTGAGCTGTAACCCCACGAAGCAAATTTGTTCAAAAATTTTGTGGGGCATGTGAAACAGTGTATCGAACCAGTCATCACCTTTAGGGAAGATGAATTAAAAATGGTGACTGGGGATGTAGCAGATCCACCCTTGCACGTTATCGCGTGGGTCAAAGGGATTCCATATAAGCGGGTGTTGGTAGACACTGGTTCGTCCAGTAACATTATTACAACGGCCGCACTGAAACATTTGAAGCTGCCAGCCTCTCACATTGTACCTTCCACTTATACTCTTCGAGCATTTAATGATGCGATATGCTCGACAGTTGGCACAATTGTCTTACCTATACAAGTGGGACAAAAGACCATTCACACATTGTGCCACATTTTAGAAGGTGAGATGGCTTACAATATCTTTCTTGGGTGGCCTTGGATCCGGGATATGAAGTGTGTCCCTTCAATTGCTCATCAATACTTGAAGTATACATTTGAAGGACAAGTGCACGTGGTCCCCATAGATTTAGAACCTTTCAAATACTGCAATTCAGTGCAACTAATGCCGCAGTCAACCCTTCCTTCAATGCATGTGGATTTTTAGTTAAATCCATCTAAAAGGGGTCCGATTACACAAGAATCTCCATTACCAAATCAATCAAATTCCCAGGTAGGTTCATCTTCTTCATCTGGTCCTCCCACAACGACGACACCCATGGTGGCCACCCCAACGGACAAAGGAAAGAAGCCCCTAGAAGCGAAACCACCCTTAGTCTCCTACATCTCGACAGAAGAGATGCCTAATAGAATGGAAGTCGAGACGCCTAGTTCACCCCACATGGAGTGAACTCAGGGAGAACTCCCATTCACTTCCTCTCAATTGCCAACGATTACTGTTGAGATGTCTAACATAGGCATGGGGGAGTATATAGTGTGCAATGTTGTAGCAACGCCCACACTTCAGTCTATGCAAGACATGGGAAGACCTCAACTCCCCATAGGCTCCGTGGTTCCTTTAGTCTACCCACCTAATCAGACAAACTTTATTTTTGGGGGCCTAGATAATGGTTTTGAACCTTCCCTATGAAAAGAGGAAGATGAAGAGCCCTTTGTGGAGGATGTCAATTATCTGTCTAACCCAGACTTCGCATTACGATATCTTAGCCAATGCAATTGGCATGGATATGGGTTGGGCAGGTATGAACAAGGAGTACGTTTTTTGTGCCAACCAAGATACCAAATGCCTTATGACAAGTCATGAGTAGGGTTTAATCACCCTTTGCCCCTCGACATCTTGGTCGAAAACATGCAAGGCCTATGGATAGGCAACAAGGATGGGTTGGCATCAGATCCATATGCCAATCCAAATACAACTTATACATTGGGGGATTATTTACCATTACAAACAAACAACCTTGTTGACCTCAACAACCCTTTCCCCTCGGCCAAACAAAGAGAAACCTCATGGACTCACCCACAAGGGGAATATGGACAAGACCAAGAAGGGTCTTTCGAAGATGAGTCAGAGTATCCAATGAATGATGATCAGGAAATATTCTTGACGATGTTCCCATTGGCTACTCCAGTTGAGCACATGGCACTTCAAGACAATTCGGTCCCCCCATAGAGAGCGGCACAACCTCATTGGGACCATATTAATTTGCTCGAGCAAGATGAGCTTCCCATGTCACAAGTAGTTATTGGAGCCAATGAAGGCCTATGGATCTCTGACAGTGATTACGAAGATGAAACCGAGATGGCCTATCTCAACCACATGCGACAAATGCAACAACAATATCCCTTGGATATAGAGGACATGTTTGAACACTTACACATAGGTCCAAGACATAGGTGGCACCTCAACCCGGTGTAGTTATAGCAATTACTACACCCGCCACTCCAGGTACACAGAGAGCATCTTTCGCCTGGAGACCCTATCAAACCATCAGTGCCTAGGGTAGACCCTATTTGCATGTCCACACATAGGGTTGATCCTTTTGTGCCAGTGCCTACAAAGCCAGATCCAACACATCAAGAACATCCTGAATGTCAGAGTTATCACATCTGTGATAATGGAGGTTACAATCATTTCATAAACATGATCTCCATTGACTTGACCGCCCCCATCCATGATCCAACCAATCCAACATGATCATTGCATCTAGACATAGAGGCTATAGATTGGGATCGCACTGACACACCACCATCCCCATCAGAGTATTGGCCTTGTGGTGCGATGTTTCATTTCACTCCAGGACAGACTCAGGATGTCTTCCATGCTGAAGAGGAACTTGACGTTCCTAATGATGATCTTAATTCAGCAAACGATATCCATCTGATCCCAACTCCACACCAGTTGGAGGACGAATCCCACATGTTGGTCGAGGCAACGACTGATGTAAACATCGGCACAGATCCAATGAATCCATAGATTCTCAAACTAGGGGGAAGTATTTCCCCCAAAGAGCAAGCCGATTATGTTGCCCTTCTTAAGGAGAAGCAGGAAGTTTTTGCATGGTCATACAAGGATATGCCAGGACTAGACCCACAACTAGTCATGCATAATTTAACGCTTGATCCGACAATCAAGACAGTAAAGCAAAAACTACGCAAGATGCACCCAACAGTGGCCTTAATGGTAAAAGACGAGTTACAAAAGTTTTTGGATGCCCAGTTTTTCATCTATGTGGATTATCCTCCATGGTTGTCTAACATGGTTCCCGTCAAGAAGCCCGACGGGAGGATTCACATATGCACCGATTTTTGAGATCTTAACAAAGTGAGTCCTAAGGATGATTTTCCCTTGCCAAGCATCGACATGTTGGTAGACGCCACAACAGGCCACAAAATGCTTTCCCTTATGGATGGTTTCTCGGGATACAATAAAATTCGTATCAATCCCGAGGACCAACTAAAAATGGCATTCACAACGCCTTGGGGGACATTTTGTTATAAGGTCATGCCTTTTGGCCTTAAAAATGTTGGTGCCACTTACCAACGTGCCATGACGTACATCTTTCACGATTACATGCACAAGACTTTGGAAGATTACATGGATGATTTGTTGGCCAAATCTCTTTTGTGCCCAGATCACCTCGGTGACTTGAACAAGGTCCTCGATCGCCTCATTGAACATAAAGTCAGACTAAACCCCAAGAAGTGTGTCTTTGGCTTCACCTCTGGAAAGCTCTTGGATTTCATAGTCTCCAAATGAGGAATTGAGGTAGACCCAAAAAAAATCAAGGCAATCCTTGAAATGCTTCCCCCAACCACCATCAAGAAGCTCAGGAGTCTGCAGGGAAAGGTTGCATCGATCAAGCGCTTCATAGCACAGTTATCTGACAAATGCTGATCCATGAATAAATTACTGCATAAGGGGGTCACATTTCATTGGGATGACGAGTGTCAGTCAGCCTTTGACGACATTAAATAGTACTTGGCTTCGTCGCAGATATTGGCACCACCTAGACCAGGAGTGTCATTCTATTTATACATCTTAGCTACTGAGGTGGCACTGGGCGCCATGCTGTCCCAGAAAAATGAACTTCATAAAGAATAGGCTACATACTATCTTAGCCGCACCCTGGTCAGTTATGAACTTAACTATGCATACATTGAAAAGCTCTGCTTGGCAGTGGTGTTTGCTACCAAAAAGCTACACCACTAAATGCTCAGTAATAAGACGTATGTTGTGTCTAACGAGAATCCATTGCGATACATGATGAGTCGTACTTATCATAGTAGTCGCACGACAAAATGGATCATGTTGTTGATGAAGTTTGACATAGAGTTCATTGGAAAAAAATTCATAAAAGGTCAAGTCATCGCCGATCAACTAGCTGAGGCTCCTCTTGATGATGATCAGCCTCTAACTTTCGAACTACCTGATGATGGGGTCTTCCATGTTTCAGAATCGCCAGATTCTGATGAGCCTAAGTCACAGGATGACATAACCCTATTCTTCGATGGTTCTAAATGTGATCAAGGGGGTGGCACGGGAATTGTATTCTTCACTCTGCAAGGGGCTCCAATGCCTTTGTCATTTAAATTAGACTTCCTGTGCACCAACAACAATGTAGAATACGAAGCCTTGCTCATAGGTCTTCAAAAATCAATCACCATGAACATTAAACGTCTAAACATCTTTGGTGATTCATTGTTGATTGTCAATCAAGTGAAGGGGATTTTTCAATGTAAATTTCCAGTTCTGCAGGCCTACAAAGCCCTTGTGGATAAATTCCTGGTCCAATTTGAATGGTATGACATCGAGGCACTCCCTCGCTCATCAAATCATTTTGTGGATACTATGGCCTCCTTGGGGTCACTAATCCCGCAAGACCCTTCTAGTGAAATGACAACCATTCAGGTTAAAACATTATCACAATCTACGATGGAGCATGCAAGCTCTGATCTGACACCAGGAATCCACCTGATCTAGATTGAACCATCTCTGGATAAGTTCTCTCGAATCCATGATTGTTTAACTTGAGCCAACTGGGGGTCCTTGTTCTCCCCGACCCCTCTTAATAGCAACACAACACTATTTTTACAAGTTCTTTATTGCTCAGCTTCTGCTAGAGATGGACTTCAAGAGGGATTGGTCGTTCATACTATCGAGGTTTCTAATCAGCAGGATTGGTACACACCCATTAGGGATTACCTGAAATTAGGTAACTTCCCACTTGGATTGACACAAGCTATGAAAAGATCATTCAAACAAAAAGCGGCAAAGCATGTCTTGTTAGGAGACATTTTGTATCATCAAAATTATGACGAAATCCTCCTTCGTTGTTTGGACCAGCAAGATTCTGCTTGGGCGATCACCCAAGCTCACTATGGTACATGTGGTGGCCACTTCAGCGGTATGGCCATCGCAAAGTGCATTCTTTGCATGGGTTATTATTGGCCATATTTAGAGCGAGATTGTTGCGCATATGTGAAGAAGTGCGTGAAGTGTCAACACCATGCTAATTTGACACACGTACCTTCTCAGGCCTTGCAGCCGATCCAATCAGTTTGGCCTTTTTTGCAATGGGGATTTGACCTAATTGGAAAGATTTCCCCTGCATCGTATCGTCATCACACGTTCATTTTAACGGCCACAGAGTACTTCACAAAGTGGGTGGAAGCAATTCTGCTAACCTCTACGACTAGATCTCGCATTGTGGAGTTTATTTTGCATAACATCATATGTCATTTTGGTATTCCATCCAAGATCCTGTCAGATAATGGGACACCGTTCAAGAAAAAAGATGTGCATGTTTTGACCACAAAGTAAAAAATTTAGCACAGTTTTTCAACACCCTATTATCCGTAGGCAAATGGGCAAGCAGAGGCGTCCAACAAAATGCTAGTCGCTATTCTTAAAAAGATAGTTGCAGAAAATCATAAGGACTGGCACATTCAGATCCCGCTTGCCCTATGGGATTATCGCACTTGCATCCGGACGCCCACTGGGGCAACTCCATTTTTGCTGGTGTATGGCTCTGATGCAGTAATGCCTCTTGAGTTGGAAATCCCTTCGTTGCGCATTTCAATGCAAGAGTTCATCGATGAAAGTCCACATGAAAGTCCACCTCAGGGAATTTCAGGTTGGTGACTTGGTCTTAAAATAGAACCAACATAATTCTAATTTTTTGTCCCATCTACGGGACAAGTTCATGGCAAACTAGTTAGGTCCTTATGTCATTGATAGTAGAATAGGACCTAGAACATACCGGCTTGCCTCTCTTGAAGGAATCAAGGAAACTGAACCCTTGAACATCAGTCATTTGAGGCCATTCCACATCTAGAGAGCCATAGTCCAACTAAAAGCTCCAAGGATTCTCATAATCACTTGGTCAACCCTAAATGCCCCAAAGGTATCTATAAACCCTTTGGTCAAGCCAAAATCTCCAAGGATTTTTCATAATCGCTTGGTCAACCCTAAATGCCCCAAAGGTATCTATAAACCCTTTGGTTAAGCCAAAATCTCCAAGGATTCTCATAATCACTTGGTCACCCCCAAAATTCTCCAAAGGTATCTGTAAACCCTTTGGTCAACACCAAAATCTCCAAGCGTTACCATAACTGCTTGGTCAAAATCAATATTCAAAAATAAACAAAAACAATACAATCATCAAAAATCACAAAAACAATTGCATTTAAATTCCATGCATACTCATAAAAAATCAAAAATTACAAAAACAATTGCATTTCAATTCCATGAATTCTCATAAAAATCAAAATACAAAAATATAGGTTGCATTAGGCATCGCATCCATACATTATATCTTTGCTAGGTCATACAAGTCAAAAGCACCATAGACTGTCATTACTTGACAAGTCCATCATTTTCCACATCAAATCCATTTTCATAAACGCATACATCCAGCATAACACCATCGTCATTTTTACCATAGTCAGTTGTCTCCTAAATGTATATAGGGTTTTCGTCATTCAGCTGTCTTTAAATTTCTAGCCAAAAACTATACACAGTTAAACAGATTTTACACGGGAAAGTTTTACTTGGATCATGCCTTGTTACGTAGCATCCCAACACAAAATTAAAACACATAAAATAATTCCCAAGTTGTGTGAATGCAAGAGAAGCTTACAAAGCAGTATAGGGTACCATAGGTGAAATATTAGCCTGTTCATCCCCCTGTGCGAATGGTTCTAGAATGCTGAGAATTGACAAAAGGACGAGCTCTTCCCTATCCATTCCCCATAATAAACAATGGTTTTCACCACCCCCACAAATCCCAATCATAGTTGGTCCCCAAAGTTGTAAGGATTCGTGCTACACGTCATTTCCAAGGATGGGTAGTCATCCCCAAGACCTAAAAGGATTAACGCTATTCAAAAACAAAATTCCAACAAACCATCATCATAACCATCTCCACTCCCCTTTTGGTCTCCAAGTTGTAAGGATTCGTACTACACGTCCATAACTAGGATGGGTAGTCATCCCCAAGGCCTAAAATATCAATGCCCTTACTTCATAATCTCCATTATCCCCTTGGTTCCAAAATTCGTAAGGATTTGTACTACACATCCCTGCACAGGATGGGTAGTCATCCCCAAGGCCAATAGGATCAAGGCCATTCACAAGCTCAAACTTACAAAGCTCAAAATACAAAATCAAATAACAGTGGTTATCACCACTATTCAAAATCCTTGCTCCAAAAGAAAAATAAATAGAAAAATAAACAGTGATTTCATCACTATATAGACGAGCAAGTCTCCCAAATCATTCATCCAACAAATAACCTAAACTTAAATCCCTAGAATTCTCAGCATTCAAAAACCATTTAGGTGATCCTCATTACAGGTTAGGTTGATAGCCTACCTGGCAATGGTGGTATCCTAACCACATGACGATATGTCTATCACATTAGCTTTGCATGTGCGCAGACCAATATTTGCATGTGGATGAGCTAGCTTACGGTACCTTAGATTGTCACGTGGATTAATATTGCTAAATACAACAATGGAGTTAGTGGAGTTAATTAGGTGATCCTCAGTATAGGTTTGGTTGATAGCCTCTCTGGCACTGGCGGTATCCTAACAAATACCACATAAACAAACTCAATTGCACACACAGGGATGTGACATAACTTGGTTAAATTCAAGTTGAATTTTGACTTTGTTCAAAAGTCTTGCGAGATAAATGTACAGTCTTGGCTAGTTAGTTAAAATATTTGCATCTTAGAAAAGCTTAACTACATTTTCAAACAACTGGTACATTTCATTCCGTACATCACCATCAAAAAATAGACAAAATAAAAAAATAAAGTTTTCACATGCACAAGCATTCCACAAAGTCATCCCATTCATATAGCAAGTCATTCAAATCTTGCACAGTCTATGGTGCTAATGACAAAACATAAACAACTCATTTCATTTATTCCATTGGCATTCATCATACAAATTAGAACCATCGCATTCATAATCGCATATGCATACATTAATGTAAAAACATGTACCTAAACATAAATCATGAAAAGTGCATTCACAAAAAATATGTCATCTGTATATATATCAAAAAAAGAGATGCTCGCAGGCTACAAAACTGGTCCTCTGACCCCACAATCATACAACAAAATCCCCAAGTCTAGGGCGTCGTCCACCATGATCATGTAGGATCGGTGCGATGGGAACTACCCCCCATGGTGCAGGTCCTCTAAGACCTCTCAGGGTGGCTACTACTCGCTCCCGCACCATGCCTGCTGGCCTCTCCCTCATCCTACCGCCTCCACTAAGAGGATGATGTCTGCTCCATGTCGCTCCCTCTCGAGCATCGCGATGATCCACCTCCCGAGAATACAGGAACTTGCCCATCAAGGCGGGTAATCTCATCCTCTAGCTCATACCGCTGCCGCAACCAGTCCCTCTCCCGCTGATGATAGGTCACAACGCTCATCCATAGAAGATCCCTCTCCCGCACTATCTCCCCAAGCTCCCCATCTCGCCTCCGTAGCACCTCCATCAATCACACTACCTCAGCGTGCAACCCCGCCTCTGTATCCCCCAACATGGTCGGCTGCATCGGCCTCTCTGGAGCACCGGCCTACTCCGGAGCATCCTGCATCTCTGGCTGCTCCTCTCCTGCATCTGCCACCTCCACCATTTCCACATCAATAGGAGCTCCCCAACCCTCTCCTGGTGCCTCTGCATCCTCTCCGCCTCCAACTGCCTCATCCCCTCCCAATGGCCCCTCACCTCACCATCATCGGAGCGTCCACCACTCCTGGTACTCGGTAGTAACTTCGATGTCATCCACATCCAAAGTTTCCATTACTATATCTGCCTCCTCCCCTAGCGGCTCGAGGATCGGCATAGCTAGAGTCCTCTCATCGCTCTGGTTTTGATAGACTAAGGGCTCCCGAGGCAACCCCTGGCGTACCCCAAACTGTCTTGTCACTTGAAGATAATGGAAGTATTCCTACTCTATTCTGTGTCATCCAATGACCCACCTCCCCCTTCGGACCCACCGAAGCCACTCATCAGCCTCCGGCCATGGAGGAAAATCCTAATATGGCCTCCACATGACATCTCCTAGATTCAGTCATGCCAATGCATCTACGTAATGGTCCACATCTCTCGCAAATCGCCGACTCTGCCCTCGCTCTTCAGATCGATACCATAAAGCCCCATAACCAATGTCTCTATCCACCATGTCAACCCATGTAGTCCAGGGTAGCCCTCGTGGTCGCTCCACTGCTATGTGCTGCCAAGCCCAGCACTGCAGCAAGTAGCTGCACCCGATCCCCTTTCAATTTTGACAATGGACCTCATATAGCTCATCATATAGTTGAGCCAAGAGCGTCTAGCCCCATATCTGTTAGAGTTAATGTAATGTGCACTATGCCAGTTTGACACTTGTTAGTTTCATTGACAAGTGTCATGTTCATCATATAGGCTTATGCCTATATATTGTAACCATTTATCAATAAAATATAATCCCTTCAGTTTGATTACTGCTAACATTTGGTATCAGAGCTCCAGGCGGTCTCCTGAGCTTGTGAGCTTGAGGGGGGATTTCCCTCATGGAAATCCTCCCTCCCCCATTTTTTAATTTTTTTTACCGAGGGAGTATGCTCTCCATCATTTGATGGATCAGAAACCAGATGGTAAAATTTTTTAAAATTTTCGGAAATTTTTTCAGTCTTTCCGAGCAATGGCGATGTGGTGGTGATTTAGTTTTTTTTTTTTTAGTTTTTTTGGGAGCAGTCGTTGCCGACGGACTGTCTTTGACGAGATTTCATGGATGGAACTGCATTTCGGGATCGCCAAGGAGATGGAGATCACAAGCAGCTTTGGTCCAAGTATAGCAATGTGCACAACAATAAGAGATGGCAGTGAAAGAGCAGTGATTTTTGTGAAGAGTATGCGATCTGGCATTGTTAGTTTTTTTTATCCACCCCGGTCATCGCTTTTTTTCTCGCCTGGGGCTCCTAGTGGCCTGAGAATCACTGCTAGATGACTATGAGTACGGAAGCCCTAACCCTGAATTCAAAACCCTAGGCAAAACATTCCGCAATGACATTGTGACAGCGGACTCGCGCATGGAGGGGCGGAGCGGGGTATTTTGATGGGCCACGAACCATCCGAGGAGCAGATCGCGGTGGCTTCCATTGGTGTCGTTGGGGTCCATAAAAAGTTTGGTGAAATTACAGGCGTCTAAGCGGCCAAGAGAGTCTTAGGAGGTGGAGTAGTGAATGCACTCCATAAATCGGAGGTCGCCAGAAACACGCAAAACCCCAACAAAATCAACTGTGTTCGATCCATTTTTGACGCAAAAAATACAGAATAATCACAGATTGAAAACCCAATTATGCACTGCTCGGTGATGGGGCGGGGATCCGGATGGGCCTACCGGGGGTTTTTTTGTGTAGGCGATGGAGGAGGAGCGCCTGATGCTGGAGGCTACCAGGTTCGAACCCTCGACGGTTATGCTAGATCTTCGGATCTGTTTGTTGGCGCTGCTGAGGTTGAGATTGCTGTCGTGGCTGCCAGGGTGACTGGCGCCTAGGAGGAAATACGGTCTCTTCTTCATCTTTAATTTTTCTCCCTACAACTGTGAATTCTAGGGGGGGTGCCTTTTAAGGAGTTGTTGATGGGTATGGCAATGAAGACATTACGACGAGCTGAGCATGAAGCGAGAGGTGAAGGGCAAGGCCGTAATCATGGACGACGTCAGCTGTGTGATCTCAAGCAAGCATAACAGGGGTTTGAGCGACCGAAGCTGAGGCCTTATTGGCCACCTCATGAGGCTCATACTCGACAACATCGTGAAACCCCTACCGACGCTCCAGCAAATCCTCGGCCCCAAGAAGGTTGCTCACCGAGGTCTCACACCACTCCCCCGGCGAGGTGCTGAAGAACTTTAAGGAGATCCGGCACCTCAGAATCGAGCTTCCCAGTGACAAACTCGAGATCGAGAACAGGGTCCTGCTAAGATGGAAGGCCAACTTCGGGAGAACACTGGAGAGTTGGAGAGCTACATGATTTTGTAGCCCCATTATAGTCGAGCAGATGTTTCGTATTTTTTTGTTTATTAGATGAGACAGGGAGCAAAATTTTAAAGAAAGTTCTTTATTTTTAATGATGGTGGGCTGTAACTTTTTTTAGACTGTTGAATTAATATAGGCCCCAATATCGGGGAGACCGTGCATTGTTTGGCAGTGTTGTCCAGCTGTGCCTGAGACTGTAGCCGCATTATTATCCTTTCCATGAAAAAATTTGAGAACAAACTATTGAGGTCATTTTGATAATGGCCTGGAAAAAAAACCCGATGTTGGGAGATCTGTTGTTTCCCACATGGTAAAGATGTTTGAGTATAGAACCCAAGTTTTTGATGATGATGCACAATTTTTTGACTGCTTGTTTGAGTTTTTTGAGGGCGGAGGTATCCAATGCCATGACCGTTGGAAGTCATCATTATGGGATGTGCACAAAATAGAGAGTAGGTGATAGTTGTATCTCGGAGTGTGCGTTGACTGGCGAAGAACCCATGAAGCTGCTGTTCAAATGATTACGTGGGGTATCAATTTTTATTTTTAAAAAATGTTTTTATTCCACATGGAAGTAGAGGGCCACATGGCCATTGTAACTTCCATTGAAGGGAAATATTTTAATCATGGTGAAAGTGATTGATAGTAAAACATAATTGGCCTATTTTTCCACATGAGAGTGGAAGTGCAATGACTGTTGGAAAGTGTAATTCCCCTGCGATGGAAATTTTAAGACTATTTTTTTTTTTGCCAGAGAGCGATGCCGCCACAGTGCGAGGTTTTAGTTGCTGCCTTGGAGAGGCATGTTGTTTTTCCTTATGATGAAGGCCCCTTTGATGGTGGAGTATAGGGGTATTTATAGTCGTTGGAAACGATTTTCCATGACGGACACAATGGTGGTGTCATATTGTAATTTTGAGGCTGTTTCACTTTAGTTTTTTTAGCCTCAAATGTTTTCTACCTTGGAGTGCACTTTCGGTTGTACCCGACACTCCCAAGGTAATTTCATATGTGATCCTTATACCTAGTGATCTTTTCTATACACTTGGCGAATGCGACGGCTGGTTACCCATGCATTTCGGTGGGATGACATGGTCACCATAAGGACACTTATACTAGGGACTACAGACAAAGACACCCTAGAATCTATCCGAGGTTTTTTTTGGATCTACTTCTGAAGACTACAGACGAAGACACTTCAGAATATTCTCTTCTTTTCTTCTTCTCTCCTCCTATTTGGATCTATGGCTCATTTTATTGTATTGAGTGCATTTTCGGCAGAGACCAACACTCTTATATGGCTCATTTTTCCTTTCATTAGGTGCATTTTCGGTAGAGACCGACACCTTCTAGATTGAGTTCACCATGAAGAGGGATTTCATACTCATGGTGAATCTAGTCAGTGATCTACGAGAGGCAACATCCTCTAAGGATGACCTGTAGAGGCAACAGACCCATAAGTGGTTGACCCTGAGGCACCCATGATGACCCCGAGGCACTTAGACGGCTGACCCAGTGGCAACAAACCCGTGGAAGTGGCTGACCCTGAGGCAACAGACCGAGATGTATACACAATGAATCTAGCATTATTCATAGTTGGAGAGCCAAGCGCAAAGAGCATGAGCCTAGACCAAATCAGCAATAAGCGAGGATGATAGGTTGTTTTAGAGAAGTCAACATTAAGGGGGAATGTTACCTAATGTTGACTTGTTTTTTTTCTTTAGTTAGGATAGTGCACATTAAGGGGGAATGTTAGAGTTAATGTAATGTGCACTATGCCAGTTTGACACTTGTCAGTTTCATTGACAAGTGTCATGTTCATCATATAGGCTTATGCCTATATATTGTAACCATTTATCAATAAATAATAATCCCTTCAGTTTGATTACTCCTAAAATTTGGCCTCAGTTTCATTGACAAGTGTCATGTTCATCATATAGGCTTATGCCTATATATTGTAACCATTTATCAATAAAATATAATCCCTTCAGTTTGATTACTCCTAAAAATCTCATGATCATAGGCTCTGTCATAGGACAATCCACTAACTACCACACCACCTCTAGTAGGTTCCATGGGAACCTCGCCTCCGAGGAGTTTGGAAACATCATGTTGGAAATGAGGCTCATGAGTAGTGTATGCCTCACTCCCAACACCCTCCTCGCGTACCACCACCACACTAAGATCCCACCCATCTGAAAATCATCCTTCACTCTCTGCACCATGCCCTCCACACCCAAGTCCTCCCCATGTCCAAAACACCGGGTCAGTACAACCGTCCTCTGGCCTCATGGCATCATCTGAATGGGAACCCCGTCTATCGAAATCCAAAGAATCTGATACACATCCTCCAAGGTAACTGTCATCTCCCCTGTTGAGAGATGGAAGGTGTTCATCCGAACATTCCATAGACTGATCAAAGCTGTCAAGTACACCTGATCCCCAACAACTACCTCCAATCAAGCCACATGCTTGAGCCCCAAGGCGTCAAGCCACTCCCAGTCCTCCACACTCAACGCCTCTCGGGCACTAGAAAAAATAGTTGGTACCCGATACCGACTCTTCACCACCTGCATATCACAAAACATAAACACATCAAAACATGCATCAAATCACCATCACATATACAAAAATGCATCAATATACAGTAATATCATTCATTCACATGTACATCTGTTACAATTTACAAACATACAAACAAAAAAAAATTGATATGGTTTATCTACGGTTTCAACCTAAGTTTTACCATTCAAAAAAAAAAATGCATCAATTTTTCATCTTTACTTTCATACAAAAAAAATAGCAAGACGGAAGAACACAACTTCTAGGAAGAGCATAGGTGATATTTGTATTTGACTCGCATACAATCAAATACATAATTGAGTAGCAACATTGCTCTCCAACTAATACCAAGAATATGATTATTAGAAAAAAAAATGTTTTTGTAGGTGCCAATGAAGTAGACCCAATTTAAATTTAAAAACATAGAGGCAAGGGGATTTTTCACTGTACTTAGAACTAGTGATTGAAATATCTTGTGTAGCATGAATTACATGGATGTAACAGTGACGTGAAGGAAAATTCTATGGAAGAGATACAAATACTTGAAATTTTTAGAAGGGTGGTTGTAAGAGCGAGCGTGGGAATGAAGAGATAAGATGACCTATAAAACCTCACGTAGATAATGATAGGGGTCTTCTAAGAACAGAATCTTACGATCAAAGAAACATCTCAAGGCAAAAAATTTTGGTCAAATTAAAGCATCTACAAAATCAGAGCCAAACTGACTTAGATGGCATGCAATAAGAAATATGTAGAGCATAATAATATTTCCAGTGATTTCGGTGTAAAAGGACCAAGTCGAGCTAGTAGTAGAGTTATCTAAACCTCACATTGTATAAAAATGATAGGCAATGAAAGGTATGAATACATTATTTTGATCTTTAGTCTCAACCATTGGGTTAGCCCAGTCGATCACAATCCAACATTAGGGTGCTACGATGTTGAAGGTCAGATATTCAAATTCCTTCGATGGCCTGCTAAATTTTTGGTCAACAAATTTTAAATGATTAAAGTGTTAGAGTGCGTGCACTGATAAGAGGTATGTGAGTCAACTTTTGTACTACCATCAATAATTAAAGTATTAGAGTAGAAACATAATGTGTGCAATGGTAAGAGGTATGTAAGTCATCTTTAGTGAAAGGTATAAGTTTATTTAATTACCTTAGAAGCATTTAAAGGAGGAACTATTTATAAATATCTTTGAAATCACCTCAATGTCAAAGTGAAGTGGATTATTTATAAAGATGGAATATACAATGTGGTAGACTTTCTATGCAAATATTGAAGATATTACAAGCACGCACATAGAAATGACTGCACTATTGAAGATATAGCTGGAAAGGACAAGAAATACCGACTTCATAAATATTTTAGAGTAGATTTGAGGAGTTCTTGTGATCATATTTGAGCAGTGTTTGTCATCAGATTTGGGAGTAGATTTGAGCAATGTTTGTGATTAGATTTGCGAGTAAACCTAAGGAAGTTTCAATATCATAATTTGAAGAGCTTGAGAAGGGCTTCATAATTTGGAAGTATAAAAGAGTGAAAGTAAAGGTATTAGAGTCTCCAATTCAACACACAAGTAAGTTATCTTGTTCTAGACTTGGGTTACCTTTAAATGTAATAAATATGAGACATGTGAAAGTGATAGACTTAATGAATGTGAAGGATATTTTGGCCATTTGAAGCTTCCAATACCAGTATATAATTATCTATTTGTTGATCAATATTGGTGCCTTTAAATCTAATTTTGGAGTCTCAAGGAGATTGGTGTCTCCTGTGGGTTGGTGCCCAGGAACTTGTATAAGGGGATTGGTGTCTACTATGGGTTGGTGCTCACAAAATTGTATAAGGGGATTGGTGTCTCATGTGGGTTGGTACCAATGAACTTGTATAAGGGGATTAGTGTCTCTTTTGGGTTGGTGCTCATTAAATTGTATAAGGGTATTGGCGTCTCTAGTGGGTTTGTTCTCACAAACTTGTATAAGGCGATTGGTGTCTCTTGTGGGTTGGTGCTCAAACTTGTATAAGGGGGATTTGTGTCCTGTGGGTTGGTGCCCATGAATTTTTTGAACAAAATATAGGCAATATTTTGTCATGGTCTTCTCCCAAGAGGGTGTTTCCACCTAAAACTCTTGTCTCTTATGTGTGTGGATTTTTTACATTAATTTATTATTTCATTCATATCATTACAGTTATTGATTGGAACGAAAAGTTTTATCTTATACTGTTCACCCCCCTCTTAGTGTAAGTGTGTGTTTCTTCAATTGGTATCATAGCAATGTTCCTTCGTAAAATCCTAATCGCTTTAAGGAAGATCTTACAAGAACATTCATGGCTTACCATGAAGGTTTTTCATCAAATAGGTCTCCATTGTTTGATGGGACTAACTATGCCTTCTAGAACGTGAGGATGCAAACCCATTTTATTGCACATGGCTATGATATATGGCAATATTTTATGTATGGGTTAAAACCACCTACAACCCCTCCCATGGATCAAAATGACAAGAAACCATTTGAACATAATGCCAAGGCAATGAATTCAATACTAAGTGATTTATGTGAATAAGAGTTTTAGAAAGTCATGTAATTCACCTTAGCAAAAGAAATATGGGAAAAGTTACAAAGAACATATGAAGGAGATGACAAGGTTAAAATGATATAACTTCAAACACATAGGAGGAAATTTGAAAACTTAAAATGAAATAAGAGGAAGATATTACTAGATATCTGCTCCGTGTTGGTGAAATTGTCAACACCATTCATGGAATAGGAGAAAGCATTGATGAGTCCAATATTATTCAAAAAATATTGAGGTCACTTCCCATGAGGTTTTATGTGAAGGTCTCAGCGATTGAATAAATGAAGGATCTTAAAATCTTAAGCATAGATGAGCTACATGGAATTCTCACATCCTATTAGATGGGGACTGAAAAAAATCAAATATCCAAATGGAAGGCTAAATTTAAAGCTTCAAAGAAGATAAAGAATAAAGAACCATAGTCAAGTGAAGAATCGATTAGAAAAAAAGAAGCCAACTTTGTGCAAAGAAATAAGAAGAGATAAGGAAAACACAAAGGTAATCATACTATGAAATATTTTAATTGTGGTAAAATTGGTCACTATGCAGCTCAATGCCCACAAAAGGAATGTAGCAGTGAAGAAGAAGAGGAATACAAGAAAAATAAGGAAACTAAACTTTATCATGAAAATAAAAATAAGCATGATCAAAGCAAGCATGATAAGAAGATATTTCTTATCAATGGCAGGCCTTCTCAGTCTTTCCCAGCTTCCAGAGGTATTAGGCAAGATGACCTGCTATCCCCTTATTTATTCATCATTCTTGCTAAATGCTTGGGTAGGACTATAACCAAAAAGAGGGAAAACAAAACTCTTGAGGGAGTTACCATTTCTCATGGAGCTAGACCTATCTCTCATCTTCAATTTGTGGATGACTCTACCATTTTAGGTAAAGCTACAGTTAAGGAAGCTTCTAATATTAAGCAAATCATTAGCTATTTTTCTAAGGCTATTGGGCGGTTGATCAATGAAGACAAATCTAAAGTTATTTTCTTTCACTGCTCTGCTAGACAGGAATCCATGGTCTTGGATAAATTAAGATATAAGAAGACCTCTCTTCCAATCACTTATTTAGGTATTCCCATAAATATTAAAAGGTAGAAAAATAAATATTGGAATTGGTTGTTGGACAAAGTCAAGAAGAAAATTGGAAAGTGGACCAACAAGTGGCTTTCTTCTGGGGGTAGAATCACCTTGGTAAAATCAATCCTTCAAGCTATTCCTATTTATGTTTCTTCCATTTTGAATATCCCAAAGGCTGTTCTTCAATAATTGGATCAAATCAGTCATCATTTTCTTTGGAGTGGTACTAAGGAGAAAAGAAAATGAGCCTTGGTGAAATGGGATACTTTATGTCTTCCTAAGAGTGAAGGGGGTTAGGATTCCGGTCTTCAATTAATAACAACAAAGCTTTAGCTGCTAAATTATATTGGAGGATGTTGCATAACCCCAATGCTCTTTGTGCCAATAATCTCCGTGCTAAATATGCCGAGAACAAAAGTCCTGAAGACCTTGTTCGCTATCAACTTCCTACCAAAGGTTCTCCCATTTTAGCAGTTCTTAAGACTGGTGAGGATTTGATAAAGAAAAAATTATTTTGGATCATTCATAATGGTCAACATGCAAATTTTTGGACAGATTCTTGGGATGGTCACAAGCCTTTGATAACTCAGTTTCCCGATTGGAGGCCTTGGATAGAGGAGCTTCACCGAGCTAATTGGATAAAGGTGGCTAATTACTATCGGTACCATACTTGGTAATTCAAAGGTTGGTAGATATTGGATCCCTATTGAGGACTGGCCTATTCAAATCCCAGAAAGGCAAAGACAAGATATCCAAGGCATCCTTCATATGAGATCCCTATCTTGGTCCCATGAAAAAGATTGTTTTGGATGGAACAACACTACTAAGGGTGAGTATTCAGTTGCTCAAGGTTATTTGACCTTATGCCATAATAATACCAACCATTCTTTTGACATATTTTCTCAATTGTGGGATCAAAAGCTCTGGCCTAAGGTGAGGTTCTTTAATTGGATTTTATTGCATCATAGAGTTCTTACTGGTGAGCAACTTATGAAGCATGGTTTTCATGGCCCATTTAGATGTGAAATGTGTGAAAAGAATGTAGAAAATATCAACCATATTTTTATTGAGTGTACTTTATCCTCTAAGCTATGGAGGAGAATGGCAACTTTACTTGGCTTACAATGGTCCAATTTTTTCACTTTTGAACAACTTTGGAGGGATTAGCCTAATCAAGAGGGTGTTGATCATTTTATTAGGCAGTTAGTTTGGATGGGTTCTACCATTCTTCTTTGGAATATTTGGAATGAAAGGAACAACTAAATTTTTAATCAATATAGGAAGGATATTCACTATATTTGGCAAAATACCATAGCCAACTTAGTTGAATCAGTCCACCAACTCCTTAATCACCCCCAAAACTCCCACCAAATATGGGATCAAGTGATGCAAAGATTGAATATTAAACATTCTAAGGGAAACCAACTTAAAGGTAATGTGAGTATTAGTAAGATGGATAGGACTAGAAATTGGCAACCTCCTCCTAAGGATTTTGGAAAATTCAATACTGATGGAGCCTCTAGAGGGAAACCTGGAAAAGCCAGTGTGGGAGGAATTGGGAGACTTTCGGATGGCTCCCTGGTTTTTACTTTTGCTTGAGAATTTGGGTATTCTTTCCAATAACCTTGTTGAGGGGTATGGTATCCTTAGAGGCCTTCAGGAGGCTACTAAGGTTGGATGGGAAAAGGTGTTAGTTGAGTCTGACTCTCAACTTATGATTAATCTCTTGAAGACTCCTTATAAGAATCATAAGGTGGATTGGAGAATAAAAATAATTATTGAGAAGATTCAGTTAATCCAGATGGGATTTTTGAAAGTTGATTACAATCATGTGGTAAACAAGAGTGCTGATGCTTTAGCTAATTGGGCTTTGGACAAAGGTGATCTTACTTGTTATGGCCACCCTCCTATATGGTGGGCTTCTCAAATTAGGGAAGCTCTTCTTTCTATCATTTCTTTGGATGGCTCCAGTTCTGAAGGTACCTAGTTTCTTCTTGTTTTTTTTTTTTTGTTTCTCTTTGGTTCATTCAGTTTTTTTAGTTCCCTAGCTCATTCTATTCTTTATTTTGTTTCCTCTATTGATTCTTGCATTAATAGTCTTCCGGTCTAGATAGGTCATTGTTTTGTTCATTTTCTTTTTTCTTTTTTGTCTTCTTTGTTTAGTTTTTTAAGGTGGGTGGGTTCTTTTGTTTTGTTTTGTTTTTGTGTTCTTTGTGTTGTTTTTTGTTGTTCTTGTGTTTTTGTTGTTTTGTTTTTTTTTCATGTTTTTTGTTATTGTTCTTGTGATTTTTTTAGTTCTTGTTCTTGGGTTTCTCTTTGTTTGTGTTATTTCATTTTTTTTATGTGTGAGTGTTTTCTATGTTTTTTATTTTTGTTTATTGTCTGTTGTTGGTTTTTTTTATTTTTATTTTATTTTTTAGGTTTTGGTTGTGTTTATTTTTCATGTTTTTTTTGGGTTATGTCTTTGTAGTGTGTTGTTGTTTTTGTCTTGTTTGTGTTTTGTTATGTGGTTATTGTGTTTTTCTATGTGGTTTGTGTTGTGGTTTCTTTTATCTTATTGTGCATGTTTGGTTGTGCTTTTGGTTCTGACACACTCAAGGAGCATGCTTTTTATTTTATTTTATTATTTTTGTTGTTATTTACTTTTTTTAATTTGGTTTTGTGTGTTTGTTTGCTCCTTGAGTATGTCAAAGGTGGTAGGCCAGGTCCGAGTCCTGGCATTTTTGGCGGAATGGATACCCCTGCCTCCTTGGGTCTTACCCGAAAGTGGCATCCCTTTTGGTATGTTTTCCACAAATAAAAATAAATAAAAGATAAGAAGATATTTCAAAGGCACAAGAAGAGTCTTTATGTTGAGGAAGCAAGTAGTTCTTACAACAACAATGATGAAAGTCTATCCTATAGTGAAAGAGAATAAATCCTATTTTTGGCCATGGAGGTAAAAGAAGATGCTCCTATTTTTGGAAAAAATAAGAAGGGAAAGATCCATAATTTGAAGAGGAAGCCATAGTTGACATAGAAGAGGAACTTGCTTTTTCTTTAGAAAAGTTGAAAAGGATTAGAAAGAAGAACTCAAGATTGAAGAATCAATTACAAGAGGATGAGAAGACAAAGACAAAGCTTTCACAAGATCTCACTGAGTTAAAAAGTGAAAATTGAATAGGCAAAGCAAATTGAAGAAGGTATGGCTAAGTATTTAAAGGCAAAAGAGTTGAAATGTGAAAAACTAGAACATGAAGTTGTCTCTATGAGGAACAAGTGGAAAAATCTAATGATAAGCTACATAAGTTTGAGAAAATCACAAAAATCATGGATGACATTATCAAAGCATAGAGATCTTTGGTTATAAATATTGGACTTGGTTTTGAAGAAAGTCAAAATAAACAAGAGGAGTTGAGCTCAAAAGGAACAGAGGCATCAAAGAAAAAAAATTAAAGAAGAGCTTAAGACCTATGCTGATGTGTTGAGAAGTGGAAGCATGAATAATGACAAAAAAAAGCATCATCATGGACCAAGGACCATCATAGAAACAATAATGAGAGAACCATGCGATCATATCCTCCAAGGCAATTAGATAGGTTTCAATATTTCTTTCATGTTTATTTATTTTCATATCACCAATTTGGTCATAAAGTTGTAAATTGTAGGGTCCGTGCTAAAAATGATTTTGGTTTTACCAAGAGGAATTTCAATTCATTTACACCTCTCATGGACTACAACATCATTTGTTACAAATGTAATAATTTTGGGTATAAATCTAAATGATGTAGAACCTTGTTCCCTAAAATTTAGAAATGCAATAAGAAGGAGGATGGTCAAAATGTTCAAAAGCATTTGCCCTCCAAAAAATGGAAAAATAAAATAGAACAAGAAAAAGAGCATAATAATTTGGGAGTTTCACTCCCATCTCATCATTAAAGTCTCAGTAAGAGCAAGGGGGCGTTTTCAAGTGCCTTATCATTTAGCTCCGAGAAGCCTTTTCTATTGATGCCAAAGGGGGAGAATTTCAGTAAGAGGGAGAAGCTTGTCAGGAGGAACAACATGTGATTCTACTATAGTAAAGGATAGTTTCTTTGTAGGGTTGCCATCAATGACAAAGGGGGATACTATTAGAATTATTGAGTTGTCATTCATGTCAAAGGCTGATTTTGTTTTTGGTAAGTGTTGGCATGTTTAGAAAAATTATTCAAATAAAATATATCCCTAAGGATGATTTAATTATATGAGTATGCTTTAATGTTTAAATTAAATATTTAAATATTAAAGTGATTTTTATAATTAATCTGAGCCAAAGGTTTGATATATTTAAATATAGTTTTAATATAAAGTTTAATTATTCATATATTATATTATAGAAGTGATTTCAAAATATAAAGTTGAGTTGGCCAACCTCAGGATTATTATGTTGGTTGCATATAAATACAAGGGTTGTATTTCATTTCAAATCATGCTTTCAATTGAAAATCCTTGATTTTGATGAGCAAAGAAGTGGTGGCGATGGAGTGATTTGATTGGTATTGGAGGTGTTAGCAAATATTCGAGGGTGGATGCAAGTTTGGTGGTGTTGGAAGTATCATGTGTTGTGTTGTAAGATGTTTGAGTAGTGAACAAAATTAGTTAGATGCTCCGAGAGATGAAATAACAAGGCAAAAGAAAACAACTTCCAGGAAGAGAACAAGCAATATTTGTATTTGACTCACATACGACCAAATTCATCATCTAACAACAATGTTGCTCTCCAGAAAATACCAAGCAGATGATTGTTAGACAAACAAATATTTTTGGAGGCACCAATGTAGCAGACCCAGTTTAAATTTTAAAATGTAGAGGTAAGGAGAGTTTTCACTATACTTGAAACTAGAGATAAAAAGAGATTGCATAGCAGAAATTGCATGAAGGTAGCAATGACATGAAGGAAATTTTTTGTGAGAGAGCTAAAAATTCTTGAAAGTGGTAGAAATGTGGTTGTAAGAGTGAGTGTAGGAATGAAGAGTTGAGAAAATATTTGAAACCTCATGTGGATAATGATAGGGGTATTGTAAGAAGAGAATCCTATGGTCAAAGAAACCTCTTAAAGAAAAAAATATTGGTTAAATTAAAGCATCTATCGAATCAAAGGTGAGTTAACTTAGATAGTGCAAAACAAACAATATGTAAAGTGTAATAATAATCCCAGTGATGGCGGTGTGAAAGGACCAAGTCAATTCAGAAGTAGAGTTATTTAAACCATGTGTTACATTAGAAATGATAGGCAATGAAAGGTATGAATATATTATTTTTATCTGTAGTCTCAACTATTGGGTTAGCCTAGTTGGCAACAAGCTAGAATTAGGGCACTATAGTGTTGAAGGTTAGAGGTTCAAATCCCTTCGACGGTCTGCTAAATTTTTGCTCAACAAATTTTAAATGATTAAAGTGTTAGAGTGCGTTTAATGATAAGAGGTATGTGAGTCAACTTTTGTACTACCATTAATAATTAAAGTATTGGAGTAGAAACAAAATGCGTGCAATGCTAAGAGGTATGTAAGTCAACTTTAGTGAAAAGTATAAGTTGATTTAATTACCTTAGAATTATTTAAAGGAGGAACTATTTATAAAGGTGTTTGAAATCACCTCAATATCAAAGTGAAGTGGATTATTCAATGTCAAAGTGGATCAGATTATTTATAAATATGGACTATAGAAGGTGGTAGATCTTTTTATGCAAATATTGAATATATTACTAGCACGCACATCGAAACAACTACACTATTGAATATATAGCAAGTAAGAACAAGAAGCAATGACTTTATAAATATTTCAAAGAATATTTGAGTAGTGTTTGTGATCAGATTTGTGAGCGGATTTGAGCAGTGTTTGTGACCAAATTTAGGAGCAGATTTGAGTAGTTTTTGTAATCAGATTTGGTAGAAGACCTGAGAAAGTTTCAATATCATAATTTTAAGAGATTGATAAGTGCTTCATAATGTGGAAGTATAAAATAGTGAAATTAAATGTATTAGCATCTCCAATTCAACACACAAGTAAGTTATCTAGTGCTAGACTTGGGCTACCTTTAAATATAATAAATTTGAGATATATGAAAGTGATAGACTTAATGAATGCGAAGGATATTTAGGCATTTGAAGCTTCCAACACCATTATATCATTATCTATTTTTTCATCAAGGTTGGTGCCTTCAGATCTGATGTTGGAGCCTCAAGGAGTTGGTGTCTCTTGTGGGTTTGTTCCCACGAACTTGTATAAGGGAATTTGTGTCTCTTGTGGGTTGGTGCTCATGAATTTGTATAAGGGGATTGGTGTCTCCTGTGGGTTGGTGCCCATGAACTTGTATAAGGGGATTAGTTTCTCTAGTGTCTTGGTGCTCACAAAATTGTATAAGGGGATTGGTGTCTCTTGTGGGTTGGTGCTAACAAACTTGTATAAGGGGATTTGTGTCTCTTTTCAGTTGGTGATCACAAAATTGTATAAGGGGATTGGTGTCTCCTGTGGGTTGGTGCCAATGTTTTTTTTTAATAAACTATAAACAATATTTTGTCATGGTTTTCTCCTGAGAGGATGTTTCCACATAAAACTCTTATGTTTTATATGTGTGGATTTTGTGCATTAATTTATTATTGCATTAATATCATTGCATTTATTGATTGTAAAGAAATTTTTTATATTATACTATTCACCCCCCTCTAAGTATAAGCATGTGTTTTTTCAATATGTATCAGAGCAAGGTTCCTTCGTAAAATCCTAACCGATTGAAAGAAGGTCTTACAAGAACACACATGGCTTACCAAGATCAAATAGGGCTCCATTTTTCTATGTAACTAATTATGCCTTATAGAGTGTGAGGATGTGAACCTATTTGATGGCATATGGATATGATATATGGCAATATATTATGGATGGATTCAAACCACCTACAACCCCTCCCACAAATCAAAATGGAAAGAAACCATTTGAACATAATTCCAAGGTAATGAATGCAATACTAAGTGTGTTATGTAAATTAGAGTTTGTGAAAGTCGTGTAATGCACCTTAGCAAAAGAATTATGGGACACATTACAAAGAACATATGAAGGAGATGACAAGGTTAAAATGACAAAACCTTAAACCTATAGGAGGAAGTTCAAAGACTTAAAAATAAAATAAGAAGAAGATATTACCAAATATTTGATCCGTGTTGGTGAAATTTTCAACACCATTCATGGACTTTGAGAAATTATTTATGAATCTAATATTGTTCAGAAAGTATTGAGGTCACTTCCCATGAGGTTTGATGTGATGGTCTCAACGATTGAAGAAATGAAGGATCTTAAAAACTTAAACATGGATGAGCTACATGAAATTCTCACATCCTATGAGATGAGGACTAAAAAATATCAAAAATCCAAATGGGAGGCTACATTTAAAGCTTCAAATAAAACAAATAATAAGGAACCAAAGTCAAGTGAAGAATCGAGCAGTAGATAAGAAGCCAAATTTGTGCAAAGAAGTAAGATGGATCAAGAAAATACAAAGGTAAGCATACTATAAAATGTTTTAATTATGATAACATTGGTTACTATGTAGCTTAGTGCCCACAAGTTGGATGTAGTAGCAGTGAATAAGAATAGGAATACAATAAAAATAAGGAAAGACAATTTTATCATTTAAAGAAAAATAGGCATGATCAAAGCAAGCATGAGAAGAAGATATTTCAAAGGCACAAGAAGAGTCTTTATGTTGAGGAATCAAAAATTTCTTACAACAGTGGTGATGAAAGTATCTTCGATAGTGAAAGAGAAGAAATCATATTTTTGGCCATGGAGGTGAAAGAAGATGCTCTTGTTGTTGAAAAACAAGAGGAGAAAGATCCAAAAAATGAAGAGGAAGCCATTATTGACATAGAAGAAGAACTTATTTTTTCTTTTGAAGAGTTGAAAAGGTTTAGAAAGAAGAACATAAGATTGAAGACTCAAGTACAAGAGGATGAGAAGACAAAGAAAAAGCTTTCACAAGATCTCACCGACTTAAAAGTGAAAATTAAAGAGGTAAAGCAAGTTGAAGAAGGTATGGTTGAGCAGTTAAAAGCAAAAGAGTTGGAATGTGAAAAACTAGAACATGAGTTTATCTCTCTGAGGTAGGAAGTGGAAGAATCTAATGATAGGGTACATCAATTTGATAAAATCACAAAAATCATGGACGATATTATCAAAGCAAAGAGATATTCGGTTATAAATGCTAGATTTAGTTTTGAAGAAAGTTAAAATGAAAAAAAAGAGGATTTGATATCAAAAGGAATAGAGGCATCAAATAAAATAATTAAAGAAGATCCTAAGACCTATGCTAATGTGTTGATAAGTGGAAACATCAAGAATTAATCAAATAAAGCATCATCATGGACCAAGGACCATCACAAAAACAACAATGATAGAACCATGCGGTCATATTATCCAAGGAAATCAGATAGGTTTCAATATTTATTTCATGGTTGTTGCTTTTCATGTCACAAATTTGGTTATAAAGTTGTAAATTGCAGGGTTCATGCTAAAAATAATTTTGGTTTCACTAAGAAGAATTTCAATTCATTTGGACCTCTCATGGACTACAACATCATTTGTTACAAATGTAATAATTTTGGGCATAAATCTAAATGGTGTAGAACCGTATTCCCTGAACTTCCAAAATCCAATAAGGAGGATGATCAAAATTTTCAAAAGCATATGCCCTCCAAATTTTGAAAAAATAAAATAGAAAAATAAAAGGAGCATAGTAATTTGGGATTTTCACTCCCATCTCATCATTGAAGTCTTAGTAAGAGTAGGTATTAATGGGTGTTTTCAAGTGCCTTATCATTTAGACCTGAGAAGCCTTTGCCATTGATGTCAAAGGGGTAGAATTTTAGTAAGAGGGAGCAACTTTTCAGGGGAAGCAATTTGTGATTCTGCTGCAGTAAAGGATAGTTTTTTTGCAAGGTTGCCATCAATAACAAAGGGGGATATTATTAGAATTATTGAGTTGTCATTGATGAAAAATGCCGATTTGGTTACTGGAAAGTGATGGCATGTTTGGGAAAATTATTCAAAGCAGATATATCTCGAAAGATGATTTAATTATATGAGTATGCTTTAATGTTTAAATTAAATGTTTAAATGTTAAAGTGATTTTTTTATAATTAATTTGAGCCAAAGTTTTGATATATTTAAATCAAAATATTTAAATATAGTTTGAAAAAAAAATTGAATTATTCAAATCTTATATTATAGAAGTGATTTTAAAATATAAAGTTGAGTGGACTGACATCAGTATAATTATTTTGGTTTCATATAAATACAATGGTTGGAGTTCATTTCAAATCAATCTTTGGATTGAAGATCCTCGATTTTGATGAGTGAAGAAGCTACGACATGGTAGAACAAAGGGTGGAGTGATTTGATTGGTATTGAAGGTGTTGGTAGATGTTCAAGGGTGGATAGAAGTTTGGATATGTTGGTAGTATCATGCACTATGTTGTAATATGTTTGAGGAGCAAAAAATATTAGTTGGATCCTCCAAACGGTTAAATAGCAAGGCAGAATAACACAACTTCCAGGGAGATCACATGTGATATTTGTATTTGACTTGCATACCATCAAATTCATCATCGAGCAACAATGTTGCTATCTAGCCAATACCAAGCATATGAGTGTTATAAAAACAAAGGTTTTTAGAGGTTCCAACAAAGCAAATTCAATTTAAATTTTAAAACGTAGAAGCAAGGGCAATTTTCACTGTACTTGGAACTGATGATCAAAAGATCTTACGTAGCAGGAATTACATGGAGGAAATAATGACGTGAAGTAAAATCTATGTGAGAGAGCTAAAGATACTTTAAAGTGGAAGAAGCATGGTTGTAAGAGCGAGCACAAGAATGAAGAGCTAATACAGCCTATAAAACCTCAAGTAGATAATGATAGGGGTCTTGTAAGAATAGAATCATGTGGTCAAAGAAACATCTAAAGGCAAAACTCTTGGTCAAATTAAATCATATATAAAATTAGAACCAATATGAATTAGATGGCATGCAACGAGCAATATGTAAAGCATAATAATATTCCCAATGATGGTGGTGTGAAATGACCAAGTCGAGTCGGTAGTAGAGTTACCTAAACCATGCACTGCATCAAAAATTATAGGCAATGGAAGGTATGAAAAATTTATTTTGATATTCAGTCTCACCCATTGGGTTAGCCCATTCGGTCACAAGCTAGCATTAGGGTGCTACGGTGTTGAAATTTAGAGGTTCAAATCCCTTTGATGGCCTTCTAAAGTTTTTCTCGACAAATTTTAAATGATTAAAGTGTTAGAGTGTGGGTCGAAGGTATAAAGTAAGACTAGGTGATTAGACATTTTTCGTAGGACTGCCCAAACTGCCGAACTCGTTTCGGCCATATCTCACTCATCCGGACTCGGATTGAGCTAAAATTTTGAGGGTAGATGCCTAAAAACCCTAGAACGTCTCCACCAATTTTCATATCATTTGGAGCAACAAAGATCCTAGCGCATCCCTATGTGTGAACGATATATTTGGCAAGTGACTATGCGAGGGTTTCATCTGGGTTGAGTGCAAGCAGCTCCAGAGGTTGGTTTTTAGGGCCTTCGGGCCCTAGCGGCCAATATTTTTGTGGTTTATGCTCAATATTTTAGCAGGAAATGTTGCAGGGGATACAATATGGGTTAGAAATTTGTCTTTCAACAGATCATACTATGAACTTGAGTGACAACGACTTCCAATTTGCTGCACAAAAGAAAAGTGAAAACCATACCTTTCCACGGCATCTAGGGCAAGGATTAAAGAGATCACGAAACAAGTTTCAAGCAGTTGATCAAAAAATGGCTCATATCTCAAGTGAATCTGGTGCTAAGGTGCACCCACAAAATAATTCTACTATGAAAACCCCTGTCAAGGGTAAGAATTTTGAAGACTCAGTCCCAAAAATGAATTTTAGGGATGCCCTTCGTGGTGGACAGCCTCAGCCCAATGCTAATATCAATATTAGGGCTTCCCATAAACCTCTAAGAATGCCTAAGATTGATCCCAGGAAAATGGAGTCGGGATGTCTTAAAGCAACTGATGGAACTCCTATTGTTAAGCTTGATATGGGTAACATTCAGTTCGGCATTGAAGATTTGGAAAAAAGAGGACTAATTTGTCGGTTCATGGGTTTTCATCCGAGTCTATCTGCTTTCAAAGTCTAGGCTACAAAAATCTAGAAAACTAAAGGTGAGTTACAAATCTCTATTTATCCAAATGGTTATTTTCTTGTTTTATTTGCTAATAATGAAGATAGAGAGAAAACTTTTCAAGGGGGTCCTTGGTTTTTTGGAAGGGCAGGGCTTTTCATGAAGCCCTGGCATACTAAATTTAAAGCCGAAGAAGAGATGCCTTCTATAGCTCCCGTGTGGGTTAGACTCTTTGGCCTCCCTATTGAATTTTGGAATCCTACTATTTTTTCTTCAATTGGAAACTCTTTAGGAACTTTTATGATGACTCGCTGATTGTACTCAAAATTTTGAACATATTATTTATGCTCGGATTTGTGTTTTAATGGATTTTGACAAACCCCTACCTAAAAATATCACATTACAATTTGGGGAAGACACTTGGGAGCAAGTAGTGGACTATGAGAACATTCCTTTTCGTTGTAGAATTTGCCATGAATATGGTCATTTGGCCAATGCTTGCCCAAATAAAATTCCTGATCAAAAGAAAGAAGATATAAACTCAAGCAGGTTTCCAAATACCTAAGAAGAAGAACACTCGGAAAAAACCAGTTATGAAGGATCAATCAAAGTCATCTCGCTAATATGTTTGAAATCCTTTCCACAAATGATGTCCCAAGTGAGGAAGAGGAAATAATGGAAACTGAAATCTTAGAAACACAATTTAAATATGAAGGGAAGAACTCAGAGACAAACCAACAAATCAAAGGTTTTCAACGAGAAAAAAGGAGAAAATTTACACAAGAAAAACAATATTTCAAATGTCAAAACTTCAAATAATGCAAGTCCCAATATAGACTCCGTTGAACCATCTAGTAAAATTTTGGCTATGTACGAGCATTCTTCAAGGTTAGAAGCCATCTCAGATTCAATTGGAATAAGTCAAGAAACGAGGGAAAAAAAAATTGAAGATGGATTCTAATCAAAAAGTAGGTCGCAAGACCAATCAATATCATATGGTAAAAGAAGGTGAAAAGCTTGTAGAGGAAGGTAAGATTAATGCCCTTCCCAACTTTTTTAGCCCTGGTATTAATGAAGATCATCACTTGGAATATTAGAGGACTCAAAGGGAGTCTTTCAAAACAAAATGAAATTAGAAGAATGATTCAGATAAATCATCCACATCTTGTTTTCCTTCAAGAAACAAAGATGTCAATGGAGGATATGGACTTAATTGCCAGTAAAATTTGGCCAGCTGGAAAAGTGGTTTCCCTCGGTTCCCAAGGGACTTCGGGTGGCATTGCTTGTCTTTGGGACCCAAAAGAGGTAGTTATTCACCATATGGTTGGCAGTTGGGGTTTGTTGGCTATAGCTATTCAAAGTAGACATTCCAACCAGATTATGCTCTGCATTACTGTTTATGCTCCGACTTCTTTGGAGGAAAAAAGAAGACAAGTGGAAGGATATTACTCATATTATCTCTCATTTTCCTAAAGCTTGGATCTTGATCGGAGGAGATTTCAATACCATCCTCTCTCTGGATGAGAAAATGGGGGGAAATAGAAATTTGGACAAAAGCACCGACCTCATGAGCGAATATATTGCAAACCTCCATCTTGTGGATATCCAACTAGATAATGGCCTTATGAAGGCAAGGCTTAGCTTGTATAATGGAGAGATCGGATAGGTTTTTGCTCTCTAAAAATTTCTTAATACATGGTCACATTCCTAAAGTGAAAACTCTTAATAATGTCTGGTTCGGATCATTGGCCGACCATGGTGGAAATGTGGAAAACCAATGTGAGTTTCTCTCCTTTTCATTTTCAATTAATGTGGCTTAGAGACATTTCCTTCAGACCTCGTGTGCAACAATGGTGGAAGGAAGGTAAACCTAGGCATGGGACTAAGATGTTCTATTTTTCCAAAATACCGCAATACATTAAATCCAAAATCAAGACTTGGAACTGGAAAGAGTTTGGGGATGTTCATAAAAAAAACATGAAGTTATTGCTCATCTTGAAAATTTGAATAAGAAAATCCGTTTAGATGGCCTCACAGAGAAGAGAAGTGCAGATGAAATTAAACTCACAACTCGGTTAGAGGAATGGGAAAAAAGAGAAGAAATCTTATGGAAGCAAAAATCTAGAATTCAATGGCTCAAAGAAGGAGATCGAAACACAAATTTCTTCCACAAATCTCTTCTAGCTCGAAGATCTCACAACTTTATTTCTTCCTTAAAATCAGATTTTGGAGATGTTGTTTATACTTGGGATGGCATGAACTCTATTGTTGTTGATTACTTTTCCAATATTTTTGTTGCTACTCCTCTTGACTCAGCTTCTCAACATAATGTTCTTCAAGCAATCCCTTCTCTTATCACTTCTGAGGAGAACTCTATTTTGACTGCTCCTGTTACTATCAATGAGCTTCAACAAGTAGTTTTTAAAATGCAAAAAGGGAAAACCCCAGGTCCTGATGGTTTTCCTATTGAGTTCTACCAAGAGTTCTGGGATATCCTTCATGTTGATTTATTAGAGGTGGTGGAAGAAGCCGAGAAAGCCAAAGAAATTTTGAAGGTTATCAATAAAACTTATATTACTCTTGTTCCAAAAGCTCAAGAGGTTGATCATATCTCAGCTTTTAGACCTATTGCTTTATGTAATGTTCTTCTCAAAATCATTACTAAAATCATGGCAGAAAGGTTGAAGCCTCTTTTGCATAAGATTATTTCCCTAGAGCAAAGGGGTTATGTGGAAGGACGTCAAATAGTAGATGAGATAGTTCTTGCTCAGGAAGCCATCCATTCCATGGATATGCAAAATTCTCCTTCCATGTTCATTCGGTTAGACTTATCCAAAGCTTATGACAGAGTGGATTGGCACTTCCTTATCAAAGTTTTGAGGCAATTTGGTTTCTCTAAGGATTGGATGGATTGGATTATGGGATGTATCTCTTCAGTTTCCTACTTAGTTCTTATCAATGGCAGGCCTTCTCGGTCTTTCCCAGCTTCCAGAGGTATTAGGCAAGGTGACCCGCTATCCCCTTATTTATTCATCATTCTTGCTGAATGCTTGGGTAGGACTATAACCAAAAAGAGGGAAAACAAAACCCTTGAGGGAGTTACCATTGCTCATGGAGCTAGACCTATCTCTCATCTTCAATTTGTGGATGACTCTACTCTTTTAGGTAAAGCTACAGTTAAGGAAGCTTCTAATATTAAGCAAATCATTAGTCTATTTTTCTAAGGCTATCGGGCAGTTGATCAATGAAGACAAATCTAAAGTTATTTTCTTTCACCGCTCTCGCTAGACGAGAATCCATGGTCTTGGATAAATTAAGATATAAGAAGACCTCTCTTCCAATCACTTATTTAGGTATTCCCATAAATATTCAAAGGCAGAAAAATAAATATTGGAATTGGTTGTTGGACAAAGTCAAGAAGAAAATTGGAAAGTGGACCAACAAGTGGCTTTCTTCCGGGGGTAGAATCACCTTGGTAAAATCAGTCCTTCAAGCTATTCCTATTTATGTTTCTTCCATTTTGAATATCCCAAAGGCTGTTCTTCGAGAATTGGATCAAATCAGTCATCGTTTCCTTTGGAGTGGTACTAAGGAGAAAATAAAATGGGCCTTGGTGAAATGGGATACTTTATGTCTTCCTAAGAGTGAAGGGGGGTTAGGATTCCGGTCTTCAATTAATAACAACAAAGTCTTTAGCTGCTAAATTATATTGGAGGATGTTGCATAACCCCAATGCTCTTTGGGCCAATAATCTCCGTGCTAAATATGCTGAGAACAAAAGTCCTGAAGACCTTGTTCGCTATCAACTTCCTACCAAAGGTTCTCCCATTTTAGCAGTTCTTAAGACTGGTGAGGATTTGATAAAGAAAAAATTATTTTGGATCATTCATAATGGTCAACATGCAAATTTTTGGATAGATTCTTGGGATGGTCACAAGCCTTTGATAACTCAGTTTCTCGATTGGAGGCCTTGGATGGAGGAGCTTCACCGAGCTAATTGGATAAAGGTGGCTAATTACTGTCGGTACCATATTGGTAATTCAAAGGTTGGTAGATATTGGATCCCTATTGAGGACTGGCCTATTCAAATCCCAGAAAGGCAAAGACAAGATATCCAAGGCATCCTTCATATGAGATCCCTCTCTTGGTCCCATGAAAAAGATTGTTTTGGATGGAACAACACTACTAAGGGTGAGTATTCAGTTGCTCAAGGTTATTTGACCTTATGCCATAATAATCCCAACCATTCTTCTGACATATTTTCTCGATTGTGGGCTCAAAAGCTCTGGCCTAAGGTGAGGTTCTTTAATTGGCTTTTATTGCATCGTAGGGTGCTTACTGGTGAGCAACTTATGAAGCGTGGTTTTCATGGCCCTTTTAGATGTGAAATGTGTGAAGAGAATGTAGAAAATATCAACCATATTTTTATTGAGTGTACTTTAGCCTCTGAGCTATGGAGGAGAATGGCCACTTTACTTGGCTTACAATGGTCCAATTTTTTTACTTTTGAACAGCTTTGGAGGGATTGGCCTAATCAAGAGGGTGTTGATCATTTTATTAGGCAATTAGTTTGGATGGGTTCTACCATTCTTCTTTGGAATATTTGGAATGAAAGGAACAACCAAATTTTTAATCAAGATAGGAAGGATATTCACTATATTTGGCAAAATACCATAGCCAACTTAGTTGAATCAGTCCATCAACTCCTTAATCACCCCCAAAACTCCCACCAAAGATGGGATCAAGTGATGCAAATATTGAAGATTAAACCTTCTAAGGGCAACCAACTTAAAGGGAATGTGAGTATTAGTAAGATGGATAGGACTAGAAATTGGCAACCTCCTCCTAAGGATTTTGGAAAATTCAATACTGATGGAGCCTCTAGAGGGAACCCTGGAAAAGCCAGTGTGGGAGGAATTGGTAGACTTTCAGATGGCTCCCTGGTTTTTACTTTTGCTGAGAATTTGGGTATTCTTTCCAATAACCTTGCTGAGGGGTATGGTATCCTCAGAGGTCTTCAGGAGGCTACTAAGGTTGGATGGGAAAAGGTGTTAGTTGAGTCTGACTCTCAACTTATGATTAATCTCTTGAAGACTCCTTCTAAGAATCATAAGGTGGATTGGAGAATAAAAAGAATTATTGAGAAGATTCAGTTAATCCGGATGGGATTTTTGAAAGTTGATTACAATCATGTGGTTAGAGATCAAAACAAGAGTGCTGATGCTTTAGCTAATTGGGCTTTGGACAAAGGTGATCTTACTTGTTATGGCCACCCTCCTATATGGTGGGCTTCTCAAATTAGGGAAGCTCTTCTTTCTATCATTTCTTTGGATGGCTCCAGCTTCGAAGGTACCTAGTTTCTTCTTTTGTTTTTTTTTTTTTGCTTCTCTTTGGTTCATTCAGTTTTTTTTAGTTCCCTAGCTCATTCTATTCTTTATTTTGTTTCTCTGTTGATTCTTGCCTTAATAGTCTTCTGGTCTAGATAGGTCATTGTTTTGTTCTTTTTTTGTTTAGTTTTTTAAGGTGGGTGGGTTCTTTTGTTTTGTTTTGTTTTTGTGTTCTTTTTGTTTTTTGTTGTTCTTGTGTTTTTGTTGTTTTGCTTTTTTTTTAATGTTTTTTGTTATTGTTCTTGTGTTTTTTTCATTCTTGTTCTTGGGTTTCTCTTTGTTTGTGTTATTTCGTGTTTTTATGTGTGAGTGTTTTCTATGTATTTTGTTTTTGTTTATTGTCTATTGTTGGTTGTTTTTTATTTTTATTTTTATTTATTTTTTAGGTTTTGGTTGTGTTTATTTTTCATGTTTTTTTGGGTTATGTCTTTGTAGTGTTCTGTTGTTTTTGTCTTGTTTGTGTTTTGTTATGTGGTTCTTGTGTTTTTCTATGTGGTTTGTGTTGTGGTTTCTTTTATCTTATTGTGCGTGTTTGGTTGTGCTTTTGTTTTTGACACACTCAAGGAGCATGTTTTTTATTTTATTTTATTATTTTTGTTGTTATTTACTTATTTTTAAATTGGTTTTGTGTGTTTGTTTGCTCCTTGAGTATGTCAAAGGTGGTAGGCCGGGTCCGAGTCCTGGGCATTTTTGGCGGAATGGATACCCCTGCCTCCTTGGGTCTTACCCGAAAGTGGCATCCCTTTTGGGATGTTTTCCACAAATAAAAAAAAAAGTGTTAGAGTGCATGCAATGATAAGAGGTATGTGAGTCAACTTTTGTACTACCGTTAATAATTAAAGTATTGGAGCATAAAAAGAATTTGTGCAATGATAAGAGGTATGTAAGTCAACTTTGGTGAAAGGTATAAGTTGATTTAATTACCTTAGAAGTATTTATAGGAGGAACTATTTATAAAGGTCTTTGAAATCACCTCAATGTCAAAGTGAAGTGGATTGTTTATAAAGATATAATATACATGGTGGTAGAACTTTCTATGCAAATATTGAAGATATTACTAGCATGCACATCAAAAAAACTAAACTATTAAAGATATAACTATCAAGGACAAGAGGTAGTGACTTCATAAATATTTTAGAGAAGATTTTAGCAGTTTTTGTGATCATATTTGCGAGTAGATTTGAGCAGTATTTGTGATCATATTTGGGAGAAAATTTGAGCAGTGTTTGTTATCATATTTGGGAGAAGACCTAAGAAAGTTTCAATATCATAATTTGAAGATCTTGAGAAGTGCTTAATAACATGGAAGTATAAAATAGTGAAAGTAAAGGTATTAGTGTCTCCAATTCAACACACAAGTAAGTTATCTAGTGCTAGACTTGGTATACATTTAAATGTAATAAATATGATACATGTGGAAGCAACAAAATTAATGAATGTGAAGGAAATTTTGGCCATTTGAAGCTTCCAATACTAATATATAATTCTCTATTTGTTTATCAAGGTTGGTCCCTTCAAATCTAAGGCTGGAGACTCAAGGATATTGGTGTCTCATGTGGGTTGGTGTCCATGAACTTGTATAAGGGTATTAGTATCTCCTGTTGGTTGGTGCACATGAACTTGTATAAGGGTATTGGTGTCTCCCGTGGGTTGGTGCCCAGAAATTGTATAATGGGATTGGTGTATCCTATGGGTTGGTTCTCATGAACTTATATATGGGGATTGGTTTCTCCTGTGGGTTGGTGCTTACGAACATGTATAAGGGGATTGGTGTCTGCTGTGGGTTGGTGCTCATGAACTTGTATAATGGGATTGGTGTCTCCTATGGGTTGGTTCTCATGAAATTGTATAAGAGGATTGGTTTCTCCTATGGGTTGGTGCTCATAAATTTTTTTTGAAGAAAATATAAGCAATATTTTACCATGGTTTTATCCCTAGAGAGTGTTTCCACGTAAAAAACTTGTCTATTATATGTGTGGATTTTGTTCATTAATTTATTTTTGCATTCATATCATTGAAGTTATTGATTGGAAAGAAAAGTTTTATCTTATACTGTTCACCACTCCCTCTTATTATAAGCATATGTTTCTTCATTGGTAACATCTTTACAAGTCCTAAGTAAAAATACTTCTTTTGATGACATATTCAATATTCTTCAAGAATATGAGGTAGATAATACAATTAAATATGAAATGACTAACACCACATTGGCATCAAAATACAATCCACTAGAAAATATTGCTTCATCATAAGGATGATGAATACCATGGTGGTATAACATGTATTATCAGATATGCAAGAGAAAGGTCATAGCACTAACTATTGCAGATTCAATCCCAAAAATAAAATTCAAGAAAATTAGATGTACAATGGAAGCAAATTTCAACCACAAAAATAGTAGAATCAATAGAAAGCTTAGTGTCTAATCAATTATCCCAAATTGGAGTATCAAAAATAGAATAAAAAAGGACACCTAGCTCAAAGGATAGAAGAAATTGAAGAACTGGAAGAATCTACAGATGACTATGAATTCAAAGCTCATTCAACAAGGACAGGTTATGGATACGCTAACTACTTGCTTGAATAGGTTACAAAAAATAGATAAGAATATTACAATCTCCAAGATAAATAAGAAGATCTATATTGAATATTGAAATCTTCAATACCCAAATAATTTAATACAGGGGTGTTGGAGTTAGAGTATATTACATCATTTGGATCATGTAAATGTACCATCTTAGGTACATAGTTAGGATAGGATATTACTTTAGGAGTAATTTATCTAGTTACTTCAGGCAATGTAATAAATGCACAAGTGGCAATGTGTAAGGTGTCCTCTTGTACAACTAGGTAGAGTGTTGGCCAAGGAATCTATCTTTCTATATAAAAGGTTGCATAGTGGTAGATTATATATCAAGCTCACATCAAGCTCATATAAAGTTAATGTCAAGCTCTTAGTATTACTACTCCTGTATGGAGTATAATGTAGCTCTTTAGATTATACTAATGGAGTGACCATTTCCTCTATATTGCATTGTATTTTTATCATTTCTATTTATAGTATATTTTAATCATATTGTTGTTTCAATTTATTTCATATTTTCTGTATTTTTTTAGGACCTATATTAAATATATCCACTACATATATCCTCAAAAGTTAACATAATTCATACTAAGTGGTGATGGGATTCTGAGTAGTTTACCTCTTAATGATTAGAATCTTAGCAACACCAAACAATTTCATGTTAGCAAATAGAAACTTATCATCATTAGGGATATGGTTGTAGGTAAACCTAGTGTCCATGTATATGATCCAACTATTTAGAACTTTGAGATCTCTAGAACCATCATAGATATGGAGCTAAAATTTGACATAAGAATGAGGGTCAAGAGTATGGACCTCAAGCGATAGGGACCATAATTTCATATTGTCAACCTTATCAGCCAAATTGCTAACTATTTTAACTAAGACTATTATTTGTTTTGTTTTCCAATGACCCATATATTTTTGATGAAATCTAGTGGGAGCGTTTGATAAAAATTACAAGTAAACCACTAGGATTATAGGGTACAGTAAAAAATGTACTCATTTCTACAAGATCAACTTTGAGGTACAATTACATATATCAAATAATTATAAAATTGAATTATTTCACTTCCATTAGATCAACCTCAAAATGAGATTTCCAATACCTATAAATAAGACCATGTTCATACAAGAACAACTATATCATCTACATACACAAAATAGACTATCTCTATGTCATTGAGAGATAGTTGAATATTTTGACATTGGGTGTGGATGATTACAAATTAAAAATACATGTAAATACTCTTTATTATATATTTGTTGCCTCCCTTTACATATGACATCTTCCAAGAAATATTTTTTAAAATTCCCCTAAATTACTTGGCCTCCATTAAAAGAGAAGAGGTTGTTCTAAAGTATAAAGATCCCACTAGGAGAAAATGACCCTCTATTTTATTAAAAGTCCCACATATACATCTATAATAAAAATACCACACTAAAAGACAAGCTCCAATTTTTAAATTAATATAAAAATACTAGGCAAGTAAAAGATAAAGCAATGTTTATATTTTATACCTTTGATTTATATAATTTAGGAACTCAGGCAAATGTTTTTGCATCTCAAGTAGTGATACTCTAGACTCTTATCATTGCCTACTCAAATTTCATGAAAAAAGACTCCTTTTCATCCTGATTTACAAGTGTCAAAGCCAATTAAGAATGCCAACATTCTTGAGATACTTCAAAAAAATTTACTAAACACCATGAAATCACTAGGGTTATGCATAAGGGATCGAACATAAAATCTAATTATAAAAAAAAGGTATTTTAAAATCTAGGTGAATCCTAGCCAAATTTGTGCAAGAGACATAGCAAATTGTACCTTTTCCACAAAAAATTATAATAATAGAGAAAATGTTTGTTAATATTTGAAAAATATTATTAAAAAATAATAAAATACTACGAACAAGATAATTTTTGTATGGCGTTGGTATAAATTTCAGTTTGTACGATGCAAAACAAAAATTTCACAGGAGGTCACCCATCTGAGTACTACTCCAATCAAGAATGCTTAACTGTGGAGTTTTTGATGGGTTGGAAAACATCAAGTTATATTGGTTTTTTGAATTAAAAAAGAGGCATTTTTTGTTTCTTGTCGAGGATGTCCTTGGTTTAAAAAAATCTTAGACTGCATATTGCCCCTAGCCTATCTTAAAATAAAATGGCAACTAACCTTCATTCGGGTGCACTTTAACAATTAACATGCATCTGCGTGTGGAAGTGCAACCATGTGTGATTTGGGTGCACTTTTATAGTCGAATGTAGTCCATATACATAATTACACCCAGTCTACATCAAGTGTATTTTTGCAACTGGTCCACATCCAACTACAAAAGTGCATGAGGATGCATTTTGGGTGCACCTTTGCACCTGGATGTGGTTCAGATGCATAAGTGCACCCAGTCTGCATCCATTTGTGAAAGTGCATTCATATGTGGTCCAAATGTTTAAGTGCACCCAACCCATGTCTTTCTGCAAAAAATGGATGCAATCCAGGTGCATAAGTGCACCTAACCCACATTCATTTGTGAAAGTGCACCCATATGTGGTCCGGGTGTAGTTTTACAACTAGATGTGATATGACTGCATAAGTGCACCCAAACCGCACTCAGGTGCACTTTCAAAAACAAATACGATCTAGTTGTAAAATTATACCTGGATTGCATCTAGATATAAAAGTATAACCAAACCACACTTGATAGCAAAAGTACAATCAAATCGCACATTTTACTGCTATAGGTCATTTTTTGATAAAAACGAATGTGAATGTTTTAGTTGTATGGGTATGGTTGTCATGTTGGATATATATAATAGTATAAGAGGTAAATTTAGCTATATAATTAAAAAAAATTACAATATCAACGTGAAAAGAGTCCTCAATTTGGGTGGGAGTGCTAGTGATTTAAAAAAAATGGTAATGTTATTTTCAATGTGTGGTGAGCTAGCCCCTAAAAATTTGTTTGAACTAGAAATTTCAGGTGAATGGGACGACGTATAAGGTCCCAAAATTCGCTAATTTCCATTTTTTAAAATGCTAATATTCATGAATTAATGAATACTCAACGCTATGCATAACCTTAGAAAACATGACATATTGTAGTAGTGAGTTACACTCTTTACGGACTACTCAACTCCAAAAACCATTCAACATAGGCATGTTGTAAGCTTCCTTGTATTCTATAGACTACAAATGCTAACTAACATTCTACATGGTAGGATCAAATCATTATGACAATCTTCTCAAAATGAGGATAAAATGAGATGTGTGTCAAGGCTAACATTTTGTAAACCTTGGTTTTTTCAATCCTTTTTGTCTCACACTAGTACAAAATCCAATAGTAAATCTCCTGCTTGAACTTGAACTCATCCACGAATTATCAATGTGGTAATACTATTTTTATCAATGTCACAACTATATCATATAACCAAAATACTTTTAATTTTAACAGAGCTCTCCATGACCAATCTGTTTGCTTCAAATTCTTCAATGCATTTTATTTATTTATAACACCAATTACCATTTCAAAATATTATCTAGTCACCAAAAATATTTTTTGCATGATTTACCTTTTTGATTTTTAGCATTCTGCCAAGGTCATCCATGAATTATTTTGTTTATTCTCCAAGCTTCATTTTGTCTATTCATTTACCTAAAATTTGTTATCACATGGATACAGATATCTCATTTGGGTTAACATTGTATCACATCATTAATATACCTTGTGCTATTACATGGATGTAAATACTCCTTCAATCATCAAGTAGGTGCCACATGACCTGAAGCAAAACATTCACCACCATATTATTCATTCTATAGAGCATATTCTTCATAATTTCATTAGGTTCTTCATAGGAGAGTTACTATTTCTAACATCCACAAGAAAATATACTAGTTATAGTAGTTTTACAATGAAACTCTTAATGCCAAATCTAGCTCAATGCAAGGGTGGCCACAAAAATTTAAAAAGGCGGTCTAAATTTCAATAGTACCACAAATGAAAAACAAAGGCTTGAAATATTAATCGACAAGCAAGGATGATTCAAAATAATTTGGACCAAAGGATAACACAGTAAATACTCAAATACTTAGACCAAGCCAAACTCACAATAGTTACATAACAACACTGGCCAAACCAAGCAAACCAATTCCAAGACCAACTAGTAGGAGATTTCTCAATCCTTGTCTAAACCAGATTGGATTGAGGGAAGAGGATAATATCTCCAAATATAGCATAACCACTTTGATACCAAACTAATATGGATATTCTAGACACAAAATAAACTAATTATCAAACTCTAACCTAAGTTTTTCATTAATAATGTTGGTTTTTTAAGCCTTATTAACATAAAATATCATAGATCCCAATATAAAATAACAGTAATATTAAAAGTTTAAATATCAATAATGAAGAGTAGAATATATGAGCAATGTAAAATGTGTATTAACGATAATATAATAATTAAAATAAAATTCACTTATATAATCAAATATTTATGTAAATGGTCCTTTGGATATCTGATGATCTACTTCCTTGCTATGTCAGGAGTCCCAAACTTTGGTTTGGGTTGGGTGGTATTTTAATACCAAGGATACTTTTAATTCTGAATATTACATTCGGTTGGGATATTTTTAAAATCTAGAGCTTGAGCAGGACCTTCAAGTTTTAATTCTCTCTTTCCCTTGTGTGTTTGATTTTTTATTTGCATTGAGTGGCTTCTAATTTTGGGACTGTTGTTCGGTTGGGATATTTTAGATTTATGGAGCTTGAGAAGGACATTCAAATTTTAAATTTCTCTTGTCTCATATTCATTTTCCTATTCAGGTTAGCTTCACATTGATCAATTTGGGTTCTTGGCCTTATTTTGAGTGCCCTTAGGGTCTCACGCATTGCTATTTTTTTGGCACTCAATTTTTGCTTGTCGATTATTGGATAGACTATTCCTCTCTCTTTGAACTCATTTATTATTTATTTTTAGGTTTGGGGACCCTTTAAAAACCCATCTGTAAAAGGTTTTGAGACCATTTCAAAACCCCATATTTACCAAATAAAAAAAATATGAAAGTAAATGGTTTAATTTTTCAAGAACTATGCATAATAAAAACTTACAATATTAATTATTCAAAATTTGTATACAAGATTTATTATTTTTTATACCTTTTACAATCTAAAATAATAGGATATTTTGATCCTATTTTGAACTATATTCTCATGGAGAATTGTCTCCATAATATAGCCATAGTAATGTGACTCTTCAAGTGCTTGACTATTGCTCTTCATATGACAAGTCTCATGGCATTTGGGTTATCATATTCTCACTTGCATAAAAGAATCTTCACTTTATTCTTGCATGCATACTTGACTCTATGACTCTTGAACATATCCAAATGACTCTTATATTTTTGCATACAATTATAATCTAAGATATTCGTGAACATGTTCACATTACATATTTACACATATACATACATGATACTTGTGCACATTCTTTATATCTACACTTGCAATCTAACTTATATGGCACTTGTGCATTTCCTACACATTACATTCTTACATGACACTTGTATATTTTATACATATTTCACTCTTATATGACACTTCTACATTTTCTAAACATTAAAACTTTACATGAAAGGGGAATTATAAATCACACATCTAAACTATAGAATCAACCCTAATTTATTACATATTTACAATTTTTTCATGAAGGTACCATGGGGGTATATTAGCATGTACCAAATAATGTAATATTCCTTAACACCCCCCTGTATTATATTATTTTGTCATTGAATACTTTAGTCTTTAATATTAGTCTTCATATTTAACCTTCAAGTCACCTTGTATTGTTCTTGAACCTCTACTTCTCTAAAATATTCTTCATCATATTTAATATTGGGTTCATTTATTGTTCATGTTTGTAGGATAACCTTGGACTATGCTTGATCCAATTTCCCATTTTCTATATTTTTGAAAAATCAAGCAGATTATCAATGATTTCATATTGAGGTAGATGTTGAATAATCTCTTGATAAAATCCCATTGAATCTAAGGCATGTATTTCATTCTTGATTGAACCTGTAGCTTAAGTTTTGTATTGATTTTTGATAACACATTTCTATGTTCATTTGTATTTTTGAACTCTATTTATATTCATTTTTCAACCAATTGAGAAACTAAAATAAATTTATTTGAAAGTCTAGGAACATTTAAAATATTTTCTAGCACAAAATCTGAAAATGTAAAGCTAGTTAAAAACTTTTCTAGTTCCATGAACTTGATACATATTATTATTTATAATTTTTAGTAAGATATTATCCCTGACTTATAATAATTCAAACCAATGTAAGTTTCTAGTCATACGATGACTAGCACTTGAATCTGTATACCAAATATCATTTTTTCTTTAAAATTTTTAATGTGATTCAAGTGATATTATCTCAAATATTTTATAATAATTTTGACAAAATCTTTTATGATGTTTTCCTTTGTATTCAAAAGATTGTTTTTTATACAAAATTTATTTTTGAACTTTTCCTCTCATATAGTATGGTTTTTCACTTCGATATTTTCTCAAAAATGGAGATGTTATTTTTTACCATTTATTCATGTTGTGGTTCTAAGTTGAAATCCTTATATCTCCATAGTTTAGAAATAATTACTCAAATATAAAATTTACAATTTAAAAAGAAAATTCTAAACCTTTGATGTATAAAACCTTTTAACTCCCTAGTATATTAACTTTTAATTTTTGCAAAAAATTCAAATTTTCAAAAAATTTAAAGACTTAATATTTTCATAATATTTGAATAGCTTCGAATAAAATATCCTTAAATTTTAAAAAATTTAAAAAAACTTAACCACTTTTAAATCCTCCAATTTCGAATTCTATAATCACTCAAAAAATTAATAACCTTTAGATCTTAAAAAAAATCAATATCAAATCTATGTAGTAACCCCTATTACTACTTAAATAATATTTTCAAGTTAATGAACTATTTTCTTGTAAACCTTATAACTCTTGCAATTGATCTGCTTGTTGTGGTGCAGTGGTAAATTCCCTGGGTGCTGGTAGAGGCCGACCTAGGTTCCATTCCCCTTGTCTCCATCCTGTAGATATATGGTATAGTTAGGAATGTCCTATGTGTTGGTAGAGGCCGACAAGGCTCCATTCCTCCTATGCCCAACATGTTGAAAGTGGCACTCCGAAAGGGGTGTTTTCCACAATAAATTAGTTTTTCCACAAATAAATAAATAAATAAATAACTCTTGCAATTGATTAAATGATTAACTTATCACTCCATTTAAATTAAAGCACTTAATATTTATCTTCAAATATTACTAACCTTGTTCACCACCTTCGTTTACTTGCCTATCTAAATGATATTCTACTTAGTAATATATTTAAATATTTTTTTACTTTTCCTTAAGATATGAGAAGGTATTCATTGGATGTAATATTCCTTGGTCACTCCAATATATTAATATATCTCTACTTAATATAGAGTGCTTAGTTGCTCTACTTCTTCACTATATGTTATTATTTATCTACATTGTAAGTTGAGCTCCTGAATTGCTCTATGTATTGGGCTAATTGTCTTAGCTTATCTTTAATATTTTCTTTTCTCTACTAAGATAGTAGCAATTTAGAGTGATATTATATTTATGAATTATAATATCAATGTAATATAGGATCAATTTTTACTTCTAAAGACTCGTAGTGCTCTACTAGCACTGTCTTGCTTTTCTCTTGTAGTTTTCTTGTATTTTATTGATTCAGAGCTTAATTCCTTCTAACATTGTAATAATGTTGACCTTATATCTATTATGAAAACATCTAGGTATTTCTCTTTGTGTCACTATCTCTTGGATAGAGTTATATATATTCTCTGTGATACAAGTGCCTAGATATTTATTACACCAGTGTCTAGATAGCACTTAGACGTTTCTCTATTTATCTGGAATCTAGATAACAATTAGAATTTATATTGATATTACATGAATTATAGAACCTCATATAGTGCTTAACTAAGTGCTCTCTATTAGAAATTGTATTCTCTATTCCTTTTACTTTTCTACTTTGGATCTATTTCACTATGCTTTTCCACGTAGACTACTCACTAAGCTTGACCACTTAGTCTCACTAATTTTAGCTACTTACACTATTATTACTAAGATTAGACCCTTAGGCACTATCTCACTGAGATTTTTTTCTTAGGCTATTCTTACTAAGCTTGGCTTCTTAGGCTTTATCTCACTGAGATTGTCCACTTAGACTATTCTTACTAAGCTTGTATGCATAGGCTCTAAATGGATAATGTCTCCACTTGATATACATTTTAATAGTCTCCTTGCTTGCTATCTTCTTTATGACTCTAGAAATCACTATGATAGTGTTATTATCTAATATATTGAGATAAATTTAGTCTTGGATTTGTTCTTCAATATTCCTTTATCTTATCAAAGCTTGCAATAATTTCTTCCTCTTATTTTCTCCACACTTATTACTTTATGTTTCTTCAAATATTTGTATTCAGGAAGCTTTGAATGATTCTTTCTCCTTGGAAGCTAAAATGCTTCTCTATATTTATAGTAAGCTGTGATGCTTCACAATATATGTAGTAATATTGCTCCTTTTTCTATCTAAATTTTTTAATATCTTAGGTTGCACCTAAGTACCAAATATGATTCTCATAATTGCTAGAGAATCCAATATCAATGTCAAGTTGAATCTGAATATCCTTGAATGACTAAATTTCTCTTGAGTTGGCTCTTCCTCAATCTTCAATAGTGATTATCCTTTTAATTTGTAGATAATATTGATTATTATTAGGGTGATATTATATTTCACTAAATATCTTACTATCTCCAACTATCTTCTGAGTTGGCTTCCAATCTATCTATATCCAACTTTATTTTGATGTGGCTTTCTCTATTAAATGTTAAAATTTTATCCTGAGTTGGCTCTTCCTTTAATATAGTTGAGTTCTAGTCTTCACTTTTTTTCCTTCAACAAAGTGGAAAGACCCTAGCATTCAAATTAGGGTGACTATTACTTGTCCTCTCAATTTATATCAATCAAACATTTAAAATAGAGTCCAAGCTTACACTACCTTTAAAGTGGACAAACTCTAAATGAACTTTATCAAAAATGGACAAAGATAAATATTGATAATGGTGGCTAATAAAATTAAATCTATCAAAATGGATAGAGTCAAGTGTTATCTCTAATACCACTATTGGCTTTTTAAGCCTTATTACTAAAAAATATCATAGGTCCCAATATAATATAGCCGCATTATTAAAGGATAAAATATAAATAATGAAGAGTAGAAAATATGAGAAATCTAATATGTATATTAAGAACAATATAATAATGAAAATAACATTCAATTATATAATCAAATTTAAATTTAAATGGTCTAAATCATTTATTAACTATTCACGACAAAAAATTACAATAATAATTGCTCAAATTCTGTGTAATTTTATTTTATACCTCTTACAATCGGATAATAGGATATTTTGACTATATTTTGAACTACATTCTCATTGAGCATTGTATTAATAATATAGCCATAATAACATGACTATTCAAGTGATTGACTATTGCTCTTCATATGACAAGTCCCATGACATTTGGCTTATCATCTTTCCACTTGCATACTAGACTATTCACTTTATTCTTGCATACACACTTAAATCTATGACTCGTGCACACATCTACAAAAATATTATACTTCTACATGAATTCCTAATATAATAAACTTGTGCACATACTCACATTACATATTTAAACATTTACATACATGAAACTTGTGCACATTTTCTCAATCTACACTTACACTCTAACTTACATGACACTTGTAAATTTCCTATAAATTTTACTCTTACATGACACTTATGCATTTCTTGCGCATTGACACTTTACAGAAAAGGAAAAATATAAATCACACATCTAAACTATAGACTTAATCCTAATCTATCACATTTTTACAATTGTACACTAAAGGTATTGTTGGTCTAGGTCTAGGGCGCATACACTTACCCAAATTCTTTCCTTTATGTGAAAGGCCGAAGGGAAGAGATGCTCCTCATGCCAATATCTAGAGAAATTTCGAATCCTATGCTAAACTACTTAGGTGTTTTGAGATAAGGGATGCAGGAAAGAGATAAACAAAGTTAGGGTTAGAGAAAGAAAATAAAAAAGGGGTAAGGGAAGAGAGATCGGTGATTTAAGGTGGGAAAGAACAAGAAGCATGATTACTAACTAACAACTTGAATAGCAACAAGGAAAACCAAGAATAAATGAAAGAAATGCCACATTAACCTTCCTATGTATCCTCTGAGAGGGTTCCAAGATTCTCCTTCTCCATTTTGTTGAAATTTAGGGTTCAGAGTAACGACGATTAGGACAAGTGAATATAATAAAAACCACAACCCACCAGGAAGCATAAAAGAAAACTAATATAGCATTTTTCCTCTCCTATGTATCCTTCGGGCAAGTTTTAGGGTACAGTCCCCAATCACACACTGGATTTAGGATTTAGAGTCACAGTATGCAAATGAAGAAAGACAAAAGAATCAAACATAGAAGGTAGCATAAAAGAGAAATTGAGCCCAAAGCTCTTTAGTATTAATCACAGGACATCAAGTTATAGCAACTTTCTAGCAGATAGTTCCCCCCTTCTTACATTATAATGCCTGGGTTTTTATAGAGGACCCAGACCTCTGAGCCATAATTACATAGAAAGGAGAAGTACGTCCTCGAGCCCTAAGAAGTTGGCTCCTCGTGGCTCTCGTGATTGAGATTTCAAATCTGTTACCAAAACTAGAAACCATGACCGGGTCAACCATGGAAAGATGCATTGATGAGTCATCTAAGCGTCCTTGGTCTCTAGATGCGGTGCTCGAGTGGCCGCCTTGCTCGTCGATTTCTTCATCATGGACTGATACTTCATTTTTGATTGCTAAAAATGAACAACGGGCTTACCGGGCACGAAAAAGTGTATTTATGAGGCACTTGATCACCTCAGGAAAATACCCAACTTGGAGCACATGCCTTTGAAGTGCTTCACTAGTTTTCAACTTTGCTTCACAACGGATTTGTGTCGAAGTAGATTCTTCTTGATTTGCACTTCGCATGATGAGGCTTCGCAAGACAACTTCGGGGGTGATGGAGGCCGAAGCATATCTTCTTCACAAAACAGGCTCTTCATAATTGCTTCGCTGGAAAATATGCCGAAACTACTTTGGCTAGGCCTTCTACCCGAAGTATATACTTCGCTGGTGAGTTAAAAAATGCTTCATCGCGAACCTTCTTCAAAACTGTGGTTCGGGAGTATTTCGGCCGAAGTGCATCCTTGCCTTCAAAATGCATCTTCTACTTCAGGTGAAAGTACTTCACATGAAAGTTTTCCAAAGCAGATGCTTCGCAATGATTTTCGACAAAGTAGAAATGGTTCGCTGACGTAGGTCCCAAAGTGGATGCTTCAGCGGATTTTCGGTGAAGTGTTTTCAGTACTGTGCTCCTTCGAATCCCGCTTCACAAAACTTTTTCCTGAAGTAGCCTTTTGAAATGCTTTGGGTGTGAAGTAATTTCATTCTTCTTCATTTGTATTTTACTTCGGCAACACCGCTTCGCAAAAATCTCACCTGAAGTAGCTGCTGGAAATGCTTCAGGTCTGAAGTAGTTTTCTTGCCTTAGTCAATTTGGATCATGGTCTAGACTTTCCTTCTTCGGAGAAGTTGTTCTTTTGAATGCCGCTTTGCATAAATTTTTCTCGAAGTAATTTTTTGAAGCGTTTCGGGCCCAAAGTTCTTTTAATTGCTTCCCTTGTTATTCTTCTTCGACAACACTACTTCACAAATTTTTTTACCCGAAGTAGTGCTGGAAATGCCTTGGGTGAGAAGCTCTTCTTGTTTTATTTTGGTGAAGCTCTTTTCCCTAGCTTTTTCATCAGCGAAGCTTTCTCTTTTTCATTTTATGTACAAGGGGGTGGTAGGGAAAGCCAAAATTGCTGCAACTTTGCAAATAAAAAACAACAAAGAAATACTTTACAAAAACACTATACAAAATTTTGATTTATTTTTCTACCCCTTGGGCAATGTGACAAAATTGTCAACATTCTTGGCGGCTCGCAGGGCAACAAGCTCATCTCGGTGGGAGAACCCTTAGCTTTGATCCATTGGGCAAGAGTCACCTCCAGATCCTTCTCCACCTTCTCCCTCTGGGAGCGCTTCTACAGCTGGTTCTCCTTCTTCTTCTGCTTCTTCTTCTTCTTCTCCTTCTTTTGGCGTGGCTTCCTTGGGAGTAGCTTCCTACGATGGTGATGGGGCAAGACTCTCGTGGATTTTCTTCATAGTTTGGTAGACCTGAGACCAGGAACTCTTTTAGAAAGGCTCAAGATCTTGTAGAGCCTTGATTAAAATGCGGAACCGATCAATCTACCCGATATCGACATGTTGGGCTCTAGCATACAGGTCGTTCAGGCAGGCCGTGATCTTGCAGTATCATAAAAGGTAATCTATGATCTGTATTTTTGTTATTGGTTTTGCCCATCCGTCTATCTTTGAGATGTCACTTTAAAACTGAAGCCATGTTAGCTTAATATCTTCTTTGGTCAAGATATTCCCATCATCATCTGTGAATATCAAGAAGCCCATGGAAGAGAGATCCTGAAAATAGCCCATTGATGTGCACTGCTTGTTCTCGAACACGTCCAGGAGGTTCTTTGCCTTCTATGTTTTTCACACCTTAAAGAAGAAAGCATGAAATATGGCCTATGCTGTAGACCAATCCCTAGCTATCCAACTCATCGCAGGGACCTACAAGTCTTGATATTTGGCTCTTTAGACATCGAAAGCTAATTTGAGCTAGCTTCTAGCTTTCTGAGTGATCTGATCAATGATTGGCCCTCCTTCGTTAGCGGCATTCTGGGCTTCCATGATATAGGCAAAAATTGAAAGGGCACTGGATGCCCGAGACCTAAAATTTTTGAGCAAGTGCAAGCGAATCTCCTTGATTCTTCCTCTATCAAACAAATCTAGGTTTGCCTTTTCGAACAACTGCTACTGTGTCTGCAAGATTTTGCTTTTGAGTTCCTTAGCCTTTAGCTCATTTTTGGCCTATATCTACACTTGGTGCTCAGCTGAACACTGCAGTTGTAGTACTTGCTGTTTGAGGGTGTGCATTTCCTTTTTCAACAGCTTACACTATTCCTCTGAATCCTCCATATTGGAGCAAATTCTAGCTAGATCCTCCTCCAACTTGATGTTAGCACTTTCTACTTCGAACCTGCACTAATTAGCGATGTTTGCATGTGCTCAGAAAGTCTCAATCCTGATATGCATAGACACAGAATCATTTTCCATGTTCAGGTGCTCCAGGTCATTGGTATTCTCCTGATAGTTGTAATTTACTGGAGTAATTTCATCCAGAGGCTTCTGGACTTTAGGGACCTTCTTTACCTTGTGCAGCTTTCCAGCATTCAAATCGAAGACATCACACTTTTTATTCTGGTTCAGAGAGTGCCCCATCTTCTTCCTCGCCTCCTTCAACATTTTCTCTATGTTTTGCCAAGATAAGAGTAGCTTCTCAGCTAAGGGGCATTATTTTATTAAGGATAGATCCAATTCATAAAAGGCTGGATCTCTAGCTGAAGGGGTGAATAAATATAAAGAATCAATGGGGAATTCTTCCCCAGAAGGTTTAGAGACAAGTGTAGCAGGAGCCTTGGCAAGTGGGACTATGCTATGAGCAATGGGAGAATGGGCTATGGGGCTTGGCATTGGAACACTGCCTTTACCTTGACTAAGGACTGAAGGAACGGTGGCATGGGCAGGTGAAGTAGTTTCAATAGGCTTGTCTTGGCCGGATGACTCGGGTGGAGTGGAGCTATGCAGAGTTGGATCAGGAGCGGGCAGTACCTGAGTGGGTGATTGACCTTCTAGGGGAGGGAGAGATTGATGGGGACCTTCAATCGGGACCACAGTAGACGTGTCAGAGATCAAGGTGAAAGGAAGAGAGTGCATACCTACGTGCCCTCCTAGTAGAGAGGTTGTGGTGACATCTTGGGTGATTGGCTCTTGTTCCTTTTGGGCTTTGACACTCCCGACCTCCACAACTTCTACTTTAGGATCTCCTTCTTGTTGGAGGAGCTCCTTCACATCAATGAAATCTATGTTAGGAACTATCTTAGCACTTGGTGGCCCTGCATCTTCGATATTTACTTCGATCGGGCCTGATGCAGGTGGTTCGATAGGAGCACTTATGAGATTTATGCGGGGTCACTTTGGGTGGCTCGGAAGCACTTGAATTTGCTCCTGCCTCTTTCTTTTCTTTCTCTCTAATGGTTGTTCTACCTCTTTAGCACTTGTTTCATGGCCTTCTGATGGTCCCTATGATGGTGCCACTAGCGTAGCTTCTGCCTCTTCTTCTTCCTCTTCTTTTGAGGCATCTTCAACTCCTCCTGGGCTTTCGCTTGATCCTGGGGTAGTCGGGGGAACAAAATCAAAAAAGGATATAGACTTCCAAGTTTCAACATTGGCTTCATAAAGAACTGTGAAGTCCTTATCTGCTGCCAAGAGTCCATAAGAATTCATATTTTGGCGATGGACTCTCATTATCCACCATTCCCTTAATTTTTCTTTGCTCCAATCCTTCAATTCTTCCTTCAAATCATCCTTTGCCTTTTTCCAAAAGGTGGAGCTTGGAGTTGGGAGGGGGTACTGGTCAGGATCAAACTCGAGCTCCATGGGGTAGAACTCATGCCAGGGAGGCAATGTCCTCATTTTCTCCAAATGCCATTCCATATCCTTCCCATTAGGTTTATTTCTTTCCACAATTTCAGGGTGGGGACAGATGTGGAAATTCTTGAATTTTAAATGATCCCTCATTACTCCCAAGGGATCATAGAGCCATTGTTGAGGAATCTGGAGTAGGCCAAAATTGGCAAGCTTTTCCTCTAGGAAAACATTCTGTTTTAAGGCAAATACTTCAACCACTCCCATCCTGAAGGGGAAGTCACAAGTATGTGCCCATTTTTGGTTGTGGCCGTACACTAAATTTGTAGTGTCGCTCTATCGAGCGACTTCCAATGCGAACTGATATTCAGAGGGGTAGACTGGTAACAAGAAGGGCTTCCCTGTGAAATCGAATAGGTGAATCACCAGGCCCTGTGTCAATTGGAAAAAATATCCCCTTTTTTCTTGCACCACTCTGTCTCTCAAACTGAGGGGGACCCGATGGCAGGAACCCTTCAAAAAATGCATAGCGGGTCCCAAAAATTGTTGATTAAAAGAATAATAGGACTCTGTCCTCAATAGGAGGGGAGTCCACTGGTACATCGGTAGAGGATTTCCATCCTCGTTGCTTGGAGAAATAGCGATATGGGGAAATCACTTATGAACCTGGTAGAAAAACAACCAAACTAGGAAATAGCAGGGTGTGAAGTACTGGCCCGTTGTTGAATTCTTCATGTTGGTGAGCCTTGTATGCAAGGTTCGGGCCACCCATTGTTGGCAATTTTGGGTTTGAGATCCTAGTTTCTTGTCTATGAGTTGTCATTGATGTCAAAATGAAATTGCATTAATGTTAAGAGGATGTGTTGGCTTCAAAGTTGGAATATTCCAAGAGAATATTTTTAAGAGAATCCGGAGAGATTCCATTGGCAAGGGTTTTTCATTAAAACCAAACTAGTTTTTATTAAAACCAAGTTGGATAGGGTTTTTATTAAAACCAAGTTAAATGGTTTTTATTAAAACCAATGGAGGTTCTATTTATTATTTATTTAATTATTATTTAAAACCCTTCAAGGTTTTAATTAATTAATTATTTAATTAATTAAGGGAGAAATTATTTTTAATTTATTAAAAATACTTAAAGGTTTTTAAACCTTTTTTTATTCTTAATTTATTAAAATTATTTAAGGGTTTTAAAACCATTTTTGAAAAGACTTTTGATTAATTTCGAAATGGTCTTTATTTCCGCCGATGTCAAGGTGTCTTCGAAGAGACTATTTATTCTCCAACTCCTAAGGTTGGAAGGCTAATGAATTCGAAATTCCCTGAATGCAATTTGCGGTGTTTGTGCTCTGTATTCACTGTGATCGAAGGAAGACTTAAAAGCACGTGTGGTTGAAAAGTCTTCGAGAGTTTTTTTGAGGGTGAAATGGAGGGAAGTTCACTTGTGAACTTCGTAGACCGCATGGGTTAGTGGCAGCGAAGGCTACTGTTGGGCGCTGCATTGGCGGAGGTCGTTGTTTCGAGTCTCGCGGGGGTGCTTTGCTAGAGTAACACACGTTTTTATTAAAATGTCTTTATGCCACAAAATTCGGAGTTTCTTGGACAACGATTTATAAGGTGTGATTAAATTTTATGAGTTTTGGCTTTTGTGATTAGCATTGAATAAAAGCTTAGGAGAAATAAGGGCATATTTCTTTGGATGTATTTTTAAGATTATTCTTTGCTATGCTAAAATTAAAAATGGAGGTATAAGGTGTGAGTCTTGTGATTGTTGATTTATTGGCATGTTATGGTGGTTGTGTTTAAAGAAGTGGAGCTAAAAGGTGTAATAAAGGAAGTTTATATTATTGCTCATTTCTTTTTATTCTAACCCTAACTTGGTTGAAAGTTTGAGAGTTGTGTGTGGTGACAGTTTGAAGGTTCAATTATCTTCTACTCCAATAAGGTATGGGCGCATTCTTCTTATGAGTATGATTGGTGTATGTTTTCTGAAATAAGGTTGGAGTGAAAAGGTATTCTACTAGGTATACTTTGGCTAGGTGTAAATCCTATTTTCTGGTTTGTTGAAGACTACTTATGCATTGTTATCTCCTTAAGGATGAATGCATAATTTTTGGTTTGAGATAGTGGAAGCTTTGTGCACTAGGGTTTATATTTGTGAGTCTAGCTACTTGCATTGAGTTGGTGGAACCCTTGGTTGGCTGTTTTGAGTTTGATGGTTGAGTTGCTTCCATAGAGGTTGTTTGATCAAGTTATTGCTTTACTTGATTCATGATATTGGGCTTACTCCATTGAGTTTATTTGAGCAAGTTATTCTTTGCATTTGGTGATATTGTGTTGGTGGCTGTTTTGTTCAAATATCTTTGGAGGGAAAAGGATTTCTACTTGTTTCCTTTTCTTATGATGATTGGTTGAATGCTTCAAGGTTGATGTTGAGTTGAATGGTGTTGGTTGACTAAACCTTGTTTGATGAGCATTGTTGTTGAAACCCTAATTGATGGTGAAAAGAACATGAGTATCATTGTTATGTGATTCTTTGCATAGTTGGCAATTGTTGATGTTTCACGTTCTTGAAAGAAAGCATTCTATTCTATCTATTTTAGATATTGAGTTGAGTTTTCATATTTGAGATTGAGATTGAGCTGAGTTGATTTGAGTTGAGTTTTGAGTTGATTTTTGAGTTTGGGATTTGAGTATAGAACATATTGAATCTCTAAAAATTCTCTTTATGCTTCTATGAGTTTGACAAATCACATTGAGTCTCTAACAATTCACTTTGTGATTTCCTACTAAGAAAGTTTTTCTTGGTGAGCTTGCTGAGTTTTTGGACAGGTTTCGGTGGGGACTTGTGAGCAGTTTTGGACAGGTTCCAGTGGGGACTTGTGAGCAGATTTGGATAGGTCCTAGCAGAGGACTTGTGAGCTGAGTTTGATAGTTCTATCAGAGAACTTGAGGACAGAGCTGCATTGGTTCTATGAGAAGAACCTGAGGACAAATTTGGCAAGTCTTTGAGAAGGCTTGTATGTAGAGGATTGATTTGTTCAAGAGTTGGACAAATCTGACAGACAGAGGAAGACTTGTACTAGACCAACTGACTGTGTTTGGTACAGGTTGTTGAGCTGCTATGGACATGATCATAGAAGGCAGAGGTCTCTTAGGCTAAGCATTGAGGACAGGAGGTCTTCGATGGAAAGGAGTTCCACATGCTGGCAAGAGGTAGAGGCAGTTGATCTTCTAAGGGATCATTTCCAGAGTAGAGGGGAAGGTATCTCCTTTGAGCAGAGGCTCATAAATTCTGATTGGAGAAATGCATCTCCTTTGAGCAGAGGCTCATAAATTTTGATTAGGGGAAGGTATCTCCTTTGGGTCGAGGCTCATAAACATTGTAATTGGGAAGGATTCCCAAAGAACTTTGAGATAAATTTTAGAGAAAAGTTTTGTGGACGTAGCCCAGCCATTTTGGGTGAACCATGTTAAAATTGGTGTCACTTTGTGGATGATATTGTGCATTGCTTTGATATTGCTTTGGGTATATTGCTTTACTGTTTTGAAGTATAAAGGAAAAAGTAAAAAGAGGTCTTATACTTTTCACCCCCCATCTCAGTATAAGCTTGTGTTCTTCAATTGGTATCAGAGCAGGTGCCTTTGGAAAGTTTAATAGCTTGAAGGAAAAGCTAGTAAAGAACATAATGGATTATTCAAGTGGCAATGCAGCACCTATTCTTGATGGGTCGGATTTTGGTCTTTGGAGTGCAAGGATGAAGGTTCATCTAATGGCACTTGGGAATGAGGTTTGGGAAGTGATTGAAGATGAGTACACTATTCTTGAACATGGTCCTAATACTAAAGAAGAAAGGCTCCTACATCACAGCAATTCAAAAGCAATGAATGCAATCCTGAAAGGCTTACAGAAAGCAAATCTCACCAAAGTGATTCACTGCAAGATAGCTAGTGAAATGTGGAAATAGTTGAAGGTGGTTCATATAGGTGATACAAATGTCAGAAAGGCCAAGTTGAGACACTTCAAAGGTATGTTTGAACAACTCAATATGAATGATGATGAAAATATTAGTGACTACATGCTTCGTATGGATGAGGTTGTTAACTCCATGAAAGACTTAGGTCTTGAGCTTGCTGAAAATGATGTTTGTAATAAGATTTTAAGATCTCTTCCTAATAGATTTAGTGAAAATATTTCTGCTATTGAGGAAGCTAAAGATTTGGATAAGTTGAAAAAATATGAGCTCCATAGTATACTTGTAGCATTTGAGTTGAGAACTCAAGTGAAGGTTGATGTCAAGAAAGAGGCAGATTTCAAGGCTACCAAGAATTCCAAGGGTAAACAGCTTCAAGATAGTGATGAGTATTCTAGTGATGAAGAGGCATATTACAGCAAGAAAGGCAAGTTCTCTAGAAAGCACAAAAGTATTAAAAATATAATATGTTTCAATTGTGGAAAGTTTGGTCATTATGCTACTGATTGTACTATTACCAAGAATGAAAGTGATGAAGATAAACAGGATTCTAAGAGCAAGGATTCTGAAAAGCACAAGCATAATAGGAAAAACAAATATGAGCACAACAATCAAGGAAAAATGTATTCTCACAAGCACAAGAAGAGTTTCTACCTAGACAAAGCAATTAAGTGTTCTAGTAGTGATAGTGAAAGTTCTTCAAGTGATAATGAAAATGAGATGTTCATATCAGAAAAAGAGGAAGAACCGAAACATAGATTCATTATCATGAAATGTCTTAGATGTGGAAATTATGGTCACCTTGAGGATGATTGCACAAATAAAAATTTGGTTTCTAGTATGTATGAGGATTCTTCATAAAACTATAAGGAAGATGCATGTATGGTTTTTGAAAAGGGTAGCACCTCTAGTGATAAGAAATTTGAAAAAGGCTTTGATGATTCAAAAAGCAAATAAATAGATGAAGATATAGAGGAAGGTGAAGTAGATCTTGAAGGTGAACTTATTAGTGCTCTTAGTGATTTGGAAAAGGAAATAAATAAGAATGCTAGACTCAAGGATAAGTTAGATGAATGTTGTATGGAGAGAGATGATCTTATAGAAAGTCTTGACTTCTCTATGGGTAAAACACAAGAACTCAAGGATGAGTTAGAGTCTAAGGTTCTTGAGTATAGTGAGTTAGAACAGAAAATGGCTTCTTTGAAAGAGGAAATTAAAGAGTACAAGGATAAGCTTTACAGGTTTCAAGATAGCTCCAAAAAGGTTAAGTCACTCATCAAAGGTCAAAGAAAGACAACAGATAAAATAGGCCTTGGTTTTGTTAAGCCACACAAGGAACAAGTTGGAGAGTCTAGTAAGAGACTCCAAAAGGAAGAGAGTTCTAATGAGGAAAGTATTTCAGAAAAGGAGTCCTTGAATGATAGATGCATAGAAACAGAAAACAAAATTTAGAATGAGAAGAAGAAGTTTTCAGAACCTAAGAGGTCAATTAAAGGAAAGTTTCAAGGCAGATGTTTTGCTTGTCACAGGTTTGGTCACATGGCTTCACATTGCATGGCTCAAGTGAAGGAGGTAAATGAAAGTTTCAGAAGTGCTAGTTACTTTCAAGGGTATTGCTACTTGTGAAATTTGGTCAAAGAAGTAAACCCTTATAATTTAAAATTAAATCAAATTTAGCAGCAATCTATTACAATGGCAATTAACATTACAATGAATATTATAATGAATATATAGGTAGGGGATAGTCGGCAAAGATAGGGAATAGGGAGTTGGAGGGATAAGGGAAAATAAGAAATAACAGAGGGATAAGGAGGAAATGGGGGGATAAGGAGAGAATATAGGAGGAGAAATAGGAGGGAGTTAGGGAGAATAGGGTTTTCAAAAACAAACTGCCGACAACACTTCCCGACAAATTGTGCCGATAATTTGTTTTAGGTTTTCACACTTAGGGCTAGAAAACTAGATTTTTCTAAGCCACTTTTAGTGAGAACCCTGTTCACACTTGCAACATTCTCCCCCTTAAAGTTGAGAGGACTGACTACACAGTCTCTCAGCTTTACAAATTGAGCTTTAGTCATCGCCTTGGTGAAGATGTCCGCGACGTTCTCCAAAGTGTGACAGTATTGAAGCTCAACAATTTCATGTTCCACCATATCTCTGATGAAGTGGTACTTCATATCAAAATGCTTGGTTCTACTATGGTGGACAGGATTATATGCCAACTGAATGGCACTGATTTTGTCGCAGTAGATTCTAGTCGGACCACTTTGTTGTTCTCCAATCTCTTCTAGTACTTTCCTTAGCCACAAGGCTTGAGTACTTGCATAAGTAACCGCTATATACTCAGCTTACGTTGAAGATAGCGCTACTACGATCTGCTTTTTGGAACTCCAAGTTATTAGTCCTGATCCAAGACTAAAACAGTTTCTCGATGTTGACTTCCTGTCATCAATATTGCTACCCCAATCACTATCACTAAAGCCTACAAGATTGATAGTGTTACATTTATGGTACTGGATTCCAAAATCCAATGTACCTTTCACATATCTCAAAATTATTTTAGCTGCCTGTAAATGTAGCTTAGATGGGTTAGACATAAATCTAGAAACAAGAGATACAACATACTGAATATCTGGTCTGGTGTTGGCGAGAAACATCAAACTCCCAACCATGCTTCTGAAAGTGGTCACATCAACTTTCGATGCCTCATCATCTTTGCTTAATTGGATCCCATGTCCAACTGGAGTTGCAACTGGTTTGCAATGCTCCATAGCAAACTTCTTGATCATATCCTGAGCATACTTATGTTGACAGATGAATATCCCTGTATCTAACTGATGAACTTCCATTCCAAGATAGTAGTGCATTAAGCCAATATCCTTCATCTCAAACTGTGTCATCATGGAGTGTTTGAACTCCATATTCATTTTTTCATTACTACCCATAAAAATGAGATCATCCACATACATGCAAACTATGAGGATGTCATTACCTTATTTTAGGTAGTAAAGTGTGGGTTCATTTTTTCTCCTGGTGAACCCATAATCTTTGAAGTACCCATCTATACGTGAGTACCAAGCTCTTGGTGCTTGTTTAATACCATAGAGTGCCTTCTTCAATATGTAAACAAGGTGTTCCTTACCTTGCAGTTCAAATCCCTGTGGTTGCTCAACGTAAACTTCTATTAAGTAACCATTGAGAAATGCACTCTTGACATCCATGTGTTGGAATTTCCATCCTTTGTGTGTTGCTAAGGCAAGAACTGTTCTGATAGTCTCTTGTATGGCTACAGGAGCAAAAGTCTCTTCATAATCTATTCCATATTTCTGAGTAAAACCCTTTTCCACTAATCTTGCCTTGTGCTTCTCAATGCTTCCATCAGCATTAAACTTGGTCTTGAAGATCCATTTACAGCCAACACATTTCTTTCCTTTAGGAAGCTTCACGAGCTCCCAAGTGTCATTGTTTTTTATAGAGGTTATCTCCTCTTTCATGGCATCTTGCCAAATCTTCTGAGTACATGCCTTCTCATAACTAGAAGGTTCAAGCTATGCACTAGTTAACAAAGCATAGTTAACTTGATCTCCCCTAGGTTCCTGCTAGGATTCATCATCACCATACAAGTGCATACTTTCTAATCTGTGTAAAACAGATTCCATTTCACTAGCTTGACTCCTAGTGTATCTTCTTGAAAAATTTTATCCAACATCTGAGATGATGGATGATACTGTAAAGTTCTCTTACCTTTGGATGGAACATCAATTTCCATTGGTGAGGAACTTACTGATCGCTATGGATAAGGACTTGGTGAAGCAGTTGAATCAGAAGATGGACTTGGAGGATGTGTGGGAGGAGACTACTTTCCTTTCTGTGGGATCTATGGTTGCACCTACTGAGTAACTACATCAGTGGCTTCAACATCACTGAATATTTGGGTCTTACCCCACTCTCCCCCTTCATCAAAAATCACATCCCTTGAAATCATTATCTTTCGAGTCGTAGGATTGTAGAGTCTATAACCCTTTGTGTTTTCACAGTATCCTACAAAAATGCATGCCCGACTCTTTGGATCAAGCTTCTTTCTCGGCTCATCAGGAATGTGAGCATATGCCAATGAACCAAATACTCTGAAATACTTCACATTTGGTTTCTTACCATACCAGGCTTGGTAAGGTGTCTTCCCTTTCAAAATTGAAGTAGGACTTCTATTCAAGATTTGAACACTAGTCCTTGTTGCATCTCCCCGATATGAATTACTCAAATGCTTTGTCTGAAGCATTGATCTTGCCATCTCCACAATGGTGCGATTCTTCCTTTCTGCTACACCATTCTACTGTGGTGTGTAGGCAGTTGTGAAGCGCCTCTTGATGCCATGATGTTTACAAAAGTTCAAAAGCTGATTAGAGGAGTATTCTCCTCCTCTATCTGATCTAAGACATTTTACAGAATATCCACTCTCACTTTCAACTTTTGCTTTAAAATCAACAAAGCATGCAAATGCTTCATCCTTATGCTTCAAAAAATATATCCAACACATTCTTGTGTAATCATCAATGAAAAGTAGGAAGTAAGAGTGATTACCTAGACTCTTGGTTTGCATCGGACCATAGATGTCTGAATGTACTAACTAGAGCGGATAGCTAGCCCTCCGTGCTTGTCCATGAGGAAATTTTGATCTGGCATGCTTGCCCAAGGCACACCCTTCATAGACTTCCTTACTATCTTGAATTTTGGGAAGTCCAGTTACCATTGCTTGTGAAGTTAGCATTTTCAAACTTGCTGAGTTCAAATGACCATATATCTAGTGCCATAGGACACTTGGATTGGTAATAGCAACATTTGCTAACTTATTTCCTCCTGGCTGGCCAAACTTCAAAGGGAATAATCTATTTTTTGACATTGGCACTTGTGTAATGATTCTATTACTATTGTTTTTGTCAAAAATGGTGCATTTACCCTCATCAAAAATCAACTTATAATTCTTTTCAAGCATTTGACCAACACTTAAAAGATTGTGTTGAAGATGAGGTGTGTAATAGATATCACTTACTTGCTTGATGCCTTCTTTTGTTGGAACCTCCATGGCTCCAATGCCTTCTACTGCCAATGATTTGTCATCACCCAATCGGATGCTGGATTTGTATGAGGAGTCTAAAGTAGCAAAGAGTTCTTCTTTGCCACTCATGTGATTTGAACACCCTGTGTCCAAAATCCATGTATCATTCATATTTTGCTCTGTCTGGCCATAAGAAAGAAAGAGATTTGTGGACTCTTCCTCTTCTCCAAAATTCCCAAACTGACTGCTCTGGTTGCTGCTACTTCCTTGCAAAGTCTTTGACCAACAATCTCGAGCATAATGGCCAGGTTTGCCACAATTGTAGCAAAATTGTTTTGATTTATCTCCTCCTTTTCCTTTGCCAGATTGTTTCCCTCTATTTTGTTGTTGTCCTCCTCTATTTTGATTTCCACCTCTGTTGGATGATCCTCCTCTGTTAGGAGTTCCTCCTCTTTGATTATTCCTACCTCTGCCTCTTGGTTGTCCTCTGCCACAACCTCTACCTCTTCCTTCATGTGTGGCAAAATCTTTATCATCTCCTCCATAACTAGTGGTAGGAGTTTCTTGTAACCTCTCTTCATGTGAGAGAAGTGATCCAGTTAGTGCATCAAAAGACAATGAGGTTAAGTCTTTGGATTCTTCAATAATTATTACAACAGAATTCCACTTTGGAAGAAGTGTTCTCAACACTTTCTTCACCATAACCTCTGGCTTAATATCTTCCCCTAGTGTGACCATTTTATCAACTACGGCTTTCACTCGCATGCAGTAATCTCCCACTTTTTCATTTTTTTGCATCCTGAGATTTTCAAAATCTCGTTTCAATGTTTGCAGTTTTACCTGTTTTACTTGGTCACTACCTCTATAGCTTTCTTTTAGGGCATTCCAGGCATCTTGTGTAATTACATAAGAGGCAACTCTAGGGAAGATACTTTTATCTAGGGCAACATGTATGTGATAAAGAGCGAAAGCATTGTTTTTCTGTGCTTCTTTTCTAGTCTTTTTATCAGCATTAGAGAAAGCTACCCATTCAGCAGCAGTTGGTTCATTATAGCCCTCTTCGACTACATCCCATAAACCTTTTCCTATCAAAAGGGTTTTCATTTTAATAGACCAATATTCATAGTCTCCTCCATTGAACTCGGGAATCGGAAGACTAGTATTGGATGCCATTGCAGAATAAAAACAAACTTTATTTGAAGCAAACAAGTACTATAAAGCAGTACAAAGAGATTAATTATTCAAATAAAATCTCGCCTTTTTAGTACATTCAGGTTCTACTTCGAAACTGTTGCTGATGACAATAACATCAGGTTCTTCAGGATCCACTTCCTCTAGATCTTCTTCTTCTGCTTCTTCTTCTTCTTCTTCTTCTTCGTCTTCTTCTTCTTCTACTGCTGCTTCAGGTTCAGGAGAGCGTGGTGAATAGCTCTCACTTGATTTTGCTACCCGTACACCAGGTGTATAACTGACACTTGCTTGATCTTCTAGAACAACTTCCTCTAGTACAGCTTCTACAAGTTCAAACTCTTCAATTCTTTGTCCGAAAATGTTGTCTTCTGAATCTGCCTCGTACCCTGAATCCGGCTTCCTCAGATGATCAATCACCTGATTTTCCAGCTGACAAAACACTGTATGCAGACTAGTTCGTCGAACCCTTTCATCAAAGGATTCCGGTGTCTCTCATCTCAAAATTGAGAGAAGTGCATTATAACACCCCCCAGACCGGATCATCTAACATTTCACGGGAAGATTATTATTATTATTATTTTTAAAAGGCTCCAAACAAGGTTTTTAAAATTTTTCTAAAGTCTTCAAAAAAAATTTAATAAATTTTTATATTTTATTTAAATTAATTATTAAAAAGATAATTTTAAATAAAAATATAATTTAAATTTATTAAATAATTTTAAAACTTTAAATAAAAAATTAAAACCTTTAATTTTTTTAATAAAAAAAAACTTTACCTTTTGCGGGCGGGTGATTCGAACCCGCGACCTCCTCACGAGCGGCGGGCACACTTTGCCGCTACAGCAAGCGGATCAGCTGAGACAAAGCGGATGGCCGCAATATTTAAATCCCGTCGGCCGGATTTTTTTTTTTTTTTTAAAACAATAAAAAATAAAAGTTTTTGTTTCACTCGGTGGGAATCGACCATGGATTGTCGTCCTGCAAGCGGACTGCACTATCCGATGCGCCACGCCCTTAGATGTGTATCAAAGGGCACTAGGGTATAGTTAAACACGGCCTCGACGAGTTTTTTTTTTTTTAAATTGACGATCATTATCCCACATTCACTGTGGGAAAGCTTCAGCGGGGTTTATCAACCCAAACCCGCACAAAGACTATCGACTACCTTCGGGCAGTCAGACTTGCCGTGTTTTACCGCCAACACAGCCAAAGACAACCGCCATGTGGCAATTTTTTACGCATCGATTCGGGACCCTTATACCACGTCAGCATGATCACTGCCACATCAGCCAATTGCACGCTGCCACGTCAACTACCGCCTTGATCCGCATGCCGCTAATTGCCACCTCAGCGTCGCCACATGTCACCTCGAGATTCATGTCGAGCTCAGCTTGTTGTCTGCTGCCACTTGTCACCTCAGGATTCATGTCGAGTTTTTGCATGATCTGCCTCGAGATCCATGCCCGATCCTGCTCGTGATCTGCCTCAAGATCTGAGCCCTACTGGCAACCTGCCTCGGTATGCATGCCCACTTGGCCTTGCCTCGAGAATCGTGCTCGAACGACTGCCAAAATTTGGTTCTGATACCAGATGTGAAATTTGGTCGAAGAAGTAAACCCTTATAATTTAAAATTAAATCAAATTTAGCAGCAATCTATTACAATGGCGATTAACCTTACAATGAATATTATAATGAATATATAGGTAGGGGATAGTCGACAAAGATAGGGAATAGGGAGTTGGAGGGATAAGGGAAAATATGAAATAACAGAGGGATAAAGAGGAAATGGGGGGATAAGGAGAGAATATAGGAGGAGAAATAGGAGGGAGTTAGGGAGAATAGGGTTTTCAAAAACAAACTTCCGACAACACTTGCCGACAAATTGTGTTGACAATTTGTTTTAGGTTTTCACACTTAGGGCTAGAAAACTAGATTTTTCTAAGCCAATTTTAGTGAGAACCCTATTCACACTTGCAACACTACTCTTGTCAACAGTTTGGGCACAAGGCAGTTTATTGCAAGGCAAATAACAGGAACAGGTTTGGTCAGAATAGGTTTGGCCAGAACAGATTTGGTCAGAACAGGTTTGGCCAGAACAGGTTTGGTCAGAATAGGTTTGGTCAGAACTTGTGGATTCAAAGATCAGTTTTACCTTAGAGAAACAACATCGTCAAGTGTTTCAAGTGCAACAATGAAGGTCACATAATCATATAGTGTAGAGCTAAAATTCTAGAATACAGGAACAAAAAAAGTGGCATCATCAGGTGCAAGGATCAAGGCATGGATAAGAACAATGATGAGAAAAAGAACAAGAACAGTGACAGGAACATAAATATGGACAAAGAGTTCAAGAGAAGGCCTCACAAGGAAGTTATAGACATTGATGATGATCAGTGCCTAATGGGATTTTTACTCCCACCCAAGAATTAATCACCTCATTAGGAGGTGGGGGAGGGACTAAGCTAAGAGGCTCATTCTTAGTCCCGAGCCCCAAAGGTGACCCTTTGCCATTGATGACAAAGGGGGAGAGATTTGAGTAAGGGGGAGAGCCTCAAGATAGGGGGAGCTATTTATGTTGAGTTTCCGTGTTGTTGAGAAGCATGGTTTGCCATCAATGACAAAGGGGGAGATTGTTGGCAATTTTGGGTTTGAGATCCTAGTTTCTTGTCTATGAGTTGTCATTGATGTAAAAAGGAAATGGTATTAATGTTAATAGGATGTGTTGGCTTCAAAGGTGGTTGATTCCAAGAGAATATTTTTAAGAGAATCCGTAGAGATTCCATTGGCAAGGGTTTTTCATTAAAACCAAACCGGTTTTTATTAAAACCAAGTTGGATAGGGTTTTTATTAAAACCAATGGAGGTTCTCTTTATTATTTATTTAATTATTATTTAAAACCCTTCAAGGTTTTAATTAATTAATTATTTAATTAATTAAGGGAGAAATTATTTTTAATTTATTAAAAATACTTAAAGGTTTTTAAACCTTTTTTTATTCTTAATTTATTAAAATGATTTAAGGGTTTTTAAACCCTTTTTGAAAAGACTTTTGATTAATTTCGAAATGGTCTTTATTTTTGCCGATGTCAAGGTGTCTTCGAAGAGACTATTTATTCTCCAACTCCTAAGGTTGGAAGGCTAATGAATTCGAAATTCCTCAAATGTAATTTGCGGTGTTTGTGCTCTGTATTCGCTGTGATCGAAGGAAGACTTAGAAGCATGTGCGGTTGAAAAGTCTTTGGGAGTTTTTTTTAGGGTGAAATGGAGGGAAGTTCACTTGTGAACTTCATAGCCCGCATGGGCTAGTGGCAGCGAAGGCTGCTGTTGGGCTCTGCATTGGCGGAGGTCGCCGTTTCGAGTCTCACGGGGGTGCTTTGCTAGAGTAACACACGTTTTTATTAAAACGTCTTTATGCCAGGAAATTCGGAGTTTCTTGGACAATGATTTATAAGGTGTGATTAAATTTTATGAGTTTTGGCTTTTGTGATTAGCATTGAATAAAAGCTTAGGAGAAATAAGGGCATATTTCTTTGGATGTATTTTTAAGATTATTCTTTGCTATGCTAAAATTAAAAATGGAGGTATAAGGTGTGAGTCTGTGATTGTTGATTTATTGGCATGTTATGGTGGTTGTGTTTAAAGAAGTGGAGCTAAAAGATGTAATATAGGAAGTTTATATTATTGCTCATTTCTTTTTATTCTAACCCTAACTTGGCTGGAAGTTTTAGAGTTGTGTGTTGTGATAGCTTGAAGGTTCAATTATCTTCTACTCCAATAAGGTATGGGCACATTCTTCTTCTGAGTATGATTGGTGTATGTTTTCTAAAATAAGGTTGGAGTGAAAAGGTATTCTACTAGGTATCCTTTGGCTAGGTGTAAATCCTATTTTCTGGTTTGTTGAAGACTACTTATGCATTGTTATCCTTAAGGAGAGTTTTTGGTGAATGCATAATTTGGTTTGAGATAGTGGAAGCTTTGTGCACTAGGGTTTATATTTGTGAGTCTAGCTACTTGCATTGAGTTGGTGGAACCCTTGGTTGGCTATTTTGAGTTTGATGGTTGAGTTGCTTCCATAGAGGTTGTTTGATCAAGTTATTGTTTTACTTGATTCATGATATTGGGCTTACTCCATTGAGTTGATTTGAGCAAGTTATTCTTTGCATTTGGTGATATTGTGTTTGTGGCTGTTTTGTTCAAATATCTTTGGAGGGAAAACGATTTCTACTTGTTTCCTTTTCTTGTGATGATTGGTTGAATGCTTCAAGGTTGATGTTGAGTTGAATGGTGTTGGTTGACTAAACCTTGTTTGATGAGCATTGTTGTTGAAACCCTAATTGATGGTGAAAACAACATGAGTATCATTGTTATGTGATTCTTTGCATAGTTGGAAATTATTGAGGTTTCATGTTCTTGAAAGAAAGCATTCTATTCTATCTATTTCAGATATTGAGTTGAGTTTTCAGATTTGTGATTGAGATTGAGCTGAGTTGATTTGAGTATAGAACATATTGAGTCTCTAAAAATTCTCTTTATGCTTCTATGAGTTTGACAAATCACATTGAGTCTCTAACAATTCACTTTGTGATTTCCTACTAAGAAAGTTTTTCTTGGTGAGCTTGCTTGAGTTTTTGGACGAGTTTCGGTGGGGACTTGTGAGCGAGTTTTGGACGAGTTTCGGTGGGGACTTGTGAGAAAATTTGGACAGGTCCTAGCAGAGGACTTGTGAGCTGAGTTTGATAGTTCTATCAGAGAACTTGAGGATAGAGGTGCATTGGTTCTATGAGAAGAACCTAAGGACAGATTTGGCAAGTCTTTGAGAAGGCTTGTATGCAAAGGATTGATTTGTTCAAGAGTTGGACAAATTTGACAGACAGAGGAAGACTTGTACTAGACCGATTGACTGTGTTTGGTACAGGTTGCTGAGTTGTTGTGGACATGATCATAGAAGGCAGAGGTCTCTTAGGCTAAGCATTTAGGAAAGGAGGTCTTCGATGGAAAGGATTTCCATGTGTTGGCAAGAGGTAGAGGCAATTGATCTTCTAAGGGATCATTTCCAGAGTAGAGGTGAAGGTATCTCCTTTGAGAAGAGGCTCATAAATTTTGATTGGGGGAAAGTATCTCCTTTGAACAGAGGCTCATAAATTCTTATTGGGGGAAGGTATCTCCTTTGGGCCGAGGCTCATAAACATTGTAATTGGGAAAGATTCCCAAAGAACTTTGAGATAAATTTTAGAGAAAAGTTTTGTGGACGTAGCCCAGCCATTCTGGGTGAACCACGTTAAAATTTGTGTCACTTTGTGGATGATATTGTGCATTGCTTTGATATTGCTTTACTATTTTGAAGTATAAAGGAAAAAGTAAAAAGAGGTCTTATACTGTTCACCCCCCCTCTTAGTATAAGCTTGTGTTCTTCACCCATTCTTCCCAATCAAAGAAAACTAGGTTGGTACTTGGTCTTGAAGCATCAGGGGCATATAATTCCCCTCTTGAAATACATTCGACCAAAGACACCTACCAGGGTTGCACCGAAGCATCTATCGACAGGCCCGCCACCCATGCAATGATGGAGAAAATATCGGTGCTCTTGAATGCCGCCAAGGGTAGAGGCATTTGGGGCAGCTTGTTCGAAGGGAGCCCGCTTTTGAGATTCTCATGCAGGAATTTTAGTATGTAGCTATTGGAGGTAAACCTCTCCATTTGTTCACTTAGAATGACATTGCGAACGGAATAGCCCTTGGGTGGACCTTGCTGTGGCACGAAGGTCACTTGTACATCCTTCTTTAGAATGGAAAACAATTTATGACCCGAAGTGTCTAACACTTTCCTGGATGCAGGCTGGTAGTTCTATGCAATAGCATAGATTAACTCAGGACAATGGTGAGCAGGCGGGGTCAAATACCAGTAAATTTGGGAATAATATGCAGCAGCTCTCTTATTCTCTGGGGTGAGTCCGCTCACCATAAAATCAATAGTGCGTTGAAGGTCGGACACACCCTTAGAGAGCTTCATGTCTCTAATTTTCTCCCACCCATCGATTGGTGGTTCTACGAGCTGCTCTTCCTCAGAATCATCTCCTTCTTCTATCGGCTGCTTTTTAGGGCGAGGGGTGGGATTTATCTTCTTTGGAGTATGCTTTTTCTCTTCCTTGCCCTTCTTTGTTTTTTTAGGGCCTACAACTTCGGGTTCTTTCCCCTTCTCTTTGGAATTCTTCTTCCCCATGATGGCGGTCGAGTCCTTGATACAGAGGTTTTGATGTGAAGGGCTTAGATGCAAAGGGCAGGAGAATTGTAGAGTAACCGAAGGCTCTTAGTCTTGCATGAACTGATGGATAAATAACCTCCTTCTTGCTAGAGCCTCATGTTTTATAGCCCTAAAATGCAACCACCTAAATTTATGGCACCTACTAAAATTAAATTTACACTTCGGTCGGAGGAGGTCACCGTATTCTTTGATTGGTTCTGCAGCGATGTGGTACGCGGGGCCACATGCTTTGATGATTATACCTTGTATTGGAGAAGCAACCTACTGCCACCTCATACCTGGGCGTGAGCTTTTCTCCTAACCGAATCGCCTCGGGATGTGCTCCGCCACTTTTGCCTTAAATTCACCCACTTTGAACCCTTTTCATGGTTGTTGGTTGCACGTTCTTTGAGGCACATTTTAAATTCTCCCATCTCACGCTTTATTGGTTCGGCGAAGTTGAAATCAGCATTGAAAATGCTTCACGGTGAACCTTAGGTGCGGGCTATTTTTCGACGCTTTGGGCCCGAAGTACTTCTCCTTTGCCGTACTTTGCAAGGACCGCCTACCGAAGCTTGTGTTCTTGAAAATTACTTCACAAAAGCCCCTTTTAAAATCTACTTCACAAAATTTCTGCCCGAAGTAGCTACTGGAAATGCTTCGGGTGCGAAGCTCTTTTCGTGCCTTTGTTTGAATTTTGGTTCGGCCCTTTTGAGGGTAAAGTGCTTCACTGCGAACCTCCTTGCAACTGCTACTTCGCATCAAAAATCCCCGAAGGAGATTTTGGAGTGTAGTTCTTGGCTTTTGCATCTCGGAACAGGACGTATATACACAAATGAAAAATATATACAAAAGTACATATACACATATATATATTTTTTTTTACAAGAGTTTTACCTCAGCGATGAAAAGTCTTCAGATGAAGACCATTGATAGAGATCGGAAAAACCTGGCCATCTGCATCTTTGAGGATGAAATAGTTGGCCGAGTTCACCTTCACAATTTCGAATGGCCCATCCTAGAAGGCGTCCAGCTTGTCGTGATTTCCAGGCTTGGCTTTCTAGGAATCCCACTTCCATACCAGATCTCCCACATTGAATGCGCGATTGGATGATTTTTTCTTGAACCAATCTTGGGTGACCTGAGCATGCTTAGCGAAGTTCTGGTAGGCTTCCTCGTGATCTTCCTCTAACTGCAATAGCTGAGCTAATCTATTTTCCATTGGGCTAACTCCATCTTCTTCTTCTAATAGCTGTAGTGCAGGGATCTCCACATGAGTGGGTAAGATGGCCTCCTTGTCGTAGACCAAGGCATAAGGCGAAGTCTTGATCGACTTCTTGATAGAAATTCGATCGGCCCACAAGGCCCGATCTAGAAGGAGATGCCAAGTCCTTTTTTTTTGCTCTATAAGCTTCCTTAGCACCCTCAACAAGGTCTTGTTGGTGGATTCTGCCAAGCCATTGCCCTGTGGATAGTAATTGGAGGATACTTTATGATATATCCCATATCTATAGAGGAATTCATTGATTTTGGCGCCTGTGAAGCCAGGACCATTTTTCGTGATGATTGCTTCAGGGAGGCCGAACCTGGTGATCAACCCTTCTAGGAAGGCGATGACAGTCTCTTGATCCGTGTGCTTTGTAGGAATCGCTTCGGCCCACCTGGTGAAGTAGTCAGTCATAGTCAATATGAACTTATGCCCAGCGGAGGAGTTCGGCGATATGACCCCTATGAAATCCAGCCCCCATTGTTGAAAGGGTGTCTCTACTTGTATCGGTTGGAGAGGCATCGAAGCATTTCTACTTCGGTCGACGAACTTCTGACACTGCTCGCACTTGCGACAAACTGCGAAGGCATCGACAAAGAGTGTGGGCCAATAATAACCCGCCTTGATGATCTTCAACGCCATTGTTCTCCCTGTGAAGTGACCTCCAGATAGTCCTGAATGAAATTCTCCCAGGACTCTCCTTTTATCATCATCTTTTATGCACTTAAGAAGAACACCATCAATGTTTCTAAAAAATAGGCCTTCGGGGCGTAGAGTGTATCGGGAGGATCACATCCTGAAATGCCTTCACTGCGATGCATTTAGATGCGAAGGACATCTGTCGGTGTTGAAGTAGTCGACTATTTCACTAACCCAATATTTCTTGTCTTCCTCCTGGTTCGTGAAGCATCCTTCGACTGGTGAGTCATCCCATTGAGATTCTGTTGCTTCGGCTGCTGCGCTTTTCACCAATTCTTGACACAATGCACGACCACGAACCAGTTTTGTGGGCTTGATCTCAATGTCAAATTCCTGTATCTTGTTCACCCAACCGGCTCTCTTACTTCCCAATTCTCCTTGGATGATGAAATTGCACACGTTAGGGTGAATGACAAAGACCGTGACCCAAATTTGGGAGATAAACTGCTTGAACTTCCTCAGAGATTTCATTACTGCATGCACCTGATGTTCTATGAAATTGTATTTCTCTTCATGGGGATTGATCACCTGGCTCAAAAACATGATGGGACACTCTTCGCCATCTTCCCCCTTTTGTGTCAGGACAACAACATAGCTCTCGGGTTCACCTATGGCATACAGGATAAAATCTTGATTGTAGTCGGGGTTGATCAGGACCGGTGCCTGAGCGATTCGGGCCTTAATCTCTTCGAATGCCTCCTTTCTCTCTTTTGTCTAGATGAATTTGGTGCCCTTCTTCAAAATTTTGGACATTGGCTTGATGACTTGGGCGAAATCAGGGACAAACTTCCTCACGAAGTTGATCTGGCCGAAGAAATATTGAAGTCCTTTCTTGTCTGCTGGGAGTGGGAGTTTCGTTAGAGCCTCGGATCTGTCGGGATCTACAACGAGGCCCTTTTTTGATATAGCATGTCCCAGCAACTTCCCTTCACTGACTGCAAATATGGACTTCTTTGGATTGATTGAAATGCCAAACTCTCGACACTTTTCAAAAATTTGTTGCAGATGTAAGGGGTGATCCTCCCTTCTTCGAGAGAAAATAGTCATGTCATCTAGATAGATGATGATAACCTTATTCAAAAGCTCGCCAAAAGCTAGATCCATCACTCTCTGGAAAGTGGCACCAGCATTCAAAAGGCCAAATGGCATTCGCTGGTAAGCAAATGTTCCCCACTTGGTGGTGAACGTTGTTTTATGCTGGTCTTCGTTCCTGACCCAGATCTGATTGTATCCAGAGAAACCATCGAGCAGGGAGAAGCGTTGAGCTCCAGCCACCGAGTGCAAGATCTGATCAATTTGCGGAAGAGGATAGTGGTCCTTGAGAGAAGCCTGGTTTAGGTTATGAAAGTCCATGCATAACCGTATATCTCCGTTCTTTTTTCTGACGGGGACTAGATTCGCTACCCAAGAAGAATGCTTGATGGGATAAATTATCTTTGCCTCTAGCATTTTTAGGAGTTCAGCCTTCATCAAGACCTCGATCTTTGGGTTAACCAGCCTTTGCTTCTTTCGAAAGGGCTTGACTCCCTCCTGCAACTCAATTGTATGCTGGACCAGTTGCCGATCGTATCCCCTTAGATCTTGATAAGACCAAGCCATTGTGTCGGGATACCTTTTGCATAGAGATCGGATCTGCTCTAGCTCCTTTGAAGTGCAATATGTTCCAACTTTTATTGCTTTTCCAGGCTCGAGCTCCAACTCTTGATACTGCTTGGCATTAACTTTGATCTTGTGCGAGACTGCTCGATCATTCTGATCAAAGAGGCTTTCCAGAGTAATCAATCCTTTAGGGAGGTGATTATTCTTCAATTGAACTAGTCCTTCATATTCTTCACCATCAGGGCTTCTACTTTTGACTATGGCTGCTTCTTGAATCATGAAATTCACAATCTGCTCATCATTATCAAAGACTTGCCAATGTAGATCTTTGTCTAGGATAGAGGGTCTGTAGATTATTCTCATAGCTTTGGGCTTGTGTACCATGTCTTCTGCTGGAGAGTACTTGGCTACGATGGATGCCAGAACATCGGCATGTCGGTTCTTTTCTCTTGGAATAGACTGTAGATTGAGAGATTCAAACTGGTAGAACAAGTCCCATACCCTATTTCGATAGGATTTGAGATAATGCTTCTTTGAAGTGCACCTGTTTGTGACTTGGTTGCATACCAGTTCAGAATCTTCAAAGATTTGGAGATGCTTTATGCCTAACTTATCAGCTTTCTTGAGTCCTAGGCATAATGCTTCATATTCTGCTGCATTGTTGGTGCAGCTCCATATCAACCGGTAGCAATATTCCTTTTTCTCTCCGGATGGTGCAACTAGAAGAATCCCTACCCCAGTGCCATTTTTACATCGGGCGCCATCGAAGAACAGCTTCCATAGTCCTTCTTGGGCACTTGTTCTATTCTCTAGTTGGGTGTGTTTCTCAGGCTTGGCGATCACATAACATCCTATCTCGGTCTCTACCATGGCATTAAAATCTGCCAATGAGAACTCATCTTCATAACTTAGCTGTGCAAGAGACTCCTCGACCAGGTCCACCTGCTCTACTTCCTCCAATATTGCGTTCACTGGATCGTTGCTCTCTTCTTCGGACATCTTCTACACAAGGAAAGAAGAAGGCTTTTCATTGTAGATCTTCACCTTCTTTCCTTTGAATGGAATCTCCAGATGAGAGTAATCCATAGATAGATATCCACCCAGCTTTGTTGTAAATTCCCTTGACAAGCACATACTAAAGTATGGCTCCAGGTCGACGACCACTACCTCTTGTATGACCGTGATCTGAGGCATCTTATGTAGTCGAATAGGAATGTCCTTGATCACTCCTATAGTCTTCACTGGGGTACCATCCAACTGGAGTACACCTTGGCTGCTTCGCGTATATTCCATCCCTATTTCTTCGTAGACTGCTTTTGACATGACTATTGTAGTGGCCCCAGAGTCGATCATACAGTTATGTACGATATACCCTTCCATCTATAGAGACAGGTAGAATGGAGGTGGTCTATTCTTCCCCGTAATGGATGTGGATAGAGTCTGCACAAGAGCAAGTGGTGCTGCCTTTTTTTCTTTAGTTGTCTTCAATGATTCTTGCAGCAGGTCCACTTGTCCAGGTAGTTGCAGTGCATCGTACAAGCTGATCTTGGTTGGGATCCTCTTTAACTCCTCCACAATGTTGTATGCCAGGGAACTGAGCACCTCGGGTTCCTTTCTTGGCTCATATCTGGTGTGATACTACTCCGTAGCTTCAACTCTTTGTCGCTTAGTTAGTGAAGGAAACTTGAGCTTTTCCCTAGCCTGTTCTCTTGTTTCTGCCTGAGGTGGTTCGGTAGAGGCCTTTTGAGATTTTTCTTTGATCGATGCAGGCGGAGGAGCTTCGTTCGAGGCCAAAGAAGATGATTGTCCCTTTTTGGGTCGAGCGTGCACTTTTAAGGGAGCCATCTGAGTAGCATCCACTTCTATTGCCTTCTTTCCTCCTCTGGTAAGCACTACAACTGGCTCTTCTTCACCAATCGCTAGGTTCTGACTCATTTGCCTGATGACGTTGACTTGGCCGCCATGACTACTACTCGCCAGCGTTTGTACATAGTGTTGGTGCAACATGCAGGTATTCTCTTCATGCGGATCATTGCATGTAGAGCACCAATATACATATTCGGAAGTGCTCGAAGCTTCATCAATCGTAGCGTTTCTCATCGAAGCCTTTCCTTGCTGGACTGCTTGGTCTTTGGTAAGCGCAGGCGTAGGATAAGACCTTCTTGGTAGAAATTCTTGTTGTGCTTGCTTCTTCTTCACAATGGTCATGTCGTTGGACAACGTCTGAACTGTGGAGTTCAGAGACTGCATCTCTTGTAAAATTTTAGCTTGCATATCCTCGGCTTTTGGAATTGGAGGTAATGTAGCCATTGTTGGTATTGGAGGTAGAGCAGGGGGTTGAAATGGTGCTGGCAGTACAGGGAATGCCGAAGTGACCGTGGGCTGTGGAGCCAAAAATGTGGGAAAATGAATTTGTGGGGCGGTGATTTGAGACACAATAGGATTTGGGTTCCAAGATGAGATTGGGAGTGCAGGAGTTGCAGAGATCTGCGAAGCGGCTGCGCTTGCATACTGGGATTGAGGAAATTCGAGAAGTATTGGCATCGACATCCTTTGGGGAAGCTTGCCTACAGCTATCAAATCCATTTCTGCCCTCTTGGCTAACTCATACAACTCGGGAAAAGTATTGATGTTAGAATATCTTACCATGATATTGATATCAGGGTTGAAAGCCCGAAGGAAATAGTATGCTGCAGCTTCGTCGATTGGCCGAAGTCCAACTGGTACTCTCTGCCAGGTTCGGGCAAACCTAACATTGAAGTCTATGATCTCTTCTTGTGGATGTCTCTGGATTGAAGTGAACTGATGCAGGAGAGAGGTAGGATCGGAGGACTCATTGAAGTTTCCCATCAACTACCCGGCTAACTGGTCCCATCCCGTAATAGTACCTTGGGGTAAAGATCTATACCAGTAGAGGAGTTTTCCTCTAAGGGAAAGAACCAGAAGCTTTACCATAATTTGCTCCTCTATGATGTCGTGGATCACCGCCAGAGATATTATGTCCTGGATATGCTCCAGAGCAGTCTTCCCAGTTCCATCGAATGTTGGGATCTTCTTTATAGCAATAGGCGGCACTTGCCCTTGTCCCACTAGATTTAGCGGTGATAAGGAATCCCATGCTAGGAACAACCTGGGTGGTGGTTGCTGCTACATTTGCTGTTGTTGTTGTTGTTGTTGTTGTGCCATACTTGCTCCTAGATTTTGAGAAACAAGAATCCCCGAAGCTCCTCCTTGATTGCTAATAGGACGACTAATAGGAATGGAGGCACTAGGATGCTTCGGTGAGTTGGGAGGATTGGGAGGAAAACTAGATGTTGTACTATCAAAAGTTAGGCCTTGTTCGCCAACAATAGTCTCTTGCGAGGATGTTCCATGTAACAGTGACTCGGGGGTAACCAACCTAGATCGTTCCCCAAAGGCATCAATATCTAGCTCAAAGAACTCAGTTTCCTCTCCTCTATTCCTAACTCTCCATCTCATTTGCATGAAGGCACAGACTTTGGTACTGGTCTTTACGACTTAAAGATTCTCGGATAAACAGAGTCGCCAGATGCTAAGAGTCTTTCGGTAATGAGAGCATCGATTCTCACTACCACTAGTCAGGTGGGACTGATCGGGTCACACCAAGAACTGGTTAGAACTATTGGCCCCGATGAAGATGGGTTTGAGATTGTGTTCTTAAAATATGGGACCTTGGTCCCACTGGGCGTGCCAAAAACTATTGGTCATCAAATCTGCCTAGGAAAGAATTTGGGTAAGTGTATGCACCCTAGACCTGGACCAACATTGAAAGGCCGAAGGGAAGAGATGCCCCTCGTGCCAATATCCGGAGAAATGCTAGCTCCTATGCTAAACTACTTTGGTGTTTTGAGATAAGGGATGCAGGAAAGAGATAAAAGGAGTTAGGGTTAGAGAAAGAAAATAAAAAAGGGGTAAGGGAAGAGAGATCGGTGATTTAAGGTGGGAGAGAACAGGAAGCATGATCACTAACTAACAACTTGAATAGCAGCAAGGAACACCAAGAATAAATGAAAGAAATGCCACATTAACCTTCCTATGTATCCTCTGAGAGAGTTCCAGGATTCTCCTTCTCCCTTTCATCGAAATTCAGGGTTCAGAGTAACGACGATTAGGACAAGCGAATGTAACAGAAACCACAACCCACCAGGCAGCATAAAAGAAAACCAATATAGCATTTTTCCTCTCCTATGTATCCTTCGGGCAAGTTTTAGGGTACAGTCCCCAATCGCACACCGGATTCAGGATTCAGAGTCACAGTATGCAAATGAAGAAAGACAAAAGAATCAAACATAGAAGGCAGCATAAAAGAGAGAAATTGAGCCCAAAGCTCTTTAGTATTAATCGTAGGACATCAAGTTACAATAGCTTTCTAGCAGATAGTTCCCCCCCTTCTTACATTACAATGCCTGGGTTTTTATAGAGGACCCGACCCTCTGAGCCATAATTACATAGAAAGGAGAAGTACATCCTCGAGCCCTAAGAAGTTGGCTCCCCACGGCTCTCATGATTGAGCTTTCAAATCTGTTACCAAAACTGGAAATCGTGACCGGGTCAACCATGGAAAGATGCATTGATGAGCCATCTAGGCATCCTTGGTCCCCGGGTGCGGTGCTCGAGTGGCCGCCTTGCTCGTCGATTTCTTCATCATGGACTGATACTTCATTTTTGATTGCTAAAAATGAACAACGGGCTTATTGGGCACAAAAAAGTGTATTTATGAGGCACTTGATCACCTCGAGAAAATACCCAGCTTGGAGCGCATGCCTTTGAAGTGCTTCACTAGTTTTCAACTTCGCTTCGCAACGGACTTGTGCCGAAGCAGATTCTCCTTGATTTGCACTTCGCATGGTGAAGCTTCGCAAGACAACTTCGGGGGTGATGGAGGCCGAAGCATATCTCCTTCGCAAAATGGGCTCTTCATAATTGCTTCACTGGAAAATGTGCCAAAACTACTTCGGCTAGGCCTTCTACCCGAAGTATATACTTCGCTGGTGAGTTAAAAAATGCTTCGCCATGAACCTTCTTCAAAACTATGATTCGGGAGTATTTTGGCCGAAGTGCATCCCTGCCTTCAAAATGCATCTTCTACTTCGGGTGAAAGTACTTCGCATGAAAGTTTGCTGAAGCAGATGCTTCACAATGATTTTTGGTGAAGTAGAAATGGTTCACTGATGCAAGGCCCGAAGTGGATGCTTCGACGACTTTTCGACGAAGTGTTTTCAGTATTGCGCTCCTTCGAATCCCGCTTCGCAAAACTTTTGCCCAAAGTAGCCTTTTGAAATGCTTCGGGTGTGAAGTAGTTTCATTCTTCTTCATTTGTATTTTACTTCGGCAACACCGCTTCGCAAAAATCTTGCCCGAAGTAGCTGCTGGAAATGCTTCGGGCCCGAAGTAGTTTTCTTGCCTTAGCCAATTTGGACCACGGTCTAGACTTTCCTTCTTTGGCAAAGTTGTTCTTTTGAATGCCGCTTCGCACAACTTTCACCCGAAGTAATGGTTTGAAGCGTTTCGGGCCCGAAGTTCTTTTAATCGCTTCCCTTGTTATTCTTCTTCGGCAACACTACTTCACAAAATTTTTACCCGAAGTAGTGTTGGAAATGCCTCGGGTGCGAAGCTCTTCTTGTTTTCTTTTGGTGAAGCTCTTTTCCCTAGCTTGTTCGGCAACGAAGCTTTTTCTTTTTCATTTTATGTACAAGGGGGTGGCAGGGAAAGCCAAAATTGCTGCAACTTTGCAAATAAAAAACAACAAAGAAATACTTTACAAAAACATTGTACAAAATTTTGATTTATTTTTCTACCCCTTGGGCAATGTGAAAAAATTGTCAACAAGTACTATTGGGGTACATTAGCATGTACCAAATAATATAATATTCCTCAACAAACAAAAAGGGCTATAAATAGCCCATTACATTCTTGGATGGGTGGCAACATAATAGCATTACAAGGATAATTAATCGGCCATGTAAATGTTGACATTGCTAGCAAAAAAGTTGGACATCATGAAAATAAAATATGTACATGAATAAAAATGTGGTTATGCACCTTTATAATGAGTGGTTTTTTTATGCTTTTATATATCATATTTACAAATTTACATTTATTAGTTATTTATAATTATATATTATTTATTATTTCTTATCATTTTACTACTAAGATTGGAGGATACTTATCACTAGATTGGAATCACATTTTTCTCCAAACCAAGTATGAGATTGTTGGCATTTTTGCCACATTATTTTTGTTGTTGATGTTCAAGCAAGAATGCTCAAATTGTGAAGACACTTAACAAATTTTGTGAAAAAGCAAAGGTGTCGCGATTTCACATGTCACGAAATCATGACCTGTCGCATTTTTGCGACGTCCATACCATAAAAAAGCTAAGCCCCAAAGATGTCACGATATCATGACATGTCGCATTTTCATGACCTATCACGTTTTTGCGGTCAACGCAGTCAAAGGCAGCAAGGAGGTCAAACTGTCGCGATATCACGACATGTTGGAATTTCATGACTTGTTGCAGTGAAAGAGCATCAAAATGAAAAGGTGTCACGATATCGCGACAGGTCACGTTTTCGCGACTTGCGGTGGCCATGGAGCAGAGTGATAGAAAATGTCATGATATCACGACATAAAGTAGCAGAAGGCAATGTCCATGAAAAATGTTGTGATATCACGACATAAAAGCAAGCAAGGAGAAAATGGTACGGAATGTCGTGATATCATGACATGTTGCATTATCGCAGAAGGGGCTAAAGATAAACATAAGGTGGATGAAAAACATCATGATATCACGACATTTTTGAAGATGAGGCCAAGTAAGAGGAAGACGTCGTGATATCACGACAGGAAGCGACAATGAAGGAGAACACAAGAAATGTCGCGATATCGCAACATGTCGCGTTTTCATGAGGAATAAGCGAGGAGGCAACCAGACTGTACGGAATGTCACGATTTTGCAACATGTCAAATTTTCATGGTCGACAAGAATCAAAGTGAAAGAAGACAGAAGATGTCGCAATTTTGCGACATATTGTGGAGATAAAGCCAAATGGAGAAACATGTCGCGATTTCGTGATATGTCACATTTTTGTGACCTGCCACGTTTTCGCGAAACAAAAGTTGACAAGTACAAGGCAAATAGAAATTGTCGCAATTTCATGACATGTCACGTTTTCGTGATGCAGGAGCCAGAAGGGCAATGCCAAGTACGAAATGTCACAATTTCATGACATGTCGAGGAGACGAATCTAAACAGAGAAAGATCTCGTGATTTCGTGACATGGTGAGTTTTCGCAACTTGGAGACAAAAAAGAAGATAGTAAGGGAAAAGTGTCACGATTTCGTGACATGTCGCATTTTTGTGACCTATTTCATTTTTGCGACAGAAGCAACGACAAAAGGCCCGATATAGTTCTGTTTGCATTTTCCTTCAAGATTGCATAGGAGAATGTGAAGAGAAGATAAGGATCAAGTAAAAGCTCTCCAACTGATTTTTAGATCATGGTCAAAGAGGCTCCAAGATTTAATGTTGTTGATTACCGATGTGCGCAAGATAGAAGAACACGAGGTAGTTTTCGATGCCACCAACATTAAATACGCCTCCAGTATTAAAGGTTATGTTCATAACCTCCTAACAACTTTCGGTTTGCTATGATAATGGTCATTTAATGTGTCATTTCTCCAAGGCAGATTAAGGGGATGGTTTCTCCTTTCAAGTGCACATTTTTTAGATCACCTCTTCAAAATCTGTTGTATGTTTTAAATGTTATGATGCAAAAGAGAGAGGGAAGACCTCTATAAATATTCATGTATATCTAAAGCAAAAAAGGTTAGACATTTTGTAATAAAAACTCTCTAAGTTCTCTGCATCAATAGAAGAGACTCGGCTCTAGAAATTTGCAAGCGTTCTAATGTATGTGGTGTCTCTCTATTTTAAAAGTCATTTCTACTCATGCTCATGCTCTTGCTGTTAGGTTTTGAATTCTGCATGTTGAATTCAAACATTGCTAGTTAGTGAGTAGATTTTGGAATGCGATCTAGGGATTATCTCTGCAAAGGTGTGAGTTTACTTCTGTTGCTTTCTTTTTCTAGATGTTGTAATACAACTTGGTGTAATTCCTATTGTTAGTCTGCCCCAAATCATACACTTTGGCCTGTGGCCATATTTCCATTCCTTTCTATTATTTCCCTCTCTTTCAATATTTTCCTATTTCTTTCCTGCATCCTTATCTTCAAAACTAGTTTAGAGTAGTTTGGGAGCCAACCCTCTCTGGAGATTGGCTCGGGAGACTTCTCTTTCTCTAGGCCTTTCAATTTTGGCCAAGTCTAGGGCACATACATGTACAAATCCTTTCCTGTGGCAGATTTACGACCAAAAATTTTTGGCACGCCCGGTGGGACCCTAAAAGTTTCACTTCCAATAGTATTAAGGTTTAATGTTCACCTTCATGTTGTATAATTAGAACATTTGGTGACTCAGCACTACCCAGAAGCCTCCGAATGTGGATACAGTGAAAGTTGTACTTCATGATCACAAGATCGAAGGCCAAAAAATCTAAAAATCTCTTTGAGTTTTTTGAACTTGACAACCAAAAATTAAGCGAACAGCCTAAGTTGGTCTCTCCACCACTTATATCCTCTACAACATCCTCACAAATTGCTGGTGTGTTTTCTGTTCCTTCAAATTCATCTAGTACTGCTACTAGTTTTCCACCTCTACAACCATACATACCATTCCAAATGGCCCAACAGCCTCCACCAAGGAATTTCTCAACATGGAATGATTCGAGAGCCTTGAACTTACCAGAACAAAATCAAGTCCCTCAAGCTGCTTTGAAAGCTTTGCAAACCTATGATGGTACTGGTAAAACTACCTATGAGCATATTAATGATGTAGCCTCTTTGGCGGCTATCCATGACATAACAGATGAGGATGTGATGGTAAAGTTATTGGTGTTGTCACTGAGAGGCAAATTGCTGTATTGGTACCGAACATTGCAACCAGGCACCATTGCATCATGGGATCAACTAGGAGATCTATTAGTCAAAAAATTTCATGAACAAGCTGATCCATACTCCTTTTTGCATCAATTTAATATGATCCAAAGGCACCCGCAGGAGGAGATAGTTGATTTCAATGTCAGATTTACCAGAAGCTGGAAGAGAATTCCTGATGGTCTTTGACCTACTCATGAACTAGCTGTATTTTATTATCTCAGAGCTTTCAACACAGACATCAGCTTGGCTATCCATAAATCTAATGTGACTACATTTCTAGAACTATTCGAACAAACCCAAAAGGTAGAAGCTGATTTGATTGTCATAGGTAGGCTTCCTCCAAAGGTAACAATACCTATCATACCTGATCTTCCTAAGCATTTGTATTCTAGTTCATTTTCACAACCTATGCCTTCCATGTATCCTATCCCATCATGGAGCTCAAGTGCACCTCAGATCGCACCCATTCCAGTTCCCTAGCTCCCTGCTCCAACTATTCCACAGTTGCCTGCAACAAGCATTCCACAATACCAGCATACAGGTATAGCCCCCACATATTACACTGCTCCATCCATGTACCCTTCATCTTCATGGAATCCTCCCACAACTGCAGTACCTATGGTTCCCATTCCATGGTTAGCCTCTCCACTTCCAACTCCTGCATTACCTTCCCCATCGGTTCTATTACCTTTACCGGCATCGCCTGTGTCCTCAAGCCTAGATCCTCAATTGGCTATTTTTAAATAAATTTAGTCAGCTATGAGATATCTCACTAACAAGGTGACATCTATGGAGCGAAGAGAGGTGTAAAGGAACTCTCAGCCATGAAGATTTATGTCGGTAGTGACAAGAGAAAAACTTGCTCCTAGCAAGGCTATGGAGAAAGTACCTGTGAGGAACTCAGCAATCCTGGTAAGTGAAGAGGCTGGCCCTTCTAAAGTTTCACATGAGCCATATTACTGGTGTTCTTCCTACAATGACCCACATGATGAGTCCACTTGCATGGTCCACCAAAATTATTTGCAAGTCCTTGTAGGAAGTCGTGTAAACATGATTCGAGAGGTGGATCTTAATTCCGTGAAGTCTTTGGAGGAACACATAGCAGTCTTGACATGCAGCGGCAAGAAACCTATGTTGGTAGATCTAGCCAAGATGGAGCCATTGAAAGTGCCTCCTATACAAGAAACAAAGTAGCAAATACCGGCAAAGGCTCATGATCCTATAGCTCCACAACAACCACCTGTTTTTCTGAAGGATCCACTTCCACCACAAGCAAAAGAGAAGGAACAAGCTTCTGTATCTCAGTCGTAAGAGGAAACAAAAGAACAAGCTAGAGAGATGTTGTGGTATCCATCATTGACTAAAAAACAAAGAGTGGAGGCCACCCAGCAATATAAAAGCAAATTTGAATCTGTTGGTGGAGGAAAAGAGCAGATCTCCATGGAGTACAATATTGTTGAAAAACTCAAACAGATACCAGCTAAGGTAAGTCTGTATCACACCTTGCAGCTGCCTAGACAGGTAAATCTCTTACAGGAATCCCTAAAAACCATACAAAGTAAGGGGAAAACTCCAGCCCAGGTAGTTATGTCTCAAACTCTGACTACTTAAACCACTGGAAAGAACAGATCACCCCCATTTTATCTATCACTCAGGATGGAGGGTTGGATAATACACAACTGCCTAGTTGATTCTGGTGCTATGACAACTATCATGCCAAAGGTAGTTTGTGAAGCCATGGTAATGGAATATACAAGAAGTAGCCCTGGTGTCTTGTAGTTGGATGAGACTCCAATGAAAATAGTGGGTGTAATCAAGGATGTTCCTATTTCTCTGCATAATATGCCTCAGATTACAGTAATTTAGGAGATAGTTGTGGTCGATCTGGAACCATTTTTCAGCATGTGTTTGTCGAGAGAATTTACTGCCAAGTTAGGAGGCTACCTTTCTCTTGATTATTCTAACTTGGATATTCCTTTCAAAGGGATAAGAATCCGTATTTACAATCAGAAGCCTTCTACTTTTCATATAGAGAATATGGGAGAAGAAAAGTCCAAACATTCTATCAATCTGATAACTGAAGAATTGGATAATTCTGATTTGATGAATGAAGTCTTGGATGAGCCTTGCTTAGAGGATGAGTTTTCAATGCTCAATTTTAATTCCATGGTGGAAACTGAAATTAATTGTTACTTTATCACAAATCCTAAAGGGGTTGAAGTAGAGTTATCTCCTGATCAAGTTGGTCAAGATCCTGTGCAAGATCAGTTCTATTTTGATGAAGCATAAACAACAATGACGCTGAAGCTGGGACTGTTCGAGTATTACCTTCTAGAATTCAACAATATTCTTCATACCAGTTGACCTGGAGTTGCACAACTAATACAACAGAGTATGAGGTTTTATGCCTAGGTCTCATGAAGGATGAGACACTTGGAGCACGATGATTGCAAATCTTTGATGACTCCGAGCTGACTATCAATCAGGATACCCATGAGTGTCTGTTGAAGGTCTGGGATCTAGGAGATCATAGAGCCATGCTCTGGTAAGGGTCTCTCCAAAAATTTCACAACTAAATTTGGGGGTTACAGTGTACATAGCCAAAAAATAAAAATTCAACTTTGGCTCCTTTTGCACACGAGCCCGCAGGTATGTTTCTTTTCTTTCTATTTTTCCTTTTCCTTCCTAGCAGTTAGTGGCTTTCCTCTACTTCTTCTTCCCCTTTCTCATATGCATTTCCTTCCTCTCCTACTCCTTATTCTTGTGCAATTCCTACTCCTTGTTCTTCTGTACATAATCAAGCCACTACTGTTGTTTCTACTCCCCTCACTGATGTTCCCATTTCTACTTTCCATTTCTTATAGTCCTTTGTCTTGTGAGTATTTCATCATAGCCACAGTTCCTCCTACCATCTCCATTCTGTCTACTTTCATTTCATTATTTGTTTTATAGCATCCTAGTAGATGGTAGCACAATAGCACCCTGTTGATGTATCTACCACCTCTGCTCTGCCATCTTCCACCATTCCATCATTCCCCATTCCCATTCCATGGCCTGCGCATCCGCTAGTCATCACTCCATTCATTTCTATTTTTGTAGTTAAGGTGCTTTTCTCTACTGCCATGAAGTTCCTTTCATAGCACCTGGTGATTACCTGGCTCAACTGAGCTAGGCAAAGTTTAGTAGTTCTAAAAGAAATAAGGGATTTATGCTCTTCCATAATTTTTTGTTGCAGATCCTATTTTTTAGTACCAAGTACCAGCAAGAGCTTCTCGCAGTAGCCTACAAAGACGTCTAGCATCTCAGCATTCACTTCTTCTGTCTCTCTTGTTTCCTAACTCTATTGCCTAATGGATAAAGGCCTGAGGTTCCTGTATACAGCAGAACTGTATACCCCGCGAACCGCCAAGAATGTTGGCATTTTTGCCACATTAGTTTTGTTGTCGATGTTCAAGCAAGAATGCTCAAATTGTGAATACACTTAACAAATTTTGTGAAAAATCAAAGGTGTCATGATTTCGCGACATGGCTCGAAATCATGACCTGTCACATTTTTGTGGCATTCATACCATAAAAAAGCTAAGCCCCAAAGATGTCACGATATCGTGACATGTCACGTTTTCGTGACCTGTCGCATTTTCACGGTCAACGCAGTCAAAGGTAGCAAGGAGGTCAAAATGTCATGATATCGCGACATGTTGGAGTTTCATGACTTATTGCAGTGAAAGAGCATCAAAATAAAAAGGTGTCACAATATCACGACATGTCACATTTTCATGACTTGTGATGGCCACAGAGAAGAGTGATAGAAAATGTTGTGATATCGTGACATAGAGCAGCAAAAGGCAATGTCCATGAAAAATGTCACGATATCACGATAGAAAATCAAGCAAGGAGAAAATGTGTTACACACCAAACCTAGTCGTCGGCTAGGCATTCCAAGAGTTAAACAATTCATATATATTTTAGATAGTTTCATTAAATTAGATCAACATGTTTCTTTTTATTTTCCTATTGCAATTTGCATTAGCCTTCACGGCGGGACTTGCCCTCCTAGTGGCATTACGCTCATACTAAGATTTGATTCATTATTTCAATTCATTCTTCGAACTATTGAGAATAATTGCAAATATTTCTGGTATTATTTATTTGAATAAATTTATTTTTGATTAACCAGAGAGACCCTGTACTTGTCTCTCTGCAAGTGGTATCAGATTCAAATATAGATCCTGAAGCACACCGTCGCAGGCATCCTTGACAACAAGCTACAGCCGCGCTTCTACTGTAGTCACGGTCCATCAGGCATCACTGGCAGCCACTGCAGTCTTTAGCAGTTGCGTCTCCATGACAGCCAACATCTCTCGGTAGCACGCTGTTTTCCGTAGCCATCTCAGCTCGCCGGAGGCCACTGTAAAATTTAACAGTCACGAAGCAATTGAAATTCTGGGGAAATTACTCTGCAATTCCTCACGACGCCGTTGGTCACTCAAATTCATGATTTTATTCATATTACCAGCAAAAAACTTAAGGTCTTTAATTCTTTTTCGACGCTGACGTCAGTTAAAATTCTTTTTCATCGTGCGTTTGGCTATTTATCCCACATTGGTAGTGTTTCGTTTGCGAAAGGGTTTAAATATTCGGCGTCACACCATATACGTCATGACTACGGTCACACCTTGGGAGCTTCTTCATGCGTAGCAAGTATCTTTCGTCCGCTCATTTGGTTGCTTTTGTTTCATCCATTCATGTCATATTCTGTTGCGTCTCGCGTCTGTCCGTCTGCTCGGTCCTGTCCTGTCGCATCTCACATTTTTTGTCCTATTCTATTGTGTCTCCCATCTGTTCCATCTGCTTGTGTCATGTTCTGTCGTGTATCGCATCTGTTCCATCCGCTCGTGTCCTGTTCTATCGTGTCTCACGTGTTCTGTCGCGTCTCATAGCGGTTCCATCTGCTCGTGTCCTATTCTGTCGTGTCTCGCGTCTCGTCCGCTCATCACGTTTCATGCCAAATCTGTCCACGCATCATGGTTCGTTCGATTCCTCACGTCTTAATCATTCGGTCATTTCATCCCATTCTGTTGCCTGTCACCAGTCCTCGCTATCAGTCGAGTCCAGATAAGTTACACTAAAATTCGGAAGTCAAGGGTTAGTGTGCACCACACTCCACATCGCAGTTGGAGTGACAATCAAAGTGGAATCCACTTTTGTTGCTGAATTCAACCAATTTACTTTTCAAATTGGACGTTCAAGGATTACTAATCCAAAAAGTTTAAACAGTGCATGAGTAGAAGCTGGACCAAAGGACCTGACGGTCGATTATCAAGCTCGAAAACGACCAATAACAACGCAAGAAGACCTAATCGAAGCCCAGGTACAAAAAATTCTCCTTCTCCTTTCAAAATTGGCAGTTATAATCCACATCATCCACTAGTAGACCCTATGGCTACTAACCCTCCCCCAACTCACGAAACCATCACACAAGGAAACTCAAGTAACTCAGCCGTTTCCAACGATGAATCTCTTCGACTCTTACTAGAGGGTATGAACGAAATTAGTCTCAACCTAAAAACCCTAGTGCGAGCACAAAACCAGCTTAATCCCAATACTAATCCCCAAAATCACTCCCATGCCCAAAGGAATGAAGAAAATGTCGATCAAGATGATGATTGGGAACAACAAAGAGGCGATTCGGATAATTACAGGGATCGCTCTCATAGATAGCGGTATAACCAAAATCAAGAAAGGGATACGGGTTATCACCAACCAAGAGGCCCTAATAATTTTCCACGCGTTGATATGCCCACTTTTGAAGGTCATGATCCTCGTGGTTGGATAGCCAAAATGGAAGGCATTCTCGACTTATATCAAATTAAGGAAATTGATAAAGTCCCTTTCGCTGCATCAAAATTAGGCATCGAGGCCTACCAATGGTTCATATGGCTTAAACGAGAGAAAGGAGCTACTATTAACTCGAGAAAATTCACTACCTCTTTTTTAGAAAGATTTGATGAAGGAGCTACATCGTCATACACAGTAAGACTGTTATCTCTTAAACAAGAAGGATCGGTTAGCGAATTTGTTTCGGAGTTCACCAGTTTACTACCATATACTTTAGACCTCAGTCCTAACACAGTGGTAGGAGCTTTTCGCAATGGATTGAAAGAAAATATTCGAGTGGAGGTAGACATGCACAATCCAACCTTGCTGAACGATTGTATAAGAATAGCTAAGTTGGCCGAGAAGAGAAATCAGTTGTCTACACGACGTGAAAACTATAGTCGTCCTCCATATCGCAACAATTCCTTTCGTAGAAATGATCAACCCTCAAGATACTTTTGCTATAAATGTCGCAATCATCATCCCAAGGAACAAGCTTGTGCCCAAAAACAAAACTTTCATATTGAGTGTGATCAATATGAAGGAGAAGAGGACGAAACTTACCAACAAGAAGAACCTATGCAAGAAGACCTACCAATTACTCTAGAAGAGAAGGAAGAGGATACAATGGCGATCTCTGTACATGCCCTCATGGGGTTAACCGCCCACCATACCATCAAGGTACCAGGATTTCTCCGCCAGAAAAAGGTGAATGTGCTAATTGATTCAGGCAGTACCCACAATTTTATAGACATCAAAACAACAAAAGCTTTGAATTTATTCATTAACTCTTCCAACAAAGACAAATTCCAGGTTCTAGTGGCCAACGGGGTGAACACGCAATGTGTTGGTCGAACATCTCAAGTTTCCATAAAAATGGGTACTTATACCTAGTTTGGATCCCTTTTCGTCATGAATTTAGGGAACTCTGATGTCATTTTGGGAGTTGAATGGTTGGAAACATTAGACACAGTGAGCTTCAATTTCAAAAAATTATTTGTGGAATGGAAGGAAAATGGACGAGTCATTCGCTTACAAGGCATTACTACTCCCCCATCACAAATGGTGAGCTCTCATAGTATGGAGAAGATGTTAAAAAAGGGTGGATATGGATTTATAGCTCAAGTTAATTGTTTGGAAACACAATCTCGAGTAACTTCGGATATTACTACTCCATATTTATGAGACATTGTAATGAAGTATGATGAGGTTTTCCAAGAACCTCAAGGATTACCACCTAAATGATCTCATGACCATGCCATCCATTTGGTTCCAGGGAGTGTCCCACCTAACAGTTGTCCCTACCGCTATCCTCAACCACAAAAGACAGAAATCGAACAGATCGTTCAAGACCTGCTAGATCATGGAGTCATTCGTCACAGCACTAGCCCTTATTCCTCACCTGTAGTTCTGGCTCGAAGAAAAGATAATTCTTGGCGTATGTGTCCTGATTTTCGTTCTCTCAATAAACTCACTATCAAGGACAAATTTCCTATCCCTATCATAGATGACCTACTTGATGAGCTGCATGGTGCAAAATTTTTTACAAAATTAGACCTTCGCTCAGGATTTCACCAAATCCGTGTCCGAGAAGAAGATATTCCCAAAACTGCTTTTCGTACTCATGAAGGTCATTACGAATTTTTGGTTATGCCTTTTGGTCTCACCAATGCACCATCCACTTTCCAAAGTCTCATGAACCAAGTGTTTCGTCCATTCCTCCGTAAGTTTGTGTTAGTTTTTTTTTATGACATTCTCATATATAGCCAAACATGGAAGGACCATTTACATCATGTGGATAAAGCCCTTCACATTTTACACAAAGAAAAGCTATTTTTCAAACGTTCCAAATGTTCATTTGGTGTCCAAGAAGTAGAGTATCTTGGTCATATAGTTTCACACGAAGGTGTCAAAGTCGACCCCAATAAGATTAAGGCAATTCAAGAGTGGCCTTTACCTAAAACCATCAAGAAACTTCATGGTTTTTTGGGTCTCACGGGCTACTATCTCAAGTTTGTACGAAATTATGGTAAGATTGCAGCACCTCTCACAGCACTCACAAAGAAGGATGCTTTTCGTTGGTCGGAAGAAGCCACTCAAGCCTTCGAAGCTCTTAAGAAGGTCATGTGTACAACTCCAGTATTAGCAACTCCCAATTTTCACAAACCATTTATTATCGAATGTGATGCCTCTGGAACAGGAATTGGGGCTATATTAATGCAAGAAGGTCATCCGTTGGCATTTGAAAGTAAACAGCTCACCGAGAAAAATTTGGGAAGATCAACATATGAAAAATAAATGTTGGCTATTCTTCACGCAGTAGAAAAATGGAGACACTACCTAGTCAGTAGTCGTTTCATTATAAAAATAGATCATAGTAGTCTCAAACATTTTCTTGAGCAAAGGTTTTCATATCCGAAACAAAATAAGTGGTTAACCAAACTATTGGGCTATGATTTTGTCATCGAATACAAGAAAGGGAAGGAAAATGTCACCGTCGATGCACTATCCAGGAAATATGAAGACGAAGTAGCCATTAACGCTATCTCAGGACCTTGCTCCCAATGGGTGCATCAATTACAAGAGGAATGGTTGTCCGATAGCGAAACTGCTCAGATACTTCAAGAATTAACCATAGGGTCATCTAAACACCCTTTGTTCTCTTATGAAGATAAAATCCTCCGAAAGAAGAACCGCATTTACATTCCACACAATTCAGAACTCAAATCAAAGATCCTCGACGAATCACACGCTTCTCCATCAGCAGGACATTCAGGATTTTTGAAGACATATTTAAGGGTCAAACAATCATTTTGTTGGAAAGGATTAAAAGCAGAGGTCAAACAATGGGTAGCAAAATGTGAAGTTTGCCAGCACAATAAAGGAGAAACAACCAAATCACCAGGGTTGTTACAACCACTACCCATCCCTGAACGGCAGTGGGAACATATTTCCATGGATTTTATTGAAGGTCTTCCAAAGTCAAAAGGCAGGACAGTAATCTTCGTAGTCGTAGACCGGTTATCCAAATACGCCCACTTTCAGGCTTTACAACATCCATTTTCCGCAAGCAAGGTGGCCAAGGTATTTATGGATTCAATTTTCAAATTACATGGTATGCCAAAAAATATAGTAAGTGATAGAGACCCCATCTTCACTAGTAACTTTTGGCGGGAATTATTTCGACTTAGTGGTACCAAATTGAACATGTCCTCAGCCTACCATCCACAAAAAGATGGTCAAACATAAGTGGTTAACAAATGTTTGGGTACATACTTAAGATGTTTCGCTCAAGATAAACAATACCAATGGAGCCAGTGGTTAGCATTGGCAGAATGGTGGTACAACACTTCTTACCATTACTCAATTAAGATGTCTCCATTTGAAGCATTGTATGGCACCAAGCCTCCAACCGTCGCAGATTACGTACAAGGATCATCCAAAGTAGCCAAAGTGGATGATTGGTTCCAACAAAGGCAATCTACACTCACCATCCTCAAAGAAAATTTAGTCCAAGCACAAAATCATATGAAACAACAACAAGACTTGCACCGATCAGAGAGAACTTTTAATATAGGTGATTGGGTTTTCCTAAGGTTGCAACCTTACAAACAATCATCGTTAAGGATTAAGTCCAGCCAAAAGTTGGCTCCACGATTCTATGGTCCTTACAAAATTGTGCATCGCATTGGAGAAGTCACCTATCAGTTAGAGCTACCTTCATCATCACGAATACACCCGGTATTTCATGTTTCATGTCTCAAAAAAGTAATTGGTCAGAAAGTGCAAGGTCAATCAGAATTACCAGTGCTCGATGAGGAAGGACGCATACATCTCCAACTTGAAGATATACTACAACATAGAATACGAAGACTGAGATCATGTCAGATTCAAGAATTTCTCATCAAATGGCAAGATTTACCAGAGGAGGATGCCACATGGGAACCTGAAAGTATTTTCCAGACATTTCCAGCTTTGAGGACAAAGCTTTCCAAGGAGGGGAGTCATGTTACACACCAAACCTAGCCGTCGGCTAGGCATTCCAAGAGTTAAACAATTCATATATATTTTAGATAGTTTCATTAAATTAGATCATCATGTTTTTTTATTTTCCTATTGCAATTCGCATTAGCCTTCACGACGGGACCTGCCCTCCTAGTGGCATTACGCTCATACTAAGATTTGATTCATTATTTCAATTCATTCTTCGAACTATTGAGAATAATTGCAAATATTTCGGGTATTATTTATTTGAATAAATTTATTTTTGATTAACCAGAGAGACCCTGTAATTGTATCTCTGCAATGGTACGGAATGTCACGATATCACGACATGTTGCATTATCACGGAAGGGGCTAAAGATAAACACAAGGTGGATGAAAAATGTCGCGATATCGTGACATTTTTGAAGAGAAGGCCAAGCAAGAGGAAGACATCGCGATATCACGACAGGAAGCGGCAATGAAGGAGAACACAATAAATGTCGCGATATCGCGACATGTCGCGTTTTTGTGAGGAAGAAGCGAGGAGGCAGCCAGACTGTACGGAATGTCACAATTTCGTGACATGTCGAATTTTCGTGGTCGACAAGCATCAAAGTGAAAGAAGACAAAATATGTCATGATTTCATGACATATTGTGGAGATAAATCCAAATGGAGAAACATGTCACAATTTTGTGATATGTCACATTTTCGTGACCTATCGCATTTTTGTGAAACAAAAGCTGACAAGTACAAGGCAAACAAAAATTGTCATGATTTCGTGACATGTCACATTTTCGTGATGCAAGAGCCAGAAGGGCAATTCCAAGTACGAAATATCATGATTTCGTGACATGTCAAGGAGACGAAGCTAAAGGGAAAAAGATGTCACGATTTTGTGACATGGTGAGTTTTCACGGCTTGGAGACAAAAAAGAAGATAGTAAGGGAAAAGTGTCACGATTTCGCTACATGTCACATTTTTGCGACCTGTTTCATTTTTGCAACAGAAGCAATGACAAAAGGCCCGATATAGTTTTGTTTGCATTTTCCTTCAAGATTGCATAGGAGAATGTGAAGAGAAGATAAGGATCAAGTAAAAGATCTCCAACTAATTTTTAGATCATGGTCAAAGAGGCTCCAAGATTTAATGTTGTTGATTACCGATGTGCACAAGATAGAAGAACACGAGGCAGTTTTCGATGCCACCAACATTAAAGACACCTCCAGTATTAAAGGTTCTATTCGTAGCCTCCTAAAAAATTTTGGCTTGCTCTGATAATGGTCATTAAATGTGTCATTTCTCTAAGGCAGATTAAGGGGATGGTTTCTCCTTTCAAGTGCACATTTTGTGGATCACCTCTTCAAAATCTGTTGTATGTTTTAAATGCTGTGATGCAAAAGAGAGAGGGAAGACCTCTATAAATATTCATGTATATCTAAAGCAAAAAAGGTTAGAAATTTTGTAAGAAAATCTCTCTAAGTTCTCTGCATTAATAGAAGAGACTCGACTCCAAAAATTTGCAAGTGTTCTTATGTGTGTGGTGTCTCTCTGTTTTAAAAGTCATTTCTACTCATGCTAATGCTCTTTTTGTTAGGTTTTGAATTCTGCATGTTGAATTTGAACATTGCTAGTTAGTGAGTAGATTTTGGAATGCAATCTGGGGATTATCTCTGCAAAGGTGTGAGTTTACTTATATTGCTTTATTTTTCTAGATGCTGTAATACAACTTGGTGTAATTCTTGCTGTTAGTTTGCCCCAAATCATACACTTTGGCCTGTGGCCATATTTCCATTCCTTTCTGTTATTTCCCTCTCTTTCAGTATTTTCCTATTTATTTCCTACATCCTTATCTTCAAAACTAGTTTAGAGTAGTTTGGGAGCCATCCCTCTCTGGAGATTGGCCCGAGAGACTTCTCTTTCTCTATGCCTTTCAATGTTGGCCAAGTCTAGGGCGCATACATGTACAAATCCTTTCCTGTGGCATATTTGTGACCAACAAAGATCTAGTTTAAGATATCATTTAAGACCGTCTATATGCACCACATAGAGTATATCCCATTTAAGGAAAGTGTAGAGGAGCATGCCTACATGGTAGAAGAGGAATTCTTAGACTCTGACTACTTCATGGACGAGGTGTATCCATACTTACTCAATGATTATCTAGAGCAATGTACATCTAATACATGAGGAATATTTCTTGATAGAGCATTTGAGCTACTAACATAGGATTATACTATCCCAAGTATCCCTCTATTCATAATGTATACACACACACATATAAAGATAAATTTAATAAATAGATATATCGTGGGGAAAAAAACTAGAAAAAAATTGTAGTGCAAGAGGAGCCAAAGACTTATAAAGTAAATCTTACATTAACATTGACATTAATAATCAATATGATTTAAGGAAGGTATGAAAGGATATGACATTATTTTAAAAATTTAAGGAGACCTTAAACTAGATGCAATGACTACCATCAACTCAAAATTTCACTGAATATGTCATCTCTTCCACACCAAGGGGATTGAGTGAGCACAATTCAAAGGACCACTTGTAATTAGCAACCTTCGTCACCCATGAAACCTAGACTACTCTATGGCATCTAGTAATGGGAGTTACAAGCAATTTCCAAGAGCACCTAACTATATGAGACCCATAGTCAACTACAATTCTAAGACCCAAAGCAACAAGATTAGTAAGAAATAAATAAAATAAATTGGAAAGGGAGAAGGGACTGTGGAGTGAGGTGTTATTATTTTTTTTTTTTTTTTTATGGGGGGGGGGGGGGGGGGGGGGCCGGGGGCGGCGGAGGGCACGCGAGCGGGGATACAAGAGAAGGGGGCAGGGCGCCCACCAACCCCCACGCCCCCGACCCACCCCGCCCCGATCCCCCCACCCCCCCCCGCCCGCCCCATGAAAACGTAGACAACGAGCAGCACCTACGACCCCCCACCCCCCCCCCCCCCCCCCCCCCCTCCCCCCCCCCGCCCGGACCCCCCGCCCCCCCCCCGTCCGCCCGCGCCACCGAGCCCCGACAACAACAGACCGGCCGGGCGGCCGGGGAGACGAGCGCGCCCCCGCGGGGAGACCGTGGCCGGCGGCCGGGACCGGGCCCGGGCCGCGGGGGGCCGGGGGAGGGTGGAGGGCGGGGGTGGGGGACGGACGGGCCGACGGCAGGGACGGCCGACCCAGACAGACGCCCCCCGCCCCCCCACCCCCCCCCCCCCCCCCCGACCGCCGCCACCCGCCAAAAGGTGCCGAGGAACCCCTCACCCCCCGACAGAGGTCCACCGGAGGGAGGAAGAGAGCGAGGGCCCCCCGCCCGAAAACACCCAAGAGATGGATGAGACACGGCGCGACGGCGCGGAGCCGACGGGGGGGCGGCGAAAAGAGGCGAGGTGCCCGACGGCGCCACCGGCCCCGCGGCAGAGCCACCCCACCCCCCCCCCCGCCCCCAAGTCAATAAAAAAGAAAAAAGAAAATTTCCCCTCTCCTAAGTACCCCCTCCCCCCCCCTCCCCCTTTCTCCCTACCCCTCCACATTTTATACCCCCCCCCCCCCTCCCCCCTTTATATAGACCCGGGCCCCCCCCCCCCCCCCTATTCCCAAATTTAGGACCTGGTTTGCCCTCTAGTTGTGAAATTCTATCCCTTATTAGACTCGTTATGAGGAAGAAACAAAGGAAGAGGAGGGGGGGCAAAAAAATTTCTACATGCATGTTGTGAATTCTTCCTTACTAGACTCGTTATGAAAGTAAGACCAAAAAAAATTTCTTTGTGGACCTTAGCATATTCGGTTTGTTGTGTTGCACACCAACAATTCGACTGGTCTAGTTATATCTCACATCAAATCAAAATGGATATCACAAACGTCGTAACCCATGCTTCACCCTTGCCGATAGTTAGCACATGCAATTACATTATTACATTTTTTATGAGTCTTTTTATAATTTGGAAAATACTCCAGTACCGACATCTTGGTATTCTAAACTTGTATATGCAACCATGACATAATAGCAGGTGCAGGTAATTTTCATTAATGTGTTAATAATTTTTTTTATTTTTCATATGTTTTTTTTTTTATATATATTTCATACAAAACATAGAAAAGGACATCCTCTTCATCTGTAAAATGGGATGCTCTCTTTTAGAGGTTATAATCCAGAGGAATCAGGACACTCTGAAACACCATTGAAGGAAACAACGCCACTACTAAGGAGAAGATCAACAAGGAAACACATTAGATCTATTTCTCCCGATCCTCGATAGCCTCCACCTGCGGCTGCACGTCAAAAACCAACTACGCAAGAGGTTTTGTCTTTTGGAAGTAAGTTTTCATTACTCTAAAAACAATTTTTTTTTAGATTTTTACTGTTTTTATTAATTGTTTTTGTTTTTTATATAAATAACATGCCCACATTCCACTTGCATTTGCAACTATGCAAGATGTATTTTCTTTTATCAGTAAGTGTTTAACAAGTTTTGCAACCAATTTTCATATTCTACCTTTAAAAATTTTATAACTAATTTTTATTTTTATGTTTTTTGAACCTATACAACAAATTCATCAACAAAAACAACAACAAATGCTGCCCCTTCCTCCACAAGACCAACATCAAATGAGAGGTCAATGCCCCCAAATTGGGAAACACATTCTTCTGACTAGGGCATAGAGAGAACCAACAGTTCAATTTTTAGAGAAAGAACCTTCGAAGACATTTTTATTATTCGAAAGGATTTCTCTTGGAAATTTTAATTTTATTGGTATACCGAAAACTTCTGGTGTTGGGTTGGATGAAGTTCCACTTGATCAAGATTTATTTTTGCAAGGAAACACTCCCGCTACCTTCCAAGTATCAAAACTTCTTGGAAATCATCATAATTATGGAGCAGAATGTTCAAGTAAATCTCCTCCTAAGGTAACCCAAACCCCTCAAGCTCCTCCTTGATCAGAGGAAGAAAAATTTAATATTTCTAAAAAATATTTGATTTCTGACAATGTTGAATCTACCATTAAGGATCTACTGCTTCCAGATGTAACATAAATAAAAAATGGGAGTATCGGGTAAAAGTTTTTATAAAGGAAATCAATGCCTGATACAATAATTTTTCAAAAATGGAAAATACATTTTCTATTGGTGAAAATGAATCTAAAAGGATGGAGGCTCTACTAGAGCAAGTGAAATCTGATATGGTAAAGGTGAATACATCTTACAATGATGAAAATTTAAAGATTATGTTGAAAAGATTGGAGAACATTAACGGTGAGGCCCAAGCTTATTACAATGAATGGACATGTGATAAGAAAAAGGTTGTTGTAGTTGTAGCTACCAAGAATGTTACTAAGGTTTGACTTAGTCACTTATGTGTTGATTAATTTTTTTGTTTTCTTTTTTGAAATGTAATTATTTAATGACTTATTATTTTTTATTTTTGTAGGTAAAGTATGAAAATATCAAGAAGTAGGTTGAAAACCTAAAGGATTATCTCCAGATGGCAAAGGAGTTCTTAAATGCTTCCTTATCAATGAAAAAGAGCTCAAGAAGCAGTTCGACAAAACAATATTTTGCAAAAAATCATTATTCAAAATGGACTGGATCCTGATGCTCAATTGAAGGAGAAGGGTAAAGAAGTGCAAGGCCCAACATCTGAAGATATTAGGAAAGAGAAAAACACCCTTCTCGAAGAATTGGAAAGTGTTGATAAAATTCTTGTCAGTTTTGGAGCAATGCAAAATGTGAAAATAGTGGAAGTAGTGGAAGTAGTGGAAGAGGAAAAAGAGGTTGAGGGGGGAGTTGTTTCTTTATAGAATGTGGAACTCATTGAGATGGAAAAAGGAGTGGTGGAAAGTGGTAAAGGAGATGTGGAAAGGGGTAAAGACCCCAAATTTATTTCATGATATTTCATATTTTATGACTTTCCAAATTTGATATTTGGCAAAAGACTATTTCATGATGTTTCATATGTTTTCATATTGAAAAAAAGATACTTGCTTTTATTACTTTACTATTATGCTATTTATATTTATAATTGTGTGTTATTTTTATCTCTTCAGTATTATGGTGTTGCAAATATGCTTGAGTTTATGAAGAATATATGTATGCATGTGTTATTCTCATGTCTTGTGTATTATGTTATGTTTGTGATGGATATATCTATGAATGGTTTTAAATTTTCAATTACATGCATGATGCTATGTTTTTTTTCTATTTCAATTTTCAAATATGTTTACAAAGCATATATCTATGTATGGGTTTGAATTTTCATTTTATTCATATATATTCTTGTTGTTGTATAAAAATAAGTATGATATTTTGTATTATGATATATTGTTTTAATATTTCATAGTGTGTTTTGAAGAACACAAGCTTATACTGAGAGGGGGGGGTGAACAGTATAAGACAAATTTAAACCTTTTCTTCCAAAACAACTTTCAAATCAATATTATGCAGAATAAAGATAGCAGTAATAACAACAGTAATCAAAACAATGCACAAAACACCATCCACAAAGTGACACAACAATTTACGTGGTTCACCCAAGGTGGGCTACTCCACGGATAAAAATTTCCTCTAAAAGTTATATCAAAGTCCTCTGGGAATCCTTCTCGATTACAATGTTTATGAGCCTCGGCTCAAAGGAGATACCTTCCCCTAATTCTGCTTTGGTTGGTGATCCTCTAGAAGACCTCTACCTCCTCTACCCTTAGCAAGTGGAACTCTATCCACAAAAGACACCTGTCTTCCCTGCTCTGGCTGGAGATCTCTGTCCTCAACTCTGTCACCGCAAAGCTGGTCCTCAAATATGCACTAAACATAGTCCTTCGGTCTAGCACAAATCTATCCTCTTCCTCTTTTCTTTTCTGTTACAGTTGCACTTGGTCGAAACCAATTTTTCATAGTCTACGCAAACATAGCAGCACTCGATCTACTTATGCTCTTCTGCAAAAACACAACAGCACAATCTTTGCACATCCAGCGCAAACACAACAGCACAGTCTTCGCACTCTTTGCTCAAACATGACAACACTGTCTTCACAACCTCTATGCAAACATAGTAGCACAGTCATCGCACACTCCGCACAAACATAGTAGTCGATCAGACTTCCACTTATGCACCTCTGCGATCAAACTTCTCCCCGCACTCTATCTGCACAAATCGCACTTCGAACGCACACTTCATCAATCACACAAACTATTCAAATAGCCCTCCTTTTATAGAGTAAGATTCAAGATCATTACAATCAATCTTAGTCGGCTGTTACTCTTAAATTGCGTCGGCTACAAAACCCTACACTGCGTCGGCCTAGATTTTAACTTTGTCGGCTCAAATTTAACTCTGTCCTCCAACCATAACTAGTTCTATAGCTGTCCCTATGAAACTTCAACATGTCGTGATATCGTGACACCTTTGCCTATCGTACACCTTCTATTGCTTGTTGTCGTGAAATCGTGACACTTTTGCTTTTGTCTGCCTTGACAACGTGCTTATCGTGAAATCGTGACACTTCTGACTTTTGCTGACGTCATCTTCACTCTTGTCATGAAATCATGACACTTTAGACTTCAAAGCCTTCTTCTCTACTTTTGTCACGAAATCATGACACATCTGCTTCTGCTGACGTCAACTGCAACTCTGTCACGAAATCGTGACCCTTCTTGCTTCTTCAACCTTTTCTCGGTTTGCACCAGCAAAAATGGAACATGTCATGAAATCATGATGCTTTCGCTGCCTTAAGCTCTTTTCTGCCATATGCCCACGAAACTGGAACATGTCACGAAATCGCGACGCTTTTGCCTTCAAGCTCTTCCTTCTGTTACTATCGTGAAATTGTGACACTTTCTCCAACTGCAAGCTGCCAACTCAACCTATCACAAAATCGTGACACTTTTTGCATCCACACAACTTCTTTGTAACTTGTCATGAAATCGCGACGCTTTTAGCTTCCAAGAGCTTTCTCTACTGCCTATTGCAAAATCGCGACACTTCCTGCAACTCAATACTGCCATCTCAACTTGTCGCAAAATCATGACAGTTTTGCCTGTTTTGACTCTGCCTTCTAGCATGTCGCGAAATCGTGATAGTTTTGCTAGAACTTTCTCTCTCCTCAAACATGTCACGAAATCATGACAGTTTTGCCTGCTTCGTCTCTACCTTCCAACATGTCATGAAATCGTGACAGTTTTGCCAAAACTTTCTCTCTCCTCAAACATGTCGCGAAATCGTGACAGTTTTGCCAGCACTTTCTCTCTCCTAAAACATGTCGCGAAATCATGACAGTTTTGCCAGCACTTTCTCTCTCCTAAAACATGTCACGAAATCGCGACAGTTTTTCCAGCCGCCTGCAAACTTTTTCTAACTTATCTTTTTCTTGATCTTTTGCAACTGGGCTACTCTGATTTTCTTGGAGACTTACTGACCAGCTGAAACCTTCATCAAAACACATTCTTTGACATAAAAACAAATTGCTTCAAGAACTCCTTGACATCAATGACAACAACTACTCTTGAGCAAAGGCAATGTACTCAAGGTACCCAAAATTGCCAACAATCTCCCCCTTTGTCATTGATGGCAAACCTTTACTAAAAACACATCTTCAAGAGCCAAAACTGAAATCAATCTCTTTGAAGTTTTGCTCCCCCTGACTTGAAGCTTTCCTCTTCACTTGAAGCTCTCCCCCTTACTCATATCTCTCCCCCTTACTCAAATCTCTCCCCCTTTGTCATCAATGGCAAAGGGTCACCTTTGGGGCTTGGGACTAAGAATGAGTCTCTTAGCTTAGTCCCTCCCCCACCTCCTATTAAGGTGATTTAAAATAGGGTTGGGAGTGAAACCCCCATTAGACACTCATCATCATCAGTGTCTACAATTTCTTTGTCGGGCCTTCTCTTGAGCTCTTTGTCAATGTTTCTATTCTTGGTACTTTTCTTGTTCTTGTTTTCATCTCTTTTCTTGTCCACACCTTGATCCTTGGACCTGTTTATACCACTATTTCTGTTCTTGTACCTTGGAAGATCAGCTCTACACTATCTAGCTGTGTGACTCGCATTGTTGCACTTATAACAAGTAACAACATTATTTCTTTCGGCATACCTCTTCTTTGAATCCGTATGTTATGAGTAACTGTGTTCCTGTTATTAGTCTTGCAAAAAATTGCTTTATGCCCAAATTGATTGCAAGAGTAACAATACCCTTGGAAGAAATTACCACTTCTGAAATTATTGTTAACCTTCTTCATTTGAGACATGCAATGTGCAGCCATGTGTCCAAACCTGTAACACGCAAAACATCTGCCGTGAAATTTTCTTTTATACGACCTCTTGGGTCCTGAAAACTTTTTCTTCACATTCTGAATTTCGTTTTCTATTTCTACGCATCGATCACTCACGGACTCATGTTCTGAAGTACTTTCATCATCAGAACTCTCTTCCTTTTGGAATCTCTTGCTAGATTCCCCGACCTGTTCTTTGAGCGGTTTAACAAAGCCAAGACCTGTTTTATCTATTGGATTTCTTTGTCCTTTGATGAGAGATTTAACCTTTTTGGAGCTATCCTGAAATTTGTAGAGCTTATCCTTGTACTCTTTATTTTCTTCTTTCAAAGAAGCCATTTTCTGCTCTAACTCATTATACTCAAGAATCTTAGACTCTAACTCATCCTTGAGTTCCTGTGTTTTAGCTATAGAGAAGTCAAGACTTTCTATAAGATCGTCTCTCTCCATACAACATTCATCTAACTTAATCTTGAGTCTATCATTCTTCTTTCTTTCCTTTTTCAAAACACTAAGAGCATTATTGAGTTCACATTCAAGATCCTCTATTTGATTGCACTTTGAATTATCAAGGCCTTTTTCAGATTTCTTATCACTAGAGGTGCTACCCTTTTCAAAAACCATACATGCATCTTCCTTATCATTTTTTGAAGCATCCTCATACATACTAGCAACCAATTCATTATTTGTGCAATCATCCTCAAGGTGCCCAAAATTTCCACATCTAAAACATTTCATGACAATGAATTTATGTTTCGGTTCTTCCTCCTTTTCTGAAATGAACAACATCTCATTTTCATTATCACTGGAAGAGCTTTCACTATCATTTCTAGAACACTTACTTGCTTTGTCCAAATAGAAGCTCTTCTTGTTCTTGTGTGAATACCTCTTTCCTTGATTGTTGTGCTCATCTTTATTCTTTCTGTAATACCTGTGCTTTTCAGAATCCTTGCTCTTAACATCTTGTATATCTTCATCACTTTCATTCTTGGAAACAAGATACGATCAGTAGCATAATGACCAAACTTTCCATAGTTGAAACATCTTATATTTTTCTTGCTTTTGTGCTTTCTAGAGAACTTGCCTTTCTTGTTGTAATATGCCTCTTCCTCACTAGAAGACTCATCACTCTCTTGAATCTGTTTGCCTTTTGATTTCTTGGTAGCTTTGAAAGTTGCCTCTTTCTTTACATCAACTTTCACTTGAGTTCTCAGCTCAAATGTTGCAAGAATACTATGGAGCTCATCCTTTTTCAACTTATCTAAATCTTTAGCTTCCTCAATAGCAGAAATATTTTCACTAAATCTATTAGGAAGAGATCTTAAAATCTTATCACACACATCATTTTCAGCAAGTTCAAGACCTAAGTCTTTCATAGAATTAACAACTTCATCCATACGGAGCATGTAGTCACTAATATTTTCATCATCATTCATCTTGAGCTGTTCAAACATACCTTTGAAGTGTCTCAACTTGGCCTTTCGGACATTTGCATCACCTATATGAACAACTTGCAATTGTTTCCACATTTCACTAGTTGTCTTGCAGTGAATAACTTTGGTAAGATCAGCCTTTTGTAAACCCTTCACGATTGCATTCATGGCTTTTGAGTTGTTGTGATGTAGGAGCCTGTCTTCTTTAGTATAAGGACCATTTGTAGGAATGGTGTACCCATATTCAATAACTTCCCATACCTCATTACCAAGTGCCATTAGATAGAATTTCATTCTTGCACTCCACAAATGGAAATCTGATCCATCAAGAATAGGTGCTGCATTGCCACTTGAATAATCCATTGTGTTCTTTGCAAGCTTTTCCTTCAAGCTGTTAAAATTTTCGAAGGTACTAGCTCTGATACCAATTGAAGAACACAAGCTTATACTGAGAGGGGGGGTGAACAGTATAAGACCACTTTTAACTTTTTCTTTCAAAACAACTTTCAAATCAATATTATACAGAATAAATATAGCAGTAATAACAACAGTAATCAAAACAATGCACAAAACACCATCCACAAAGTGACACAACAATTTACGTGGTTCACCCAAGGTGGGCTACTCCACGGATAAAAATTTTCTCTAAAAGTTATATCAAAGTCCTCTGGGAATCCTTCCCGATTACAATGTTTATGAGCCTCGGCTCAAAGGAGATACCTTCCCCTAATTTTGCTTTGGTTGGTGATCCTCTAGAAGACCTCTACCTCCTCTGCCCTTAGCAAGTGGAACTCTATCCACAGAAGACACATGTCTTCCCTGCTCTAGCTGGAGATCTCTGTCCTCAACTCTGTCATCGCAAAGCTAGTCCTCAAATATGCACTAAACACAGTCCTTCGGTCTAGCACAAATCTATCCTCTTCCTCTTTTCTTTTCTGTTACAGTTGCACTTGGTCGAAACCAACTTTTCACAGTCTGCACAAACACAGCAACACTCGATCTACTTATGCTCTTCTATGAAAACACAACAGCACAATCTTTGCACATCCAATGCAAACACAGCAGCACAGTCTTTGCACTCTTTGCTCAAACACGACAACACTGTCTTCACAACCTCTATGCAAACATAGTAGCATAGTCGTCGCACACTCCGTGCAAACATAGTAGTCGATCAGACTTCCACTTATGCACTTCTACGATCAAACTTCTCCCCGCACTCTATCTACGTAAATCGCACTTTGAACGCACACTTCATCAATCACACAAACTATTCAAATAGCCCTCCTTTTATAGAATAAGATTCAAGATCATTACAATCAATCTTAGTCGGCTGTTACTATTCAACTACGTCGGCTGCAAAACCTTGTGCTACGTCGGCCCAGATTTTAACTTTGTCGGCTCAAAGTTAACTCTGTCCTCCAACCGCCACTAGTTCTATAGCTATCCCTGTGAAACTACAACATGTCACGATATCGCGACACCTTTGTCTGCCATCGTACACCTTCTATTGCTTGTTGTCACAAAATCGTGACACTTTTTGCCTTTGTCTGCCTTGACAATGTGCTTGTCATGAAATCGCGACACTTTTGACTTTTGCTGATGTCATCTTCACTCTTGTCGCGAAATCGTGATGCTTTAGACTTCAAAGCCTTCTTCTCCGCTTTTGTCATGAAATCATGACACATCTGCTTCTGCTGACGTCAATTGCAACTCTGTCGTGAAATCGTGACCCTTCTTGCTTCTTCAACCTTTTCTCGGTTTGCACCAGCGAAAATGAAACATGTCACAAAATCGTGACGCTTTCGCTGCCTTAAGCTCTTTTCTACCATAAGCCCATGAAACTGGAACATGTCATGAAATCGTGACGCTTTTGTCTACAAAGCCTTCCTCTCTGCTACTGTCGCAAAATCGTGACACTTTCTCCAACTGTAAGCTGCCAACTCCACCTATCACGAAATCGTGACACTTTCTGCATCCGTACAACTTCTTTGTAACCTGTCACGAAATCGCGATGCTTTCAGCTTCCGAAAGCTTTCTCTACTGCCTGTCGCGAAATCGCGACACTTCCTGCAACTCAATACTGCCAACTCAACTTGTCACGAAATCACGACAGTTTTGCCTGTTTTGACTCTGCCTTCCAGCATGTCACGAAATCGTGACAGTTTTGCCAAAACTTTCTCTCTCCTCAAACATGTCACGAAATCACGACGTTTTCCTGCTTCGTCTCTGCCTTCTAGCATGTCGCAAAATCGCGACAGTTTTGCCAAAATTTCTCTCTCCTCAAACATGTCGCGAAATCGCGACAGTTTTGCCAGCACTTTCTCTCTCCTCAAACATGTCACGAAATCGCGACAATTTTGCCAGCACTTTCTCTCTCCTAAAACATGTCACGAAATCGCGATAGTTTTGCCAGCACTTTCTCTCTCCTGAAACATGTCACAAAATCGTGATAGTTTTTCCAACCGCCTGCAAACTTTTTCTAACTTATCTTTTTCTTGATCTTTTGCAACTGGGCTACTCTGATTTTCTTGGAGACTTACTGACCAGCTAAAACCTTCATCAAAACACATTCTTTGACATAAAAACAAATTGCTTCAAGAACTCCTTGACATCAATGACAACAACTACCAAGAACTCCTTGACATCAATGACAACAACTACTCTTGAGCAAAGGCAATGTACTCAAGGTACCCAAAATTGCCAACATGTTTACGATGGATATATCTATGAATGGTTTTAAATTTTCAATTACATGTATAATGCTATGTTTTTTTTATATTTCAATTTTCAAATATGTTTACAAAGCATATATCTATGTATGGTTTTAAATTTTCATTTTATTCATAGATATTCTTGTTGTTGTATAAAAATGAGTATGATATTTTGTATTATGCTATATTGTTTTTATATTTCAAAGTGAGTTTACGATGGATATATCTATGAATAGTTTTAAATAATGAATGGGTTTATGATTTTATTTTCCCATATCTAGAGTGATATGCTACATGCATTTTTCCTTCTTGATTCAAATCATACACACTAAATCATAAATAATAAATCATAACGCTTCTAATGCCACGACATACTTATGATACATACATACATTAATAATCAAAGCAAAAATCATACTAATGATACTAAGACATTTTTACTAGTTATATATGTATGCATGGTTTACTCAATGATAAAGAATAAATCATAACTCTTCTAATGTCACATCATACTTATGACACATATATACATTAATAATCAAAGCAAAAATCACACTAATGATACTAAGACATTTTTACTAGTTATGTATGCATGCATGGTTTACTCAATGATAAAGAATAAATCATAACACTTCTAATGTCACAACATACTTATGATACATACATACATTAATAATCAAAGAAAAATCGCTATATTTTATCAACATATACAATTAATTAAATAATATACCATCATTATGTATGCATAAAATATATTTTTTTGAAAATAGAATGATTGAAATTTACAAATAATAAAATACAAAAAATCATTGATAATATGAACTTTTACAAATCATTGATATTCATAAATGATATCAAATACGATAAATCGTTGATAATATCCTTTCAAATATGAAAAATCTAAAAAATTATTGGTGATATGAATTTGTCATATAATCATTACAATTTTTACATTTCTGGAAGTTGATACAAAGTTGTATCGAATTCTCCAATAGAACCTTGAATCATTTGTGAATTCTGTGTTTCCATAATCTCATCATCACTATGAGCTAAATCATTTTCGTCATTATCAACACTATTATTGAGACATCTTCTTTTTTCTAGGGACTTCCAATATTTCAATGCTCAGTCATAGGGAAATTTACCCACCTCGTACGATGACACATACATTCTCAAACAAATTTCCAAATTTTTGTCCAACCTGTTATGAAATTTTGATTTAACAAAATATAATGCACTGAAAACCATTTCATCTTCAACAAATCCCAAAATCATTGTCTGACATAATTCGTACAAAATAAAGTATTCACTCAGAATTTCAGTTAAGACACTACTTCGATATAATTTTTCCTAGAATTGTGTGATTGAACCAGTCAAATGTGGATTTTTGAAATGTCAAATTTGATTATCCATTGTTATTCCACAATTGGTTGATTTTTGTCTCAAAAGATATTTGTTTAGAATACCATTTATTTTCGCATTTTTAGAGAAATGTGTTATTATATTACCCATATATTTTACAAACAACTCACTTCTACTATTGTGGTCAACACTAGGATTCCAGAATATGGGATTAACAACAACCATGTCCTCAAGTGTCTCATATATCTTAAAACAATATATTATTTCACTTGTTAATGTATTTGCAATTCTTTTCAATTTATTTTGAGTGCTATCCAAAACCTCATCGAATCCGAAATGTGTTACGGGCACTTGTTCAACATCATTTGTTATTGTATCTAATTGATTTGAGTAAAAATATAAAGGAATCATCTTTCCATGGATAGCAATGCAAATATTGTCATTGATGTTGAAATTTAAAATTTTGTTTTGATCATTGACATCAATTAACGTATTCCAACTATCAAACTTGGTATCTTCAAAATATTTTCTGAATAAGTAAATCCTGTCAATATTCATACATATTTGTTTTCTCATCTTGATGAAATCAACAATGTAAATAGCCCTTTCCTGTGCAATTTATCAAAGAATTTATTTCTTGCAACAATTGAAGAATGCCACATAATGTGATAAGAGTTTCAACATTAGTCATTTGAACTAGCAAATATTGTGCCTTGTCAACCTCCATACGATATACATACATAAACCCAACCAAATATTGATATTCTAAAAAAACCCTTTTTGCAGGAAGAAATAATGAAATCCACCTAGTGTCCATATATTTTAACATTTTTTTATCTTCGGTTACACCTAGAGAAAATTGTTGAAACTCTGCAAACCTTTTTGGATTGCAAGAAAAGTATGAGTGTATTTCATGGACAAGTTCTTTGAATCTAGCTACATTATCAAATTTGATCACAATTTTGTATGCAAGATTCATTCGATGTGCCATGCAATGAATGGGAATCATATATGAGGCAATTGTTGTCTGAAGCCTAACACAAAGACCATTCCTATGTCTTTGTATTGTAGTTACCCCATCAGCTCCAACACAAATTAACTTTGTGGTAATTTCATTTTCATCCATTCTGACAATATCTTTTAAACTAGTTACAACAAGATTATAAATATTTTTCGTATTACAATTTTCAATCATCGTATGCAGTGCTAGTAAATGATATTGTCTCAACTTATTTTTGAATGTGTAAACATGTATACAAATCCAAGATGTGTTGTCAACAACTGTTACCTCGTCAATGGAAAGAGAAATAAATTTGGCTTGTTTTACATTCTCTCTCAGGTCTTCCTTCTCAACTAGTGTTAGACATTTTGCCATTTCCCAACCACTTCGATCTGACCAATGTGAACGGGTAAGTTTTTGTACATTGACTAGTTGAAGAATTTCCTTAAAATCAATAAAATTATACATGGGTCGATCTATTTTAAGAATAATGTATACAACATCAAACTACAATTTCTTTGAGTCTAAAAGAGTCTTATTATTTTTTTTGAATTGGGCCTCGATTGTTCCACCCTTCTCAATGAGAGATTTTTTATTTCATTTTTTTTTCGTATTCAAGTGCATATCTCACATGCACACATTCTGATGCATCCTTCCACCTATGAGATATGAGAATTTTTCCATCACTTCGTATTTATTTGATGTAAAATTTCCCATAGTGTTTTTCTATTGTGTCTTTCTTATTTTGCAATAAATGATCCTTTACCAGCTTCCATGTACAAATAATGCATTTACAAACATTATGTGTGTCATCTCACTCAATAAATGGGTATAACAGTGCCCATTCATTTTTAAAATACCTTCTAATAGTCCATTTGCTTACTTTTTGACGTTTAGATTTTTGACTACAAGATTCTCCAGATGTTTGCATATTAATTGTATTTGTATTGTCAATTTATTTTTCGATTGATGTCTCTAAAATTAACATCTCCTGAACTGGTTGATGAATGTCGTTATGTGGTCCCATTTCATTTGTTGGAATATCTTGGAGTGAATGCACATCAGGTTCAACAATGTTTACTACATTCAATGTTTGGTGTTCTCTATTATTTTTTATTTAAAAAGGTACTATTTGAAATAATTAACAAAATATAGTTTTACAAAGCATATAAAAAGAGGTATATAGGCAGAAAACTATTTATATATTACTAAAGAAATGCTTTATATTTAAGAATTAAAAAGAAATATTAAAAATTTTATGGTAAAAGATGTTTGTACCTGCATGTTGTGTAGAATTTGTAGTAGTACAAATTTCCTCACTACATTTTGATATTTGTGTAAAATATTTTAGAATTGTCTTTTTACTAGAATATTGGCCTCCCTTCTTTCCATCTTCAGTAGGAGACATTGTATCTATAATGAAAAAATGTTTGGATGTTAGGAAATGAATATGAAATTGAAGGAAACATGCAAATATCCCTCAAGAACCTATGCTACCCTGTAGAATGACATATGAAAGACAATAAGTAGTCTGACAAAAAATACTCCCAAAACACAACATGACATGGATACTTATCGACCACAGATATAAATAGTGCTTCTACACTACCTATGAAAAATATTCTAAGAGACAATAAGTAGTCTTTGACAAGACAAATGCTCCTAAGGCACAACCAGATGACATTGATAGTTATCTACAATATATGAGGAAAAATAGCTTTGGATAAAAGAACAATGGAAGAAGAATACCAATTTTTAGTCATTATTTCTTGTGCCAATATACACTTCTCTACAATTGATGCTGCTTAGCACATCCCTACAATCGACAGAGTAATGTCGATCGACACAACCCTAAAATAAATAGATAAATGTTGATCGACATGGATCTACAACTTATTAGCTTATACCAATAGACATGGGCTTTGCAACTGATTGACTTATGCCGACAGACATGACTCTACAACTGATCGTATTATGTCAACAAAAATAGCTCTACAACTGATCAACTTATACGGACAGACATGACTTTGTAACCGATCATCTTATGCCGATAGACATAGCTCTACAACTGATTGGCTAATACCGATAGACATAGCTCTACAATCAATCAACAACTCTACAACTGATCGATGCCTCTATAATCGATTGACACCTCTACAACCAATCGATACCTCTACAACTTATCGACACCTCTACAACTGATTGAATTATGCTAACAAATATAGCTCTGCAATCAATTGGATTATGTTGATAGTCATGGTTATACAAACAATCGGCTTATGCTGATATTCATAGCTCTATAACTGATCGATTTATATTGATAGACATAGCTTTGCAACTGATCAACTTATGCCAATAGAAACAGCTATGCAACCGATTGTCTAATACCAATAAAAATGGCTCTAAAACCAATCGACACCTCTGCAACCAATAGACACTCCTATTCAACCTTGTTTCAGAGCGATGTATTTTTATCGGTACCCACTATAGTATATATACGAGTAGTATATGAGGCGATTTGGGTGGAAAAACAAATCATTTATAATTTGAAGGTGAAATGAGGGGTAAAATCAAAATCATTTATAGTTTGAGGTCAGCGGATTAAAAAAAATATATTTTCATTATTTTCAACGACATGCTAATTTACCCCAAAAAAACTTTCGCCCCATAATTTTTTTGGACATTTTGAGTCCCTAATCTAAAATGTTGTCATTGATGTCAAAAGAGGATTTAATGTCAAAAGGATCTATCAAGGGTTTTTGTGAAAACCAAGGTAGGAAAAATAAAAGGTTTTATTTAAAACCATGGACATCAGATTTGATCTGGGTTTTTCTTAAAACCCAAGTTGGGCTTTTGTTTCATCGAAAAAGGTGCCCCGATGATGGAGTTATTTGAGTTTTAATATTTGGTTTAAATTTTAATTATTTAAAATTTAAATTCAAATTTAAATTTAAAAGTAAAGTTTCCATCCGACGTCATCAAGCAAACATAAATTTATATTTCTGCTGATGTCTTCGAAGTGTTTTAAACACTATATAAAGGGGTGGTAAATAAATCAAAGTTTTATCCTTGCTCTTGTGATAAATGTTTGGGATTCGAATAAGTCTATGAGCTCATGCAAATTTTGATAAGAGAAGAAGAAAATAAAATGATAGTGCTTGGAAATTCAAAACATGGTGGGAAGTGTGGCACATTGGCAAATCATTTTGGTTTAAGGCACAAGGTAGCACAAACACCAGGGATCAAATCCCTTGGACGGTGTTTCGAAAGGCGTGTTAAAAGCGCTTTGGTGCTTTGTATTTTGGGGAAGGTGGAGGAAGGTTTAAGACACTTTGGGCCTTTGAATTTCCAACAAGCGCCTAGCTTATGTGGAATCTTAGCCATGGCTAAGACGCTCATGGTGTGGCAAGTCGGGGTTCGAATCCCCTTGAGGAGGTAATTACGTTTTGCATTTAAATAATTTTTATTAGCCCTAAATTTTAGAGTTATAAGGTAGTTAATGCAAATTAAAGTTTATTATTAGGGCTAAGATTATTATTGAAAAGCATAATTGGTTTATGATTTATTTGATGGTTATGGAGAATTAATTTTAAGAGAAATAAAGAGTTGTTTTTTAAAAGCAATTTTGAGAGGTTTATTATTTTTTATAAGGGTTTTAATAAAAGGGACTTTGGTGGACGTGTTTATTAACTTGGAGTAAAAAGGGTGTAATTTGAGTAATGCTTTATTTTGTGATTATTTGAAGTCCATTAACCATAGTTTAGATTGGAAAGGAAAGTTGTGTTTAAGTATGGCAGATTTTGTGGATAACTTATTGGCATCAAAAAGGTATGGGCACATTCTCCTATTGATTTTTTATGGTGGTTGATTTCTAAAATATCATTGGAGAGAAAAGGATTGATTATGGTTTCCTTTGAGAAAATGATTGGTTGAATGCTTCAAGGTTTTCTAGTTTGTGAGTTGTATTTAAACCTTGATTTATTAACATTTTTGTTGAAGCCCATTGATGATGAAATGAACTTAAACTTAAGTTGGAAAATAAAATGAGTATCATTGCTATGTGAGACTTTTGCTTGAGCATTGTTGGAAACATTTTGAGTTGGTTAATACATGCTTGGACTAGGGTTTATGAAAAAGTATTGTTTCATGAGGTGATTGGTTGAGTTGAGTTGGTTAATACATGCTTGGACTAGGGTTTGTGAAAAGGGATTGTTCCTTGAGGTGATTGGTTGAGTTGAGTTGGTTAATACATGATTGGACTAGGGCTTGTGAGAAATTATTGTTCTTTGAGGTGATTGATTGAGTTGAGTTGATTAAGCCTAGTCAAGTGGATGCATGTGGTTTTTCAAGTTCCTAGAAACAAACTATTTAATATTCATATTTGAGTTGAGATTGATTTGAGTTGAGATTGAGGTTGATTTGAGTATAGAACATATAGAGTCTCTAAAAATTCTCTTTATGCTTCTATGAGATTGATTTGAGATATTGATTGTACATTGAGCTTAGAACATATTGAGTCTCTAACAATTCTCTTTATGATTCTATGTGATTGAGACAAGTCTTTAAGAAGACTTGTGGACTATTTTGAGTTAAGATTTTGTGAAAGATTGCTATGTAGATTTGAGAAAGTCCTATAGAAGACTTATTGATCATATTTGAGCAAGTCCTATAGAGGGCTTATTGAGAATATTTAAGCAAGTCCTAGAGAGGATTTTTTGAGCAAATTTGGACAATTTCTGTGTGAACTTGTTGAGCAGATTTGGACAAGTTCTGTGTGATCTTGTTGAGCAGATTTGGACAGGTTTTGTGTGAACCTGTTGAGAAAATTTGGATAGGTTTTGTGTGAACTTGTTGACTAGATTTGGATAGGTTTTATGTGAACCTGTTGAGCATATTTGTACAGTTTTGTGTGAACCTGTTGAGCATATTTTAGCAGGATTTAACTGAACCTATTGAGCAGAATTGTACTAGACTGACTATACTATTTTTAGTGCAAGTTAATTAGAATAATTGTGCTAGACTGACTTAACTGTGTTTGGTATTGTATTCAGATAGAGCTTTGGATGTGAAAAAGTATAGAGAATAGAGTCTCAGTGGATAGAGATCCAGCAACCAGGACAATTGAAGACAGATCTGAGTGAGGAGTCTTCAAGTGGAGAGAGATCCATAAGTCAGTGCAGTAGAGAGACAGAGTCTTCTAGAAGAACAATGGCCATAGTTGAAGGGTAAATAGTTATCATGTGAAAAATATCCATGAAATTAATAAAATCTAAACAAGCAAGATTAGATTAAAACGACGAAGCACTTTCATTGATATGAAATGGAGATTATATACATTGAATTGAGGGTGGTTCGGATGGTTGAACCACCCAAGTTGGTTTGCTAACCAACTTGTTAATTGGAGAGTGCATTACATGGCACTTATTTTATTGAAAAATATAATGTGATAACCTATGCACTATGATATGCTAACATCCCCCCTTATTACATTATTGGCAAATACCAAGAGTATTGCGGAACAATTCAAATTTGACACGGGCAAGTGCCTTGGTGAAAATATCTGCAACTTGTGCATCAGTGGGAATGTATTGGAGTTGTATGTTGTGCTTTGGAACTTCATCACGAATAAAATGACAGCGAGTGTCAATGTGTTTGGTGCGATCATGAAAAATTGGATTCTTGACAAGATTCAAAACACCTTGATTGTCGCAAAACAAATGCAGTGGAAGATTCACTGGAAGGCCCATGTTTGTAAGAATGTGACGTAACCATATTATCTCGCAGACTGCTCCACTAGTTGCACGATATTCTGCCTCTGTAGAAGAAATAGCAACAACCTGCTACTTTTTGCTATGCCACGAGACAAGACCAGATCCAAGATGAAATATGTATCCAAAAGTTGATTTTCGATCATCAATGGATCCAACATAGTCGGAGTCCATGTATCCTTGTAGATAGAACTTGTTATTCTTTTTGTATTCCAAGCCAAAATCTGTTGTACCACGGACATAATGTAGAACTCTTTTTTCTGCTTTCCAATGACTTACTTTGGGTTCTTGCATGAACCGTGAAAGATAACCCACAACAAAACTGAGATCAGGCCTGGTGTTGGTTAGATATAGGAGACTCCCAATCAGTTGGCGATAGAGAGTACCATCTACCTGTGGTGATGCATCATATCGTGATAACTTAAGTCCTTGTTCCATTGGAGTTGCTTTAGACTTACAGTTAGTCATTCGATATTTTTTGACTAATGTCTTGGCATACTTCTTTTGTGTAACTCTGATATGGTGCTTTTTATGAGTTACTTCCAAACCAAGACAATAGTGAAGAAGTCCTAGATCTGTCATTTCAAAATATTGTTTCAGATCATCTTTTACTGCATCAATCATTTTCTCTGAACTTCTTGTTATGATCAGATCATCGACATATAATACCAGAATCACTATATCAGAACCATTGTTCTTAATATAGAGATTCGCATTTGAAGGACTTCTTTTGAATCCATACTGCACTAGGTGACTATCTATCTTGATATACCAAGCTCGAGGAGCTTGTTTGAGACCATACAATGATTTGATCAATTTGCAAACTTTATGTTCTTGCCCTTTAACCACAAATCCTTCTGGTTGGGTCATGTATACTTCTTCTTGTAAGTCACCATTCAAGAAGGCACTTTTCACATCCATCTGATGTAGCTTCCACCCAAACTGAGCTGCCATGGCACAAAGTACTCGAATGGTAGTCATATTTGCAGTAGGGGCAAAAGTCTCTTCATAGTCTATGCCTTCTTTTTGAGCATAGCCCTTTGCAACAAGATGAGCTTTATGCTTATCAATAGTACCATCTGCTTTATACTTTATTTTGAACACCCATTTGCAACCAATGGGTTTCTTTCCTGTAGGCAGATCTACTAGCTTCCATGTATTATTCTTCATGAGAGATGTGTGTTCCGCTTCCATAGCAACCTTCCACTGAGGCTCACTAAGTGCATCTTGAACTGTGACAGGCTCATTTTCATCCAAAACTATCATATAGACCTGTTCATTATCCATATCTGTGTCTCTTTCTTCCTCTGCATCTACGGATAGATCATCAAACTATTGGCAAAGCTCATCAACCTCTGAAGATGATGCCTCTGCTCTTCTCTGTTGTGTCATACTTTGAGTGCATGGTCGATCTTGAGTTAGATCTGGAAGTGTATTCAGTTTAGAATCTCTCATTGTACTAGTATACCATTTCAGAATCTTCTTCTTTGGAGATGAGCTTTCTTTCTTAGGTTCTTCTTCTTCTTCAAGGTATACATTTGTAGAAGTGATATCTGATGTGGAAGCTTCATCAAATACTACATCTCTACTTATATGTGTTTTCTTGGTTATAGGATCTATCAAGCGATATCCCTTTGAAAACTCATCATAACCAAGAAAAATACATTGCAGAGTCTTTTCATCTAACTTCTTCCTTTTCTGTTTTGGGATGTGCATAAATGCCTTACATCCAAAAACCTTTAGATGAGAAATGGATGGTTTCTTACCACCCCAAGCTTCTTGTGGTGTTTTTCCTTGTAGAGCTCTGGTGGGTGCTCTATTTAGGAGATATGATGTTGTGTTTACTGCTTCTGCCCAATACTGATCTTCAAGATGTGCTCCCTTTAGCATACATCGAACCATTTCCACAATGGAACAATTTCTTCTCTCTGCAACTCCATTCTGCTGAGGTGTATAGGCTGTAGTCAGTTGTCTTTTTATCCCATGTTCTTCCAAAAAAGATGAAAATTCTTTAGAGGTGTATTCCCCCCTCGATCTGAGCGGAGGGTTTTGATGAAACATCTCGATTCTTTCTCAACCAGTTTCTTAAATTGTTGAAAGTATGAAAAAGCCTCTGATTTCAACTGAAGAAAGAAAACCCACATCTTCCGTGAGTAATCATCAACAAACAATTGAAAATACTTCTTTCCACCATAGCTGGTTGGCATAGGACCACATAGATCGGTGTGTACCAATGCTAAAGGTTTCGTAGCTCTGGAAGAGCTAGCTTCAAAAGGTACTCGGTGTTGCTTCCCTGCTAAGCAATCCGAGCAAACTGGTAAGACATGGGAGAGAGAAGGAAGACCTCTCACCATGTCATATTTGCGCAATTCAAGCAAATATCCTGAACTAAGATGCCCATAACGTCTATGCCAGAGAGAAGTTGCCTCCTTTGTAGTTGCAGCCAGAGCAACATGAGGCATTGAAAGAGCATCTAGTATGAACAAGCCATGTTTGTAGGATCCAGTTGTGACATGTTTACCTTTGTGAGTGATAAAACATCTCTTCTTGCCTTTCACAACGTGAAACACAACATCCATATTTCTATCCAACATTTGTGGAATAGACAACAGATTATTTGCTAATCCAGGAACATAGAGAACCTTCTCTATCTGACACTTACCATCTGGAAGAGAGATAGAAACATCCCCTTCACCCTTCACCTGATAAACTTGATTGTCAGCAATGGTGACTGGCTTACCTTCTTTCTCCTCAAATGTTTCAAACCATGACTTGTCTCCAGTCATATGTTTACTAGCTCCTGAATCAATATACCATACAACATCTATCTAGGAGGATGAAGTATGGGTCATGAGCACCTTGTGTGCTCTTTCAGAGTCGAAATCTGATTCGGACCCAGGAGAATCTGAGTCTGAGTTGGAGTCAGCATAAGCAACATGCCCCTTAGGTTGCTTATGTTTCTTTTTATATTTTTGTTTCTCTTTACCTTTCTTTTTAGAAGGTTGGTCATTTTGTTGCTTGTTTTTGAACCAACACCTGTTGGTGTCATGGTTATTCATATCACAAATCTTGCAATATTTTTTATCCTTCTGCTGATTTTGCTTCCCTTTGCCCTTGGAAGAAGAACCCCCTTTTTTAAACTGACCTTGCTTCTTACCACTTTGTTGTGTGGAAAGAGCATTATCTGGCACCTCATCTTTCTGAACTTGATTTGCCTCCTCAGTCTGAAGCAAATTTACCAACTCCACAAATGATACTTGTCTACCAGAAACATTGAGGGAAGTGATCAACATCTTGTAGGAATCTGGCAATGCTCTCAAGATGACAGAATTCAAGATATCATCATCCACTGGTTTTCCCATGGCATTCAACTTGGCTTTCAAGTCAGCCACTCTGCAAAGGAATATATCCACTGTCTCCCCAAAATTCATACTGAGAGTATGTAATTGAGTTTGAAGGTTTAGAATAGTGGATTGATTCTTTCCTTCATACATAGTAATCAAAGCATCCCAAGCTGCCTTACTGGTTTTGGCATCACAGATATGAGGTTGGACCTCATCTGCAGTAGCAAGCAGGAGAAACATGAGACCTCTTTTGTCCTTCTTATCCCAAGCCTCTTGATCTGTTCCTGCTATTTGAGGACGTTTTGTAGTGCCATTCACTACATCCCATAAATCTTCCACCTAAAGAATTGCTCTCATCTTTGTCTTCCATGGAACAAAGTTAGGACCTTTCAGTAACTGTGAATCTGATATATATTTGTGAACACTGGCCATTATGAAGGTTCCTTATATCACCAATTGGTCTCCCTTTCTTTATACCTGCCAGATATTTATATCGTAACCATTCAATATATACCCGCCCTTACGTGAGGGAGACTATAAGTATATATGAACAGTATACTACTCAATATGTACCCGCCCTTACGTGAGGGAGACTATAAGTACATATGAGAAGCACAATATATCGAATTTAGGTGATACTGAAAGGGCATCGTGTTGTTAATGACACCTACCATAGAAAGTTTTATTCCTCATGCGTGGGGCGTAACTTCCCCTAAACACTTCAGAAAAAACCTTCGTCAAGATTTACGCCTAACAACAATCACGATGTGGGTATGAAATGAAGTGAGCAATAGAACTGGTTTGCCTTATTTCTCCCCGATGATTGATAGAGAACAAGCTCAGATGTCGTTGTTGCAGCTATATTAGGCGACGGATATAGTAGCCCAAAGCACGACAACATTACCTGTAAGTGTGAGCCAGAGGTATCTCAAATACCGAACGTTGTTGTGCAATAAATTGCACAAATAGATGTATAAATTTGGGGTCTTTTGTTTTGTTTATATGTGATTTATTATTTGCAAGAAAGCAAGAAAGTTAAATGCAAAAAATCACAAATACCCACAAATTTTTAACTACTTGAGGTGTCGGATTCCACCGAAAATGCACCTATTACAATACCATTTTTTTATATCCCCCCTTTATCTTATCATTTTGCAAGAAGAAAATGCTCAAAGTATCCCCCCTTTCAGTGGCAAAATGAACAATGGGAGAAAAGAAAAAATGAACCTTTCCAAATCCAGAAAACATAAACTTATCACTCCAAAAAAACTGCATGGAAAGGAAAAAAATGGAAGTATGGTGAAGAATACCTCAAAAAATTGTATGGCCAAGTGTGTTGATAGCAAAAAACTTCAAAAAAAACCTTTGCAGGGCATCAAAAAACACTTCAAAGCATCAAAATGACACTCTTGGGCATCAATAAGGTCTTGCAGGCCATCATCGGATGCTTCCGAGCGTCAAACAGGTCATTCTGGCCATCAAAAAACCACTCCCGGGCATCAACAGGGTGTACGGGCCGTCAACAGGCACTCCCGGGCATCAACAGACCGGTCCGGGCATCACGAGGGCACTCCGCCCATCAACGAGCAATCACAGGTGTAAAAAAACACTCTCCAGGCACGCACAGGATTCGAACTAGCGACCTGAGCGTTAACACAAAGAACGCAAACCAGCCAAGCTACCGGGCTAGTTGGAATATGGTGAGCATGAGCAGAATTTAAAACAAAGGAGGGAAAGATTTGTTTTTAAAAAAAATATGGGACATTATCCCACACGCATCGTGGAGATGCGTTTGAACGGTTTAATAATCGTATCTCACAGCTATGATAGTGACTGCCTTTGGGCAGTCACCCCCTTGCCCTTTTGTCACCCGCTGACGAATCCCACTTCGCCACGTCACTTACATGCCAACTACGTCTCGCCTGCTCAGCGTCCATCCACGTCAGCCTCGGTCCACGTGTCTCTGCCTTGTCAACGTCTATCCACGTCAGCCTCGAACCTCGTGTCTTTGCCTTGTCAGCGTCTGTCCACGTCAGCCTCGAACCTCGTGTCTCTGCCTTGTCAGCGTCTGTCCACGTCAGCCTCGAACCTCGTGTCTCTGCCTTGTCAACATCTATCTCGAGTTGCATGCAAAAGCTTATCTCGATCTGCCTGGTGCAGTCTACGTGTTTGTCTCGGGCTACGTGCAAAGCTCCTCTCAATCCGCCTGGTTCAGTCTACGTGTCTACATCGTGCATCTCCTGCCTTGATCTGCCTGGTTCAGGGTCTTGCGTCGGAGTGGTTACAAAACCACCTTCTCCAACCGTCGCTTATCACTGCTCTGGTACCATAATAAAATCTAAACAAGCAATATTAGATTAAAATGATGAAGCACTTTCATTGATATGAAATGGAGATTATATACATTGAATTGAGGGTGGTTCGGATGGTTGAACCACCCAAGTTGGTTTGCTAACCAACTTGTTAATTGGAGAGCGCATTACATGGCGCTTCTTTTATTAAAAACTATAATGTGATAACCTATGCACTATGATATGCTAACAAAACTTGAGATTAGGGGATCAACATATCCTTTGGACAGAAGTCCATAAACATTGTAATTTGGGAAATATTCCCAAGAGATTATTTGAGAAATATTTAGAAGAAATATTTTCTCTGTGGAGGTAGCCCACATTGGGTGAACCACGTTAAAATTTGTGTCTCTATTGTGTGTGATGATTGGTGCATTGCTTTGGTTATTGCTATTGATATTGCCATTGATTATATTGATTAATACTATTTGGGAAAGAAAAGTAAAAATTGGTCTTATACTATTCACCCCCCTCTCAGTATAAGCTTGTGTTCTTCAATTGGTATTAGAGTTGGTTCCTTCAGAAAGGTTTTAACAACTTGAAGGAAGATCTTGCAAGAACACAAATGGTAAAGAAAGGCAAGAGTAAAATCATGAGACACAAGAAGAAAATAACACCTATGGTCATGAAAGAAAAGGAAGATGAGTTTAATATTGTTGTGTTGGGAGGACACATGGAAATAGATTCAAGAGATGAATCAAGTAATGGAGAAATATCCATATTGATAAAGTTTTGTACCAGTTGTGGAAAGATAGGTCATCATGCAACTTATTGTTCACAAGAAGGTGAAGAATGTTTTGTCTGTGGTCAACTCGATCATGATGCAAGTTATTGCAATGGGTTTGATAGCAGTGAAGATGAAGATGATTCTCTTAGATTTGAAGTTCTAAAGAATGAGTCAGAAAAGGATAACAAGAATAGTCGAAGCAGGTATCAAGAAGAAACTCCACTTTGGACAATAGAAGAAATTGAAGAAGAGGAAGATTCAGATAAAGAAAATGAGGAAGCCACTCTTAAGGAACTTGTTGAATTGAAAAGAGAAAATTCAGAATTGAAGGCTCAAATACAAGAAGATGAGAAATGTAAGACAAAGCTTCTATAGGATATATCTGACTTGAGAGATAAGGTTGAAAAGGCAAGAAGAGTTGAAAAAGGTATGGTTGAACAATCAAAGGTAAAAGAGATAGAATGTGAAAGGCTTATGGTTACTCTTGAAGAATTAAAAAGGGAGAACTCAGGATTAAGGGTCCAAGCTCAAGAAGATGAAAAAGCAAAAGCAAGGTTTTTACAGGAACTCACCAACTTCAAAATCAAAGTTGAAGAGACAAGGAAAATTGAAGAAGGTATGGTTGAAAAATTAAAGACAAAATATCTAGAGTGTGAAATATTAGAGCATGAGATAGTTTCACTAAGGATGGAAGTAAAAGGCTCTAAGGATAAGCTACACAAGTCTGAGGAAAATTCAAGGACCTTGGAAAGGACTATCAATGCACAAAGATCATCAGTCACCATAACATGACTTAGTTCTAAAGAAGAACAAGGGAGACAAGAAGCAAAAAAAGGAGAGCCAAGCTACTATGTGGATAATGCAAGTAAGTACTCAATTGATAGTGATGCTAGTTTTTCAGACAATGATAGAGATGAAGTCTTGTTTATGGTTGAAGAAAAAGATCCAGTTAAGAAAAAGACTCTAGTTATTCTCAAGTGTTTTAGATGTGGTAAATTTGGACATCTTGAAGATGATTGCACTAGGGATGGCTATAGTTTCAGTGATGATGATTTTGAAGATGCACTTGGTAAACCGAATGAGAATCTTCTAATGGCATTAGAAGAAGAAGAAGTGAGTGATCCTATAGAAGATAAGTCAAAAGAAAGGAATGATATGGACAAAGGAAAACAAATAGAGGACTATTCAATAGAGAATGGTTATGATCTCAAGGGAGAACTTATCTATGCTCTTGACACAGTAAAGAAGGTAAGAAAGCAACACTCTAAACTTGAAAGTCAATTTCAAGAATGTGATGAAGAAATATTACTACTCATAGAGGACTTAGAAAAGTCAAAGGCTAAGGCAAGCAAGTTCAAAGATAAGTTAGAAGCAAAGATTTTGGAATGTGAAAAGTTAACACATGAAGTTGCACTACTAAAGGAAGATCTAGAGGATTCCAAGAATAAGCTATACAAGTATGTAACCAATGAAAATAATGTGGATAAAATAGTCAGGATACAAAGAGGAGCATCAAATAAAATAGGTCTTGGTTCTAAACAGGTTCAAAAGAAATGGGTAGAAAAGTCTACTTCAGGTCTTGAAGAAGAAGGTACTTCAGAAGAAGGATTCTCAGAGGTAAGCAAAAGTGAAAATGAAACTTCTAAGGATGTGTCAGATTGTAGTGAGTCCAACAGGGACAATGGGAAAAGAAGATTCAGATGGAACAACAATCAAAATAGGAGACCAATGAGGTCTAGACAAGGAAGCTTCAATGGGAGATGCTTCTCATGTCACAGGTTTGGGCACATGGCTTCACAAGTGTAGGTCACATGAAAGATAGGTATATGGAAGAGAACAGCTTTTCCAAGGATATTGCTATTCGTGTAATGAGTTTGGTCACAAGGCAATGAATTGCAGGATTCATGACAGAAGAGGATATGGCTTCACTAGGAGAAATCCTAAGACAATTGCACATCCAAGGAATAATAACATTAAGTGTTATAAGTGCAATAATGATGGTCACATAGCAAGATGGTGTAGAGAAAATATTCCAAAAATAGGCATGAACAGGAACAGGAACATGAACATGAACAAGAACAAGAATATGAACAAGAACAAGAATAGGAACATGAATAGAAACAAGAAGATGAATAGGAACAGAGACTCAGAAAAGAAAAGAGACTCAGAGAAGAATGAGAACAAGAACAGGTACAAGAACAGGAACATGGATGAGAACAAGAACAGGAACAAGAACAGGGATGATGACTTGGAAAGAAACAATGAGAGGATTCAACAAAAAGGAAGAGGAAAAGACAAAGGTAGAGAATAGTGCTTTTGAGGAGTAGAAATACTCCCACCCCAGAATTAACCACCTCATGTGGAGGTGGGGGAGGGGCTAAGCTAAGAGGCTTAATTCTTAGCCCCGAGCCCCAAAGGTGACCCTTTGCCATTGATGTCAAAGGGAGAGAGATTTGTGTATTATGGGGAGAGTTTTTGGATATGAGGAGAGATTTGATATCTGAGAGAGCATTGAGCCAGGGGGAGCAAAGTTCCCGGGGGAGCAGAAAAGAAGGTCAAAATTCAGTAAAAGGATTTGGGTTGCCATCAATGACAAAGGGGGAGATTGTTGGACATTTTGAGTCCCTAAGCTAAAATGTTGTCATTGATGTCAAAAGAGCATTTAATGTCAAAAGGATCTATGAAGGGTTTTTGTGAAAACCAAGGTAGGAAAAATAAAAGGTTTTAGTTAAAACCATGGACAATAGATTTGATCTGGGTTTTTCTTAAAACCCAAGTTGGGCTTTCGTTTCATCGAAAAAGGTGCCCCGGTGATGGAGTTATTTGAGTTTTAATATTTGGTTTAAATTTTAATTATTTAAAATTTAAATTCAAATTTAAATTTAAATGCAAAGTTTCCCATCGACATCATCAAGCAAACATAAATTCATATTTCTGTCGACGTCTTCGAAGTGTTTTAAACACTATATAAAGGGGTGGTAAATAAATCAAAGTTTTATCCTTGCTCTTGTGATAAATGTTTGGCATTCGAATAAGTCTATGAGCTCGTGCAAATTTTGAGAAGAGAAGCAAGAAAGAAAATGACAATGCTTGGAAATTCAAAACATGGTGGGAAGCATGGCGCATTGGCAAATCATTTTGGTTTAAGGCACAAGGCAGCGCAAACACCAGGGATCGAATCCCTTGGATGACATTTTGAAAGGCGTGTGGAAAGCGCTTTGGCGCTTTGTCTTTTGCGAAAGGTGGAGGAAGGTTTAAGGCACTTTGGGCCTTTGCCTTTCCAATGAGCGCCTAGCTCGTGTGGAATCTTAGCCATGGCTAAGACGCTCGCGGTGTGGCAAGTCGGGGGTTCGAATCCCCTTGAGGAGGTAATTACGTTTTGCATTTAAATAATTTTTATTAGCCCTAAAGTTTGGAGTTATAAGGTAGTTAATGGAAATTAAAGTTTGTTATTAGGGCTGTGATTATTATTGCAAAGCATAATTGGTTTATGATTTATTTGATGGTTATGGAGAATTAATTTTAGGAGAAATAAGGAGTTGTTTTTTAAAAGCAATTTTGAGAGGTTTATTATTTTTGATAAGGGTTTTAATAAAAGGGACTTTGGTGGATGTGTTTATTAACTTGGAGTAAAAAGGGTGTAATTTGAGTAATGCTTTATTTTGTGATTATTTGAAGTCCATTAACCCTTGTTTAGATTGGAAAGGAAAGTTGTGTTTAAGTGTGGCAGATTTTGTGGACAACTTATTGGCATCAAAAAGGTATGGGCACATTCTCCTATTGATTGTTTATGGTGGTTGATTTCTGAAATATCATTGGAGAGAAAAGGATTGATTGTGGTTTCCTTTGAGAAAATGATTGGTTGAATGCTTCAAGGTTTTCTGGTTTGTGAGTTGTATTTAAACCTTGTTTTATTAGCATTGTTGTTGAAGCCCATTGATGATGAAATGAACTTGAACTTGAGTTAGAAAAGAACATGAGTATCATTGCTATGTGAGACTTGTGCTTGAGCATTGTTGGAAATATTTTGAGTTGGTTAATACATGCTTGGACTAGGGTTTGTGAAAAAGGATTGTTCCTTGAGGTGATTGGTTGAGTTGAGTTGGTTAATACATGCTTGGACTATTTTTGTTTAGGTGATTGGTTGAGTTGAGTTGGTTAATACATGCTTGGACTAGGGTTTGTGAGAAAGGATTGTTCCTTGAGGTGATTGATTGAGTTGAGTTGATTAAGCCTAGTCAAGTGGATGCATGTGGTTGTTCAAGTTCCTAGAAACAAACTATTCAATATTCTGATTTGAGTTGAGATTGATTTGAGTTGAGATTGAGGTTGATTTGAGTTGAGATTGGGATTTGAGTATAGAACATATAGAGTCTCTAACAATTCTCTTTATGCTTCTATGAGATTGATTTGAGATATTGATTGTACATTGAGCTTAGAACATATTGAGTCTCTAACAATTCTCTTTATGATTCTATGTGATTGAGACAAGTCTTTGAGAAGACTTGTGGACTATTTTGAGTTAAGCTTTTGTGAAAGCTTGCTATGCATATTTGAGCAAGTCCTATAGAGGACTTATTGAGCAGATTTGAGCAAGTCCTAGAGAGGATTTGTTGAGCATATTTGGACAAGTTTTGTGTGAACTTGTTGAGCATATTTGGACAAGTTCTGTGTGAACTTGTTGAGCATATTTGGACAGGTTTTGTGTGAACTTGTTGAGCAGATTTGGACAGGTTTTGTGTGAACTTGTTGAGTATATTTGGATAGGTTTTGTGTGAACCTGTTGAGCATATTTGGATAGGTTTTGTGTGAACCTATTGAGCAGATTTGAGCAGGTTCTAAGTGAACCTATTGAGAAAAATTGTACTAGACCGATTGTATTGTGTTTAGTGCAAGAGATTGAGCAGAACTATGCTAGACCGACTGAACTATGTTTGGTACAGTATTGAGATAGAGCTTTGGAGGTGACAGAGTATAGAGGATAGAGTCTCAGTGGATAGAGATCCAGAAACCAGGACAATTGAAGACAAATATGAGTGAGGAGTCTTCAAGTGGAGAGAGATCCACAAGTCAGTGCAGCAGAGAGACAAAGTCTTCTAGAAGATCACTAGCCAGAGCAGAAGGGGAAAGAGTTCTCCTGTGGAAGATATCCACGAACTTGAGATTAGGGGATCAACATCTCCTTTGGACAGAAGTCCATAAACATTGTAATTTGGGAAATATTCCCAAGAGATTATTTGAGAAATATTTAGAAGAAATATTTTCTCTGTGGAGGTAGCCCACACTGGGTGAACCACGTTAAAATCTGTGTCTCTATTGTGTGTGATGATTGGTGCATTGCTTTGGTTATTGCTATTGATATTGCCATTGATTATATTGATTAATACTCTTTGGGAAAGAAAAGTAAAAAGTGGTCTTATACTGTTCACCCCCCTCTCAGTATAAGCTTGTGTTCTTCAAAATTTTAGGGCCAATGGGCCCTAGTGAAATGATCCAAAATTAGCCTTTTCAAAATTTAAAAAATCCAAAATAGATCCAATTTTCAAAATTTCACACTTATACATAACCCTGCTCCACGCATTACACAAAATATAGATTCTAACATCTAGTTGTTATATGTCTAGATCTTCCACAATGAATGTTACAACTTGTCATAGGATCTTCATTCTCTGTATTTGATATTTTTTTTACAAATTTAGTTTCATTAATTTCTGCTTGAAAAAATATCCAAGGCCTTCATTCTTTGGCATTATATCTAGAATTATGGGTATTTTCATACCTTACCCATATCTTCCCAACATGTATAATTGTATCCTCTTTTTATCATTAGTTTTAAACTAATTCCTCTGGTATGCTTTTCAAAACTTATAATTTCATCATCTCTACTATTGTCTATTACTATCATTAACAACATTAAAATACCAAACATAATTATCACAATGAAATTAAACATACTTTGAACTATAATTATCACTTTTAACTTTGATAATATGGTCGTTGTCATAGCTAATACAATCATCTTCTAAACAAAATCTTATCTTATCAACAATCTTTAAATAATTGGTATCAAGGTTATATCTATTACTTGTATGATATCACATGTAAGATAACACATGTTTACCATTGTAGTATTCAAATAACCTATACAAAGAAAAATTTATCCTTTGAATAAGGTCACTTGTGTCACAAAAAACACTTGCCTTCATTGGCTTGTCCTTCAACTTTTTAATTATTTCTATTTATTTTCTATACTATACCTTAAGGATTTCCAGAGTGAATAATACCATGCATATTCTTCTTATAGCATTAACAGATATTGTCACACCATTTTTTAAAGTACTCTCAAGAGGTTTATGAAATTGAGTCCCATGAATCATAAAATTATATTTACCAAAATTTGTGTCATATTCTTCTTTTTCACAAATATAAAAACTCATCCTTCTTCATTGAGGTAACTTTTGTGATGAATATGAGGTAGAAGGAACCTTTAAAGCTTCTTGTGGTTTCTATGTAGATATAAAAGCATAATTACACAACTAATATCTTGATTGATTTTCTATTTTCTATTGTTGAAGGATGTTTATCAATTATTCAAATCTCACCTTTTTATTTGATACTTGCAAATATGTGATCAACATTTGAACTAATACAAGGAGATATCTAAATATAGCAATGACTAAGAACTTGTCATCCATATTTTATCTCATGGTGTTCAATTTTACCTTCAAATATATAATTCTTTGTATACTCTATCTATTCTAGAATCTTAATGTATGTAGTTGTGACTGAATATGAAGGATACCATATTTATTTCTTCCTTCAATATAGTACAATGTATGTTCCATGCATCTTTTTATGTATTTCTGTCACTATTATGTGGTTGTATTTCATCTATCACTACAAAATTGATGAGAATAAGTGTACTTGTACCTCCTTCAACATATGTTTCCTCAATTATACCCTCCTCACATTATGTTCCATCACTAGTAACTATGTCCCATAGTTTTTTGACCACTAGTATTGTTCTCATTTTTGTTTTCAATGGTGCACAATTTTGACCTTTAAGCAATTGATATTCTATGAGAAATATTTTTTATGTAGCCATGCCAAATTTCCATTATATATTTCATAAAATTACCCTTTTCTCTATACCACCAATCTTATATACTAAATCTTTAAATGTATTGTCCTTCGAAGAATTTTTAGAAGTGAAGAAAAGAAAAGAGTACATTATCTATGATTTTTTGTTAGAACCACGAAGGTAAAACGAATGTAGAGAATCTCAAAAGACGAGTCCACGAATAATAAAGGTTGAATATTTTATATTTAATTATAATTAATTAAAATATATTAATTAAAATTTAATGTAAATATTTCCATGAAGATCACGTTAAACTATTCTAAGAAGGTGTCACGGATGACGAGAACAATTATTCAAGAGATTGACATGCTGATGTAGAACTCCCTTGGTTCTCTCTTATGTCCACTCTTATCTTTCATTTCCTCTTATCACGTTTACCTTTGCCTCTCATGTTTTTCATTTATTTGGCCTTCTGAGGGTGTCTTGTTTGTTGTGTTTTTGCTACCTTTTAAGCTTATTTTAATGTAAAGGTTGTGGGATCCCTTTCAAAACCCTCTTTTCCTTTAATAGTATCAAATAAAATATAATGTATTTTAAAATTTTGTGACATATAAATTAAACGTATATATATATATATATATATATATATATATATATATATATATATATATATATATATATAATCTGTATTGAATTTGAAATGGATTCTAGGGTTGCTCTGATGAGTTGCTCAGGGAGGAGAGATCCCTGCTTCTGCTCTTCATAATAACTAGGCAAAGGAAGAGCTTCATTGGAAGCAAAAGTCTAGGGAATTATGATTAAAAGAGGGTGATAGGAATTCATGGTACTTCCATGCTGCTACCCTAAGTAGGAGAGGGCTGAATAGAATTAGAGAGATAAAATTGGGTGATGGGAGTGTCTGATAAAATATTCTAAAAATTAAGGAAGAGGCTATGGAATTTTTCTCAACCCTGATGTGCTTTTTTCCAAGCCGTGATTGTGCGACAGAGAATTTTATGTTAGAGTCCATTCTGAGAGATATGAATGCTAGGATTTTGGCTATTTTCTTGGATGATGAAATTTTATTTAGTATTAAATTCTACGAGCCCTCTCAAAGTTCCAGGACTAGATGGGTTTCCTCTTGCTTTCGTTCATAGTTTTTGGTATATTTGTGGTAATGATATCCACCCAACGATTAGAGAATATCAGTATTCCTTGGTGATTCGTAAGAATGTGAACTCCACCCTATTGGTCCTTGTTTCTAAGAAATATTTAGCATCCTCTTTCAATGATTTTAGGCCAATTAGCTTGTGTAATTCAATTTACAATATTTTTTCCAAAGTCATGGTTAATAGGTTGAAGTTGATGCTCCCAATTCTTATTGATAATGCTCAAAGTGCATTCATTACCGAGAGACAAATATTGGATGGTGCAATTGTTATTCATGAGATTTTGCACTCTATTAAAAAAAGTGGTAGAATAGTTTTTTTCTTAAATTTGGATATTAAAAAAGCTTACGATAGGGTTTTTTGGCTCTTTTTGCTCAGTATTTTGAAAAAGTTTGGCTTTGATGACTCCTGGATTGGATTGGTTGAGGCATGTGTCTCCATGGTCAGTTATTCAGTCCTTAATAATGGATCTCCGACTAGTTTTTTCAATTCTAATTGTGGTATTCGGTAAGGATATCCATTATATCCCTTCTTGTTCATTTTGATGGTAGAAGCTCTTGGGAGATCGATCTCTCAAAGAAGTAGTGAATTTGGACTTCATCTGGATTTACTTTACCCTCTGATTTCCCATAAAATATTTGTTTATGATACTCTTATTTCTTGTACTACTTCAGTGATCCATGGTAGGGACATCAAGTCTCTCTTAGACTTTTATGAGAAGGCGATTGGGTACAAAATTAACTTTGAGAAAAAAAATATTTTTTTTTTAATACCTCAGAGGCTCGACAGAGAAAGATGACTAATATTTTGAATTGCAAGATAGCAAATCTACTGGATACCTATTTGGGTCTCCATATTTTTTTTGGTCGTATAAAGGAATCGCTTTGGATGTTGATGGTTGAAAAGTCCAAAGAAAAGTGGCCTCTTAGAAAGGGGTCATCCTTAGTCAGGTAGGGAAAGTTGTGTTTGTCCAATGTACTCTGCAAAGCATCTTGATTTATTTTTTATTCCTTTTCCATATCCTTGGAAAGGTGGCAGTGAAGCTTGATAGTATTTGCAAAACTTTTTTATGGGTTGGTCTAGAGATAAAAATAAAATTTCATCTTGTCTCTTGGGAGAAGGTGTGGAGAAGATAGAATGAGGGTGGTTTGAACTTGAATAATACTGCTATGATGAATAAGGCATTGGTATCTAATCTTGTATGGAAGTTGAATTCTAACACCAACCACCTGTGGTGCAGTATTTTGAAGGTCAAATATAATTTTATTTATTTTTTATCGGACTTTCTCCCAAGTGGGGGGTCAAAATTTTGGAATAGTCTGATTAAGTCCCATGATTTTATTAATTCCAATTGTATATGGGTCATTGGTGATGGTAAGACAATGAATTTATGGTAAGACCAGTGGATTAGGGATCAACCACTTATTGAAGATCAAAGGTTTGGGGCTTTAATTCAGCATTCTCAAATTGGTGGCCTTCAAAAGGTGGTGGATTTTTTGGTAATTTGTAATGGTAGAAAATATTGGTCCAATCCCATCTTGGTATTAAGGGATGATTCGGACATACATCTATGGATATCTCTATTGGAGGAGTTGAGGTTGATTATGGTGCATCAAGAAGATGTAGATGATCAGCTGGTTTGGGGTGGGGATAGCGAGGGTTCCTACATAGTCAAGTCAGCATATGAGCTATTGTGTTTTGATCTAGTTGGTCATTTCCTAGTGAATTTAATTTATCTTAAGAACTTAATACTGAAGATCAACATGTTTTATTGGTTGGCGATGCAGAAAAAATTTCTCACGTTGGAAAATCTCCTTAAAAGAGGTTTAATCTTGGTCAACAAATGTTTTTTGTGTAAGAAGGATTGGGAATCAGCTTCTCATTTGTTACTCAGATGCTAGGGCTTTTAGGAGGTGCTCTCATTTATTCTTTCATGGTTGGGTGTTGCATGGGTGCTACCAAATTCAATTTTTGATTGTGTTTCTTAGTGGAGATCTTTGTTTGCCTCCTCGAGGCTTAAATGTTTTTAAAAGTTCCTTCTTCCTCATGTGCTTTGGGGGTTTTGGAAGGAATGTAATGCTAGAGTGTTCAAAGACATGGAGAGTAATCTGGATCATGTTAGTATTAGAATTATTTTGAAGGCAGTCAAGAATATTTCATCAATATTCAAAAATTTGAATTCTCCTTAGGCTCGCTCCTCGAGTGAAGGTAGGCCCAAGGAATGGTTAGGTTTCATTTTTTTGACTTGGACTCCACCTGCCCTTGACCTGAGAAGGCATATTCATTGGTACGTACCACCTACAGACTATTTTAAATTAAACTTTTATGGAGATTCTAAAGGGAATCCCAGCCTTGTTGGTGTGGGAGGAGTGATATGAGACAATAATGGTGATCTTATTTTAGCCTTTTCGGACTGTATCGGTACTCAATATTCCATTTTTATAGATGTGTGGGCTGCCTTTTTTGGTGTGATGCATTTAAAAAATCTTGGTATTCATAATGCAATAATCGAATGTGACTCTTTGTTAGTGATTAATATGCTTAAAGGGGTCTGTCAGCCTAGTTGGAAGGTGTCTAATATTATTAATGAAATAATTTGGAACTTTTGCTCCTTTGATAATGTGGCATTTGAGCACATGCTCAGATATGGCAATGTAGTGGCCAATTTTATTAGTGAAACTAAGTGTTTTATCCTAGGGATTTTTTGTTTGGTAGGAGGATTTCCCCATGGAGATCGTTACTCACATCAGAGATGAAGTTCCTTAAATTCTTCCAGAGGTTTATCCATGGGGTGCATTTATGATGGACCATTTGATGCCTTCATAGATCTTTGGTAGTGTGTTGCAGGTGCATTTATGACTGATTTCGCTCTTATTTGCTATATCTTCACCCTCCCGTTGAGTATGTGTATCTCCTTACGATATGTGCCTTTGGAGATGTTGGTGATAATTTTTGTACCTTCACCCTTCTATTGGGTGCATCGTTCTCCTCATGGCATGTGCCTTGTGGAATCATTGAAAATTTTAAATTTTGAATCCTTGCCCTTGAAGCGATGCAGTAGATGTGGGATTGGTGCTACATTCTAATTTTAATATAGCCGATGACTATATTACAAAATCATTTATTTGATTTATTATTTATAGTTGTATCCAAGGTTTTTATTTTTATTTATCATCAATTTCATTTGTGCAATTCACATTATAGTTGCCCTTACGCAATGGGGATCTACCCTCCTTTGAGTGACAAATTTTTTTCATTTTATTTATTCCTTTCGGTTTGATTATATTCATCCATTGCATACAATATATGTCGCACATTGCATACATGGTAATTTATTGATTAATTACAAGTACTTGAGTGATTGATAGGGAGAGCCCATAGGGGTCTACTCCAAGTGGTATCATGAGATAGGTTATGATCTATGGAAACTTCCAAGCGCATCCAAATTTTAGGCAGTCATAGGGATCACCTGGTGCAATGAATACATCAGACAAATGAAACCAAGTGGTGATGTCAGTTCATGTTCCAAAAAACAACTCCAAGAAGCTATCAAAATCTGAGTGGCATCCCCCTTGTGGGTGTTATGACATTGCGTGAAATAGGATACTGGTAGCAAAATCATGAAACACAGATGCTAATCATCGTGTTTCCTTTCATTGATGATCACACAACTTAACATCATGTAGCAATAGGAGAATAAGATTTTTTTCTCAGGCATCCATGGGTGGAAAAGAACTAGCATTTCGTGCTCTACCTCGAGCATCCTTGGGGTTGGAAGTGTCTAGTCCCAAAGCCGATAACAAAATTCAAACAAGGAGGAGAAATCATCATATTTCTAAGCAAACCAACATGAACGCAGGTTGGGAAGCCGTGAGGCAATCAAATTGTGCCAAAATTTGTATTATAGACATTAACCTAAGGTACCACTTTAAAAAAATTATCATGATGTCATTTAATTTTTTTATGGTTTTTGTAATTTTCCCAGACGAGCTGTGTGGAGGCCACTGAGGATTTTATAAGCAAGAAGTCATAGTGGGTTAAGTGTGACTACATTCACATAGCTAGAAACCTCCCCATGCATAAATTCCTTCCACATGTCCTCCTAACATGTGTCCACAATGTTGTCATCAAATTGGTCGCATCCTAACTACGAGTCCTCCACTGTCATCGTCATGTCATTTGTGTCCTAACTTTGAATCCTCCACTATCATTTTCAGGTTGATCACATCCTAACTTCGAGTCCTCCGCTATCATGTGTCTGCAATGTTGTCGTCATCAAGTCGATCACATTGTCACGTATCCACAATACTGTCATTGTCAAGTCAATCATGTTGTGTGAATAGTTGGTGTGTCAAAGTGTGGTGTCAAATAAAAGTATCCAAATCAGTTTCAATTGGTGTGTCAAATTATGAATAGTTGTTCTATCAAAGTGTGGTATCAAATAAGAGTTTCATTGTGTCAAATTGGGTTGTCAAATAAATGTGTCCAAATCGGTTTCAAGTGGTGTTTCAAATTGGTAAAGAGAGTTGTTGATTCAAATTCAAAATCAATCGAGTAGTAATTGAAGCCTCAAGGGGAATCTCAACATCCAAATATGCGTTGTAGTTGGAGAGACAATAGAAGCAGGGAACAACCAATTTTTTGCTAAATTAACTAAAATTTTATATAAATTGAAAACACAAGCTTATAAACAAGAAATTTTGAAGAGTGCATGAGCGATAGGTGGACAAAAGGACCAAATGAATTATTAAAAAGCTTGGAGAACTCAAAAAAAGGGTTCCTAAAGTCACCAAGAAGACATCCTAGAAGAAAAACCTAAATGGTAAGATGTCCCAACTATTGGAAAGACAACCAAATCCCCTAGTCCAAACCACCCCCAAAGACATTGGAGCACTAAGGATCAATATGAAGGAGAAGCTTATACACAAAAAAGATGTCATAATGGTCATTTCCCAAATCTCTTCAATGGATAAATAAATAATTAGGATTTGGGAAGCGAAAAAATTTATGAACAACAAAGGGGTCTTGATAGACCCTCCCAAAATTGCTTCCATAGACATAGGAATAATGAGGACCAAGATAGAGATGAAGTGTACCACCAATCAAGAGGTCCTAATAGAGTCAATTTTCCATGCATTGATATGCCTACCTTCGAGGGTCATGATCCACGTGGGTGGAGAGCCAAAATGGAAGGCATTTTAAACTTATACAAAATTTGAGATTAAAAAAAAGTTCATTTTTCTTACTCCAGACTCGGTACTAAAGCTTATCAATGGTTTGTATGGCTCAAATGTGGGCAAGGTAAAAACATCTATTGGGATGATTTCACCAAATATTTTCTTAAGACATTTGATGAAGGATCCACATCTTCTTACACGGTGCAACTATTATCACTTACCAAACATGATCGATAAGAGACTATATCTCAGAATTCACTAGTATGTTTTCTTATGCAAAGCACTTACAACCCGATGTAGTGGTAGCTGCTTTTAGAAATGGGTTGAAAGAAAATATTAAAGTTAAAGTGGACCTAAAATATCCATCCAAGATAGATTATTGTATAAGGATTGCCAAGTTGGTAGAAAAGAAGGTGCAAATTGGAACATCCACACGACATGATTCATATGGTCGACCTCAATACCACATTAACTCTTTTCACATAAATGATCAACCATAAAGATATTTATACTATAAATATCATAATAATCACCCAAAATATCAAGCATGTGTACCATGACAAAAATTTAAAATTGAATATGTTGACAAGGATAATGAATAAATAAAGAAAAACAACTCACTTGATGATCCCATAGATGAATACCGAAGTGAACATGAGGAGGTTGTATCTGAGGAAGATACCATGGAAATTTTAGTACATGCTCTTATGGGGTTATCATCTCACCATACAATAAAAGTAGCAAGATTAAATAAAGCAAGGTAACTATATTAATTGATTCAGGAAGTACTCACAACTTTATTGACACAAATCTTGCCAAAGAATTAAACTTGCACATCTACTCTTCTAGTCAAGATAAATTTCAAGTTAGAAATGCAAGTGGGATAAGTTCTCAATGTATAGGTAAGACATCTTCAATTTAATTACAAATGGGAAGTTATACTTGGCATGGTCCTCTTTTTGTTATGGAATTAGGAAATTCTAAAGTTATCTTGGGAGTTGCATGGTTAGAATAAATGGGAACTACGGTTGGTTTCAATTACAAGCATAATTTTGTCAAATGGAAAGAGAATAGGAAGACCATTCACCTCCAAGGAATGCCAAAACCTCCATCAAAGATAGTAAGTTCATATAGCATGGAAAATATATTAAGAAAATGTGGTTATGTATTCGTGTCCCAAATTAATTACTGGAAAAATAAGCACAATATACGCCAGATATACAATCAAAAAATCTATAAAACATTATGGCCAACTATGATGAGGTTTTCCAAGAACCAAAAGGACTACCTCCCAAAATATCCCATGACCATGTCATACACCTTATTCTAGGAATTATTCCACCTAATTGTCATTCTTATTGATATTCCCAACCCCAAAAAATAGAAATCAAGAAGATTGTCCAAGAACTATTAGAACATGGTGTCATTCATCATAGCACTAGCCCCTATTCTTCACTAGTAGTTTTGGCCCATCAAAAAGACAATTCTTGATGCATGTGTCTAGATTTTTGTCCTCTCAAAAAAATCACCATCAAAGATAAATTTCCTATACATGTCATTTATGATTTATTAGATGAACTACATGGTGGATAATTTTTTACCAAATTGGACTTATGTTCGAGGTTTCACCAAATCGGACTTAGGGAGGAGGATATTCCCAAAATAGCTTTTCGCACTCATGAAGGTCATTATGAATTCTTGGTCATGCCCTTTTGTCTCACCAATACCCCATATACATTCCAAAGCCTCGTGAACCATGTCTTTCATCCATTCCTCCGCAAATTTTTCCTAGTCTTCTTCAATGACATACTCATATATAGTAATTCTTGGAAGGATCATTTCATGCATGTGGGAAGGGTTCTTCATATACTACACAAGGAACAATTGTTTGTTAAATGCTCTAAATGATTTTTTGGTGTTCAAGAAGTTGAGTACCTGGTTCATATAGTATCTAGAGAAGGTGTTAAAGTGGACCTCAATAAGATCAAGGTAATTTAGGATTGGCCTTTATCTAAAACCATCAAGAAAATTTATGGTTTATTGGGTCTCACTAGATACTATCACAAATTTATGCGTAACTATGGTAAAATTTTAGCTCGTCTCACAACCTTAAAAAAGAAGGACGTTTTTCATTAGTCAAAAGTAGCCACTCAAGCCTTAAAGGCTCTCAAAGAAGCAATGTGTAATACTCCATTTTTGGCAACTCCATATTTTCACAAACCATTAGTCATCGAATGTGATGCTTTAGGAACAGGTATTGGGGCAGTATTAATGCAGGAAGGTCATCCCTTGGAATTCGAAAGTAAACAACTTTTGAGAAAGAATTTGGAAAGATCTAAATATGAAAAAGAAATGTTGTCTATTCTACATGCAGTGGAGAAATGGAGACACTACTTAATCAGTAGCCGTTTCATTATAAAAACATATCATAGAAATCTCAAGAATTTTATAGAACAACAATTTTCTTATCCAGAACAAAACAAATGGTTAACTAAATTGTTGGGATATGATTTCGTTATCGAGTACAAGAAAGGGAAAGAAAACATGGCAACAGATGCATTATCTATAAAATATGAAGATGAAGTGGTTATTAATGCTATTTTGGGTCCTTGTTCTCAATGGGTATCTCAGTTATAGGAAGAATGGTTGTCCAATAGTGAAACTGCTCAAATAATTTAGGAATTGTTAGCAGGTTCATCCAAGCATCCTCTTTTCTCCTATGAAGACAAGATATTAAGAAAGAAGAATCACATTTACATTCCACACACTTAGATAATAAAATAAAGAATTCTAGATGAGTCACATGCTTCTCCGTCAGTAGGTCATTCAGGTTTTTTGAAAATTTATATGCAGGTTAAACAATATTTTTGTTGGAAATGATTAAAAGCAGAGTTCAAATAATGGGAAGCTGAATGTGAAGTATGTCAACACAATAAGGGCATAATAGTCAAATTGCCAGGGTCGATTAATCCATTACCCATTCTATATTGTCAGTGGGAACACATTTCCATGGATTTTATTGAAAGTCTTCCAAATTCAAAAGGTAAAATAGTAATTTTCATGGTAGTTGATCACCTCTCCAAATATGCCCACTTTGAGGCTCTACAACATCAATTTTCAGAAAGAAAAGTAGCTAAGGTATTTATGGACTCAATTTTAAAATTGCATGAAATGCAAAAGAATATTTTAAGTGATCGGGATCCCATATTTACTAGCAATTTTTGGAGAGAATTATTTTGACTTAGTGGTACCAAATTAAATATGTCTTTTGCATACCATCCACAAACAGATGGCCAAACAGAGGTAGTTAACAAATGTTTGGGTATCTACCTAAGATATTTTGTTTAGGATAAACAATATCAATAGAGTTTGTGGCTATCATTAGAATAATGGTGGTACAACACTTCTTACCATTACTCCATCAAGATGTCTCCTTTTGAAGCATTGTATGGAACTAAGCCACCAACAGTAGTAGATTATGTACCAGGATCCTCCAAAGTGGCCCAAGTAGATGATTGGTTTCAGCAATGACAGTCAATACTCACCATTCTTAAAGACAATTTGATCCAAGCACAAAATTGTATGAAGCAGCAGTAAGAAACACACCGATAGAAAAGAGCATTCAATATTGGTGATATGGTGTTCCTATGTTTGCAACCCTACAAACAATTACCATTGAAGATCAAGTCCAGTTAGAATTTGACTCCAAGATTTTATGGTCCTTAAAAAATTATGCGTCGTAGTGTAAAATTAGCTTATCAATTAGAGTTACCTCCCTTATCACGCATACATCCAGTATTTCATGTTTTTTTTCTCAATAAGGTGATTGGTGAGAAAGTGCAATCTCAGTCAGAATTACCAGTACTCAATGAAGAAGGGTGTATATATCTCCAGCCTAAAGCAATTTTACAAAGTAGAACACACATATTGAGATCTTGTCACATCCAAGAATTTCTCATCAAATGGTAGGACCTACCCGAAGAAGACGCTACATGGGAACCTAAAAGTATTTTCTAGATATTTCTAGCCTTGAGGACAAAGCTTTCCGAGGAGGGGAGTCATGCTACATTCCAATTTTAATATAGCCGATGACTATATTACAAAATGATTTATTTGAATTATTATTTATAGTTGTATCCAAGGTTTTTATTTTCATATATCATCAATTTTATTTGTGCAATTTGGATTATAGTTACCCTTACGTGGTGGGGATCTTCCCTCTCTTGAGTGGAAATATTATTTCAATTGATTTATTCATTTTGGTTTGATTATATTCGTCCATTGCATACAATATTTGTCGTACAATGCATACATATTAATTGATTGATTAATTACAAGTCCTTGAGTAATTGATAGGGAGAACCCCTAGGGCTTTGCTCCAATTGACCCCTTGGTGCTTTAGAGTAGAACTTCCTCGGTTCTATCTGACCCTTTTGTTCATTCCTCTTGTTTGCTCTTGTCTATTTGGTTGTTATTGTAGGAATGAACAGTGTATAATAGATTAATCAATAAGTAATTAAATAACATAGTGTAGGCTATAGTTAGCCCATAGGAATAGCTAACTACTAACAAGTTGCTAACAACCTAACTAAATAATGTAATAATAAGATATACGCTAACATCCCCCCTTATTACATTATTTGGGTAATGTAATAACTACTAGCTACACTAACATCCCCCCATACAACAATATTTGGGTAAAGTATATAACTACCCCAATACAATGAAAAGAATAAGAGAAATGAAAGAATGGTGGTTCATGCTTTATCTCTGGCTCATGCCTCTGGCTCTAGCTCTAAGCATACCTCTGGAATTGTACCACTTGGTCTATATTAGGATCTGCCTATGAATCTACCTCTGGATCATTACCTCTGGATCTGCCTGTAGATATACCTCTAGAACTATGTCTCTGGGTCTGTCTTTAGTTCTGTCTCTGGGTCATTATCTCTGGGACTGCCACTAGGTCTGTCTCTGGATTTGCCTCGAGTACTACCATAGGTTTTACCTTTTCGGTAGAAGCCATATAAAATTTCTTTCATCATGGTCCATTGTGTGAAATCTAACCATCCACAATCAATATGAACCTTGTTGGCCATTTTCATTTTATGCTAACATCGTGAAGAAGAGTGATTAGTACATCCACAAAAATCACAAGGATGTAATTTCCAACACTTAGCTGCAACATGACCTATTTTGCCACAATGATTGCAATAATGCTTTTTAGGAGATGCGAGAGGTTTAGGATTTACAAATATGGTCTTACTGGTAATTTCTTGACCAGCATAGCCAAGGCCTTCATGCTTTGCCCTGAAATTTAGCATTATAGGAGTTTTAATGCCTTGTTCATTTTTACCTAATCTCTCACCATTGATCACATCTTCTTCATCAGTTTGGATCCATATCCTTTTGTGTGTTTTTCAAAACACCCAATTTCATCATCTCCATCAATGCTTTTAACAATATGGCATTTATCACTATTGATGAGATTATGGAGTTCATTTTTAGGAGGTTCAGTTGTTAAGTCACTAGTGTCGCAAGCAAAATTTGCTACTGAAATGAGATCACTTGTGCTACAACTGATATCTACCATTGAAGGTAGGAGGTCGTCTGTATCACAACAAGCATTGGCCATCATGGGCTCAAGGTCACATGTGTCACAACAAGAATTCACCACCATGGGCTAAAGGTCACTTGTGTCACTACAAGCATCGACCATTAGGGGTTTGACCTATGTTTCCTCACTAATGTCCCTTTTCTATTGTCCTTTGTCAAGAGCATAAAATGATAATAATATAACCATTATAGCACCAAGAGGGATTAGAACACCATTTTTCTGCATGTCTCCACAAGACGCAGAATCATTGATTATGGCATTTACACCACTCCTTAGTGTACAAAACGTGACATCTTCATAATAATCCATCCCTTCCAGGTGTGGGGAAAAGTATGGGCCTTTAACTGATTTAACAATATCATCAGTTGGTTTTGGGATATTTTTCTTCTTTGATATGCCCATTCTTAAAGGTGTCGGTCTCTGTTGAGAATGCACCTTTTACAATGAATTTTTCAAAAAAATAATTTGACTAAGGTGTCGGTCAGTGCCAAAAATGCACCCTTATAAGTCGTCCCCCCTTGTTTTTGTAAAATTATATCTCCCCTTAGTGCAAGATAGGATATGGTGGAGAGAAAAAATTTATCCCCCCCTTTAGTGCAAAAAATATGCAACTATGAAGCCTCAAAAAACATTACAATGCATCCCTTCTAGACAAAATTTAAAAAAAATTGTCAACAGTAAAAAATCCCCCCCTCTTATGTCAAAAACTCCAAACACAAGGATGTGGTATATATGAAGTCTATAAAAGTTTGTATAGGGATGAATGTTGTTATTTCAAAAAAAATTATCCCCCCCGAAATGCAAAAAAATACAGCTTTTGAAACCTCAAAGGCTTTGACAATGTGCCTCGTGATAGTAATAATTGTTTTGCAAAGATTTTCAATTTAATTATTTTAAAAAATAATTTAATAGAAGCTTGAAAAATAATTAAATTTAACCAATGAAGGTAAAAAAATAATTAACATAAGCTTGAAAATATTAAATTATTTAAATAAATAATGAAATGAAATTAAAATAATTTAATAGAAGCTTAAAAAATAATTAAATTTAACCGTAAAAAAATAATTAACATAAGCTTGAAAATATTAAATTATTTAAATAAATAATGAAATGAAAATAAATAAATGGCAAAACAAAAAAAATATGTTACCTTAGGGATTCCGGTGGGCCTGCAAGGTCTTAGTGATAGGCAGCCAACCACCTAAGCTGCCCGCGTTACCAAGTACATAAAGGAATGATTCCCTATTTGAAAGCAACCACCAACGGGTAGCACCACCAGTCGTCGGTGCGGTCCGTGGTGGCTAGAATTTCACCACCGATCGGTGCTTCCACCAGTGGCATTGGTCTCCTCTGCTGGGCGACGACGCGGTCGCTCGAATGCACCTCTCCAGTGGTGCACCTTCTCTGCTACATATTTTTTGAGTGGGCAGCTCCTCCGCCCTACGAGTGGTGCGACCCTACAATTGCAGACGTCACAATCCTGTTTAACACAACATCACCATCTAAAATAGTACAGGCAATCTGCAATATTATCGTCCTGATCATTCCATCGAAGACAATCACATCGAAGAATAACAAGGATTAGAAAATGATCAACAGTCTCTATATGGGCAAAATTTGACTGTCCTTGCGCTACCAAATCGACCCTTCATCAGTACACTTCTGCCAAACATAATTTCTTTGGGATTCGACGAGGCAATTCTATGTCAACGCCACATTATTCAACGAGGGATCTTCTAGCAGGCGGTGGTGTTTGCTCTAGTGGAATTTTGGTTCACCTTGCCAATGCCTCTAGAGAATGCCTACTTCACTGTGTTTTAACAAAAATGGTGGCCATGGGACAGCACATCCTATCGGGCCATTTATCCACCTGTACACAGCTTGTCGTCCATAGCCAGGATGGCTGCAAACGAGTGATTTGACTTGGCTCAACACTGTCTGCAACAATGCTGCGATCAGCTGCCTACGAATATTAGGAAAACTTCATAAAATTTCACCGCTATCTGGTAGAGCTTTGGGATCTGTAATCGGCCATCTACGAATGGGCAGACTCTAAGCACTGCGTCCGTGCATTTGCGTTCATTCGATGCCTCCTATGAGATAGTCTCCTCAGATGCTAGACTCGTCTGTCGGAAGGTTTGATCTCACTGCAATAGGTGATCGGATGGCATAAATGACAACGCGTCTAGGGTGATCTGCACGTCTGGTGTCATCGATTCTCTCCATAAGAAAAAATCTCTCGCCTGCTATTCGTCTGCTTAGCTGTATGCGGACAACCGGTTTGGAGATGACATGTACTTCTATTGGCAATTCTCGATTGCCTACCGATTTCTTTGGCTGTGCGTAGCAAACATAAAATAGATTAAATTGGCCTATTTTGTAACGCATCGTCTGCCACCATCCATCGCTGCCAAAGGAGATTTATCCACGATGATGCAGGGTTGCCAAAGGTTTAATTTATATTTCTTTTTGTGGTGTCATTCGCTCTTCACGTCTACGCAAATCAATGTGATTCGTTGTGGCTGAAGCTTCTTCACAGGATCCCAAGCTTGAAAATCGAATCTGGGCTGCAATGACATCTCGATCCATAGCTTTCAAGACTCCAATGGAGAAGATCTCCAAAAAATAGACAAGCATCCGCTGCGATCCTCCGATCGTCGTTCCTGCAAACTGTGTAAAATCGTTGATAGAAGACGATTCACGTCTGCGCTCAAATATCCCACATGGGATGGGCAGACATTTTTTATGCGCTTTAAAATTAACAAGGGACCATTGGGTAAGCACTGTAGCAAGTGTGCTACCGAGTGTAGCACCAAAGAATCAAGATGATGTGGATGACAGACTATAAATGATAGTCATTGGTAGGCCCCCATTCTTTGTTGAGACCCTTAAAAGAGGGTCAACCTCATTTTCATCTCTCTTAGCTCATAGAATCGAGAGAGATCTACATGAGAGACCCTTACCCTTAAAAGAGGGTCAACCTCATTTTCATGAGAGATCTACATGAGCTAGACATTACTTTTGAGGTCATGGCTTCTATCATCTCTCAAAAATCCATTTCCATCATTTCTCAAAAATCCATTTCCTTAGTGGGAAATTTTAAGGCTCACGGTGAGACATGGGATCCAGTCATTGTTGGGTCCTAAACAAGTAGCACTGGACTAGTCACATGGATTCCACTACTCTTTCGAGGGATTTCTTTCTCATCAGGTTTAATAACCCTATTGGCAGCAACCGTATCCTCACTGGCGGGCATTGGTTCTTTGGCCGTTGTATAATCTTCCTTAGACGATGGCACTTAGACTTCAACCCAAAAATTCAAAGCATCAATGTGGCCCTCATTTGGGTTAGGCTCCCAACAAAGAATGACACACCCCATTCTTTGTTGAGACCCTTAAAAGAGGGTCAACCTCATTTTCATCTCTCTTAGCTCATAGAATCGAGAGAGATCTACATGAGCTAGACATTACTTTTGAGGTCATGGCTTCTATCATCTCTCAAAAATCCATTTCCATCATCTCTCAAAAATCCATTTCCTTAGTGGAAAATTTTAAGGCTCACGGTGAGACATGGGATCCAGTCATTGTTGGGTCCTAAACAAGTAGCACTGGACTAGTCACATGGATTCCACTACTCTTTCGAGGGATTTCTTTCTCATCAGGTTTAATAACCCTAGTGGCACCAACCGTATCCTCACTGGCGGGCATTGGTTCTTTGGCCGTTGTATAATCTTCCTTAGACGACTTCAACCCAAAAATTCAAAGCATCAATGTGGCCCTCATTTGGGTTAGGCTCCCAGATCTTCCAGTCCAGTTTTGGAAAGAAGGCATCCTTAAAAGGATTGCTTAGTCTATTGGGGACCTCATTGCTCTAGATCCGACCTCTAAGACCAAATCTAGGATATCCTATGCTTAGTTTTGCATTAGTGCTAACCCAGATTCAAAGCTTCCTACATTCATCGACTTAGTCTTTGGATCCTATTGAGGAGGCAAGATTTTGAATATGAGAAAATCCTACCTTCTATTTTGAATGTCAGAATAAAGGCCACCTATGATCTCAATGCCCTTCTCTCAAAATGGACCTAAGAAGGATCGTTCTCACAAAGACTCAAAAAGGAATGGTGATTCAATGGAAGAAAAAGTTATGGATAGCTCCTCTTAAACTATTGCAGAAAAAGAGTTTCAACCTTCTCAAACCATTGTAGATAAGGCACTGTAACCCTTTCGGGTAGCCCTCAATTGGGATGAGATCCTCCATGGAAATTTGACCCTAACTCCCCTAGATTAGTGCATGATTTGAGTAAGGTGAGCTCTCCCTGCACCTACCCCAACTTATTCAATGTTTTATCCAATTTGGTGAATGTTCAAGACAACTCTTTAGAGTCCAACCTCGTCAACTTTTCCTAGGGTGGCCTTGTTAGTTACCCCATACTGGAGTAGATCGGACCTTCATCCCAACCCCTCCCATATTTTAGAAGGAAAATATCACCATCCTTCTTTTTTCTTCCCCCAGTTCCAAGCATGCTTAGTCTTCCTTTAGCACTAGGCCTTCTCGCCACCAGGTCCCTCTTCATATGGGCTTCGTTACTTCTTCATATAATATCTTCAAATCTCCTAACTGTGGTCAGTCTTCTAGTCCTTCATTATCTAATATTCTCCACTCCTCAGCTCATGGTAAGGCTTTCAGTTCCTTCTTCTCCAACTCCTAGATCCAGTCAAAATTACTCATTGCCAATGTGGGACTGGAAAGAAAAAAATGTAGACTTTATCTCCAAGATAGAAGAAATAAAGAGATCAATGATGCCATCTCTAATGGAAGCCAATACACTCATTTATCCCTAAATTCTGAGTTGTTAGACCCTTTTATCTCCAAAGCTGAAGGAAAAATGCAAAAATCCCCCCAATCATAGGGAAAATGGGGAATATATCATCATTCAAATCTCATAAATGAAGATCCACTCATGGCATGTGAGGGGCCTCAATGGGCTTACCAAGCCAAGAGTAGTGATATCCATGAGGAAAAATCTGAATCTCGGTATTATTTTCCAATCCTTGTGGAGTGGTTGTGATTCAATTGCTATCCCTGCTACTGGTTGTTCTAGTGGTCTACTGTACCTTTGGGATTCATAAAATTTTGAAGGAATGATAGAGTCATGAATATATTTTTCCTATATAAAAACACTAATTTTAGTTCGATCCTATTCAATGTCTATGTATCCAATATTCCAACAGACTGCCTTACTCTTTGGTATCACATTTCTTAGATGAGAACATATTTTTCTAATGATATATGGGTGTTGTATGGGGACTTCAATAACCCCTTATACCCTACTAACAAGCTTGGAGGTAAACCTAACACCCTTAAGTTCTATGAGTACTTCGCTGATTTCATCAACACCAACGAGCTCATGGATGTCAAACTCAAAGGCCTCAACTTCATGTGGAGTAATAGAAGGGTGGGAGATAACCTCATCCAGATAAGACTCAACTATATGTTCATATCCAAATAAGCCATCTCCTTTCTTGGTGATGTGTCTCTCCTTTCTCTTTCTAGGATTACCTTTCACCATAATTCGTTTAATTTCAAAGGGCATTGTCCAACTTCTTCCTTCAAATGGCATTTTCATTTTGAATCCATGTGGTTAAAACATCCTGATATGAGAACCAAAATTGTTGAATGGTGGCATCATGAATTTCATGGCTCACACATTTCTCAAGTTGAAAATAAAGTCATATTCATAAAAGAGAATATCAAGATTTGGAACAAAGGATTCTTCGACAACATATTTGAGAAAAAATAGAAGATCATCGACAGTCTCAAAGAGGTTGAAGAATAGTTTATTTTTAGAGATGTTCCTTAGGATCCTAGGGATAGAAAAAATCCTCCTCTATGACTTCCACAATATTCTTGTCAAGGAAGAGACCTTTTCAAGATAGAATTCTAGAGCCATTTGGCTCAAAGAAGGATATTCCAATATAAATTATTTTTATGCTTCTACCCTTAGGCACAGGATCTCCAACAAAATTATGAATCTACGTAGAAAAGATGGATCCAATACCAATGATATCTCAGAGATTAGAGCTGAAGTTGTCTATCACTTTCAAGATCTTCTTGGACATTTGAATCCTTGCTCCACCTCTATCTCCATCTCCATCCTCCAACACATTCCCAATATGGTTCTTCCTTACTTCAATGTGAAACTCATCAGTCCCTTCTCTACATAGGAGATCAAAGATGCTCTCTTTTCCATGTCTCCTGACAAAGCCCCTAGACCAAATAGTTTTTTCCAAAGATTCTTCTAGACCTTTTGGGATATTGTTGGGCCTGATTTATCTACTTCTATCCAGGAAGTTCAGAGAACCAAATCCCTTCCCAAATATGTCCAACGTTATGTGTAAGGGATCGAACCCAAAATGTATTTATAAAAAATTGGCGAATCAGTTTCAAAATCTAGGTGAATAGTGTCCAAACACATGTAGAAGGTTCACTATTATTAGGGGTAATATTGGAAATTTAAACTTAAAATGGTCAAATTATTATAAAATTGGGGTGAATCGACCCAAAAAACAAATTACACCCAAAATTTTTTGGCTAATGGACCTTGGTCAAGGGTCCCAAATATTAGCCAATTCTAAATTTTAAAAATCCTAATTTTAGCCAATTTGGTGATAAATAGCAACTATGCGTAACCCTGAAGACGTCAATTCCACCTTCCTAACCCTTGTTTCCAAGTCTTAGGATTGCTCTTCTCTCTCGAACTACCACCCCATTAGCCTATATAATGCCCTATATAAAATCTTGACAAAAATCTTGGATAACAGATTAAAAGACATCCTCCCTACGATTATTGACCCACACCAAGGAAGCTCCATACAAGGAAGACTTATTATCGATGGCATCATTACCATACATGAGTTGATTTATTTTTCCACCAGAAGAAGAAAATATAGTTTCTTCCTAAAATTTGATATGAACAAGGCCTTCAACATAGTCTCTTGAGAATTTCTCTTCGTCATCCTATCCAAGTTTGGGTTCCATAATGATTGGATCGACCTCATCAAGTAATGACTCTCCAACACCTAGTTTTTTGTTCTCATCAATGGATATGTTACTGGATACTTCAGAAGTTTCAAAGATATTAGGTAAGGTGATACATTGTCTCATTTCCTATTAATTATTCTTGTAGAATACTTGGGAAGAACTCTAAAAGTGACCTATGTTTCTAGTCTCATATTGGAATCAAGGCCTCTTCCAACCTTGAACCCATATCCCATCACCAATTCATTGATGACATCAAAAGCAACATATTATTCATAAATAATCATCTAGATAGGTAACCTAAAATTACTCAAATCTTGGGTTGCAATATCACGATTCTGCCTTCCACTTACCTTGGGCTTTCCCTTTTCTATGGTAAACCCATTGAATATATGTGAAACAATGTCATCCAGTGTATCATAAAAAAATTGGCAGGATGGAAAGGTGCTCTGTTCAATCAATATGCTAAGGCTATGTTTGTCCAGGCTTACCTTCAAATCATCTCGGTGTTATTCCTATCTATATTTCAAGTTCACAAAAATGTATGCATGAAGATAGAAAAAATTCAAAAATGTTTCCTCTGGTCTGGCTCAAAAAACCATCACAGATTTCCCCTTATAGCCTAGGACAAGTTTGTTCAAAAAAATCCAATGATGAGCTCGGGTTTTGGAGAATTTCTAAAATGAACATGGCTTTAATTAGTAAGCAGGGATGGAAAATTTTGTCCAACATTGATGTCTCCTGGGTTAAAATCATCAAAAGAAAGTATCTCCACCACGAATCATTTTTGTAGAACAACCTCTACCTGGATAGTTCTCCCTTATAGAATGTTGTCAATAAAACTAAACTCATTCTTTCTAAAGGCCTAAAATGGTGCCTAGGCAATGTCTTGCAAATATGGTTATGGGAGGATCCCTAAGTTTTTTACTAATCCCTAATTTATGATCCTTCCTTCCATGCCCTCAAACCTTTCATGGATCTCCATATTGGTATAATGGTTCATGATTTCCTTTCATTGGCCAACCCCCATCACCCTTCATGGAAATCCATTCCTACTTTGGGTCTTAACCCAGTTGGCCACTTCTCAATCCATGTCCTCCATGCTTAGATCCACTGTTATTTCGAGCATTCCTTTTTAGGACTTCATTCTTTTGAAAGTTGATCATAAAGGTATCTTCATATTTAAATATGTGCATTTACTTTAAGAAGAGAGTTAACCCAATTGTATTCTAGCCAATATTAATTGTCTTTGTCACCTTGCAGATACTAAAATCATGTCAATATAATTATACTGCCAAGATACATTGTAATCGACATCATATGGCCCCATTGGGAAACCCCCAAAGGTTAAATAGTGGTTGTATAAATATTTTGGAGGTTCTACCCCACTTTTGGGAAGTTCTGGGCCATTTAGGCATGGTCATCCCACCTAGGGACAACCATAGTTTGTGGTCGCCCCACCCAGGTATGGCCACAAACAACCATACTTGGGTGGGATGACCATGGCCTTGGACCCTCAAAAAGTCAAAGGCAAGACAAATGACACTCATATTCTACCATTTATCTTACCCATTGAAGCATGTCAATCTTAGGGCACATAACTCCCATGGCAAGTGGTAAATTGGAGCTCCAAATTAGAGATTTTTATCCCTCCAATGTATGGTAACATTTGGACAAATGGTGGCACCTGCCTCGCATGTCAAAACATGCCCATTTGACCATATGCTCACTTGAGCTATAAAGTGGAGTTATTCCACCCAATTTCGAGGGGAGTCTTTGCAATATTTTTCCATGAAGTGCTACCAATATTTATCCCCAATTCACTATGTGTTTTCACTTTATATCTCCATCAAGCAAAGGAGGTTTTCAAGTGATTCCAAAATATGCAATCCATTTAAAAAATTGATCCATTCGAGTGAATCATATCCCAAAAGTTTATGAAAAAACCCCTAGGAGTAGTTTGGATCAAATCCTAGAATAACTGGTGGCAAAAACCACCAGATTTGGTGGTCGTACCACCCAAGACGGTCCCCAAATTATGACAGTCCTAAATGGCTCATCCAGGTATGGCAAAAAATTGGAGCAATATTTATTTTTGTTTTTATATAGATCAAATCTAGAGTAGATTTTATGCTCTTTGTTAAGTTTTGGTGCAATTTTGAGTTGTTTTGCATCTGTTATGATGCATTTCTTATTTTGCAGTACTGAATGGCACACCCAGGGATGACCATAAATATCTATGTAATTTTCTTTCTCTTTTTTATTATATTATTTCTAAAGCAAATTATATGCATGATCCTAATTTTTGGTAACATTTGGAATAGTTTTTAGTTGTCTATTATATATTTCCTCTTTCAAGCTCAATATCACATATCTTTTTTATCGTACTTCAGTCCACACATGCTATTAATAAATCTGATTTCTTTGTGTGTAGATCCAGGTTTCATAGTGCACGAGGAAGAAGCAACAAGTTAGAAAATCGATAGAACATTATGGTGGCATCAAAAGCCCGCTCTTAAATTATGAGTTCAAGGAAGACACTGAAAGTGCACCTTGGATTTCTAAAAGGATTTGATCCTTTGGGTATTGTAATGAGTTGTATCAATTGATAGCCCTCAAGGGGACATTTTGTAACCACATATTTGGAAATTGCAATAATATAAATAGAACCACCCATTCCTTTCATTTATTTATCATTTTATGTTTACTTTAATATCATTTTTGTAGTGCTTAAATCAATAGAGCAATAGATGTATTTTATTTCCCTTTGATAGGTGCAACATTTTTTTTACACTATAGTGGTGATCACGGTGGGACCCTTATTTTGTTTTATTTTTGCAAATTTTGATCCTATTATTTTTCTTTGAAATGTTGTAGGTTTTGGTCTTTCTGGACTGAAACTACCCCTGGTTTCCTAGTTGGAAAACCCAGGGATGACCACAACAGCCATCCCACATAGGGATGGCCCCCAAATTTGTAGTTGTTCCACCCTAGTACGACCACAAAATAGAGGGTTTACAACACAAATTGATAGAAACAGGAGACGCATAGGCTTTCAAGTTAAGTAACTATACCTTGTCTTTGCATTTTTACTCTTCAAGAAAGTTCAAATTTAGTTTTTCCTTCTCCCGTTATTTTATTGAAAGGTCGATTTCACTTTTCTTTAATCATAAAAACAAAAAAAAAGAAGAAAAATAGAAAAATAATCTAGTAGGAATGCATTTGTGTGGTTTTATTGCTTGAAACCTACCCAATGGATAGGTCACCATTTAGGAAATGCATTTTGTAGGTTCAATTTCTATTTAATACTTTTGAAATTGAAATGTTATTTATACATTTAGTGAAAGTTTATTGAGTGCTAGCTTGTTTTACTTTCTTAAAGTATAAAATGAACCACACACATCATGTGCCATGTAAACATTAGTGATTTGGACTTCATCCCCAACCACTAATTGAGACCAATTAAGGTGGGCTTAATATCCACCCACTGGCTTACATGATTGATACAAACCTTGTTTTATTGGCCAAGGTCGGCTCCAAGAAACATCTTAGCTATGGAAACTAGCATGCATTCCTCTTCAAAATATGTATCGCTAGCCATGATCAATATGGGTGAGGACTTGTAGGACTTGTGCTCCCTGATCGAGTATGGGATTCATCTCCATACTTTGTTTAGTACATGTGACTAGATATTCATTGCTAGTTGTCAAGCTGTGAGTATACAGATGATATCTCTTTAACATAAGAATATCATCCAATAAAATAAAACACATGACAAAAGGTCTTCTTGCAAACAAAAAATCAAAGCACACAAAATAATTTTAGGGAACATACATAAATATTTAAAAGAGATAAACACTTATCTTATTGCGTGTTTTCATTCTTGTGTGTTGCATCATTAAAATTTGTAAAGAAGATAATCACGTAGGGTTTGATAGAAAGTAGCTATGGTGTGCACCCGTAGCCAAGCCCATTCAAGGGTTAACACTACAAAGAGTAGGCAAGGAGACACAAGTCATCTCTGATTTAGCCCTAAGGACATATTCATACCTCCTTGGTGGCCTCCTACTTGCCCAAGTTCTAGAATATCTAGTCAAGAACTTCACCTACAAGGGACTTCTATATGGGACACCCCTAAATTTTTTATCCTAATTAGGAAATGTGCTTCCCATATTTATACAATTCACATACCTTATTTCAAGAATGGCAACAATGCATTGAGGCATTAAAATATAGAGCAACACCACATATTCACATGCCTACTAGGTCTACCACATCTATCTATGGGTAAGATCAAGAGTACACACACTAGGTAGTACCAAGTGCTCAAACTACACCCCTAAACTACCCCAATAGGTTACAATAACTTAAATGCCAATATGAGTATGATACTTATTTCTTGGGGTGAGAAAGATCAGTCCTTCACTTCCTCATAAATGAAGGAAGACATGAGGAAAATTTTAATTATCCTCAAGTCCATTATGCCATGCATGCACGATGTACCTCTACACCAGCTTAGTACAAATAATGCTTATCTAGGACTAGACCTCAAGTGAACGGGACTTCCCTCGATTGAGGGAAGCTTGTAGTCAATATTTTAGATCATACTAAATAAGATAGACCCTAGGGTGATACTACCAGGGCTCATAGGCCCCACACGATAGAATAGATAAATCAAGTGGTCAAGTGTTATGTTGAGTGCCAAGTGTAATTCAATCAGCTTTTATTAGATAAGGAACACTTGGACTAACATCAATTAGAAAATAAAAGAATTGAGTAGTTAACCAATGAGCTATTTCAAGAGACCTTACATGATAGGCTCCCTACCCTAAGTAATCATAGACAAGAAATTCATCAAAGGCAACCTACTTTCAATCAAGATAGGTCTCCTAGGCCTAACCAAGTGTTGCCTCCTCGACCTCCTAGGCATAATTGGGACTTTACTCCCAAGACAAACATATATTGCAATCCATAGGTTCTTACTCCTCTTTGTATGCCAATTCAAGAGACACATTACGGGATCTGCATTGAGTGTGAACCAGAAGTGAAATATCTTGAAGCACCTTATGGAGGCAAGGTGGATAACATTCAACCACCATGAAATAGTCTTGATATTCCTCGTCCTCCTTGTAGGGTCAAATAAAATAAGAGGAGATCAAATCCTTTGATGTGTACAAAGCATTTCTAGAACACATGGAATTGATAGAGAACAAGACCTTGGGATCTGGGCCTCAGAATACCACTCTGCACTAGTTTTGTAGTCAACCACTTTACCCATCAGTACATTTCCCTCCATATGCAAAGCATTTTAAAATTCCCAAGTTGGACAAATTTAAAGGAGAGGAATATGTGCAGGATCATGTCACAAGATTTTTTAACCAATGCTTCTGTATCTAGTATAATGATGCCTTACCACTAAGAACATTTCTAATTACCCTCTTTGGCCCTGCTATAGAGTAGTACAATCAACACCCAAAGTATAACATCTACATCTTTGAACAATTCACATATGCATTCCTAAAATGCTTCACCTTTAACACTAAGTGAAAGGTAATGTTAATAGACCTAACAGGGTTGAAGCAATATGATGACGAGTCAATCATGAACTATGGAAATAGGTGGTGAATGATTCTTTCTAAGCTACTATACCTACTCCCCATGTATAAGTTGAATCACATGTTTTCTAAGAGCTTATTGAATCCAATTTCTATATTGCTACAACTCCAACAATACCCAACTCTGAAGATGCTATATCCTAGGCTAAGAAAATCGAAGATATTAAAATTCAAGATGGGTAAATTGCAAAAGCATGCAAGAAGGAATAGACTAAGAACACCAAGAAAAATCTAGCATAACCAAAGCTGATAGTAGTCAACCAAGTTGCTATCAATATTACAGGGTCTATGCAACTAATGCCGCATTATAAGCCCAACTATAAGACCACACCTAGAAACTACAACAACAACAATAAAAAAAATCAAGGGTAAAACCAGCAACATTATCCTAAGTGACAATTTACACTCACTTTTTATTCCAAGGATTCTCTATTTGAGAATCTCTATGCAGCCAAGACAATTAATATCCTTGATAGTTGACCTATATATGCAAAGGCACCAAAGCCCCTGGGATATCGTGAATATCTGAAGAACACAAGCTTATACTGAGAGGGGGGTGAATAGTATAAGACCACTTTTTTACTTTTTCCTTTATATTACAAAACAGTAAAGCAATATACCCACAACAGTATCAAAGCAATCCATGAAAACATCCACAAAGCGACAACAATTTTAATGTGGTTCACCCAGAATGCCTGGGCTACGTCCACAGATAAAATCTTTCACTTAATTTTATCAATTCAAATTTTGGGAATACCTTTCCCGATTATAATTTTTATGGGCACCAACCCAAAGGATACACCAATCCCCTAATCTCGAGTTCATGGGCACAAACCCACAGGAGACACCAATCCCATAGCTCTGCTCTGGCTAGTGATCCTATAGAAAACATCTACCTCTGCTGCCCTTAGCAAATGGAACTCTATCCACAGAAGACACCTGTCCTCCCTGCTCTGGCTAGAGACCTCTATTTTCAACTCTATCACCTCCAAAGCTAGTCCTCGAATTTGCACTAAACACAGTCCTTCGATTTAGCACAAAAGTCCTCATTCTATTCCTCTGATCTGCACCAAACACAATCCTTTGGTCTGGCACAATTGTCCTCGAATATCTTTCTCTGATTTGCACTAAACACAGTCCTTCAGTCTGGCACAATGTCCTTGAATCTACACCAATCTTTGTCCTCAACTTTTTGCACCTCACAAAACTTCACTTTTCTGCTCTTTGTGCGCTCTTGCTTTGCACTTAGCTCGATTCAACATGACTTGCTCTCTTTGTGCACTATAGACTTAACTTGCACTCATTCGATTACTTTCAAATCTCGAACCAACCCTCCTTTTATAACAAAAATTTTAAGATAAAAACCTTAAACTTAGTCAGCTGACCCTAATATTTAGTCGGCTATATAACCCTATCCTTTGTCGACTGCAAACATCGGTTCACATTTAACTTTGTTGGTTTTAACTGCTTCTGTAGTTCTATAGCTTCTGTCATGAAACTACAACATGTCACAATATCACGACACCTTTGCCTCCGTACACTTTCTTTTGGCTTTTGTCATGATATCACGACACTATAGCCTTTGTCATCTTTAACTATGTTCTTGTCACGATATCATGACACTTCTCCCTTCGTAGACCTCCTTTCTGCTTCTATCACAAAATCATGATACTTTAGCCTCTGCAGACTTTGTCTTCACTTCTGTTGCGAAATCGTGACACTTTTGTCTTCATGGCCTTCCTTTCTACTTTTGTCATGAAATCATGACACTTCACCTATGGAAGACATGCTTTCAGTTTTTGTCATGAAATCATGACACTTTCTCCATTCGTACGTTGCCATCTCAACCTGTCGTGAAATCGTGACACTTTCACTTCCTTGCACTCTTGTCTGCTTGCACTAGAGAAAATAGAACATGTCATGAAATTGTGACACTTTCACTGCCTTGTGTTTTTCTCTGCCTTACGCTCGCAAAAATGAAACATGTCACAAAATCATGATGTTTTTGCCTTTGAGCTCTTCCTTATTGAATTTGTCATGAAATCATGACAGTTCTAGCTTTTGTACGTTTTCTTTGCAGCCTGTCATGAAATCACGACGCTTCTCATTTCAGACTCTTCCATTTGCTGCATATCGCGAAATCGTGACAGTTCTTACTTGGAACATTTTCATCTGCAACATGTCACAAAATCGTGACACTTTACTTGCTTCCACTTTGTCTTCTGAATTGTCACGAAATCATGACACTTTTTCTCCTTAGCGCTTTTCTTTTCTTCGGGTCGCGAAAACCCAACATGTCGCGATATCGTGACACTTTTTCTCCTAGACTCTCTCTCCTGCATTATGTCGTGAAATCACGAAACTTTTTCGTCTGTTCAACCTTCCTTGCAATATGTCGTGAAATCATGACATTTTTGACTTTGAACATTCTCTCTCCTCTTTGAGTTGCAAAACTGTGACATGTCGCGATATCACGACATTTTTCTAAAAATCTTTCTCTCGCCTGCTTAAGTTGCGAAAATGTGACATGTCACGATATCGCGACACTTTTATAAAAAGCTTTCTCTCTCCTGCTGAAGTCGCAAAAATGCGACATGTCACGATATCGCGACATTTTTCCAAATTACTTTCTTTCGAACCTGTCATGCCGAAACCTTCAACAAAACAAATTCTTTTACATCAAATCAAAATCCTTCAATAGCTTCTTGACATCAATGACAAATTATTCACTTGAGCAAAAGCAATGTACCCAAGGTACCCAAAATTACCAACAATATCCCCCTTTGTCATTGATGGAAAACCTTTACAAAAAACATATCTCAAGAGCCAAAACTGAAACCAACTGTGCTAACAACTGAGAATCTTCCTTTGAAGTTTTGCTCCCCCTTACTTGAAGCTTTCCTCTTCACTTGAAGCTCTCCCCCTTACTCATATTTCTCCCCCTTTTTCATCAATGACAAAGGGTCACCTTTGGGGCTTGGGACTAAGAATGAGCCTCTTAGCTGAGTCCCTCCCCCACCTCCTGATGAGGTGATTAATTTTGGGGTGGGAGTAAAACTCCCATTAGGCACTGATCATCATCAGCATCTATAACTTCCTTGTCGGGCCTTCTCTTGAACTCTTTGTCCATATTCCTGTTCCTGTTCCTGTCACTGTTCTTGTTCCTGTAATCATTCCTGTTCTTGTCACTGTTCTTGTTCTTGTTCTCATCCTTGTTCTTGTTCATGCCTTGATCCTTGGACCTGTTTATACCACTGTTCCTTTTCCTGTACCTTGGAATATTAGCTCTACACTATCTAGCTATGTGACCTTCATTTTTGCACTTATAACAAGTAACAATGTTATTTCTTTTAGGCATACCTATTCTTTGAATCCTCCAGTTCTGCCTAAACTTGTTCCTGTTATTTACCTCGCAATAGACTGCCTTGTGCCCAAACTATTGACAAGAGTAGCAATACCCTCGAAAGAAACTAGCGCTTCTAAAATTACCATTCACCTTCTTCACTTGAGCCATGCAATGTGCAACCATGTGACCAAAACTGTAACACGCAAAACATCTGTCGTAAATTTTTCCTTTATTCGACCTCTTGGGTCCTAAAAACTTCTTCTTCTCATTCTAAATTTTGTTTTCTATTTTTGCACATTTATCATCCAAGGACTCATAATCTGAAATACTTTCCTCATCAAAACTCTCTTCCTTTTGGAGTCTCTTACTAGACTCTCCAGCTTGTTCCTTAACAAAACCAAGGCCTGTTTTATCCGTTGTCTTTCTTTGACCTTTGATGAGTGACTTAACCTTTTTAGAGCTGTATTGAAACCTGTAAAGCTTATCCTTGTACTCTTTAGTTTTCTCTTTCAAAGAAGCCATTTTCTGTTCTAACTCACTATACTCAAGAACCTTAGACTCTAACTCATCCTTGAGTTCTTGTGTCTTAGCCATAGAGATGTCGAGACTTTCTATAAGATCATCTCTCTCCATACAACATTCATCTAACTTATCCTTGAGTCTAGCATTCTTCTTTATTTCCTTTTTCAAAACACTAAGAGCGTTAGTAAGTTCACTTTCTAGATCCTTTATTTGTTTGCTTTCTGAATCATCAAACCCTTTTTTAGATTTCCTATCACTAGAGGTGCTACCCTTTTCAAAAACCATACATGCATCTTCCTTATAGTTTTCTGAAGCATCCTCATACATACTAGAAACCAAATCATTATTTGTGCAATCATCCTCAATGTGACCAAAATTTCCACATCTAAGACATTTCATGATAATGAATCTATGTTTCGGTTCTTCCTCTTTTTTTGATATGAACAACATCTCATTTTTAGTATCACTTGAAGAACTTTCACTATCACTACTAGAACACTTACTTGCTTTGTCTAGGTATAAACTCTTCTTGTGCTTGTGAGAATACCTCTTTCCTTGATTGCTGCGCTCATCTTTGTTTTTCCTGTGATGCTTGTGCTTTTTAGAATCCTTGCTCTTAGAATCTTGTATATCTTCATCACTTTCGTTCTTGGGAATAGTACAGTCAGTAGCATAATGACCAAAATTTCCACAATTGAAACATCTTATATTTTTCATGCTTTTGTGCTTTCTAGAGAACTTGCCTTTCTTCCTGTAATATGCCTCTTCATCACTGGAAGACTCGTCACTCTCTTGAAGCTGTTTACCCTTGGATTTCTTGGTAGCATTGAAAGCTGCCTCTTTCTTAACATCAACCTTCACTTGAGTTCTCAACTCAAATGCTGCAAGTATACTATGGAGCTCATCCTTTTTCAACTTATCCAAATCTTTAGCTTCCTCAATAGCAGAAATCTTTTCACTAAATCTATTAGGAAGAGATCTTAAAATCTTATCACAAACATCATTTTCAGCAAGCTCAAGACCTAATTCTTTCATGGAGTTAACAACCTCATCCATACGAAGCATGTAGTCACTAATATTTTCATCATCATTCATCTTGAGTTGTTCAAAAATACCTTTGAAGTGTCTCAAATTAGCCTTTCGGACATTTACATCACCTATGTGAACCACCTGCAATTGTTTCCACATTTCACTAGCTGTCTTGCGGTGAATCACCTTGGTAAGATCTGCCTTCTTTAAACCTTTCAGGATTGCATTCATTGCTTTTGAATTGTTGTGATGTAGGAGCCTGTCTTCTTTAGTATAAGGACCATGTTCAGGAATAGTGTACCCATATTCAATCACTTCCCAAACCTCATTCCCAAGTGCCATTAGATGAACCTTCATCCTTGCACTCCAAAGACCAAAATCTGATCCATCAAGAATAGGTGTTGCATTGCCACTTGAATAATCCATTGTGTTCTTTGCTAGCTTTTCCTTCAAGCTCTTAAACTTTCCGAAGGCACCGGCTCTGAAACCAATTGAAGAACACAAGCTTATACTAAGAGGGGGGTGAACATTATAAGACCACTTTTTTAATTTTTCCTTTATATTACAAAATAGTAAAGAAATATACCCACAACAATATCAAAGCAATGCATGAAAACATCCACAAAGCAACAACAATTTTAACGTGGTTCACCCAAAATAGTTGGGCTACATCCACGGATAAAATCTTTCACTTAATTTTATCAATTAAAATTCTGGGAATACCTTTCCCAATTACAATGTTTATGGGAACCAACCCAAAGGAGACACCAATCCCCTAATCTTGAGTTCGTGGGCATAAACCCACAGGAGACACCAATCCCCTAGCTCTACTCTGGCTGGTGATCCTCTAGAAAACCTCTGCCTCTGCTACCCTTAGCAAATGGAACTCTATCCACAGAAGACACCTGTCATCCCTACTCTGGTTGGAGACCTATTTTTTCAACTCTATCACCTCCAAAGCTGGTCCTCGAATTTGCATTAAACACAGTCCTTCGATTTAGCACAAAATTCCTCGTTCTCTTCCTCTGATCTGCACCAAACATAGTCCTTTGGTCTGGCACAATTGTCCTCGAATCTCTTTCTCTGATCTGCACCAAACATAGTCCTTCGATCTGGCACAATGTCCTTGAATCTGCACCAATCTTTGTCATTAAAATTTTGCACCTCACAACACTTCGATTTTTTGCTCTTTGTGCGCTCTTGCTTTGCACTTAGCTCGATTTAACATGACTCGCTCTCTTTGCGCACTATAGACTTAACTTGCGCTCATTCGATTACTTTCAAATATCGAACCAACCCTCCTTTTATAATAGAAATTTCAAGATCAAAACCTTAAACTTAGTCGACTGAACCTGATCTTTAGTCGGTTGCATAACCCTGTACTTTGTCAGCTACAAACGTCGGTTCACATTTAACTTTGTTGGTTTTAACTGCTTCTGTAGTTCTGTAGCTTCTACTATGAAACTATAACATGTCATGATATCGCGACACCTTTGCCTCCATACACTTTCTTTTTGCTTTTGTCACGATATCGCGACACTACAACCTTTGTCATATTTAACTATGTTCTTGTCGTGATATCATGACACTTCTCCCTTCGTCGACCTCCTTTCTTCTTCTATCATGAAATTGCGATACTTTAGCCTCTGTAGACTTCGACTTCACTTCTGTTGTGAAATCATGACACTTTTGTCTTCATGGCCTTCCTTTCTACTTTTGTCGCAAAATCATGACACTTCACCTATGGAAGACATGCTTTCAGTTTCTGTCATGAAATCACGACACTTTCTCCTTCCGTACGCTGCCATCTCAACCTATCACGAAATCGTGAGACTTTCACTTCCTTGCACTCTTGTCTTCTTGCACTAGCAAAAACCGAACATGTCACAAAATCATGACACTTTTGCTGCCTTGTGTTTTTCTCTGCCTTACGCCTACGAAAATGGAACATGTCATGAAATCATGATGCTTTCGCCTTTGAGCTCTTCCTTCTTGAATTTGTTGCGAAATCGTGACACTTCTAGCTTTCATATGTTTTCTTTGCAGCCTGTCGTGAAATCGCGACGCTTCTCATTTCAAACTCTTCCCTTTGCTACATGTCACGAAATTGTGACAATTTTTACTTGGAACATTTTCATCTGTAGCATGTCACGAAATCACAACACTTTATCTTGCTTCCACTTTGTCTTCTGACTTGTCATGAAATCGTGACACTTTTTCTCCTTAGCGCTTTTCTTTTCTTCGGGTCACGAAAACCCAACATGTCACGATATCGCGACACTTTTTCTCCTAGACTCTCTCTCCTGCATTATGTCACGAAATCGTGACACTTTTTCGTCCGTTCAAAATTCCTTGCAATATGTCATGAAATCACGACATTTATGACTCTGAACATTCTCTCTCCTCTTTGAGTCACGAAACGTGACATGTCGCGATATCGCAACATTTTTCTAAAAATCTTTCTCTTGCCTACTTAAGTTGTGAAAATGCGACATGTCACGATATCACGACACTTTTCTAAAAATCTTTCTCTCTCCTACTGAAGTCACGAAAATGCGACATGTCGTGATATCGCGACATTTTTCCAACTTACTTTCTTTTGAACCTGTCATGCCAAAAACTTCAACAAAACAAATTCTTTTACATCAAATCAAAATCCTTCAACAGCTTCTTTACATCAATGACAACTTATTCACTCGAGCAAAAGCAATGTACCCAAGGTACCCAAAATTGCCAACAATATCTATATTGCAAGTATCATAGGTATAATGGGCATGACGTTCAAATGTGCTTCAAGTTCAAACACCTAGTACAAGACATGATCGGTAGGAATGATCTTCAGGTCAATAACCCTATTATAACAATAATAAATAAATGGGTATTTCTAAAGACCTATTGCATACTCATGAGGAGTAGGAAAATCCAACACAATCGGTGAACAAGGTCCATCTGGCATCCCATAAATAAGGGTTCATCAAAATGGGCAACATCATGACAAGGATTAAGCATTACCCAAGTCAATTCACACCACCTATGGCTTCAAATAATATTTTATCAATGTCACAGCCTCTGCCACCTCTAGTTAAAAATATTTTGCCTCATATGATGGTCACAATAAAAAGTAAGCTTACTTAAATCTTGTGAACAACATTGGCTTGAATCTCTATCTATGATATTATTCAATAGTCTCCAACTCATCGAGAAGCTCTTGTGGAGATCCTTAAGTCAATTGAACTACAACCCCAAGAGTCTAACTCCTTTAACAATTTTGTGGGGCATGTTTGATAATGCATAGAACCAGTAATCACCTTTCATGAGCATGAAATCAATCTAGTACCAAATGACATGGTGGATCCTCCCCTACACATCATAACACGTGTAAATGAAATACCTTACAAGAGAGTTATGATTGATACTTGTTCATACAACAATATCATCACCATAATTGCTCTCTAGCATCTCGAGCTCCTAGTATCCCACATTATTGTGTCCATGTATACCCTATGAGCATTTAATGATGCTTTGTACTCAACGGTTGGTACCATATTCTTACCTATTCATGTGGAAAAAAATACTATACCAAAATTATGTTACATATTTGAGGGTAAAATGGCCTATAATATCTTCTTGGGAAGACCCTATATTAGGGACATGAAGTGTGTGCAATCCATAGCCCACCAATGTTTAGAGTACACTTATGAAGGGCAAGTACACATTGTATCTACAGACCTTGAGCCCTTAAAATACTATAACTTGGTGCAACAAATCCCCGAGTCGACCTTGCCATCAACCCATATGGGATTCCAACTGAATGTATCCAACCAAGGTCCAGCTCCTTCACCGTCACCTTCCATTAATCCATCATCATATTATTCCATACCATCCTCATCAATGGCACTTCTAGATATGCTTTCATCATCATTGAATCCTCTGTAGAGGAACATGGGGAAGAGCCCTATTGATGAGATCCCTCCAACCATATCTACCATCTCCATAGAATATATTCCTAGCCCAAAAAATGAGGAACAACCTCAGGAGGTAAAAATTTAGTCAACTCAATCCTCACTTTCATTTCATCAATCTCCACTACCATAAGTCATAGTTCATCTATCTACCACTAGCTTAGGAGAATACCCGGTAAGGAATATCACAACTCTTGCCATATAGATGGTGCAAAAAATGTATCATCACATCTCCCCATAGGTACCATTCTACCTCTAGGATTACCTCATAATAATTTGAATTTCATTTATGGGAGTATTGACTATGGTGCAAAACTGTATCAACAACAATAAAAGGATGAAGAGCCTTTTTTTTTAGGATATTAATTACATGTCTAATCCTAAATTTGCCATGATATATCTTCATCTCTACAATTAATATAGTTATGGTTTGGGGTTGTATGAACAAGGTACTCATTATCCACTGTAATATCAAATACCATATGATAAGTCTGGTTTAAGACACAACACACCTAGACCTCTTGATGTCCTCACTAATAGTTTATAGTACCTAGGCATGAACTATAGTGATGAGCTTGCGCATAATACTTACAACAATCTCAATAATTTCCATTCTTTGGGGATTACTTCCCTACAACTATGATAGATCAAGAGATATCTTATTGTTGGGCAATGAATTGTGTTCGAGTTTTACTCAACATTGTAGTCATATATCTTCCAATTCTCTGTTCAGGCATGTGCTCGCTAGGTATAGCTTAGTACTAAGCATTGGTATAGACCAGAACAAAAGTTCCCGATCTAACCTCTAGAGTAGGTTGGTTCCTTGTTAACTTTAGAAAGATGTTGACACTATTATGTTCAATTGGGATTTTGATATTAGGGTTAAGAAAAGAGATAGGTTTAGAGGAAGTGAAAAACAGTTGGAAGGATAGGTTAACATTGATAACAACAAAAATAGATCCCATAGATTATATCATAAATACAACACTTTGACTAACATTATCTCAAATCTTGAGTACTTCATACATTAAAAATCACAAATAAATGATGCAAAATAAATTCCAATATCCCAATAATGACAATCCAAAAGATAGAATTAATCACTATTCAAATTTAATAGAAATAAACCCTAGCAACATAGAACAAATTCTGAAAGCAGATTTCAATTACCCTAATAATTAGTAAGCCATTCAAACTAACCATTAAAGTATTGACAAAAATGCAACTTCAAAATTTGAACCTCCAATATATAAAAAGTGAAGACACAAGCTTCAAGGAAAAAATCAGTGTAATTCTTCCTTCATTAATTTTTGAAAAATTTACAATGCTACAGGAAAACACGCTAGATACGACCCTAAAAAATGAGGGTTCAGCCTCTATTTATAGTTTGCAAAACTTACAATATTATGGAACATTACAAAGATTTAATTTTCATAGATCAACAAATAAGTACTAGCTAACATCATCTTACTAGTTTGACCTCCAGGAAATCCACTGTGAGTAAACCACCATGGTAGCTAGAATCCTCTACTACTTGTTGGTTGTTGGCTAGAATTGTCATTCTATTGCTGGATATCTCATCTGTATCGTGGATCTTTCTTGGGAGCTTTTGATCATCATCGATCTGCAACTATCACTAGCTTTGGTTTTCTTGAAACCCTCAGCACTTTGGCTTCCTTCTCCAACTAACTATTTCTTAGTCACAACGAGAAAGTTTCTTGTTTTATTTTATTCTGCTAAGCTATTCTCAGCCATTGATCTCTTCAATCGTAGGGCTACAATTTGATAAAAATAAGCTTTGATAAATGGCATGAAGATATCATTGTTGATGATATCATATCCCATGCTTTAGAACACTAATCCACATCAAAATGATTTATAAGTGGAGAGGGATGAAATATGCTTCTCACTCGTATTTCTCATTCTACCTTGAGACTAAAGTAAATCCCCACAAATTAACTGATGACGTCAGATTCTCCTAAAAAAACTTGCAAATTCAAATTTGGACCCAAACAAGAGCATCATCCCTTTATCTCCATTTCGACCTCACCATAGTGTAAAAAAATTTGTTTCCATTCCACACCGGCTTTAGATAAATCTTGCTTTGTCGCAATTTCACTGAAGAAATAGATAAAATTATCTTTTTGTAAATCCACACCTTCTCAGCTCATTATGCCTTATGTCACCATTCTGGGCCAAAATACACTATAAATCCTTCAGAATCGTTTGCCCAAAACTTAGCCACTTCAAAATATTTCATAATCGTGAAGCGCTTCACCAATCCACACAAATTTTGTGCTGACATCACCTTTATCTGAAAAATTTTGTGGATTCAAAACTCTTTGTTTCTAGTATGGAGTTAGATACAAGGGATGCAGTGCGAATTTCTACCAAGTGCCAAAACTTAGACAAAAATTGAAATTTTTTTTACCTTGTCGTGAATCTACTCCAATATACACTGGAATGCATGTGAAATGGAATTTCTATGCCTTAGAATTTTTTTAGAAATTATCTAAGCCTACATGTGGCCATTTTGGGCCTACATTCTGGTGCCTCTTCGGTGGATTTACTTATAAAGACATCGAACTCAAAACCTTATCCACTGGGCCATAGAGTCAGAAATGCTTCCCTAAAAAAATGTGCCTTAAAGAATAATTTCTAGATGAACACTACCCTCTGAAAGTATATTGTCCTACCTAGAGGGTTAAGGTCCATCAGTAAAATATGCTAAAAAACATTACAAATCTTCTTTAGAGGGTAACTACTCACAAGGATATCATTATACAAAAAAAATACATTTTTTCTACTATTATCTTCAAAATCTGCCTTATTGAATAAATTCAACAAGAATGTTGCCCTCATAGATATTCTGCGAAGACTCTTGAGGAGAAACATTCATATTGAAACTATGCATAAAATAGTATCATCTTTATACATCTCAACAAAACTACTTCACTGTATTCACTGGCATATATCTGCTCCTTTAATAAGGCCCCTTTGCAACAATGCCTTCACAAAGAGTGTGATCCTCTGTGCCTCTCTACCTCCATGCTTTTATTGCATTTTATTACAATGTCAGAACAAAAATAGAAATACAAAAATTATGAATATGTACAACAAAAATAAACTAAGTGTGAGCCTCTTCAGAGACATCACCATCATGCATTTTTTCCTGATCGGCCTCTTCCTTGGCCTCATCCTCTTCTTCTTCATTTTCTTCTTCTTCTTATTCTTCATTTTTCTCCTCTTCTTCTCTATTTTCCTCCTCTAGAAGGGATTTTCCTTGGAATTTGTTTCCAGATCCATCACCAAAAAACTGAACCATTACTTTCAAATATTGCATAGCCTACTTCCAAGCTTCTTTAGGGGGATTTTATATTTATTTCAGCTGCTTATAAATATACTCCAATTCTCCAATATCTTCATAGTTTGCAGCATCTCCATTGTTTTTTTTTTTTTAATTTACATGGTGGAATCGGTAGCCACCATGAATCCGGGCAGGCTATCTAGCTTTTTATGGCTGCCATAGTATTTTGTGCTATCCTCCCTAGAAGCTGCCACATAGATCTTCGTGCATTCCACCCCTATAACCACCATGCCATAATCATTTTAAACCTTTTACACCGTTGAAAGCACCAAGAAAGGGACAAGTGTTCAGTCCGGTGAGAGTATCTCCATTGTTAACTAGATCTTCCATAAGATATTTTAACCTTGAAAAATAAACAATCAATTGAGCAGCTTGTTCTTGGCTTAGTGTCTCTTCCAAAGAATCAATTTCAGTCTCATATTCAATATTTTCATCAATACTCTTTTGAATCTCTTCCATAGATAACAAGTTTTTTTCCTCCATCCATAAACTATAAAAATAACCTGAACCATCTCTTTGTTCACATCTACCACATCATTGATCATTCTATTGATTCGATAAAACAATAGCCAGGATCTCTGAATGACCCTATGCTTTTTCACCATAGTTTTTTCAACTACTCTGGCCAAATTCCATTCCTTTATGGGGTTAGGTTTCATAGAATCATTGAGTCTGCTATCAACCAACTTGAATCTTTGTTCACCAAGAATCACCATGGTATCGAGTTCTTCGGTAAATTAATCTAGATATTACTATACCTCTTGGAGAATTTTTCTAGCATCATTCAGGAAATCAAGGATAAGCTATAGCCTTGGGCATTTTTCTTGGGCCTTTGAAAGTAACTATTTTCTTATATTTTCAATCCAACTTTAGAGAAGATAGAATATTTAGCCTTCTCAATTTGAAGTTTTTGTTCATGTTTTGTATTTCCCTTGCTTGTTCTTCATTCAGATTATTTTGTTTTGCTAGCTAATATTTGAGTTTATTGGCTTCCAAAAACTTATCCTGCCAGCTTTTAACCTCTTTCTTGAGAGATTTTTCTTTTTCTTTGTAATTACTGACAATTTTGTTAAGCTTCTCAATTTGCTTCTCTAGTTTACTCATTTTCTCTTTAACTATATCATTTTTCACATAAAAAGTCTCCAAATGAGCTTTAGAAATAACTATCTCATCTTCTTCAGCCAAATTTTCTATATCTTCAGTAATTTCCTCAACTTTATAATCTTGTACTATCATATCAGTATTAGGCTTATTGACAAGAGGAATCATGGATCTAGATATCCTTTGCCTGGAAAAAGGATCCACAAACATGATATTTCTTCTCACAACCATCCTACTAGAAGGATTAAAAATTTTATCCACATAATAGTCATTTATCTTTTGAGTGGCTACCTATCCTTTTGACACAGTTATCTGACTAGAATAGCCATCAGCCAGAGGGGATGAAGACACTAAAAATGAAAGTGTTGAATCAATAGAAAATAACGATGATGTAGAGGCACCCACAAAAGTTTCTGTGATAATGGTAGAATCAATAGCTATTGTTGTGGTGGATGTAGGTAAACTTATAGATATTAATGCTAGATTAACAACTTACTAAATGGGTGTACTTGGAATAATTTGTGTTGTTGATGGTGGTGTAGACAAATATGAAGATGAAATAATTGGAGATGATGAAATGGGAACTTGAGGTAATTTGGGTGAAACTAGCAATGATGAATGTGGAACCTGAGATGAAACAGGGGGTGAAGGAACCACTTGAACTTCAAAACTAACCATAAAAACCTGGGATGAACTTAATTATGGGGAAGGTACTATTGAAACTTTCCCTGTATCAAAATGGGGAGGAGATTTCTTTGGGGATTCAGGAGGAGCAAGAGGATAAGAGGACTGAGAAATCGTACCTTTGACTATAGAAGTAGGGTGTTATTTTTTAGCCTCTGAATCTTATCATTTTTCATGTGTTGCTTCTTCAACAGCTGAAACCACTATCTCCTTAGTCAATGCTTCATGATATTTCTTTTGTTTCTTTGATACCTATCTCTCTTCCATTTTAGGAGACCTTTTGGACTTTCTATGAATCAATTGGAAATTGGAAAATTCACTCTTTGATGGATATTCTTCTAAGACCTATTCCTATGGAATCCCTCCTAACAATGGTTGCTCAAAAATAGGATTTAATTCAACTAATGTTGTAGCTATGAAAGTAAGCGGGGTGGTTTTAAACTTCTCATCCTTTTCCTCCAGTCAATATCTATATCTGGAGGTTGCCCTACCAAATCTAGGAATTTAGGTCTTGCTACAACCTCAATTACTAGAGTACTAACAACTTCCTTTCCTTTATACTAGGTTTTACCCAATAGTTGTGCTTCCTTAGGAAATTGCTACACTTGTTCGGTAGTAGGATTGAAGGGTTTCAAAACTTTAGCAGTTGTCAGAGGAGCTTCCTAATATCCTATTGGAATATACTGATCTGTAGGTGGGGAAAGGGATTCAGAACCAGCCTATGATTTATCCACAATTAGTACAATATTCCCAATATCCTTAGGCTTCCAAGTGGAAATGTTTTCATCATATTTTTTAGAAAAATCACTGTCAATATTCATTCCAAACTTGGACTTGGGAAAATGTTTCCCAATATCAACCCTCATTCTCCACCAATCAGAAAATTTAGCAACATTAGAGGATTATGCTTCCTCTTCATCCTTTGTAGGATTATCCTCATCCGGTTGAGATTATTTCTTCTTTATAATTTTTTCCTCAATATCTTGGATGATTTTATTTTTCAGCTGATGCTTTACCTTCCTTTCAATATCGTAATCAACAATATTTTCATAGAAATCGAGCCAAGGGGGAAGTTGGTCCATTTTAGAAACATTCCACTCTAACATAGCAGACTCATCATTATTCCTTCCTTGATCAAAATGAGGCATATATCTCTTTTAAAATTTATAAGGCTTATCCCCATTCACAAGTATATTTCTCTTGGTAAAAATACCATTAGGGTCATAACTCCACCTTTGGGGACTGTAAAAGATACCTAACCTATATAGGTATTGGTTTATTTGCTCCCTTTGACCCTTACTGGTGATAGTAATATCATCCAAAGTGTGGTAAGTCAACAAAGATTTCCTCTTTCTCCTCGAACCAAAATTCAAATCAATGTACTCAGATTGGCTTAAAAATTCTAGGTCAATCAGTCTATCTATTACAAAATGGGGCAAAATAAACAGTTTTTCCATGAAACCATACAACCTTATAATTGTACCCTTTGTCAACAAATACTAGTCTCCCTCTTCTGCACCCTCTGTTCTTAGAGTATTCTTTTCCAGAGGTGTCAATCTAGGGCATTCTCCATACATTATCTTTAGGGCAGGTCCCAAGAATTCCAAGTTGAATCTATAATAAGACTCATTACTATTCAAATGACTTATCTAATAATAAACTTCCAGGGGTTCTCCCTCATTGGTTTTATCCTTAACCAATATCTAGGGCATTTTATCTCTTACTACAGCATAGAATAACCATACCAAACTTGAACAATGCCTGAAACTAGGAGCATCAGTGTCCCTCTTCATTCTTACAAGCTGCTCATGAATTATTTGAGCTAGAAAAGCATGCTAGTCAAAGTAAATAAATCTTATTCTTTTTTTTGCAGCATCTTCCTCATATATATTTTCATTATAGATACAATAAGCTACAAAAATTTGCCAACCTCGGACCATTCTATTCGATTCCATACCATCTAAAAATGCCAAAATGGAAAATAACATAGGGTTGAAGAAAATATCAATATCAATGGGAACCTTCGATAGCTTCTTCTTGGGTTTTTGGTTAAGCTGCTTATACACCCATTTTTTGAATGGTTCACCATCATTTGACCTCTTTTCTATTCGATAAAATCTGGTCTATTCAGTTACCCTAAATGCTTTGGGGGTTACAGGGGGGTCTACGTCAATAGCAAAGAGCTTGTGATAGTAGGCTATGGTGAGACTGAATAAGGTTTTTCCCTTGGTCATTTTTACCACTTTTGCCATAGGGTCATATAACTTGACTATGGCAGTTATCAGTTTGGGACATGGATGTATAGTATCACAAATATAAAAAGACAAGAAAGAGTGTATGACACATCTACCTTCCACCGATTGAGAAATATTCTTCTTGAATATGTAGTGCACCACCCTTTTGAGTCTCGCCTTTTCTATCATGACCATCTTCGTATCTGCCATAGCTTTGGATCTATACAAATACAAACTCACAATTTTTCTTCTCGAGGTTTCTGCCTTTGGAACTTCATCTGGAGCCGCACCACTCGCCATATTTCGAATTCTCTTGGATTTGAAGGTAATTCATGAAGAGTTTTCTCTGGTGTTACATTTTCTCTTCTCTTGCTCTTAGATGAATTTGATATGTAGTAGGATGTGAGAAAATTCAAATTTTAGGGATTTTATTTCTTGAAGCATGCATAGTGCGTACCATTAATGAGACTATTGCATGTTATAACCATTGCCATATTTCTCAACCACCACTCATTGATCTTGGTGGCTCAAAGGTGGCATCCTACATTCTCATTGATCAAAAGTTCAAATTGCACTACCAACTCATCATCACTCTTCGTGTACTCATTGGTTCTAGCATAAGCTTTTAGCTTTAAATACGACTCTCTTCCCTTGGTTCACATGGTTCAATCACTTGTCTTGGTTCTGCAATATTCTAGACTCTGGGGTCCTCGGATTGGATGCTTTCATGATTTTGCCACCTTTTGGCCTTTAAAACCTTCAAATTGGAGTCATCACTTGCTTTTTGGACTTCAAGTCTTCTTCGTTTGCAAAAAATTTACCTTACATCATTCTACAAGGTCCTTAGTGTATATTGGTGTAGATTTAGGAATCTCACCATTTCGACACCCAGGACATGAATTTATTTGCGAAATGGAAAATATATTTTCCCTTCAACAACACTTAGCCATTTTGCTTTATAATACAAAGTGCATAAATTAATTAATTACAAAGTACAGAAAGAAAAGGAAATTATATACAATGAATATATACACATTTTACAATGAGCTTATGATTTCAAACATAGTTAATTTTGATTTGGAAACCATTCACCAGAATCAGTAGTATGTTCCCTTCTAAATCTTCAATTTGGAACACATTGGACTCCTTGGCCTCCACTATCTTAAAGGGACCATCCCAAAAAGAATCAAACTTTTCATGTTTGCCTAGTTTTGCTCTATCAACATTCCACTTGAGAACTAAATCTCCAATTTGGAATTTTCTAAATCTGGCTCTTTTTTCAAACCATGCATTTATCTCTAAGCTATGCTTCTAAAATTTCTCATATGCCTGAGTTATGCTTTCTTCTAGCTATAGTAGGTGAGTCAACCTGGTCTCCATTGGATCTCTCTCTGAATATTCATTTGTTATTGCTAATTTTAGAGCTGGGATCTCTAAATTAATAGGTATCACTACCTCCTTGCCATATACCAAGGTATAAGGGGAAGTCTTTATGGAATTATTTATGGTAATCCTATAAGCCCATAAAACTTGATCTAGGAGCAAATGCCAACTTATTTTGTTGCCCTTAAGTGATTTTATCAATATTCTTAGTAGGTTCTTGTTGGTGGACTCTACAAGTCCATTCCCTTTAGGATAATACTCTGAGGTGTTCTTGAGAGTGATTCCATACTTACTAGAAAATTAAATATACTTGGTTCCTATGAAGGCTGGCCCATTGTCACTTACCAAGGCTTCTAAAAACCCAAATATTGAAATAAGATTCTCCATAAAATTGATCACAACATCTTGATATGATTTCTTAGTAGGGATTACTTCTACCCATATGGTAAGGTAATCAGTGTCAGTCAGTATGCATTTATGCTCTCCTGAGGAGTTGGGACTGATGACCCCTATTAATTCTAACCCCCATTGTTGGAAGGGTTGTTCAACTTGTATCAGTTTGAGGGGGAATGAAGCATTCCTTATTCTCCCAACATATCTCTAACACTTGTCATAGGATCTAGTGAGCCTGTAGGAATCTGTAAATATAGTAGGCTAGTAATAACCATCTCTTATGATTCTCAATGCTATTATCCTACCTGAACTATGTCCTCTAGTTCATCCTACATGAAATTATTTAAGAACCCTTTTTTTTTTACCCTTTTTTAAGCATTTGAGTAGAAATCCATATAAATTCATCTTGTACAGGCCTTCAAGAAGTAATGCATATTTCAAGGTATGGAGCCTATATATTCTCATTTAAGATACATTTAGATTTTTGGGGCATACTCTAGTTTGGAAATATTTAATCATTTGGTCCACCCAATTAGAATTCTCAACTTCTACTACTTTATTCTAATCCTCTCCTATTTGGTAAGCTATTATCTTTGCTAATACTATAGCTTTTGTTAGACCTTGGTATAGAGCTCTACCTCTCACTATTTTGGTACATATTCTTGGATCTTAGTAATCCATCCTGCCCTTTTATATCCTAGGTCTCCTTGTAGAATGAAACTTCTTACATCTGGGTGAACCACATACACCAGGATTTTACTTTGCACCAAGTACTACCTAAACTTCTTCAATGACTTCATCACAACAAATAATTGCCTTTAAATAAAGTTATATTTGACCTGGTAGTCATAGAGTGTTTGTATCCAAAAGAATATGGGGTGTTCCTCACCTTGATTACCCTTATGAGTAAGTACCGAAGCATAAATTTCTTCAGCTCCATAAGCATAGAGAATGAAATCTTTACTGAAATATGGATTCACCGGTACTAGGATAGTTGTAATGGACTTCTTAATTATCTCAAAATCTTGCTTCCTCACTTCAATCCATTTGAACTCAAAATTCTTCTTGAGTAGCTCAGATATAGGCCTTACCTTCTGTGCAAAATCAGAAATAAACTTCCTAAAATTTTTGATGTACCCCATAAAATACTATAAGGCTTTCTTGTTTGTAGGTATTGGTAAGGAAAGAATGTACTTAACTCTCTCTAGATCAATAGTCATGCCCTATTTTGAAACCACATGACCTAACAATTTTTCCTCATGAACTGCAAAGAATGATTTCTTAGGATTGAGTGAAATACCAAATTCTCTGCACTTCTAGAAAACTTGTTCAAGATGTGTTAGGTGATCATTCTTATTGTGTGAAAATACTGTCATATCATCCAGATAGATCAAAATAAATTTATTGATTAGCTCTCCAAAATCATAATCCATAGCTCTTTGAAAATTAGATCCTACATTTGATAACCAAAAAGGCATCCTTTGATAGATAAATGTGACCCACTTTGTGGTGAATGTTGTTTTATATTCGTCTTCATATTTCACCCAAATATGGTTATAACTAGAGAAACCATATAGAAAAGAGAACCTTTCTACCCCTACCACTATCTGTATAATATGATCAATCTGTGGGTGGGGATAATGATCCTTGAGGGATGCTTGATTGAGATTTCTAAATCCACACATAAGCATATATCTCCATTCTTTTTTCTCATTGGCACCAAATTGGCTACCTAGGTTGAATTGGGATAAATGATCTTGGACTTCAAGCATTTCAAGAGCTTTTCACTCATAACGACCTCGATCCTTGGATTGATTAGCCTTTGCTTCTACCTAAATGGCTTGGCATCCGGTTATAGTGCAATAGTATGTTGGATAACCTTCTTGTCATACACCTTTAGATATTCATATGACCAAGCCACAATGTCCTGGTACTTAAGGCACAAAGCCTTGATATTTTTTGCTTCTTCTGGTGAACACTGAATCCCAACATTGAGCTTCTTTTCAATACCAACTTCAACTTATTTATAGATTTTTTCACTGACTTTCATGGTTTTGATCTTCTTCCTATATTCATTATCAAACAAGCTTTCCAATATTACCAATCCCCTAGGAATGTGGTTTTTCCTCAATTGGATTACATCTTGTTGATCAATATCTTCTAGATCTTCTTCAGATACATTAGAAAGGTATGCTTCTCTAACCATAAAGTCAATTATCTGTTCATAACTTTTAAAAACCTGCCAGAAAATCTGTTTGTCTAGTACTGCAGGTCTAAAAATCATTTTGACCCCTTTGGATTCCTTGATTCCATAATCAATAGTAGGGGTGAAATTATCTCCCTTTGTTGCTAAATAATCTACCAAAGTATTATTTTCTCTAGGGAAAAATCTTATATTTAGAGAATCGAAGGATTCCATCAGATTCCACACCCTGTTTCTGTATGCTCTTAAGTAATGGTGCTTACAGTTACACCTATTCCTTCCTTGATGAACAATTAATTCAGAGTCACCATATATGTCTAACATTTTAATGCCCATACTTTATACCTATATTAATCCAAGAAACAAAGCCTCATATTCCATAGCATTATTTGTGCATGACCATGTTATTTTGTAAGCAAAAATATTTGTTTCTTCTGATGGGGATTGTACTACCACACTAGCTCCTACACCATTTCAAAACTTAGCACCATCAAAGTGCATTTTCCATTTTTATTTCCCTCTTAGATCCTGGTTGGATATGGCCAAGATATTATTTTTTGATTGATCTAAGGTACTGTATTTTCTCATGCTAGTTCCATACTAACTGTAATCTTATCTGAAAGGAAGTTCATCTTCAATGTTCAATTCCTCAAAAATTTCAACTAGTTCAAGTTCTTCCATAGGAGTGAGATTGCACATATTTTATCCAATTCTTTCAATATGGTAAGCCACTAGCTTTTGAGGTATTATCTAGATTCTCTTTCCCTTGAAAGGTATCACCATGCTAGAATAATCCATTTACATGCATCCTCTCAATTTTGTAGTAAACTCTCTTGAAAGGCACAAACCAAAGTAAGGCTCCAAATACACTACCATAATTTCTTGCACTATTTTCACCTCAGGGGCTTTGTGTAGTCTCATTAAGATATCATTTGTGACTCCCACTATTTTAACAGGTGTTCCATATAGCTGTAACACTCCAGGGAAAGATCGAGTATACTCCATACCCATCTCTTCACAGATCGCTTTAGGCATAACTGTGGTAGATGCTCCTGACTCTATCATGCAATTTTTGACTACCCATCCTTCCATCCTTAGAGATCTATAAAATGGACGAGGCTTGTTATTTAACTAAACATGGGACATTTATTTCTTTTATGAGGGCATACTAAATATTGTAGTAGTCTACTTTTCCTATGGATATTTGTTTAGATAAGCTTTAAGTAAATCAATATGACTTGGGATGAATACATTATCATACAAAATGGCATTTGATGGGATCCTTTTTATTTCTTCAACAATATTATACTCAGACTTAGTTAGAGTGAGCTTTTCAGAACTTCTTTCTAGATCACCATACTTTTTTATATAGTACTAGGTGGCTTCTATTCTTTACCTTTTAGTGATTGAGGGAAATCTAAGTCTTTCTTGTGCTTCATCTTTAGATCTCCTCTAATATTCCTTAGTTTCCTTTTCCAACATCCTAGGCAAGCTATCAATATTTTCTTTTCCTCTAGCCTTAGGGATAGAAAAGGTGTCATTACTTTGGGGAGGATGGTCACTCTTTATTTGGGATGGAACTTGGAATTGTCCCATCTTTTAAGGTTCTACCTGGAGAGTTTTATTTCCAGATCTCATCATAATAGTTATTGGGCTATCTTCCTCTAGCTGTTTTCCCACCATAATCTGATCTTGCTGCCAGAGCATATTTATCCTTCCCTTTTGATTTATCTTAGCTTGCTCCATAGCAACTTGTACATGATGTTAATACATAACACAAGACTGAGAATAATGAGGGTCATTGTAGACCAACCACCATACATTTGTAAAAGTAGTATCTGAGGGGCATTCTGGTTCTTCACATATTACATTGACTTTGACCCCATAATTATTACTAGGGTCGGGTCTCTAATATTTATTGACATATGGAAACCTTCTTTTCTAAGACTTTTCCATTTCTCTTTTCTCCATAGAATTCATCTTGTTGCTAAGATCTTTTAGGGTATTTTCAATGTGTAGGAACACAGAGCTTTCTTGGGGAATTTGAGTGGGAAGTGGTGGAAAAGGGATTGATGTGGGTTTTGGTTGAGGAATGGAAGCCATATATGGGAATGGAGATGATAATGAATGTGGTTCCGTGTGTGTAGTAGCCACTGCCTGACCTTTGAAATTACTCGTTTCTTGATCATAAGGTAAGATAGTTTTAGGGGGTAATCTTCCTACACTAATTAGAACATTCTCTGCATGAGCTGCAATATTATATACTCGAGGGAAATCCTCTATTTCAGATTGTTGAGTTTGTAAGCCTAGATATGATTCTAAAGCTTTGATATAATACATATAGGCTAGACTTGCAGCTGGTCTAGCTGCAGGAAGAATTCTCTTCCAATTTCTACTGAACCTAAGATTGAAATCAGAGATTGACTCTTGAGGTCCTTTCTACATAGAAGTAAACTAATTAAGCAAGGAGAAAGGGTCAACAAACTTATTGAATTATTCTATAAATATCTCAGCTAATCAAATCCATGAGGTGATGGAACCATCCTCAAGGGTACTAAACCAGTGTAAAATATTTCCTCTGAAAGATAAGGCTAGGATTCTTACAATAACATCCTCATTTCTTATATTATGGATAGCTGCAAAATTGAGGATATATTGACAGTGCTCATATGTAGTCTTCCTTATTCCATAATAAGTAGGTATAGAATTGGATAATACATGGGGAATGGCATGCATGTAAGGGAGGTGAAGTGGGCCAGTTGTGTCCTAGTTGGGGCACTTCTGTAGGGGTTGATTGGGTGCAACATTTGCTTGATTTTTATTTGCATTTGCTACCATGCTTCCAAGTAAAGTTACTTCTGGGGGAGGGTTTTGATCAACTGTAGGATTTTCTTGGATAGGATTTTCTTCAGGGGGATCAACCTCTTCTTCAAAATATCTGTTCAAAATCCTTATAACAGTTGTGCCTCTATAGGGCAACTCAAGAAAGAAGAAAGAATCTGGGTCTTTTCTCTTAAAGGACCTAGTATACATGAAAAGGTACTAATCTACAAGGGTTAATATTTTTCAAGATCACAAACCAGGGAGTCACCAGGTGAATTTGTTATTCTCCAATCAATAAGGTCAAGATAATTCACCAAATATTGATTCCTTTGGGTAAAATAGACCATTAATCAGTGATGGGATTTCATTTTACTTGTGAACCTGTCACACCGAGCATGCCAAAAATTGTTGGGTACTGAATTGCGTTTATGTTTTACTCAACATTATAGTTGTATATCTTCCAATTCTCTGTTCAGGCATGCGCTCACTAGCTACAGCTCAATACTCAGTATTAGTATAGATCAGAATAAAAGTTCCCTATCTACTTTCTTATCAACTTTTGCAAGATGCTGACACTATTATGCTCACTTGGGGTTTTGATATTTGGGTTAAGAAATTAGAGGAAGTGAACAATAGTTGGACAGATAGGTTAACAACATTGATAACACTAAAAATAGCTCCCACATATTATATCATAAATACAACACTTTGACTAACATTATCTCAGATATTGAGTACTTCACACATTAAAGATCACAAAGAAATGAGACAAAAGAAATTCAAATATCCAAATAATGACAATCCAAAAGATAGAATTAATCACTATTCAAATTTAACAAAAATAAACCTTAGCAACATAGAACAAATTTTGAAAACAGATTTCAATTACCCTAATAATCAGTAAGTCATTCAAACTAACCATTAAAGTATTTACAAAAAAGCAACTTTAGAATTTGAACCTCCAACAAATAAAAAGTGAAGACACAAGCTTTGAGGTAAAAATTAGTGTAATGCTCCCTTCATTAATTTCTAGAAAATTTACAGTTCTATAGGAAAATACGCTAGAGACGAACCTAAACAATAAGGGTTCGGCCTCTATTTATAGTTTGAAAAACTTCAAATATTATGGAACATTACAAAGATTTAATTTTCATAGTTCAGTAGAGAAGTATTAGCTGGCATCATCTTACTGGTTCGACCTCTGGTAAATTTGTTGTGAGTAAACCGCCATGGTAGCTAGAATCCTTTGCTACTTGCTGGTTGTTGGCTAGAACTGTAGTTCTATTGCTGGAGATCTCATATGTATCATGGATCTTTCTTGGGAGCTTTTGATCATCGTCGATTTGCAACTGTCACTGGCTCTAGTTTTATTGAAACCCTTGGTGCTTCAACTTCCTTATCCAACTAACTATTCCTTATTCCTGATGATAAAGCTTCTTGTTTGATTTCATTCTACTCAACTATTCTCAGTCATTGATCTCTTCAATCGCAGGGCTACGATTTGATAAAAATAAGCTGTGATAAATGGCATGAAGATATTGTTGGCAATTTTCAGTTTGAGATCCTAGCTTCTTGTCTATGAGTTGTCATTGATGTCAAAAGGAACTGGAATTAATGTCAAGAGGATTTATTGGCTTCAAAGGTTGAAGATTCCAAAGAATATTTTCTAGAATATTTTGAAGAGATTCCATGTGGCAAATGAAAAGGTTTTTATCAAAACCATGGCAGGTTTAAGGGTTTTTATTAAAACCAGGTGGATGCATTAAGGGTTTTTCTCAAAACCACTCTCAGCTTAATGCAAAGGCTGGAGACTACTTCCATGTATATTGTTGATGGTGTATTTTCTGAAATTGAGTTTGGAGTGAAAAGGTTGACTACTAGGTATTCTTGTTGGTGTAAATCCCATTTTTTGGATATTGAAGATTGTTTATGCATTAAAATCATTGATGAGTTTTTTGGGTGAATGCATAATTTTGGTTGAGGAAGAGGAAGCATTTTGCACTAGGGTTTATGTTAGTAAGTCTTGCTACTTGCATTGAGATGGTGAAACCCTTAGTTGGCTGTTTTGAGATTGATGGTTGATTTACTTCCATAGAGGTTGTTTTGATCAAGTTAATGCTTTACTTGATACATGATTTGGGCTTGCTCCATTGAGATTGATTTGAGCAAGTTATTCTTTGCATTGGTGATTTATGTTGGTGGCTATTTTGTTCAAATACCTTTGGAGGGAAAAGGATGTCTACTAGTTTCCTTTTCATGTAATGATTGGTTGAATGCTTCAAGGTTAATGTTGAGTTGAATGATGTTGGTTAAACCTTGTCTATAAGCATTGTTGTTAAATCCCTAATTGGTTGAGAAAAGATATTGGTTGTGGAAAGAACATGAGTATCATTGTTATATGAGTTATTGCATGGTTGGCAATTTTTGGGTTGTGTTTCATGTTCTTAAGAAAAGCATACTACATCTATCTTATTCTTTTGAGATTGAGATTGAGTTGAGATTGAGATTGGGAGTTAAGTATAGAACATATTGAGTCTCTAACAATTCTCTTTATGTTTCTATGATATTTGAGATTGATATTGGGAGTTAAGTATAGAACATATTGAGTCTCTAACAATTCTCTTTATGCTTCTATGAGGTTGATGAATCACATTGGGTCTCTAACTATTCTCATTGTGGGTTCATGCTAAGAAAGTTTTTCTTGATGAACTTGTGAGCTGATTTGGACAGGTTCTAGTGAGGACTTATGAGATGATTTGGATAGGTTCTAGTGAAGACTTGTGAGCTGATTTGGACAGGTTCTAGTGAGGACTTGTGAGCTGAATTGGACAGGTTCTAGTGAGGACTTGTGAGCTGATTTGGACAGGTTCTAGTGAGGACTTGTGAGCTGATTTGGACAAGTTCTAGGGATGACTTGTGAGCTGATTTGGGCATGTCCTAGCAGAGGACTTGAGGATAGAGTTGAAGTGGTTCTTTGAGAAGAACCCGAGGATAGTTTTTAAAAGTCTTTGAGAAGGCTTGTGTGTAACAGATATTGATTTGTTCAAGCTTTATGAGTTAAGCTCGGGACAAATCTAACAAAGTGAGGAAGATTTGTGTTGGACTGACTGATTGTGTTTAGTACAGGTTGATGAGTTGCTGTGGAGGTGATCAGTGAGGACAGAGGTCTCTTGAGGCTGAGCATTGAGGACAGGAGGTCTTCTATGGAAATGAGTTCCACATGCTAGCAAAATAAGAGGTAGGTGATCTTCTGAAGTATCATTTCCAGAGCTGAGGGGAAGGATTCTCCTTTGGATAGGAGGCTCATAAATTCATGATGAGGGGAAGGATTCTCCTTTGGGCAGGAGGCTCATAAATTCGTGAGGAGGGGAAGGATTCTCCTTTGGGCAGAGGCTCATAAATACTTGATGAGGGGAAGGATTATCCTTTGGGTAGAGGCTCATAAATACTTGATTAGGGGAAGGTTTCTCCTTTGGGCTGAGGCTCATAAACATTGTAATTGGGAAGGATTCCCAAAGAACTTTGAGAAATATTTTTAGAGAAAATTTTTGTGGAGGTAGCCCATGTTGGGTGAACCATGTTAAAATTGGTGTCTCATTGTGTGTTGCTTTATGCATTGCTTTGATATTTCTATTGGTTCATTGCTTTGCAAAGTTGAAGTTAAATAGATAAAGTAAAAAGAGGTCTTATATTGTTCACCCCCCCTCTCAGTATAAGCTTGTGTTCTTCAATTGGTATCAGAGTGGGTTCCTTCAAAAAGTTTAACATCTTGAAGGAAAATATTGTAAAGAACACAATGGAATCTACAAGTGGTAATGCAACACCTATTCTTGATGGGGCAAATTTTGGGCTTTGGAGTGCTAGGATGAAGGTTCATCTTATGGCTCTTGGAAATGAAGTTTGGGAAGTGATTGAGGATAAGTATACCATTCCTGAGCATGGCCCTTATACTAAGGAAGAGAGGCTCCTACATCATAGCAATTAAAAGGTAATGAATGCAATCCTAAAGGGTTTACAGAAGGCAGATCTTACCAAGGTGATTCACTGCAAGATAGCTAGTGAAATGTGGAAACAGTTGAAGGTGGTTCATACAAGTGATGCAAATGTCCAAAAGGCCAATTTGAGACACTTCAAAGGTATGTTTGAACAACTCAAGATGAATTATGAAGAAAATATTAGTGACTATATGCTTCGTATGGATGATATTATTAACTCTATGAAGGAACTAGGTCTTGAGCTTGCTAAAAATGATATTTGTGATAAGATTTTGAGGTCTCTTTCAAATATATTTAGTGAAAATATTTCTGCTATTGAGGAAGCTAAGGATTTGGATAAGTTGAAAAAGGATGAGCTTCATAGTATACTTGCAACATTTGAGTTGAGAACTCAAGTGAAGTTTGATGTTAAGAAGGAGGCAACTTTCAAGGCTACCAAGAAATCCAAGGGTAAAGAGCTTCAAGATAGTGATGAGTCTTCTAGTGATGAAGAGGCATATTACAACAAGAAGGGCAAGTTCTCAAGAAAGCACAAAGGTATGAAATATGTCAAGTGTTTCAATTGTGGAGAGTTTGGTCATTATGATACTAACTGTACTGCTACCAAGGATGAAAGTGATGAAGATAAACATGATGATAAGAGCAAGGATTCTGAAAGGCACAGGCATTAAAGGAAGAATAAAGATGAGCAAAGCAATCAAGGAAAGAGGTACTCTCACAAACACAAGAAAATTTTCTACCTAGACAAGGCAAGTAAGTGTTATAGTAGTGATAGTGAAAGTTCTTCAAGTGATGTTGGAAATGAGATGTTGTTCCTAACAAAAAAAGAAGAAGAAAAGAAACATAGATTTGTCATTATGAAATGTTTTAAATGTGGAAATTTTGGACATCTTGAGGATGATTGCACAAATGATGGATTAATTTCTAGTTATACTATGTATGAGGATGCTTCAAAAAATTGTAAGGAATATATTTGTTTGGCTTTAGAAAATGGTAGCACCTCTAGTGATAAGAAATCTGAAAAAGTCATTGATGTTTCAAAAGGTAAACAAATAGTGGAAGTTATAGAGGATGGTGAAGTAGATATTGAAGCCGAACTTGTTAGTGCTCTTAGTGCTTTGAAAAATGAAAGAAAGAAGAATGCTAGACTCAATGATAAATTGGATGAATGTTGTTTTGAGAGAGATGAGCTTATAGAAAGTCTTGACTTATCTATAGCTAAGACACAAAAACTTAAGGATAAGTTAGAGTCTAATATTCTTGAGTGTAGAGAGTTGGAACAGAAAGTGACTTCCTTGAAAGAGGAAACTAAAGAGTACAAGGAGAAGCTTTACAGGTTTGAAGATAGCACCAAAAATGTAAAGTCAATCATCAAAGATCAAATAAGGACAACAGATAAAATAGGTCTTGGTTTTGGTAAGAAACACATGGAACAGGTTGGTGACTCTGCTGGGGAATCTAGTAAGAGATTTCGAAAGAAATAGAGTTCTGATGAGGAAAGTACTTCAAAAAAAGAGTCCTTGAGTGATAGATGCACAGAATCAGAAAACAGGAATCAAAAAAAGGGGAGAAAGTTTACAGGATCTAAGAGGTCAAATCAAGGAAATTTTAATGGCAGATGTTTTGCTTGTCACAAGTTTGGTCACATGGCTTCACATTGCATGACTCAAGTGAGGAAGATAAATGACAGATTTAGAGGTGGTAATTTATTTCAAGGGTATTGCTACTCTTGTAAATAGTTTTGGCACAAGGCTGTTTATTGCAAGGCTAATAACAGGAACAGGGTTGGTCATAACAGATGGAGTCAAAGATCAGGTATGCCTCAAAGAAATAACATTGTTATTTGTTATAAGTGCAACAATGAAGGTCACATATCTAGACAATGTAGAGCTAAAATTCCAAGGTACATGAACAGGAACATGGGTATGAATAGGCACAAGAATCAAGACATGGATAAGAACAATAATGATAACAAGAACAACAATAGTGACATGAACAGGAACAGGAACAAGAATATGGACAAGGAGAACAAGAGAAGACATGGTAAGGAAGCTATAGACACTGATGAAGATTAGTGCCTAATAAGATTTTTACTCCCACCCCAAAATTAATCACCTCAACAAGAGGTGGGGGAGGGACTAAGCTAAGAGGCTCATTCTTAGTCCCAAGCCCCAAAGGTGACCCTTTGCCATTGATGACAAAGGGGGAGAGATATGAGTAAGGGGGAGAGCCTCAAGTTAGGGGGAGCTGATTTCTATATAGTAGTTTTGAGTTTCAGTGTTTTTGAGAAGCATGGTTTGCCATCAATGACAAAGGGGGAGATTGTTGGCAATTTTGGGTTTGAGATCCTAGCTTCTTGTCTATGAGTTGTCATTGATGTCAAAAGGAACTGGCATTAATGTCAAGAGGATTTATTGGCTTCAAATGTTGAAGATTCCAAAGAATATTTTCTAGAAGATTTTGAAGAGATTCCATGTGGCATATGAAAAGGTTTTTATCAAAACCATGGCAGGTTTAAGGGTTTTTATTAAAACCATGTGGATGCATTAAGGGTTTTTCCCAAAACCACTCTCAGCTTAATGCAAAGGCTGGAGACACTTATTAATTAAATAACTTAATTAATAAAACCTTTTTAAGGTTTTTTAATTAATTATTTATTTGATTAAGTGATTAAATTATTTTAATAATTTAATGGGTTCTCCACCTAAGGTCTAAGGTCTAAAAGACTTGTGATTATTTTTTAATAATCAAAAGGGTTTCATAAACCCTAAATTTGTTTCGAAGGCACCAAAATAATATTAATTCAAAATTTTTGAATTATCCTCCCATCGACATCGTGTATAGCATGGAAGTTTGGCTATATAAGCCATAACCTAGTCCAAAGAAAGGAAAAAAAAAAATTCGAATTGCACAAAGGTTGGGAAGTAAAAGCTACGGCTATCTTTTTTTTGCCACGTTTATCCGCCGTGAAAGGTTTAAGGAGAAGGAAACTCTTGCTAGCCTTCATGCTAGCACCATTGGCCTAATGGCAATGACTATTCTGCGAAGGCGCTTGAAGGGAGGTCAAGTGTTTGACTTTTGTCGTGGAGTGTGAGAAGAGTTTTTGAGATCTAATTTTTTCGGAGGCACTGTTGACCTGCGATTTTTGGAAGCATTTTTTTGGTAAGGTTTTTTAAATAAAATCTGAATTTTGTTAAAGAAGAAGTGGTTGGGTAGATTTATTTAAAATTATTTTTAAGGTTAAATGCTTCTTTGGAGATATAAGGTTGATAGTGTGTGGTTGAGATTTTTGGCTTGATTGTTGAGTGAGATTTGCGTAGAAGCTATTATTCCTTGAGCATGGTTTAATTAATTTGGAAAAATAAGGTGTAAAAGGATATATTTTTTGTATGCTTTATATTTTTGGTAGTTGAATTCTAAGGATTGGAGTCATAAGGTGTTTTATGGAATAAATATTTTTGTGGTTACTTTTATGATCTAACCCTAACTTGGTGGCAAAGTTGAGGGTGGTGTTGGTAACAGGTTGAAGAACTATTCTCGTCTTCCTCAAACAAAGGTATGGGCAACTTATTCCATGTATATTGTTGATGGTGTATTTTCTGAAATTGAGTTTTGAGTGAAAAGGTTGACTACTAGGTATTCTTGTTGGTGTAAATCCCATTTTTTGGATATTGAAGATTGTTTATGCATTAAAATCATTGATGCGTTTTTTGGGTGAATGCATAATTCTGGTTGAGGAAGAGGAAGCATTTTGCACTAGGGTTTATGTTAGTAAGTATTGCTACTTGCATTGAGATGGTGAAACCCTTAGTTGGCTATTTTGATATTGATGGTTGAGTTGCTTCCATAGAGGTTGTTTTTATCAAGTTAATGCTTTACTTGATACATGATTTGGGCTTACTCCATTGAGATTGATTTGAGAAAGTTATTCTTTGCATTGATGATTTATGTTGGTGGCTGTTTTGTTCAAATACCTTTGGAGGGAAAAGGATGTCTACTAGTTTACTTTTCATGTAGTGATTGGTTGAATGCTTCAAGGTTAATTTTGAGTTGAATGATGTTGGTTAAACCTTGTCTATAAGCATTGTTGTTAAAGACCTAATTGGTTGAGAAAAGATATTGGTTGTGGAAAGAACATGAGTATCATTGTTATATGAGTTATTGCATGGTTGGCAATTGTTGGGTTGTGTTTCATGTTCTTGAGAAAAGCATACTACATCTATATTATTCTTTTGAGATTGATATTGAGTTGAGATTGAGATTGGGAGTTAAGTATAGAACATATTGAGTCTCTAACAATTCTCTTTATGTTTCTATGAGATTTGAGATTGAGATTGAGAGTTAAGTATAGAACATATTGAGTCTCTAACAATTCTCTTTATGTGTCTATGAGGTTGATGAATCACATTGGGTCTCTAACTATTCTCTTTGTGGGTTCATGCTAAGAAAGTTTTTCTTGATGAACTTGTGAGCTGATTTGGACAGGTTCTAGTGAGGACTTATGAGATGATTTGGATAGGTTCTAGTGAAGACTTGTGAGCTGATTTGGACAGGTTCTAGTGAGGATTTGTGAGCTGAATTGGATAGGTTCTAGTGAGGACTTGTGAGCTAATTTGGACAGGTTCTAGTGAGGACTTGTGTGCTGATTTGGACAAGTTCTAGGGAGGACTTGTGAGCTGATTTGGACATGTCCTAGTAGAGGACTTGAGGATAGAGTTGAAGTGGTTCTTTGAGAAGAACCCGAGGACAGTTTTTACAAGTCTTTGAGAAGGCTTGTGTCCAGCAGAGATTGATTTGTTCAAGCTTTATGATTTGAGCTTGGGACAAATCTAACAAAGTGAGGAAGATTTGTGTTGGACCGACTGACTATGTTTAGTATATGTTGATGAGTTACTATGGAGGTGATCAGTGAGGACAGAGGTCTCTTGAGGCTGAGCATTGAGGACAGGAGGTCTTTTGTGGAAAGGATTTCCATGTGCTAGCGGAATAAGAGGTAGGTGATCTTCTGAAGTATCATTTCCAAAGCTGAGGGGAAGGATTATCCTTTGGGTAGGAGGCTCATAAATTTGTGAGGAGGGGAAGGATTCTCCTTTGGGTAGGAGGCTCATAGATTCGTGAGGAGGGGAAGGATTATCCTTTGGGTAGAGGCTCATAAATACTTGAGGAGGGGAAGGATTCTCCTTTGGACAGAGGCTCATAAATACTTGATAAGGGGAAGGTTTATCCTTTGGGCTGAGGCTCATAAAAATTGTAATTGGGAAGGATTACCAAAGAACTTTAAGAAAAAAATTTAGCTAAAAGTTTTGTGGAGGTAGCCCATGTTGGGTGAACCACGTTAAAATTGGTGTCTCATTATGTGTTGCTTTATGCATTGCTTTGATATTGCTATTGGTTCATTGCTTTGCGAAGTTGAAGTTAAATAGAGAAAGTAAAAAGAGGTATTATACTGTTCACCCCCCCTCTCAATATAAGCTTGTGTTCTTCAGATATCACTGTGTCATTTCACTTTAAAAATAATTGTTGACATCATATCCCATGCTTTAGAAACTTCAAAACACCAATCCACATCAAAATAATTTATAAGTGGAGCGGGATGAAATCTGCTTCTCACTTCTTGTATTTCTCATTATGCCTTGAGATTGAAGTAAATCCGCACAAATTAACTGATGATGTTAGATTCTATTGAAAAAACTTACAAATTTGAATCTGGACCTAGATAGGAGCACCATCCCTTTATCTCCATTTTGGCCCCACCATAGTGTAAAAAACTTTGTTTCCATTCTGCATCAACTTTAGATAAATCTTGCTTTGTCACCATTCCATTGAAGAAATAGATAAAATTATATTTTTGTGAATTTACACCTTCTTAGATCATTCCGCCTTATGTCACCATTCCGGGCCAAAATACACTATAAATCCTTAAAAATCATTCACCCAACAATTAGCCACTTCAAAATATTTCATAATCACGAAGTGCTTCACCAATCCACATAAATTTTATGCTAACGTCACCTTCATTCAAAAATTTTTATAGATTCAAAACTCTTCGTTTCTAGTCCAAAGTTAGATACAAGGGACATGGTGCATA